>CM060909.1:111455833-112655833 GCA_030737875.1 Allium sativum
ATTGTTTTAACTTATTTCGTTAAGTGATTTTCAAATTAATGGTTTGCCCATTTCACCTTCATATTTGAATATACATGTTCAAATATAGGTTTAACTTGTTTATCCACTAATTGAATTCCATTTCAATTTTATTTGAATTTTCTATATTCAAATTCCATTTCAATTCTCTTATTCAAATTCTATATTTGAATTTCATTTCAAAACTCTTATTCAAATTCTATATTTGAATTTCGTTTCAATTTTCTTATTCAAATTCTATATTTGAATTTCATTCCAATTCTATTTGAATCTTCTATATTCAAATTTCAATTCCATTGAATTTCATATATTCAAACTCCCTTTGAATTTCTATATTCCAATTCTATTATTACTCTATATGAATTCTATATTCAATTTTTCCATTATTTAAATCTTCTTTATTCAAATCTCATTTGAATTTCTATATTCAAATCCCCTTTGAATTTTCTATATTCAAATCCCCTTTGAATTTTCTATATTCAAATCCCCTTTGAATTTTCTTATTTACATTCTATGTTTGAACTTCCTTTATTCTAATTCCTTTTCAAACTTTCTTTATTCATTCTTTACATAAGTCTCGATTTCAATTCCTTTTGAAATCGATATTTCTACCTTTGGAAAATAGATTTCCCTTTCAATTTCATACTTGTATATTATTTTTTTTCTACTTCTGAGTTATCCAATGATAATTCTTCACTTCATTTATAAAATTCGTTTATAAAAGAACTATTTATAAACTTCGTTTATAAAGGAACTTCTCGTTTTATTTCTTTTAAAACAAGTTAATATTTCAAATCTATTTAAAAATTCAAATTCTATTTTATAAATCCCATTTTGAAATTCAACACAACTTGCCTTTCCCAAAACAATCCCAAAACAGTATCTTTGGTAGTAATTCTTCCCTTACAACTCGAAAATGAATACTGATGATGCAGCTGTTATCATCAGAATCTATTTTCTAGCGATCGAAGTGAGTTCAATACTATAAACCATTTCTAAACATTTCCACTTTGAAACTCATTTCAAAATATAATTTACACTGCTTGTAAAACAATTTAAAATCTTCCAGGATCTTAAATTTTCCTTATTTTTAATCCAAATTCATTTACAAACACTTATCCAAATTTTCCCGAATTTTAATTCAATTTCTGGTTTTAAATTTTAGATTTTACTCATCTGATTCACGCATTTCACTTATGTGAATTCTGATTGGTTATTCACATAACCATTTAATTTATAATCTTACTCGATTATAACAACAACCAATATATCCAATATATATCAAAATATACGTTGGGTAAACTATTTTCATTTACCCTCCTTTAAAACATACCATGATGGTTCATCGTATTCAAGTGTTTAGTAACTCCTACCGATACAGTGGATCAAACTGATCGACCAGAACTCATAAACGACTCAACCAATGAACCTCCACAATATAAAACAAATTTTTATATCAATAACAGATACGTTCACTCGTATATATACACTCAATCTCAGTCTAGGGTATTACTAACCATATCTCTACCGAGTCACGCCACAGAGCCAAGTAATTCTTAACTTAAGCTCTGATACCAACTGTAACGACCCGGATTTTTAGCGACTTTGGTTATCGACATAAGCACGATGTCGATAACCAAAACATCGAAAAATCCTGGTAATTAGTGAAAGAAATTAGAGGGTGAGGAAAGATAAGATAGAAAAATAGAATAGAAGAAGAAGAACACAACATCAGAGTAACACGAATCTCACAGCGGAACGAATAAATATATTTCATAACATAACTTTGAAATACAAATCTGTACTTGAATATACATATCATTATCAGAGTACAACACTTACAACACAGCGGAAATAACTATAGCTATATGATCCTGAAGCCTCCTGCTCCAAGCTCTTCCAGTATATCTGTAAAATCCCGACTACTTGACTGCCCGTACAAATTTAGGCATCCAAGAGTTTAGGGAAAACAACAAAGTAAACTCCAGGTCAGTCATGGGACTGGTATGAGTAAAACAGTTCGAACAAGTAAACGATATCTCATAAGACCACGCCGCATAACGGAACGGGTTTTTCCCTTATGAGAATCCAAAATAACTTTATATCAAAAATCTTTTGATATTATAATAATGCCTATCAATCACAGTATATATAATCATCTAGCAGAAACGCTTTCATCTCACGTTCTACATATATAGTATACAATCAAAACCGCAAGTACGTATTGGGTAATAGGTTTCCAACTATGACAAGGTATGGAATCACCTTTCGCTAATGTACCTCTAGAGAGGAATACACTGGGTTCAACAAGAACATCTTGCAACCCGGCCACACATGACCGACCACTCATTTCGCTTGAGTGTATCGAATGTATATCACCAACAGTTGGGATTAGCAACCGTTTCCCGAATGGGACAGCATCAACAATAGATTTTTAGAAGTAAATGAAACTCTAGATCAGATGATTATACACCCTACTTCGGTGCGACCGACTTAGCCATACTGCCTGTCCGATTTCTGTCATTTACCGGATGATGAGGCTAGAAACTACGCTTTATCATCATACCAGATTCACTTTGAATGTCACATCATCAAATCCATCAAATCACCGATTGACATCCTCAACCATACATTATGTGTTAGCTAAAAGAAGTTTCCTTCTTCGCTTCCACTCTTAGTACAGTTGGAGAAATCAATATACGTGATCGTCTGGAAATACTCTGTCAGACATCCGTCCATACAAGTCACCCAGGAACAGGATGAACCGAAGGCACTATTCTGTAAATAGGATAGCCCTTGCATAACTCCGTCTTCAATTTCCTTTGGCATATATGATTCGCAACGGTTATGCCAATACAAAGTGGTTCTTCGGATAATAATCCAACCGGTCTCTCCATATTAACAACGTTAAAGTGGTCAAAACTTCGATAGTCTGTGATTTAACTATCGAATAAAAATAGGTGTGCAAACAATGATATTATTTCCAAATGGAAATTATATCGATCAAACATCATTCAACATTCATCTCTTTAGTTCATTAATTTACTTATCTCATGTTTCCCTACGTTCAATATTCCTTATTTTCTAAATTGGGAAAATATACGTTATTAACAATGGAAAACATTTCCATTTCTTTGTTTCTTTATTAGAAAACATTTCTGGTTTCTTATTTGGAAAACATTTCCAAAGCTTCTTCATTGGACTTAGACATATGTTTAAACAAACCATCGCGATGCCAACTCAAACCATTTCCTTTACTGTCGAACCTTAACTATTCCTTAGTTAAAAATGAAGTCAATCAAGTTGGGGTAGAACTACCTCTCAGACCTTAACTGAACAACATTTCTAACTTTGAAATAGGCAAAGTTCACTTTATATTCCTTTTACTATCTTCCTTACTTAATCCTACTTCGAATAGATCTCTATTTGATTTACTCTATTCACTTAACCCCTTTCGAATAAACTATATTCGATTTACTAACTTTCTATTCGAATAACTATATTCGATTAACTCATTTGCTTTAACTCTAATCGATTAAACTAACATCGATTAACTCCTTTTTACTTTATTTCTAATCGATTAACTAACATCGATTAGCTCCTTTTACTTTAACACTAATCGATTAACTAACATCGATTAGCTCCTTTTACATTAACTCTAATCGATTAAACTAACATCGATTAGCTCCTTTTGATAAACTACGTTTTCCGTTACAACTATTTCCTTTTTTATAACGTTTACTTACCGTTACAAATATTTCCTATTTATAACTTCTATTTACCGTTACAAATATTTCCTATTTATAACTTCTATTTACCGTTACAAATATTTCCTATTTATAACTTCTATTTATTTTCTAAATAAATATCCCTTTTATAAAACCGTGTTCGTTTTATAAATATTTCCTTTTATAAAATCCTGTGATTTTATAATATTCCTTTATTTCAATATACATTGAAATACTTCTTTTTACATCCCAGGGTCTTTTATGATATTTAAAATATCGAATAAAAATGATCAACATCATTCCAACACCCATAATCCATAACAGATTATATAACACATCATATATCACAATATATGAAAACAGTAAAAGAAATGTTGAGGAATCCAGTTGGATTCCTCCAACCTGTCTCCCTGCATCCACAGATGTTACACAGTATAATATATATCATATTTCATTTTGAAATGAAATATCCTGCTGTACAGAACCATATTTGATTAACAGTACATAGATTAACTATAACTACGTTTTCAATCAAATCTATTTAACAGTCCAGTTTAACAATCAATATACAGCAGTCAATAAATAAAGTACAATTTATATTAAAATATAAATTGAGGAGAGTTAGTGAGTTTTACTCACATTGCGCGTTAACCGTTGAATAACGGTTTGCGTTATTTGATTCAGTTGGACAATTTATTTCACCATAAATTGTAACGAGCGCCAATCCACTTCCAGTCAATCCTAGTGTGTAGCTCCCGTCCATACGATTCCAACGCAACTTGCGGTTCGTCAGTCTGATATCGTATGATGATGATATTGCATTGACAAGTTATACGATTATTTAAATTGAATTAACTTAAAACTTAAAACATTAATTAGGCTTTAGCCTAATCAATGTCGGCCCATTACCCTTTTAAATACTTCAGGCCCGCTCCTTTTCTTCCTAAATCCAAGAAATACGTGGCCGCTCCTCCTCCATAACACAGCCATGACCGCACCATTGCTCCACCATTCCTCCTTCTTCCTTCAGCGAAATTCAAAAACTAAAATTACCACAATACTTCACTACACATTCTCTTCATCACGTTGGCTCCTGTCTACTTCCCTGCTAACGCACATCAGCTCCCACCAAAAGAAACCCACGTCCTTCACGTTTTGACCCAACCGAGGACATGACGTAAACCTTCCCATCGAGCTACCCGCGTTCTTCAGCGCATCCCAAACCCTTCATGCGTGACCATCTGAGTACCACCACACCTCATTACCCCTCCCATCCAATTACATACAAGCACAGTCCTCCCCTCAACAAATTCCGCAACTGCTCCCTTTGTCACTTCGTGATTTCTCAGCTCCGGAACCAAACTCGAACAGCTCCTCTCCATAACCTACAGTTGATGCACAAAACACATCATCTCCAGATAAAAATATGTACCCACCATTTCCATGTGTTTATACGTACAACTCCTTGCTCCTTCCACTCACGCAAATGCTCCAATATTATCTGCTCTCTAACACCTTTTCGTTTGGTTGTATTTTTCTTTTCAATAGAAAAAGTTTCAGATCTAATGGTCTAAAAGGAGAAAACAAAATGTCGCTGTAGTGTTTATTTATATTTTTACGGGTACGGTTTCTTAAGAGAACACGTGATAAGTCGAAGTCACATGCGTGGATAGTTTGCAGGCCCTTATTGCTTTCAAATAATAGTGTGTCCGCTGGCTTCTGTTTGCCCACACAAATAACGTTTGAGCAGAAAGAGGCCACCCAGAACATTTTACCTAAGTGAATTTGGTCCATTTAATAATATTTAATATATTAAAACTTAACAATGGAATACCCCATTATACGAAACTCTGTTTGTTTACGGACTGATATGAGAATACCATTGTGACCAGTAAGGCACCACAATTTCAAAAATATAAAAATACCGGTAGATTGACTCATATTTTGAAACTTCAAAATGTTGATTTCAAGGTGCGAAATACTTCAAATAAAAAAGTCGCTTATTTAATTAATTAAAAATTACAGTAAAATTCTAAAAATTAAATTATCACTACTTCCCAAAAGAACCTTGTCTAAATTCAAACCCAAACTCTAGTTATATTGAAATAACCGTTATGGCCGATAAACGATTTTATAGCGACTATTCTGAAATTTGATTTGAACATACATCAAAATCTACACGATGAAATCCCGATTTTGCTCTTCTATTAGAAAGATATACTCCACCAGCTCCACACATTTCTTGTTTCACAGAAATCCGGCTTAAAACAAATCCTGTACATTCAGTTGAAGTTCGAATCGCCAATTTACGAATTGCCGCGCCATTTCGAGCTCTATTTTAATTATATTATAACTCTACGTTCAAACTATCGTTTATATAATATATTCGTTCTTCAAATTCAATTCCAAGCTGAATTAAATATCACAGATGATCCGGTTCACACCATATCGTCATTTCAGCCAAATTCTGATTATTTCAGAATTAAATATATTATTTAATTATTATTTTAAATAAATATTCACTATTATTTAATTCCACGATCATTAAATTCACTAATCTACCATTTATATAATTAAATAAATTAATCATAATACCTCTGCCAATGCGGGTCATTACATTTATCTTCTCTATTTTACTTTACTTTCTCTATTTTAATTTTGATATTAGACTCAAGTTTTATAATTTATAAGTTTTATATTTATATACTTTATATTTATATAGTTTTAAACTCTATAATTTTATAAATATGTTTATATAGTTTATACTTATGGTTTCAAAAGATTTTCTACGTTATAATATTCATTTACAACACTATGTTTTAATTCAAGAGTTTCAAGAATTATATGTGTGTGTGTGTATATATATATATATATATATATATATATATATCAAAACACATCAAAAGTGTTCAAAATCCAATTTTACAAAGGCATATGTCATACGTTTATGCCTATATCGAAATATAATTGTCATTTTTTCAAAACTGAAAGGAAGTGTCTTTTCACTATTTGTAACTTTCCATAAGCGTTGCAACCTTTCAAATCTAATAAATTAGGGGCTGATTTCGAATTTTTTCATTATTTGTCTTCTCCCTCTTCATCTTCTTTCTTCACACCATTATATTTTCTCATTTTTTTTATTTCTACATTTATACTCTGCCTAATTCAATTCTATTTGCATAAAACTTCTTTTCTTCTCACTCTCTACTCATTACTCTCTGAATCAAAGTGCAATTGAAGAGTTATAGGGCTGTTGTAATTTTTTGGGAAGTATTTAGGAATCAGTTTTCCTTATAGCTGCGAAATCAAGGAATTGGAGCGTTGTTAGCCTTGTAGCTGTGAAATCAAGGGGAGTACACTTGATCAAGTGTGTGGAATCGGTGTTAACCTTGTAGCAGTGAAATCAAGAGGGTTGTACTTGGATATTGATATAGTAATAAAATTCTGCGCAATCCAGCATTGCGTGGGACTGGATGTAGGAGTAATCCGAACCAGTATAAAATCTAGTGTGTTCTTTCCATTTCTGCATTTTATTTTTGTTTATCATTGTGTTTGTGCTTGATTCTGTGTTTGTGATTGTTTATGTAGTGTGTGATTCATATAGTAGATCATATAAGTTTTAGATTTCGTTTAATTTCTCAAAAACATGTTCACCCCTCTCTAGTGTTAGTTTTGCCTTAATGATCTATTCCACATTCCCTAACAATTGGTATCATGGCCTGGTCTTTCAAAAGTTCATAATCTGATTTTTTAAAATATTGAATGGAAAATTTTGAAATGATTTGTAACAGTAGTTTAAAATCATAATTAGATTTCTGAAATTTGATTTCTATTTAAAATTTTGAATTTTTAATTTTTTTAATTTTTGAAATCCTTGATATATGGATATGTTACAAAACCATCATGATATTATTGATTAAAATTGTAGATTATTTAGTTTGAAAATTCATTTGATTATTTAAAGAGTTGTCTTGTTCTATAGGAAAAGACGTGTTATATGGCTACTGCATATTCAAAATTTGAAAAGATGGGTGATGTGGCTGTTGAAAATTCAAAATCGAAAATCCAAATTGGTGTTTTACATGGCTATTGAGAATTCAAAATTATTATGAACACATGGTGGAAATTAAAAAGAGGGGAAGGGTAATGACGAAAATACATCAAGAAGGAATGAATATATATAATGTAAATCAGCAAAGAAATGGGTGCCAGATCAATTTATAACTTTAGTGTTTCATCTACAACTTGTGTGATTCCCTCAAGAATTGATCAAGTAATGATCAAATGAAGTTTTGGTGAATAAAGAGAGAAGAAAATCAAAGTTGTCGATGATTATCTTCAAATTGCATCCCCGGGTTAGACTATTTTGTCCCAAATCCTTTTCAAGATTGTAGTTGTCGTTCTCGTGGTCGTTTCGATGGGAAGATCGTTAAATTATAATAAAAATTGAGTGAGATATGGCGATTCGAAGTTGACTATCCAAAACAGAAAAAACTGTCACTAGATTTTCTGTTTTCCTCTTATTGTTTCGACTTGATGCACATTGATACCATCCAAGTTCATCCCCAAGTTGTTACTAGATCGTATTCCTTGCATTCCTCTTTGATTTTCCGCTGATTTCATCCAAATCCGTTAAGTTACGAAGAAGTTATGCCTCCTGGAAGTATGATTAAAGTGAAAAAATGAAAAGAAGAAGATGAAGAGAAAAGATTATGAAGAGACATGACTTTTGGGGCTATTTATAATGGTTGAAGTGTCTTTTCATTAAAATTCAAAATTCAAATTCAAAATTTTGGCACCAAGTTGATTGAACTACTAAATCTTCAATATCTTTCTCATACGATGTTCAAATTCAGCAAATGAATATACTATCCTAACCAGAATAAAGAACCCGTCGCAATAGAGCAGATTTCGTCATCAAATTCTAGAAGATATGAATGTGTGATTCATGAAAATGGAAGAATAAAAAAAAGTAGGATTATAAAAATAGGTTTGCTTTAATTAGTTTTTAAATTTTTTGGTTGAATAAATGCTTTGATTGTCTTGCTTGTTTGCTTTGCTTTGAATTTGAAATTTAAAACCTTAAATCTCAAATTTGAAATTCAGAATTCAAATTTGAAATTTGGAATTAAAGATTCAAAATTCAAAATATCAATAAAATAATAAATATAATAATAAAATAAATTTTGGATTTTTGTTAGGATTAATATTATTTTAGGAAATAGTTGAACCTGAAATATAAATCGATAACTTAAAATCAAAGTCACAAAACCATATATTCTTTGAAATTTATGCATGAATGTCGACAAATATATGTCCTTATTTCGACATAAAGGCTTGTAAAATGAAAATTCAAAATTTGAGTTTTAAAAGCTTAAATTTTCAAACTTCCCTCCATCTTTTAAATAAGAAAATGCCAATTCAAATTCTAGTTATTAACTTTGTCTGTCTACTTATTTTCTTATATCTTGTTTCAAAAAATATAAATTAATAAAATTATACAGACATGTTAATATGATTGAAATAATTTAAACATTTCAAACATTTGATATTATTATAAGATATAAGTTTATATATCTTTTATATGTAGTTTAAACATACATAGTTTAACTTATATATTTTTCAGATATAATAACAATTTTGGGTTACATTATCATAAATATTATTTGTAACTTCATACTAATTTTGATTTCATAGAAATTTATAAAAATTGTATATTCAACTTAAAAATTTTGGTATAAAAAAAATATATGTATATAAAAATATATGAATTTTAAGCATTAAATATGTAGTTTAATATAAGAAATTATAGATTTATAGGTTACTTTGTATTACCAAAAATATTTTTTTACATAACTATAAGGTTTTAACATATAAATGCTTTTTAAACAAACTAATATGTTTTTATTTCTAAAGTTTAATTTAAAATTGACTTATATCACATAATAAATTAAATTGTAAGTCCTTTTTTAAATTAGTTTTTATATACAATTATGAATATATGATAAAATTATATATTTTCTATAAGGATCTTCAACGTTTACTATTATTTTTAAAAGAAGCATCCTACTAAGATTATTTAACTCCATATTTATCATATAACTACTATGAATATTTTACTACCTATCATGAATATTTATTAATTAAACACTTATCTTTATGTAGTCTTTTAATCTCTTTCATTAGTACCATTAACCTAAGACTAGAAATTAATGTATATTACCTTTGTTTGATTCAAATAAATTACAATATATATGTATATGCATAATAGTTAGATATTACTTTAAGTATCTTATACAGCAATACATATCATCATCAAACCATTCTGCATATTTGACACGACCAAAACTCGCCCTTTTGGGAAAGCCCGGATTGAGTTGAAAACATGACAATCAGAGCACAAACAGAAGAACATTTCATTGCTATTACAACAATTTACATCAGAGTACGAGAATATAACAGAGTATGAATAAATAATATATAGCAGAAAATATCAGATGTTTAAATTACATTTAAATACAAAGAGGCGGAAAATAATACATAACACAACTGAAAGAAATACACGGATACAGAGATTTCCGAATATGGTTCCAGTTGTAAATCCAGGATCCTAAAAAGAAATATCTGCAAAAATCAAAACTACTAGCTGTCCGTGTGGAAAATAGGGGCACCCAGAGTTTAGGTTAAAACAATAAACTTCAGGTCAGTCATGTGACCGGTTGAGAACTAAAACAGTTATTAGCTTGATTTTAAAGTTAGATAAATCAAGGGACCATGTCGTATAACATGAAATGGGTTTAACCCCAAGAATACCAGGGCATGAAACATACAGCGCAACGCTAAATAGAAAAATGTAGCTATTATGAGACTCAGGTCCCATCACACAATGCAACGCAAGCCGAAGGATAAAGTTTTACCTTATAATACCCAAAAATGCTTGGTACGTGAAATTTCATATTTTATTATTAATGTAAGTGAAGAAATCAACTTCAAATATAAATGTATCAATCATAGGCGGCGTAGGTACCCATATATTACGTCGCCAAATATATATTTACAACTTAAACCAAAAAATCACGTATTCGAAATTGGGTTTCCGTCTTTGAACCAAGGCAAGCGATCGTCCTTACCGATTCGAGACTCTCTAGCCTGAGCCTCAGGATGCAGCCGCAACTGCACCTGCAGTTAGCCGTTTGGCCGATCACCCGTCGATGATTAGTAATACCATAAACTATATGTTAACATGCCCTATGGGGCATAAAATCTGGTCAGTATATCGACCATAACATCATCGATCCCGTTGTGACCGATATATCCATCGATCCCATACTGACCGATATATCCGAGGTACCTCGCTTCCCATCAAGTAATAATAAGCAACATCCACATGAGTGAACAGTCTGGGCTCCATACCATGACATTACTCCTAGCTAAAAACTAACATATGTCCATTTCCATACGTTCCTCATCCGTTTTAGGTTCATACCGGGACGTAACGCTCGCAAGTTAACGCTACATAAAGCTATGGTATTTAAAGCTGTGTTTTGATCATCAACCACCAGACTTTGCTTTTCAACAAAAGCCTTGATCATTTGCATCTCAGCATGCCACATTGTCATTCCATACCGTACCACTGATTTCCACCAATATATAACCTCTAAGCTTGTACGTATCAGAGAAGGGTGTTAAGCAAGAGAATCAATTCTCTGCTACCAAACAGATATATGTTTAGCAGAGATCAACGAATATAGTATAAAGGAATCAATGTCAGACACACCATCCATTTGCAAGTCCGTTATGGGTCTGAATGAAAGCGGAGGCACCTTATTCCTCATCCCATATATCCAATACAGGAGAGAGGCCCTCGCATATCCGGTCGATCTCCGAGTACGCCTGGACGATCACCACTTATTACCTTGTCTTGGGTGTCCATCCCAATCAAGACATCAGTAATCATCCAAACGATGTGAAGATCTCCAGTCTTCAACCACCGTCATCACTGTCGACTTATCGTCGTATCAGTTATTCAGAATGGGATAAACCCGGCCTTTCTGAATAACTCGCGTATCTTATAATCAAGTGATATAAAAACACAATATACGCCTCATTCCAATTCAGAACATTCTTTATTCAAATATTCTTTTCACAGTTTAAACCAAATTAAGGTTTCCGAACTAGTCGGGATTAGCGAACCTTAACGATGTAATCATTTATTTTATTTCCCAGTCCCAACCTATTCATCCTATGGAGCAAAAATGGTAATACTCCATATCTAACACCATGGTGTTATCAGTAAATTTAATTACCATTTCACGTTTAAATCTAATTAAGGATTTAACTATCGCTTGGAGCAAGACTGGTGATACTCCATTCTCAACCATTTCCCAAATTTGATCATTTAAATTATCACATTCAAATTTCAATCTAATTAAAGACTCATTAAAACATTACTTAGTTTTAGTCTTCCAACAATAATTATCAATGATTATTTAACTTTGGGAAATCAAATATGCCGCATCGACAATCTACGCCGCACCATTGATTTCTACCGATATATAACCTCTAAGCCCGTACGTCTTAGAGAAAGGGTGTTAAGCAAGAGAATAAATTATGCGCCACCAAACAGATATATATTTAGTAGAGATCAACAATACAGTTCGAAATACAATATTAGACATGTAATCTTGTCTTTAGCTGGGTTAAAGAACCAGTGTCATTTACACAATAAACCCAAAATCCTATTCTATTAATTATGGAATCTTCACTGAAAACAGATCAATATATATAATCGATATCGATTTCCATATACGACTAATAATATAAATGGAATAACGACAAAGCATTTTAATTTCCATATATATATTAATAGTCTTCCTCCACAGAAGCTCACTTCGATTATTACCAATCGAATTCCATTCCAGTTTATTTTATTAAATTGGAAAACTTTACTTTGGAAAATTCCCATTAAATTTTAATAAAAGATTTATATATTCCAAATCACATTTCACTGTAAATCGAGCTAAAGAACGAATGTTGTTAAAAATATAGTTCACAATAAATCAATTCACATTCCATTTTATTCCAATTACTAAATATAATTGGAAACTCTAATAAATCCAAAATCCAATTCTTTTATTCAATTCCAATTAAATATTAATTAATTGGAAAAACTTCACTAAATCTTAAATAAAAGATTTATTCTTTTCTCATATGGGTTTAAGAAAAGCGTTATTTAAGACACCGTTCACGATAAACCCAAAATCCAATTTCAATTCAATTCCAATTAAATTTGAATTAATTTTCGTAAACTTCATTAAATCTTAATTAAAAGATTTATTCTTTTCTCAACTAGGTTTAAGAACAGTGTTATTTAAGACACCGTTCACGACAAATCCAAAATCCAATTTGATATCAAATACAAGGCTCTGAATAGAAATTATATCAGCTTATATTCAATATCAAATTATGAAACCAACAAATATCATTTTGGAAATAATGGCATATATATATATATATATCTTCCAAATTCCTCAACAATATCCGTATAATCACGGAATCCAACATTGAAATATTCCGAAGATGATTTCCATTCAAATCCATTCCAACTCAAATAATGGAAATTCTGGTTATATTAAAACCCATTCTCAATCCAATTTTTTAATTTACAAATAATTGGATTTTAATTCTAGTTAATAACTAGTTCATTTCGATAAAAATATTTTTATCTATTCAAATATGGAATTTTTCATACCAATTCTTTCCAAATCATTTATTATGATTTTACACAAATTATTAATAGTTTTAATAATTTTATTAAGGCCCTTTCAGTCGATTGCCATAAACGGTCATCGAACAACACTTATAGCGGCCTTTTCCAAATTTGATTTGGACATAATTTCAAATCCAACCATTATATTTCAAATCTCTTATATTCATTGGAAAGCTCTTTCCGTTACGAACCCAACGGTTCCGGTTTTAGGAGAATCCAATGATCGGATCTCCCATAATGTCAATTCAAAGTCAATGGTCGAAATTCGCAAATGGTTGCGGCGCGGCGCGTTATATTCAGGCCATTAATATATATATATATATATTATATTTCATCGATTTCCATTTAAAACATATTTTATAAATCATTTCTAAATACGTTTTAAAACGATTCTAACTTCATTTTCAATTTTAAATCAAAATTGAATATTCCATATCATTATAATATTTGAATGATAATATTTTCAAAATGTCTGATTTTGTAATCATTTCCTTTTCGATATTCATTATAAAAATGAATAAAATCGATATAAAAATCGTTCATGTCAAAATGGCGCATAATTAACCAACACGGCTTCACATATTTCAATATTCGTGTCTATCCACAATCGGACATCAAATTCACATTTTAACCCTTTACTGAATATTATTTTAAAATATTCATTAATTTGAAATATTCGTTATTCCTGAATTGGAATCAGACATAATCAATTACCATATAATGTTATTTATATGGATTTCATACAACACATGTGCATAACAATAATGATACACAATCAACCATCATCCAAAGTGCAATTTACAACTGCATAAGCGTTAAAAATAAGTAATTAACGTTCACCACAGCCTGTCAACCCATCGATTAACGTTCACCACAGCGTTAAAAATAAATAATTTGCCCTTAATCCAACCATCGATCGCTGTAACTCCCACTACACCGTGCCCTAGCTTGGTTGTCCAAGCCGCTATCCAATATCCCGTCATGCGAGGAATGAAGAGCATCGGTGAACCTCCAATACTCACGAATCTTCAAAAGCAAAGTCGTATAATTTGTAGATTTTATTTTGATTTCTTTTTTATTTTTGTTTGGAATTCTATTCCTCGCGTTTTTTGTAATGACCCGGATTCTTATAGGTTAATTTTGAATATTTAATATTAAATTTAAATATTTATTTGATAATATAAGTGAATATTTATATTAAGTTATCAGTTTAATAATCAATTTCGATTCAATATCGAATATGTTAAATCATCGTAATACAAAAATATAATTCAGTTCGAGATTTTAAAACTGAATTAAAAACAGTTCAGACTTCTGTTTGAATTCGAATAATAATATTAATTTATTTTCATAGAATTTATTATTTTAAATTTAATTTATATCAATTAAATTAATATCTTCTACAGATGGTCGAATTAGACTTCGTGACCTATCCCAGTGTGTCCAGAATAGGGGTATTACCCTAGAATTGACAGTTATTGGGTTCAGAAAAGAATTCGAACACACGGAGTATTTTAAATTAAATAAAAACTAATTTAAAACAAAACATGTGGCTCCCTTACCTCCACATTTTAAAACATGGTGTGCCCTCCTCTCAACTGCAAAAGAAAACAACAGTGTGCCTTGTTGTAAGCCATAAATGAAAAATCGTGGTGGCCTTCTTTTCTCCCATTCGTTCACTCAATAAATATGCAACCAAAGCAACCTCCTTTCCTTTACAATTCCGCTCATCGTTAATTAAAAACCACCACTCTCTTATTCAGACCCAAATCGAAGTCTTACCTTTCACAAGAACTTAAATTCCCAAAATAAAAAAATCATTTCGCACTAGTATTAAACCCTATAATCGTCGAGAGCATTTGGTCCGCGTTCTCTGGTTGAGTCAACTTCGAGTGGCCAAACAAACCTAGGCTTTACGCTTGTGGATGTGACGCGAGCTTCTGGTATTTGAAGTCGAGCAACGCTACCTAGGGTGGCAGTCTATTGTCGATATAGGAGGGTGTTGAGCAGAAGAGATGTGGTGTTGAGATCAGATTTAGGAGGCGCTCGTATGAGGCAAGTTTGGTGGCCATCGATTCACAAATTGATTTCGTGATTTTTCTGAGCAATGCGCTATAGCGAGAAGGAAAAGGGGACGCTCGATTTGGGGGAAAAGTTCGTATCGTTCTTCGTAGGCTCCAGGTCAGGTTGCGATACAAGAAAGTGAGGGAGGAAGTACTCGGACATGGTGCGTGGGTTTGCTGCATTCAAGAAGGAGCAGAAGTGATGCACAACAAGTGTTTGTGGAAATGCTTCAGTAGAGGTTGAAGTCAGTTATAGGCTGATTGCAGTGGTAGCTCGCCTCATAATTGGTTGAGAGCGAGATTCCTGAAATGGAGAAGATCAGTTAGGGGATCGATTCATGAATTTTATCTTGGTTTTTAAGGTAATCAAATTTACATTTAAATTTAGTTAATAACGATTAATTTTAATAGAAGTATAACTCGCATATTTAATTTTTATATAAATAGAATCTGGAGTTCAGCAGCTTGAAGTGAGGAACCAGATTTTGATTTCTTTGGCAGATTTTGGTTATAAGGAGGATTAAGGTAAAATGTTAAGTTCATTAAATTAATTAGAAATGTTAAATTTGCAATACATATATATATATATATATATATATATATATAGTTATATCGGCTAGGGAAAACTTATTTAAGTGGTTTAAATAAATTGTGCAAATTTATAAATAAAGATTTAATTAATCGTAGGGGCAAATAAAGTTATTCGAGAAATTTCAAGTTGATTCGTAGCTACAACGACATGGCATCTAAATCAGATATTCAGCACAAATAAAGTTCACGGTGAGTAAATCTCACTCACCTGTTTAATTAGAATTATTTTTATTTCGTTAAAAATAATTGTGTGTTGCTTGTTTGAATGCTGTTTGGTTGATTTAATTATATTAGTTATTTAGGGTTGACTATTATATATATATATATTTGGTTGATGATTGGATTGATTCCAGCAGTCTCATTAGCGGATGCCCGCAGTTTCATAGCAGATGATTTCCCTATGCGCCCCACAAATATATATTAGTGGATGACCTTCATACCGCGATATCCTGCCTTGATGCAGGATGGGTATTACTATGTTGACTAACGTCTTTGGATGCAGGAAAAACTGGTTGGAGGAATCCGACTGGATTCCTCAAAAATATATTATCTGTTGTTTATTTGTTTGCATATATACTGTCATATATGATGTGTTAGAAAACCTGAAATAAATAATTGGTTGTTTGAATATCACTAGGCCTAAGTGATAAATTTATTTAAAATATCCTGAAAGGGTATTTGAGATTTAAAAAGGGAATTCTATTTTTATAAATAGAATTTGAATTTTTAATGAACTATAGAAAATATTGACTTGTTTTGGATATATATAAAACGAGTATCGAATTTATAAACTTTGTTTATAAATCAAAATGTGGGATTTGAATTGAATTTATAAACTTTGTTTGTAAATATATAGTGTGGGATTTTAAGTGAAGTTATAAATGTTGTTTATAAATAATGGATAGATTTGAATATAGTATTTAAAAAGAGAATTCAAATAGAATTTGAATATGGAATTTGAAAAGAGATTTCGAATAGAATTGAATTGGAATTCGAATATAGAAGTCGATAAGAAAACAAGCTTAAAAATAGAATTAGATTTGGTTCATGAGTAGTTAAAATATAGTTGAACATGTTATATTAAAATGTGAAAGAGAAATAGGAAAGAGAGTTGATTAACAAATCTATTAACGAGTTGAGTTAAAACGAGCAGGTATACTTGTAATAAATTGAACATGTATAGATATACAGGAGACTGGTATGGGATAAGGTTAATGAAGATATATATATATATATATATAATGCTCGACAAAAAGGTACGTATTTAATTTTCATATGATATTTTATGCACTGTATCGGCTAGCCGCTTGGCTTTTCTTTTTCTTTTTGGATTGGTGAGGGCCATGGGAGGCTATTTGAAATATCCCGAAGCTCCCGGTACAAAGGAGGTTATGGCGAATTTTTCTAGGAATTTAAGGAGTTAGAATGTTTTTCTAAGATAATTTGATACTTGGAAATCAATGTATTGATATATATATATATATATATATATATATATAAGTCGATAAGGAAACGAACTTAGAAATAGAATAGTATAATCAAAAAGGAAGTATAAGAATAAAATCTCGTAAGAATAGAAAGAGAAGGTGTATACGTGTTTAAAAGTGAAGAAGTAATTGTGTGCTATTGATTATTCGAGTAAGTAGTCTTATCTGTTTTGACATTATAAATGTTATTCACTCAAGGTCTAAGAGGTAATTATACCCCAACTTGATTGATTTCATTATTAACAAATAAATAATAAGATTTCAGGCTCGAAGATCAATGTTGAATAAGAGTTAGTTGAATATAGTATTTGGGTGGTCGTAACGATGTTTTACACAATATCTGTTTTAACCCAAATAAGTGTAAGCTGGGAAATAGAATAATAAATATTTCCTAAGTATAGGAATAAACGAGATTGGAAAAGGGATAAGTAATTAGAATATTTTCCAATTATAAATAGCATATATTTTCTGAAGTTTAGAAAATAAAGGAAGGCGATATTCGGAAATGTTTTCCAAATAACGTAAAAGGCCAATATGGTTATTAAAAATATTTGGTTAACAAATATTGATAAAGAGATTTAATTTATGGAATATTAATTAAGGGCTCAGTGATTGTTTGATAATTGGATGAACACTTGTTTTCTTCGATAGTTAAATCATCGACTATCGAAACACTTGTTTTTATTCGATAGTTAAATCACAGACTATCGAAGTTTTGACCATCGTTGTCAATATGGAGAGACCGGTTGGATTATTATCTGAAGAACCACTCCGTATTGGCAGTAGCATTGCGAATCAGATTATATGAAGATAATCGAAGACGGAGTAGAGTGCAAGGACTTTTTCTATTAATAGAAATTGTGCCTTCGGTTCATCCTGTTCCTGGGTGACTTGTATGGATGAATGTCTGACAGAGTATTTCCAGAAAGGTCACGTACATTGATTTCTTCAACCGTACCAAGAGTGGAAGCGGAGAAGGAAACTTCTTTTAGCTGACACGTAATGTACTGTTGTAGACGTCAATTAGTGATTTTCGATGGATCTGACAATGTGGCATTTGAAGTGAATCCGATGTGATGATAAAGCGTAACCTCAAGCCTCATCAGCTGGTAAATGACAGAAATCGGGCAGGCAGCATGGCTATGTAGGTCGCACCTATTAGGGTGTATAATCACTTGATCTAGAGTTTCATTTACTCCTAAAAATCTATTGTTGATGCTGTCCCATTCGGGAAACGGTTGCTGATCCCAACCGCTGGTGATATACATTCGATACACTCAAGCGAAATGAGTGGTCGGTCATGTGTGGCTGAGTTGCAAGATGTTCTTGTTGAACTCGGTGTATTCTCCTCTAGAGATATACCAGCGGCAGGTGGTTCCATACCTTGTCATAGTTGGAAATCCAATATCCAATACGTGCTTGCCGTTTATGATTGTATATTATGTGGAACGTGAGATGCAAACGTTCCACTAGATTGTTATATACTTGATTTAAACATTATTATAATATCAAAAGAGTTTTGATATAAAGATTATCGTTTCTTTCAAAGAGGATTTGAAAGTAAAATCAAGTGTTTGGATTCTCATAAGGGAAAAACCCGTTCCGTGTTATACGGCGTGGTCTTATGAGATATCATTTAGTTTTCTGAAAATGTTTTAAACCGTTTACTCATACCAGTCCCATGACTGACCCGGAGTTTATTTGTTTTGTTCTACCTAAACTCTTGGGTGCCTAAATTTGTACGGGCAGTCAAGTAGTTCAGGATTTTACAGATCTATCTAAAGGAGCTTGGAGCAGGAGGCTTTAACGTTAGTTACATAGAGTTTTGTTCCGTTGTGTTGTAAGTGTTGTACTCTGATAAGTGTATGTTATACAGTTAAGATTTTGTATTTCAAAAGTTATGATATATTATATTTTGTTCCTCTACGATGTGAGATTCTGTGTTGTTGTTTCTGTTCTTCTTCTATCTCTTTCTTCTAAAAAAAATGTTTCGTATTTTCGTGATATTTGGGTTGGACGTATGATGTATATAGTCAACTCTGATGTTACGGAAATTTGGGTCATTACATTTTTTTTCTTTCCTAAAAAAATTCAATGGCCATGACCTAAGTTGACCACGGGAATAAGAAAAAGGGGGGTTTGACCGTGTTTTTGATTGGTGGAGAGAGATATATATGTAATTTATTAATATTTTAATTTATGAATTACTTGGTTATCGCTCCGAACTCCGAATCAATTCCAACGACTTCTGCCTCTAACCAAATACCCCCATTCCGAACACAATGGAATATGTTTCGTAAGCCAGTTCAACTGTTTTAATCAATTTTCATCAAAATTAAAATATAAATCAATATATACTGAATTTAAATGTACATTTTAATTTACTGGGGCCGCATACTGACTCCAAAAATTCCAGAAAAATAAATCTAGCTATGTTTTGACGATACGACCCTAACAAAACTAATTTCATCAAATTTGGAGGCCGTTTGAAAAATGACCATTTTCCAGTCGATTAAATTCAAACTAAAAGTACCAAACGTGTTTAAATCTACCACGCTCACATACTAATTCCAAAAATTATGAAAACTGGAATCAAGCAATAATTTGACATTCCAGATCCAACAAATGTGGTTTCGTTGAAAAAACGGAGGTCATTTACAAAATGGCTATTTTTAAGGGCTATATATTATATAAAATATATATAAATTCCATTGCGACTATTCTGAATTTTAAAGTGGACATAACTTTCAATTCTTGTTATGAAATCTGGATTTTTCACATTCGTTAGAAAGATATAATTGAACAGATTCAAATATTTCTGGCTTAACTGAAATCTGATTTATTTTGAATCTTGTACATCAATTGAAATTTGAAATCGAATTTTCAAACTGCCGCACCATTTCAGGCTCGTTTTATAATTAAAATAAATTTTTACGTTCTAACTTCGATTTAAATAAAGTTTTAGTCGTTATTATTTAAAATAAATCGTTTTACCAAAATCCATTAAAATAGCTAAAATAAAAATTTTAAATTGGTTCTGAAAATTCAGGTTGTTACAATCTCCCCCATTTAAAATCTTTTCATCCTCGAAAAGGAACGGAGCTGAAAGTTGTTTAAATAACCAACTCAACTTTCATTCTGGCTTTCATTCTTCAACTTTTTAGTTTCTAAAAATTTCAAGTTCTTCAAAAATTTGGCTAACACCCTAAATTTTCGAATTTTTTTCCATAACCTCCTTTGTACGGGGAGATCTTTAAAACCTCAACTTGCCTCACAGAGCCCTCACCATTCCAAAAAAAAGCCAAGCAGCTTGCCAATCGGCTCATAAAATCTCCAAAAACCAAGAAATACAACAAACATGTACCTATTTATCAGACGTACAATTTTATTCCTCTTCTTAGCTTCCATGCTATGTCCTGTTCATTATATATACATGTACATATATGCAATTTCAAATAATTCTCAATTCAGTTCAATATTTGATTCAATTTGGCTCAATTTACCTTCCATTATCATATTGGTTTTAATATTTTTATTAGTTAAACTAATAGTCAAACAACGCAACCAACAATCAATTCGTTATTTAAAATTTTCAAATGTATAACTTTTGTATATTCAAAAAAATCCATTTTTGATGCCAATTCACAACAATATATTCTAATTATATTTTGGTTCTCACACCAGTCAATTGGAAATATATAGACATCCCACTTTCGAAACTCGAACACAAATATTGGTGATGGCATGTCAATCACCAGTATCATCTCCAAGCGACTAGAGTGTGTTTCTATATCTACCCAGTATATTTGAGACTTCTAATATACATTCGCGAGACGTATGTGCAAAATCTTCTTATACTAAATAGTCCAAATCAATTTAAAATGAAATATTCAGATATGTATAATAGATATAATTTTTTCAAATTTAAATCCATTTTCATTTTCATTTTTCAATTTTTTTTAAATAACACTCTTTGAAACTCATTCTAGGATACTAGTGATCCCATCTCTAACGAGTCGTTCTTATTGGATATTACTAATCCAATCTCTGATGAATTCTTTCATTTGGTTCTAATGTGTTCTGTTCTAGAGCTCTATAAACCAAAGCTCTGATACCAAGCTGACACGACCCAAACTCGCCCTTTCGGGAAAGCCCAGATTGAGTTGAGAATACGATAATCAGAACACAAACAGAAGAACATTTCATTGCTATTACAACAATTTACATTAGAGTACAAGAATATAACAGAGTATGAATAAATAATATATAGTAGAAATATCAAAGATTTAAATTACATTTAAATACATAGCGGCGGAAAAAAATACATAACACAACTGAAAGAAATACATGAATACAGAGCTTTCCGAATATGGATCCAGTTGTAAATCCAGGATCCTGAAAAGAAATATCTGCAAAAACCAAAACTACTAGCTGCCTGTATGGAAAATAGGGGCACCCAAAGTTTAGGTTAAAACAATAAACTCCAGGTCAGTCATGTGACTGGTGTGAGAACTAAAACAGTTATTAGCTTGATTTTAAAGTTAGATAAATCAAGGGACCACGCCATATAACACGGAACGGGTTTAACCCCAAGAATACCAGTGCATAAAACATACAGCGCAATGCTAAATAGAAAAGTGAAGCTATTATAAGACTCAGGTCCCATCACACAATACAACGCAAGCCAGAAAAATGATTAGTACGTGAAATTTCATGTATTTATTATTACTATAAGTGAAGAAATCAACTTCAAATATAAATGTATCAATCACAGGCGGCATAGGTACCCATATATTACGTCGCCAAATATATATTTACAACTAAAACAAAAAAATCACGTATTGGAAATTGGGTTTCCATCTATGAACCAAGGCAAGCGATCGTCCTTACCGATTCAAGACTCTCTAGCCCGAGCCTTAGGATACAGCCGCAACTGCACCTGCAGTTAGCCGTATGGTCGATCACCCGTCGATGATTAGTAATACCATATACTATATGTTAGCCTGCCCTATGGGGCATAAAATCTGGTCAGTATACCGACCATAGCATCCATCGATCTCGTAGTGACCGATATATCCATCGATCCCGTAGTAACCGATATATCCAAGGTACCTTGCTTCCCATCAAGTAATAATAAGCAACATCCACATGAGTAAACAGTCTGGGCTCTATAACATGATGTTACTCCTAGCTAGAAATTAACATATGTCCATTTCCATACGTTCCTCATCCGTTTTAGGTTCATACCGGGATGTGAAGCTCGCGAATTAACGATACACAAAGCTATGCTATTTAAAGCTATGCTTTGATCATTAACCACAAGACTCTGCTTTTCAACAAAAGCCTTGATCATTTACATCTCAGCATGCCACATTGTCATTCCATACCATACCACTGATTTCCACCAATATATAACCTCTAAGCTTGTACGTATCAGAGAAGGATGTTAAGCAAGAGAATCAATTCTCCACTACCAAACAGATATATGTTTAACAAAGATCAACGAATACAGTATAAAGGAATCAATGTCAGACACACCATCCATTTGCAATTCCGTTCTGGGTCCGATCAAAACAGTAGTCACCTTATTCCTCGTCCTATATGTCCAATACGAGAGAGAGGCCCTCGCATATCCGGTCGATCTCCTAGTACGTCTGGACGATCACCATTTATTACCTTGTCTTGGGTGTACATCCCAATCAAGACATCAGTAATCATCCAAACGGCATGAAGATCTCTGGTCTTCAACCACCGTCTTCACCGTCGATTTATCGTCGTATCAGTTATTCAGAATGGGATAAACCCAGCCTTTCCGAACAACTCGCGTATCTTATAATCAAGTGGTATAAAAACACAATATACGCCTCATTCCAATTCAGAATATTCATTTATTCAAATATTATTTTCACAATTTAAACCAAATTAAGGTTTTCCAAACTTGTCGGGATTAGCGAACCTTACCGAAATAATCATTTATTTTATTTCCCAATCCCAGCCTATCATCCCATGGAGCAAAACTGGTAATACTTCATATATAACGCCACGGTGTTATCAGTAAATTTAATTACCATTTCACATTCAAATCTAATTAAAGATTTAACAATCAATTGGAGTAAAACTGGTGATACTCATTCTCGACCATTTCCCAAATTTGATAATTTAAATTATCACATTCAAATTTCAATCTTATTAAAGATTCATTAAAACTTTACTTAGTTTTAATCTTCCAAAAATCATTATTAATGATTATTTAACTTTGGGAAATCAAACATGCCGCATCGACAATCTACGCTGTCCCATTGATTTCTGCCGATATATAACCTCTAAGCTCGTAGGTTTTAGAGAAGGGTGTTAAGCAAGAGAATAAATTCTGCGCCACCAAACAGATATATATTTAGTAGAGATCAACAATACAGCTCGAAATACAATGTTAGACATGTAATCATGTCTTTAACTAGGTTAAAGAACCAATGTCATTTAAAACACAGTTCACGATAAACCCCAAATCCTATTCCATTAATTATGGAATTTTCACGGAAAACAGATCAATATATATAATCGATATCAATTTCGGAATCCGGCTAATAATATAAATGGAATAATGACAAAGCCTTTTAAATTCCATATATATTAACAGTCTTCCTCCACCGAAGCTCACTTCGATTATTACCTATCGAATTCCATTCCATTCCAATTTATTTTATTTTATTGGAAAACTTTACTTTGGAAAATTCCCATTAAATCTTAATAAAAGATTTATATATTCCAAATCACATTTCACTGTAAATCGGTCTAAAGAATGAATGATGTCAAAAACACAGTTTACAATCAACCCAATTCACATTCAATTTTATTCCAACTACTAAATATAATTGGATACTCAAAAAATCTTAATTAAAAGAATTATTCTTTTCACACGGGGTTTAAGAACAATGTTATTTAAGACACCATTCACAACAAACCCAAAATCCAATTCTTTTATTCAATTCCAATTAAATATTAATTAATTGCAAAAAATTCACTAAATCTTAATTAAAAGATTTATTCTTTTCTCATCTGGGTTTAAGAACAGTGATATTTAAGACACCGTTCACGACAAACCCAAAATCGAGTTTCAATTTAATTCCAATTAAATATTAATTAATTAGTAAACATCATTAAATCTTAATTAAAAGATTTATTCTTTTCTCAACCGGGTTTAAGAACAGTGTTATTTAAGACCACGACAAACCCAAAATCCAATTTGATAATAAATACAATGCTCAGAATAGAAATTATATCGGCTTATATTCAATATCATATTCTGAAATCAACAAATATCGTTTTGGGAATAATGACATATATATATATATATATATATATATATATTTTCCAAATTCCTCAACAATATCTGTATAATCACGGAATCCAACATCGAAATATTCTGAAGAAGATTTCCATTCAAATCCATTCCAATTCAAATATTGGAAATTCTGGTTATATTAAAACCATTCTCAATCCAATTTATTTATTTAAAAATAATTGGATTATAATTCTAGATAATAACTAGTTCATTTCGATAAAAATATTTTTATCTTTTCAAATATGGAATTTTTCATCCTAATTCTTTCCAAATCATTTATTAAGATTTTACACAAATTATTAATATTTTTAATAATTTTATTAAGGCCTTTTCAGTCGATTGCCATAAACGGTCATCAAACTGCACTTATAGCGGCCTTTTCCAAATTTTATTTGGAGATAATTCCAAATCCAACCGTTAGATTTCAATTCTATTATATTCATTGGAAAGCTCTTTTTGATACGAACCCAATGGCTCTGATTTTAGGAGAATCCGACGGTCGGATATCCCGTAATGTCAATTTAAAGTCAATAGTCGAAATTCACGAATGGTCACGGCGCAACGCGTTCTATTCAGGCCATTAATATATATATTATATATTTCGTCGATTTCCATTTAAAACGTATTTTATAAATCGTTTATAAATTCGTCTTAAAACGATTCTAACTTCATTTTCAATTTTAAATCAAAATTGAATATTCCATATCATTATAATATTTAAATGATAATATTTTCAAAATATCTGATTTTGAAATCATTTCCTTTTCGATATTGATTATAAAAATGAATAAACTCGATATAAAAATCGTTCGCATTAAAATGGCGCATAACTAACCAACACGGCTTCACATATTTCAATATTTTTGTATCCATCCAGAATCGGACATCAAATTCACATGTTAATCCTTTACTGAATATTATTTCAAAATATTTGTTATTCCTGAATTGGAATCAGACACAATCAATTACCATATAATGTTATTTATATGGATTTCATACAACACATGTGCATAACAATAATGATACATAATCAACCATCATCCAGAGTGCAATTTACAACTGTATAAGCGTTAAAAATAAATAATTAACGCTCACCACAGCCTGTCAACCCATCAATTGACATATAACTAAATATTGGGATTAGTGTATGTCCAATATCATCCCAATACCCGTGTCGGGTTTTCAAACAACAAATACTGATTATTATTTTTGAAGTTGGGCGGTGTGTAAAATTTATCATCCCAATCAATACCAGTTAAATGGTTGTACATAAACAAATCGTCTGATTTGTAAATGAATATTTATTTTATTTTCTTTTCATGATAATTTTTATATAAATAATTCTATATATACAACAATATCAATCAATAACAATTTCAATCACAATCAAAACAAACAATCATGGTTTGTACAATAAATAGTGTTGGGGGCTTCTAAGCCCCGTCTTCATCCTTGTATATATTTAACTGTAAAACTATTAGAGTGAGAAGGAGTTCTCACCTTTGGTTTCCACTCCGTCATTCTTTATTGAACGGTTTGGATTCTGTTCGCTTCCAGTCGATTCCATCGCAATCTGTATCACACGGTTTATATTAAAAATCACATTTTTAAACAATGATATTTATAAATAAAAATCACATTTTTATTTTGCTATATATATATTAAAAATCATATTTTATCTACGCTATGTATATATAAAAATCATATTTTTATATTTCTATTTTAAAAACAACGCTTTTTCTATTTTAAAAAATCACAATTTTATTATGCTATATATATTAAAATCCTATTTTTATTCTAAGACTATATATATAAAAATCATATTTTTATATTCTAAATTACATATATGATAAAAACAATGCTAATTTCTATTTCAAAAACATTTCTATTTTTATTTTTAAAAACATTGTATATTTTTATTTTCAAAACAATGTATATTTATATTTTTAAAACAATGTTATTTTTATTTTCAAAAATAACATATATTTATATTTTCAAAAACAATGTATATTTTTATTTTCGAAGACAATGTATATTTTTATTTTCAAAAACAATGTATATTTTTATTTTCAAAAACAATGTATATTTTTATTTTCAAAAACAATGTATATTTTTATTTTCAAAAACAATGTATGTTTTTATTTTAAATATCATTTATAATAAAAATCGTATTTTTTTAAACAATGATATTCATACTAATTTAATTAAACTATTTACATAATTAAACAATAAAATTTTAATAAATTAAATAATTAACTTTCCTTTTTCCCCAATTACCCTTAAAAAAATGCGGCCTCTTCCTTCATCTTCTAAAGACGCACCACGCAAGCTCCCTGTATCACCATAGCGGTGAATTCCCAAGGCCCCATCTCCCTCTACACTTGACTAATCTTCACAACAATTTCACCATTCATTATCTCTTCGTCTGAACTCCATCACCATACCAACATTGTCAAACTCGGTTCCTTCCCCATACATTGCGCCCTGAAACCTCACAGCGGGTACAGTGAACCTACGACATTTCAAGAATCAAATCACCCAAAACAAATACAACAAGGTGTTGTTCCTTCCTGTGAACTTGAATTTGCAATTAGATCCAACCATCGATCACTGTAATTCCCACTACGCCATGCCCTATCTAAGTCGCTATCCAATATCCCATCACGCGAGGAACGAAGAGCATCGGTGAAGCTCCAATACTCACGAATCTTCAAAAGCAAAGACATAAAATTTGTAGATTTTATTTTGATTTCTTTTTTATTTTTGTTTGGAATTCTGTTCCTCATGTTTTTTTATTTCCTAAAGAAATTCGACGACTTCCGAATTCCGAATTCAAAAGCAAAGACATACAATTTGTAGATTTTATTTATTAATATTTTAATTTATGAATTACTTGGTTATCGCTCCGAATTCCGAATCAATTCCAACGACTTCCGCCTCTAACGAAATACCCCATTCCGGACATAATGGAATATGTTTCGTAAGCCAATTCGCCTGCTTTAAGTTTTCATCAAAATTAAAATATAAATCAATATATATCAAATTTAAATGTATATTTTAATTTACAGTGACCACATACCGACTCCAAAAATTCTAGAAAAATAAATCTAGCTATGTTTTGACGATACGATCCTAGCAAAACTAATTTCGTCGAATTTGGAGGCCGTTTGAAAAATGGTCATTTTCCCGTCGATTAAAATCAAACTAAAAGTACCAAACGCGTTTAAATCCACCACGCTCACATACGGATTCCAAAAATTATGAAAATTGGAATTTAGCAATAATTTGATATTCTGGATCCAACAAAAGTGGTTTTGTCGAAAACGGAGATCATTTGAAAAATGGCTATTTTTAAGGGTTATATATTATATAAAATATATATAAATTCCATAGCAACTATTTTGAATTTTAAAACGGACATAAATTTCAATTCTCGCTATGAAATCTGGATTTTTCACATTCATTGGGAAGATATAATTAAACAAATTCAAATATTTCTGGTTTTACTGAAATCCGATTTATTTTGAATCTTGTACATTCAATTGAAATTTGAAATCGAATTTTCAAACTGCCACGCCATTTCAATCTCGTTTTATAACTAAAATAAAATTTTACATTCTAACTTCGATTTAAATAAATTTTTAGTTGTTATTATTTAAAATAAATCATTTTAAATATCCAAAATCCATTAAAATAGCTAAAATAAAATTTTTAAATTGGTTCTGAAAATTCGCGTTGTTACAATATTATTATCATTACCCATCTTATTTCATATCGTACATCATTATTACAAATTACAATGCATCTCAAATTAAAATCATTCACATCACAATTTGCATTTCATTCAATACATTATATTATATTGTTTTACATATGACATACATTTCATACTACAACATACTGCACACACTACATTACATATTAACTTTTAACTCCTCATAAAAAGTATACTTTATGGGGAATTATTGTCTTATAAATATATAGGATTATTAATTAAATGTATAACATATTTACTTTGACTTGGTTGAATTATTTGACTTAGTTGACTAGTCTGGTTTGTTTGACATAATTAACTCGATTGACTTGTTTGACATGGTTGAATTTCATTAGTAGTGTGTTAGAAATATACTTATGCATTTGTAGTTGATAGGAGCTTTATAGTTTTTAGGATAAATAGAAGTTACAAGAAATGGTGGTTTTATGTTTAAATTGATGTTTTGTGACAATAAAACTTAAATTAATTAATTTTTTGGATTAAATTACTTTACTTACGTCATAATTTTAAAGATATCTTATTAGAGTTATTTCTTAGTCTAGATTAAAGTCCTATTATAGTTTTAAGTGAATTAAAGTTTAGGATGGTCTTGTATTATATTAAGGGGGAGTTTTAAAGTTTCTAGGCATTAGTTGAAGGTTTAAGAATGCTTTGGTTGACTTAATTGTTTAGATTGATTGTTTGAATTACTTGATTGTTTGAATTGCTTGTTTGGATTGATTTGCTAGTTTGAATTGATTGGTTTTCTTAGTTTATTATCCTTCTATTTAGACTAGTGTAGTCATAGATTTAATGGGGAGTTATATAAATTTATAGAGAAATATAGATTCAGGGGTGATATTCATATATCTTAGGAATTGAGTATAGATAGATATAGGATTTAGGGGGAGTATTTTTTAGTATTTCTTTTGATAATGCCAAAGGGGGAGAAATTATAAAATATAGAATTAATTTATAGGATTCACATAGAGAGGGAGGTATTAGAAGGATCATCAACAACAGGTATGTACAAGTATGATATTTTATAAATTAAGGTTATCATCATCAAAAAGGGGGAGATTGTTGGAGAATGGAATTTTGATGACAACAAACTTATTTCAATATTAATTGATTGTAAAATATATACTAACACGTTTATCTAGAATATACACACACACATGCAAGATTTATATACAGGAATTAATATTGAAGATTTTATAGTTTAAGAGCTTTTAGGGATTCAGAATTTAGAGATGATTCAAGACTCATGAGTAATCAAGAGTTCAAGATAAATATAGTAATAGAGTCTAGTTTTTGCAAGACTCTGAATAACACTCCAGGTTCAAATTCAGATTCAAAATTTGATTTTCAATTTTTGATTTCAAATTCTATTTTTAATCTTTATCTTCTCTATTTTACTTTACTTTTAGTTTATACTTATGGTTTCAAACGATTTTCTACTTTATAATATTCATTTACAACACTATGTTTTAACTCAAGAATTTCTATTATTATATATATATATATATATATATATATATAAAATGTTCAAAATCCAATTTTACAAAGGCATATGTTGACATACATTTATGCCTATGTCGACATATAACTGCCATTTTTTAAAAAAATGAAAGGAAGTGTCTTTCCACTATTTGTAACGTTCCAGAAGCGTTGCAACCTTTCAAATCTTATAAATAAGGGCTGAGTTCGAATTTTTTTCGTTATTCTTCTTCTCCATCTTCATCTCCTTTCTTTACACCGTTATATTTTCCCATTTTTATGATTTCTACACTTATACTCTACCGAATTCAATTTTACTTTCATAAAACTTCTTCTCTTATCACTCTCTACTCATTACTCTTAGAATCAAAGTGCTATTGAAGAGTTATAGGGCTGTTGTAATTATTTGGGAAGTATTTGGGAATCGATGTTTTCCTAGTAGCTGTGAAATCAAGGAACGAGAGTGGTGTTAACCTTGTAGCCGTGAAATCAAGGGAATATACTTAATCAAGTGTGTGGAATCGGTGTTAACCTTGTAGCCGTGATATCACGGGGGTTGTACTTGGATATTGATATAGTAATAAAACTCTGCGCAATCCAGCGTTGCTTAGTACTGGACAAAGGAGTAATCCGAACCGATATAAAATCTGGTGTGTTCATTCCTTTTTTGTATTTTTTTTGATTCATTATTTGTGATTGTTTCTGTAGTGTGTGATTCACATAGTAGATCATATACGTTTTAGATTTTGTTTATTTCCTCAAAAACACTATTTACCCTCTCCCCCCCTCTAGTGTTAGCTTTTCCTTAACGATCCATTCTTCATTCCATAACAAACCATTTTACTCCCTTCCAGCAAACCACCCTCTTAATACCCTAATTGCTGACACACAAGCTTCTCGACCATCTCCTTCCACGCAATGTCCAGATCGAGGTAAAAAATCCATTTTCCAATTTGATCGCTTAGGCTTCTAATGTGTGGATATTGCCTTGTTCGAATTTGAAGAACCCTATCTCACATGCGTTATTCATAGACAAGATTGTGAGTACTGATGTTTTGGGTTAGGTGTTGGAAACTGGCAACTATGGAACTGATGCTAATGGCAATTGTGGTATTAATGTAAGTAGTTCCGGTAGAGATAGTGGACTGAATGACTCTCTTGCCCATACCACCAACAAAACTGATAATCTGGAACGCACTCCACCGGCTCGGCAAAATGTTTCAACTACTTTACCCACTGTTCTGGAGGGTACTGCAGCTTCTGGTAAACTGCAATGGACATCTCTTTCTTCAAACTTACCAAATATTGCTGGTGTGTATACGCCTGTTGAATTCAAAATTCTACACAATGAATTTGGCTTGTCTTCCCTTCCATAATTATTTTGGGAGGCAACGTCCTTTTCGAAGGACCATTTGGTTGGCTTCTTCTTAGACTCAAAATCTCCTAAGGTGGATATGAATGAAGCATGTCGTACTTCGTGGAGGTTACAAATAAAGTGAACAAATTAGATTTTACTTTATGCAGACAGGCCATATAAAAAACTTCTGATCTGTTTACCTACCTATAATGCATGTTACCTCTAATACCTATCTATTGCCCCTAATACCATCTGCTGTGCATACGTGCATTAAATGGAGCACATGATATTTGCGCACAACCTAATCTACTCAGTCTTTGACAAGGACAGTTTGAAAAACTCTCTCACTAGGTCTTGTAAGAAATTTAATGATCCACATGCTGCCATGTGGTTCTCTGGCCAAAACTATCCTCGCACATGAAAATTTAAATAAGCCCAGAACTTAAAATTTGACTTTGCCAACATATAAAAGCACATGGCTATGCTTGGAAAATAACGCCTACCTATATTCCACAGAGCGCCTCATAAAAGCATCTCTGTATTATATAACCAAGATGACCCTTATCCCTTCCCATGAGACAAACAAAGCCTCCAACCATAAAATGGAGAATCGTGAGCTAAAATAATTAGATCGATTCAAAGGAAAAATCAAGCCCTAAATGAAAATTTACGAATTCCAATTCGTTGAAATCATGTTCAAGGATGCTTCATGGGGGGTATGGAAAATATGAGGCTCGATATTATTTTATGGAAACCGCGTTCATGGCGGGAGGTTCGGGTTCCTGTTGACGATGCCTGCGTTGGTGTGAGGTTGTCGAAGAGGTGATGATGGGTGGTAGGAAGGGGGTCAGCGTGGTTAGCAGTTTGGCAGGGGACGGGATTTATACTGGTACGGAGGCGCGTTGATTGCTAAAGTTTCTAGGCGTGTTTTATTATAAATTAGTTCGCTGCCTTTAAGCTAGAGCTTTGGAAAGTTTTCAGACGCAACATAGAGGAGGTACCCGCGAGTGGAAAGAAGGGAGTCGGGGGGAGGTTCGGACCTCCGGCCGTGACCTATAATGGTGTATGGAAGTCGCGAATTGAGGGAGGGTCATCAAATTCGACGTGAGGTGTCTACTGGAAAGAGGGTGTGGTGCTGAGTGGGATGGTGAGGATGGAAAGGTTGGCCAACGAGCATGGAAGTGGCGTTGGAAGGTCAAAGTAGAGTTGAAATTGGGTTTTCTGAAGCATGGTATGAAGAGCAGGTGCATGAAATCTTTTTGGTGTAGAGGAGTTCAGCGTGGGTTGGTGGAATAAATGAGTTTGGGTATTTGGAAAGATGGCAAAAATGGGTTACGAGATTGATGTTGTATAGGAGAGAAGGCATTAACGTTGGTAAGGGAAGCCGTAATTCATGGTTAAGTAATTATCAATTTGTTAATGATTTGATTTTGGTTGTCTAATAGTCTAATCAGGCAAGGCATAAGTATTTGGTCTGGTGAATATAACGTGTAGTCTGTGATGAAGTATGGGCTTAGCTACTGAAGTTATCGAGGAAGTGTATTTTCTTGTTCCAGACTTCTTTAACCAGCAATCTGTCGGTTGTTCGACTTGGATGAAAATGTTAGGCTCAAACCGTGTGAAGGATACTGGTCGGCCATATAAAATAAAGTAATTAGTTAAAATAAAAATTTAATTAAAGTTAGTTAACTTAATTAAATTCATGAATGATTATAACTGTATAACTCTCACATATGTGAATAGAATTGAACGCTACCAGATCCATTGGAAAAGTAACGAAGAGATCTACATTATGGAACTGCCATGGTTGAGAATGGAGCTAATTGAATTTCAGGATAAAATCAAACGCTTGTTTGATTTTAAAAACGAAATAAAACCAGAATCGTCAATTGCAAAACAAGGTGAGTAAATTCACTAACTCTGACCCGTTTATATTTTTTATAAATGAGTTTTAAATTTATATTTTAAATTGTGTGATGGCTTTTTGCATGAATAGTTGTTAAAATTGGTTGAAATAGTTGATACAAATATATCGTTGATCGATTATCAGTTTTGTTTACTATAAATGAGATTGGTATGGAAAAATTATAAACGAGATTTCAAAACATTTCCAATACCCTAATTTCTTTATTTGAGGAAATACCTCTTATTCCAGTTAGAAAACATTTCTAAATATTCATGAATCCTTATTTTCTATATTCAGAAAATATCCCTTATTAATATTGGAAAATATTTCTATATTCCATTTATTAATTCTTCGTTGACCAGTTCATTTCATTTTCTATACATAGAAAATGTCTCTCATTTTATTTGGGGAAACATTTCAAAATCCTTTAAATTAACGCGATGTTATAAAACCTCGTTATTATAACACAAAACATTAATCATTTATTAACTAAGCATATTGCTAACCAATCTTCACTATCGAACCTTAACCATTCCTCTATCAATCATGAAGTCAATCAAGTAGGGGTATAATTACCTCTCAAACCTTAATTGAATAACATTCTCAACTTTGAAATAGTCAAAGCTCACAACTTCAAACAAAACATCGCTTCTGCGACTCTCAGATTCAATATAAGAATCGACTTCTTTTATGGAAAAACATTGATTATAACGGTAGCGTTATAATCGCTGTTTCCAAATATTTGATTTATAAAACATTAATTATAATGGTAGCGTTAAAATCGCTGTTTAGATTTACAAAACATTTATCATAACGGTAGCGTTAAAATCGCTGTTTCCAAATATTTGGTTTATAAAAATATAACTTTTACTTATTAATTTCAATAAATTAATAAGTAAATAAATAAATAATTAAATAATAAAATTTGATTCAAAAAAAAGTAAAAATAACCACTTCCCTAAATTTGATATAATCGAACTTCAATAAATAACTTTCTCTCGAATATTCTATATTCGATTTATATTCCGAATTTTGGAATTTATCTATTATTTCAGGTTAATTCAAATTCCAAATTCACTTTTGAATTTTTCATTTCCAAATCATTACCAAATTCCTTGATAACCATTCCAGTTTACAAAACATTATCACACTTTATTTATATTCCAAATTTTGAACAAAAACTCATCGTTTTCTTTTAAAAACGATTACCATTTCCCTTTTCCTTTAATTTCCAATCTGGATTCATATTTCAAATCTAAATTTCCTTTAGAGATGTTTCATTTGCAAAATATTTCCTTTTAACCATTATTTACTTTAATCGTGAATATATTTCTTTTATATACAATCAAATCAGTTTGATTTCGTACTTATAAATAATTTTTTAAACACAAATTCTATTTATAACTTCTATTTAGATTTTTCCATACCAATCTCATTTGTATTGTAATTATTTGAAATCTCGTTTATAATTTTCTTTATATGTTTATGGGAATGGTTAAGGTTCGATAGTGAAGATTGGTTAGCAATATGCTTAGTTAATAAATGATTAATGTTTTGTGTTATAATAACGAGGTTTTATAACATCGCGTTAATTTAAAGGATTTTGAAATGTTTCCCCAAATAAAATGAGAGACATTTTCTATGTATAGAAAATGAAATGAACTGGTCAACGAAGAATTAATAAATGGAATATAGAAATATTTTCCAATATTAATAAGGGATATTTTCTGAATATAGAAAATAAGGATTCATGAATATTTAGAAATGTTTTCTAACTGGAATAAGAGGTATTTCCTCAAATAAAGAAATTAGGGTATTGGAAATGTTTTTCCAAAAATCAAGAGAGAAAATAGAGCTTTGAAAGGATACGAAAGATGGGAAATGATAATATAATAAGGAATTGATTTAAAAAGGGGCCAGTGTTGTTTGATGGTTGATCGATAAAATTTCCATTTTGAAAAAAGGATCATTGGTTGTATGGATGTTTTCTTTGATAGTTAAACCACTGACTGTCAAAGTCTTAATTTATTTTATACCCCCGTTGTCAATACGGAGAGACTGGGATCAGATTTATATCTGAAAACCACTCCATATTGGCATAAGCATTACGATTCAATTTATGCTGAAGATAATTGAAGATGGAGTAAAATGCAAGGGTTGTTCTGTTAATCCTAGGTAGAAATTGCCCAAGATAGATTAAAACAACAGTGCCTTCGGTTTGTCCAGTCCCAAGACAACGTATATGGATGGATCTGACAATGTGGAATTCAAAGTAAATGGTAACAAAATGTTCTAAAGGGAAATCATGACCTCAAGCCTCATCAACCGGGAAATGACAGAAATCGGGCAGGCAGCATGGCCAAGGGGGTCATTCCCATAAGTGGTATTATCACCTGATCTAGAGAAATTCCATTTGCTTCTTATTCTATTCGCTGCTGTATGCTTTCGGTAACGGTTGCTGATCACAACCATTGGTGATAATATGCTCGTTACACTCAAGTTAAATTAGTGTCCAGCCATGTGTGGATGGGTTGCAAGATGTTCTTGTTGAACCCCCAATGTATCCCCTTTAGAGTACACTGATCGGAAGGTGGTTCCATACCCTGTCATAGTCGGAATCCAATCTCCAATAAGCTCCCTATGGTTTTTGATTTTATACTATGTATGTGGAGCGTGAGTTGCAAGCATTCTGCTAGATTGCAAGAATTCTGCTAGATTTCTATTTGTTTGATTTAAACACTATTATAACATCACTAGATTTGATATCAGAATATTTTTGGTTATCGTAAGTTAAAAACCATCCGTGTTTATGTGTGGATCGATCTTACGATTATCATTTCTTTCGGAAGGATTTTTAAAAGTTAAACAAATGACTGGAGTTTACTCACACCAGTCCCATGACTGACCCGGAGTTTATTTGTTTTATTTTACCCTAAACTCTTGGTACCCAAATTTATATGGGCATTCAAGTAGTCGGGATTTTACAGATCCACTTGGAGGAGCTTGAAGCAGGAGGCTTCATTAGTTAGCTATAGACTATCATATGTTCCATTGTGTACCATGTTGTATCTAGAAACAAGTGTTTATAACTGTTCCAGGAATAACTGTTGCGCTCTGAGGATGGTATGTATATACAGTTACTGATTCGTATTTCAGAAGTTATGTTATATAATATATTTTATTCTTTCCGTTGTGAGCTTTGTGTTCTTTGTCTTCTTCTATTCTAACTTTTCTTTCTTTCTATTTCTTATCCTCTAACTTCTTTCTACTAATGATTCGTATTTCTATGCAATGTGAGTTGGACGTGTGGTGTTATTAGTCGACTCAAAGGGTACGGAAATTCGTGCCATTACGATTAGGTTTAATATGATGACATGTAAAATATAGACTTGAAAGAATGAACACGCCTAAATTATATAGAAAACATACAGTAAATAGGAATTTGTAACCGCGCTTAGATATGAGATTAGATTACACTTGTGGTAGAAGTCTGCCTGAAACCGCCCAGCATATCCAACATCCACAAATGGTAAATCTAATGTGAGGGGTCTAAGTGCATAAATAAAACATGTAACGGGAATAAAACATGTAATGATAAATCTAATGTGAGGGGTCTAAGAATCCAATGTGAATAGGAATAACCAAGTTAAATGGAAACCTGATGAGGTAAGGCAAGCGCATAAAAGAATATTTAGACATAGGGTCTAATAACGTATAAAATGAGGCGCTTGGACCAGTCCGCACGTTTCAGCAACGGAGTAGGTCATTGTGTTGTCATGAGGCACGAGAGGAGCACACATCCATATGATTATTCAAGTAGCTCCGAAGGACTGGAAGGGGAAGCACGCGTCTTCCTGAGATACGTAAGGTGCTCCAGGTAGTCCTCTGTGCGGTGGAAGGTGTTTAGGCTGTGCTCACTGAGGTTGGGTCTGCGCGTTACTACCAGGTGAGTGGGCCTTGACTACAAAACTAGCTTTACAGTCAGAATGCCATGACGAGTTGACACTAGGGTGATTCGGTGGTCGCCTCAGCGGGGAGGCAGAGGTCAGGACCAACAAGGATAGTGGATCGTCAAATACCCGTCATAGGCAGCTAGTGGGATGCGAAAAGACTAGAACTAAACCCAATAGACCATTCACCTTTCACTATGTAGCATAGTAATGACACATATATGCAGAACGTAACATTGTTATGTAGAGATCGATACGTCACTCCGGCGTAGGATGAGGGACTGAGCTCATTTCTGTGGCATTACGGTAGAGACCGTGCGAGTAGGGTACCACGGGGCGTACCTCAATATTGAGGGGTAGCTACATATATACTATATTAGGTTAATCCACTGGGAAGTAAATAGGTACGACGTGTGTATAAGCCTTGAGTCATGTTAACCCAAGTAACCTAATAAATAATAAAATGTGATTGAACAGTATATGTAGGATTATCCAAAGTGTATAGTTTAAATCCAGTCATCAGAACTTGTGTTCTGACCCCCTCGTCATAACGTACTCGCATATTAGATTTGTGGCAGAGATATGATAGCTTTGGATACTAGTTAGGCAGTATTATTACTATGGTAAGGCTATACTTTGATTATATTATACTTTATCCATTCCGCTGTGAGATATTTTCTGAGCTCTGATATATTTTATATCTCTGTCTTTTTTGCAGGATACCAAAGCAACCAACACGGGTTTCGATGAATTACAATTTTGAAAAAAATCCGGTCTATCGGAATTCGGGTTGTTACATGATTAGTGTTTATTAAGGTGTTTTTTTCTGGGCAATATTGCAAAAAATTATACCGTAAAAAACTTCATATGCGCACGCAGTAATCCATGCATGTACAACATTTTTAGCACATGAGTATGTTTTTTTTATGGCATTCGTGTATGTATTCAGAAAACTGTGTGCATATATTGTGATGTCTGGAGTTGGTTCTGGTAAGCAAGTTGAATTGAATAAAGTTGTAGTGGTTGTCCAAATTTGTGGTTGGTAGTATAGTTGATTGGTTGTTGATGTGGTTAGAAAGGACTCGTGATTGGTTGATAATGTGGTTAGAAGGAGCTGAAGGTGATGCTGATGTTGGAGTACTGGCTTTGACTTGGAGGATAGTGCTGATATTGTATTTGTGCTGCTAATGATGGGAACTTCTATTGGAAGCATTTGTTGTTGTCTTTTTTCAGTTTTTTTGGTGCTTTTTCAGTCCATTTTTTTAGTCGGTTTGTTGTGTGTAGTTGTTTTTCAGTTTTTTGGTGTGTTTTTTTGGGTTTTCGGGGAGTTGACGTTGTATTGTGGTGGTGTTTGTACTATTTCTTTCGTTTTTTATATATATGGCATGGTCTTCGGATCACTACCTTATTTATCAATACATTCAGCCATTGGGACTAGTCCACCACCATCCCTACCGTATCTTTTTCCATTTCTCTTTTTCTACTTCAGATTTCTTCACTGACTGCTTTGTGATCCACCTCTCTCCTAGCTTTCTTCTGTGTCCATTGCAGCAATCTTTTTTCTGACTGTTATCTTATACTTTTCAATTTCCTTTTCAGATATGGTTATTTCTTCGGCTCTATTACTACCTCGTTGCTCTTGATCCCCAATTATTCAGGATGCTAGTTCAGCATGAAAGGATTAGGAGCCATGGTTGTTTAGGTACATTAGATCTAGATTTACTTCTTGAGGTTCGGTTGTCTTCCTTCCTGATCCGCTTTTCTCCTGGTGTGTGTCTTCGCTTCTAGCTCTAAGTTACATTGACTAAGTGTTCGGTGATGCTCTTGGGCCCTTGGAGTGCCTACATGTTGGTGTCGGCAGCATCCATCACTTACTTAGCCTACTTCTGAGTTATGGCTATGAATAGAACATTTATACGTTGCTGGTAAGTAAACATGATAGTTGTCTTCTTTCTCACTTTGGGTATGCAATGGAACACCATGTTCAGTTGTTGAATTAAATGACTTTGTCTCTAGAATATCGTGCTGTATCCTTTTTGCTAGTTTTTAGTGGTATCGTGGTTGTGCGTACGTCAGTTTTGGGTGACCTTATGTGAGATAACCCGAATTTCCCCGGTAAGGAAAGCCCGGATAGAATTGAGTACAAGACAAATCAGAACGCAAACAGAAGAACATTTCATTGTTATTACAACAATTCCATCAGATACAAGAATATACAGAGTATAAATGAATAAAATACATTCGAAGAATATCAGAGATTACAATAAATTACATAGCAGTGGAAAAATATACAAAACACAACTAGAAGTCATACACGGATACAGAGTTTTCCGAGCATCGTTCCAGCTGTTAATCAGGATCTTGCGAATACAAATCTGCAAAACCAAAACTACTAGCTGCCCGTGTCGAAAATAATAGCACCCAGAGTTTAGGTTAAAACAATAAACTCCAGGTCAGTCTTGTGACTGGTGTGAGAACTAAAATAGTTATTTAAAATTTTACTTTAAAGTTCGGTAAATCAAGGGACCACGCCGTATAACACGGAACGGGTTTCCTCCCAAGAATACCAGTGCATAAAACAAACAGCGCAATGCTAAATAAAGAAAGATGAAGTTGTTATAAGACCCAGGTCCCATCACACAATGCAACGCAAGTCGGAGGATAGGGTTTTTACCTTATAACAGCCAAAGCATGCTTGATACGTTTAAAAACACATTATTTGATACTATAATAAGTGTATAGTGTCAAAACAGTTTCAATCATAAATATAAATCATAGGCGGCATGAATGACCCATACCACTATATCGCCATACTAAGTTCTACAAATAAAACAGAACTATCACGTATTGGAAATTGGATTTCCGTCATGAGCCGAGGCAAGGGGCAAGCTCCTCTCCGCGTTCGAGACACTCTAGCAAATGTCCTAGGACCCCACTTTGATCCTTGGAATCAGCTGGGCCGGTCCTCTCTTACTTTTGAGGATTGGCAATTCCTGAACACACGTTTCCCAGTCCTTACAGACCTATATCCAAGGCGCCTTGCATTCCAACAACCACACAGGTGAAAAGTATATAAATGTCAGGGCTGGTAGGTCACTGACACCACCCTAGCTAGAAAGAAACGTCGTGCTCTCCCAGCGGTCCATCTCCCGTTTTTGACTCATACCGAGGTGTGAGGCTCGCGAATTCACGTTACACACAAAGCTACGCCACACAGGCCGTGCTTTGATCATCAACCACAAGACTTTTCTTTTCAACAGAAGCCCTGATCAATTGCCACTTACGCGTGCCACACTGGCAATTTTCTCCATGCGACTGATGTCCATTGATATACAACCTCTGAGCTCGTGCGTCTCAGAGAAGGGAGTTAAGCAAGAGAATAAATTCTCCGCCGCCAAACAGATGTATATTTAATAGAGATCAATCAACACAGAATAAAATCCAATGTCAGACACACAATCCATTTACAAGTTCGTTCTAGGTCTAAACGAAACCGGAGGCACTTTCCTCGCATATCCATCCATCTCCAAGTACGTCTGGACGATCACCAACTGATTCCCTCATCTCGGGTGTACAGCCCAATCAAGATCATCAGTAATCACCCAAACGATGTGAAGAATTCCGGTCTTCGACCACCGTCTTCATCTTCGACATCTCGTCGAATCGGTTATTCAGAATGGGTATAACCCGGCCTTTCTGAATAACCCACGTATATAATAAACAAATATTACACAAACACAACGACGCCTCATTCCAATTCAGAATATTCTTTATATTCACAAAATCACATTCTTAGGGAAATGTTCCCATTAATTTTATCCAAGATAAATTCTTCTAAATTTATTCTTTAATCTTCCTTTGGATATCATTTCAAACTAGTCGGGATTAGCAAAACACACCGAAGTAATTATTTATTAAATTTCCCAATCCCAACCTATTCATCCCATGGAGCAAAACTGGTAATACCCCATATCTAACACCACGGTGTTATCGGTAAAATTAATTACCATTTCACGTTCAAATCTAATTAAAGATTTAACTATCGCATTGGATCAAAACTGGTGGTACTCCATTCTCGATCACCTTTCAGATTTGATAATTTAAATTATCAATTCACATTTCAATCTAATTAAAGATTCATTCAAACTCCACTTAGTTTTAATCTTTTCAAAAATCAATATCCTACATTTAATTGGGTTAAAGAACCAATGTCATCTAAAACACGGTTCACGACAATCCCAAATCACATTTGATATTAAATACAAGGCTCTGAATAGAAAACACACCGGCTTATATTCAATATCAAATTCTGAAACCAACAAATATCGTATTGGAAATAATGATATAAAATATATCTTTCAAATTCCCATAACGATATCTGTATAGTCATGAAATCCAACATCGAAATATTCTGAAGATAATTTCGATTGAACTCCAGTCCAATCCATGTATTGGGAATATTGATTATTTTTAAAATCACTTTCAAATTCAATTTATTTATTTCAAAAATAAATTGATTTTAATTCTAGTTCAAAACTAGTTCATTTCGATAAAAATCTATTTTTATCTTTTCAAATGTGGAGTTTTCAGCCCAATTTTTCCCAAATCATTTCATATGATTTTACACAAATTATCAATATTTTTAATAATTTTATCAAGGCCCGTACGGTCGATTTCCATCAATGGCCATCGAACTGCACTTACATCGACCTTTTCCAAATTTGATTTGGACATAATTCCAAATCCAACCATTAGATTTCAAATTTCAAATATTCATTGGAAAGCTCATTTCGATACGAACCCAACGGTTCTGGTTTTAGGAGAATCCGACAGTCGGATTTCCCGCAACGTCAATTCAAAGTCAATGGTCGAAATTCACAAACTGCCGCGGCGCGGCGCGTTCTATTCAGGCCATTATATATATATAATATATATATATATATATTATATATATATTTCGTCGATTTCCTTTTAAAACGAATTTTATAAATAGTTCTAAATTCGTTTCAAAAACAATTTCAACTTCACCTTCAATTTCAAATCGATTTGATTTCAATTCAATTCGGATTCATTTCTATTTTATTTAGTTCGAATTCTAATTCGTTTCAATTCAATTCAAATTCTAATTCGTTTCAATTCAATTCAATTTGAATTTACCTTCTATTTAATTCAATTCGAATTCAATTCGAATTCATTTCAAATTGATTTCAATTCAATTTCAGTTCGTTTTAAATTTCATTCGAAACAATTTCAATTCGTTTTTAATTCAATTTCAATTTAATTCAATTTGAATTCATTTCTATTCAATTCGAATTCAAATTCACTTTCTATTCAATTCGAATCGAATTCATTTTCTATTCGATTCAAATTCATTTCAAATTGATTTAGTAAAATTTCAATTTGAATTTTAATCTAATTCAATTTGAATTTCATTTCAAAATATTAAATTTTGAAATCACTTTTCAATCTTCATTATAAAACGAATAAAATTGATATAAATATCGTTCGCGTTAAAATAACGCATCTCTAATCAACACGGCTTTAAATATTTCAATAAATTCGTTATTCTATTCAACAAATGAATATATATTCTATTCAACACATGAATCTATATTTCTTTCAACACACGACTATTTTTGTTATGTAAAATATTTTATAAAATTATGGTATCTATCGTTTGATTTTCAATCAGACTCCACCGTGAAGTAGTTCTAATTTTAAATATGATAAAGATGTAATTTTATTGTTAAAATATTTTACTCAACACATAAATAGTTTCAACACATGAACATCGTCAACACATGACTATTTTTATATTCAACACAGGAATCTTCTTTTATAATATTCATTGTTTTCCCGATTGGAATGAGGCCCAATCAATTACCATATAACGTTAGTTATATGGATTCCATACAACACATGTATATAATAGCAACGATAAACAATCAACCATCATCCAAAGTGCACCACACAACTGCATAAGCATCAAATATAAATAATCGATGCTTACACAGTCTGTCGACCAATCGATCGACATACAATTAAATAATTGGGATTAGTGTACCCAAATATCATCCCAACACCCGTGTGGGGTTTCAAATCAACAAACACTGCATATTATTTGTGCATTTGGGCGATGTGTAAAATTTATCATCCCAATCAATATCAGTCAAATTAGTGTATATAAACAAATCGGTCGATTTGTTTATAAATATTCATTTATTCACTTTCAGGTTAAAAATTATATTTTTAACGATAATTAATTTATTTCAACACATGAATATATTTCATTATCTATTTCACATCAACTTCATAAACAAATTTTCACAACACATCAATCAAACAAACAAGCCATCCATGGTCTGTGGATGACGGGTGTCGGGTGCTACTAAGCACCGTTTGCATCCTAATGTGTGTATATATATATATATATAACTAGAAAAGAAATTTAGAGTGAGAAGTTCTCACCGACTAGCTATTCCAACTCCACGACACTTCATTTATAAAAATCTTCTTCGTTCTCACCTTTTGTCACTTTCGCTGCCCGTAGTCACTACATATATAAAAAATCACATTTTTATATTGTTGCTATGTATATAAAAATCATATTTTTATTATCACTCCATAAGGATAAAAATTCCATTTTTACATCGCTACTATATAGATAAAAATTCTATTTTTACACTGCTACTATATAGATAAAAATTCTATTTTTATACCGTTACTATATAGATAAAAATTCTATTTTTACACCGTTACTATATAGATAAAAATTCTATTTTTACACCGTTACTATATAGATAAAAATTCTATTTTTACACCGTTACTATATAGATAAAAATTCTATTTTTACATCGCTACTATATAGATAAAAATTATATTTTTACATCGCTACTATATAGATAAAAATTATATTTTTACATCGCTACTATATAGATAAAAATTATATTTTTACATCGCTACTATATAGATAAAAATTCTATTTTTATTCAACGGCGTTCATATAATAAAGATTATATTTTTATCACACTATTCTCTATATAAAGATTTCGCCTTTTCAAATTTCAAAAATCTAATCTTTTCTATTTTAAAAATCTAATCTTTTCTATTTTAAAAATCTAATTTTTTTGCCTAATAAAAAAAATCATAGCTTTGTAAATAAAATCAAACCATTTCAATTCGCTGAAATATGTATTAAAATCAGGTTTTATAAAGGTATATATAAATTAAACTAACTAAAAAAAACTGAAATTAAATAAAGGAGCTTACTGTTAGAAGGGGATGGGGTGCCGAGTTCGTCGGAGTGGTGGAAGCTGGTGGAGTGGAGGTCGGTAGGGGGTTCAGAGGGGGCAGTCAGAGGTGGTGGGGCCTGGGCGCGGGTTTGATTCGAGGAGGGGGGGCTCGTGGTCTCAGGAGGAGGGAAGCGGGAGTGGAGGGAGGGAAGAAGAGGAGGGGGAGCGTGGGGTGCTGCGCCTCGACGGTGGTGGCCACGGCGGTGAATGGTGGGGCGATCGATGCTTTCCCTCGTTTTCTTTTTCTTTTCTTTTTATTATCTCGCCTGAATGAAACGATGGAAAAACGGGGGGGGGGGGGGGGGGCAGCGGTTTTGAAGGGAGAGGGAAGTTTTATTTTTTTAATTATTTAATTTACAAAAAGTTGACTTTTTTATACGACCTCTAAACGAGGCCCACCTCCCTATCGTCCATAGCGTTTCACCCCTATTCCGAACACAATGGGATATGTACCATAAGCTGATTCGACCGTTTCGATCAGTTTCCGTTAAAATCAACATATAACTCTACATATTGAATTTGAACGCACATTTCAATTTACCGGGGTCGCATACTAACTCTAAAAATTCCCGAATAATATTTTCTGGCTTCGTATTGACGATACGGTCCTAACAAAACTAGTTTTGTCGAATTCTGAGACCGTTTGAAAAATGGCCATTTTCCAGTCGATTAAAATCAACTGAAACTGGTCAAACGCGTTTTCCTTTTCCACGCTCACATATTGATTCGAAAAATTATGAAATTTGGAATCTAGCAATAACTTGACATCACGGACCCAACAAAAGTGGTTTCGTCGAAATCCGAGGTCGTTTGCAAAATGTCTATTTTTAAGGGCCTGAATTCCATAGCAACTATTCAGAATTTTTAACTGGACATATCTTTTGATTCCCGCTATGAAATTTCGATGTTTCGGATTCGTTGGAAAGATATTATCTAATAGATCCTATTATTTTTGGTTTCACTAAAATCCGGATTGTTTTGCACCCGGTAGATTCAATTGAAGTTTGAAATCAAATTATCGAACTACCGCGCCATTTTCAATTCTATTTATAATTATATATAATTATATATAATTATTATATTCAAACGACGACGTATATAAATATATACGTTCGATTCTATTCAAAATAAATTTCTTGTCGATATTATTTAAAATAATTCATTTTAAATATAGAAAATTCGCTATAATTGCCAAAATAAAAAAAATAAACTGGCCCAGATTTTCTGGTTGTTACAATCTCCCCCACTTAAAACTTTTCGTCCCCGAAAAGGAACAAAGTCGAAAGTGGTTTGATTAATCAACTCTACGTTCGATCTGGCTTCCATTCTCCAACTTTTCAGTTTCTGAGAATTTTCAAATTCTACAAAAATTTGGCTAACACCCTAAATTTTTGAAAAATTTCGCCATAACCTCCCCTGCACCGGGAGCCACGGGAGAATCCCGAAATTGCAATAAAGGCCTTCGGATCTCAAAAAGAAAAAGGAAAGGCCAAGCGGCTAGCAAATCGGCTCATAAAATCATCATCACCCAAACGAAACAGTAAATTATATAGTAAACATGTACCTATTTGTCGGGCAAACAAATTTTATTCTCTGCTCTAGCCTCCTTGCTATGACCTGTTCAATGTAAGTACATGTATATGCAAACAAATGCGACCAATTTTCAATACAATTCAATATTCGATTCAATTAGGTTAAATGGTTCAAAATTATCAAACAAATAAACAAACAACACAAACATCAATCAATTAGTGAATTAGAATTTCAAATTCATAATTTGATATATATACTGAAAATCATGTTTTGATGCCAATTCGCAACAAATAAATCTATCTATATAAATTTTGGTTCTCACACTAGTCTAATGGAAATATATAGAAACCACACCTTCGAAACACGAACATAAATACTAATGATGTCATGACAATTATCAGTACCATCTCCGGGCGACTAGAGTGTGATTCTATATCTATCCAGTATATTAAAACTTCGAATATACGTTCATGACGCGTATACGTGAAATCTTTATATACTCGATTGTCCAAATTCAAAATAAATAAATAATCAAATACGTATAAAGCGATTTAAATTTTCAAAACAAAAATTGTTTTCATTTGAAAAATATACTCTTCACACTCGTTCTAGGATACTACTGATCCTATCTCTAACGAGTCATTCTAATTGGATATTACTAATCCAATATCTGATGAATTCTTTCGTATGGTTCAAATGTGTCTTGTTCTCGTGCTCTGTAAACCAAAGCTCTGATACCAAACTGAGACGACCCGAATTTCCCCGGTAAGGAAAGCCCGGATAGAATTGAGTACAAGACAAATCAGAACGCAAACGGAAGAACATTTCATTGTTATTACAACAATTCTATCAGATACAAGAATATACAGAGTATAAATGAATAAAATACATTCGAAGAATATCAGAGATTACAATAAATTACATAGCAGCGGAAAAATATACAAAACACGACTAGAAGTCATACACGGATACAGAGCTTTCCGAGCATCGTTCCAGCTGTTAATCAGGATCCTGCGAATATAAATCTGCAAAACCAAAACTACTAGCTGCCCATGTCGAAAATAATGGCACCTAGAGTTTAGGTTAAAACAATAAACTCCAGGTCAGTCATGTGACTAGTGTGAGAACTAAAACAGTTATTTAAAACTTTACTTTAAAGTTCGGTAAATCAAGGGACCACGCCGTATAACACGGAACGGGTTTCCTCCCAAGAATACCAGTGCATAGAACAAACAGCGCAATGCTAAATAAAGAAAGATGAAGCTGTTATAAGACCCAGGTCCCATCACACAATGCAACGCAAGCCGGAGGATAGGGTTTTTACCTTATAACAGCCAAAGCATGCTTGATACGTTTAAAAACACATTATTTGATACTATAATAAGTGTATAGTGTCAAAACAGTTTCAATCGTAAATATAAATCATAGGCGGCATGAATGACCGGTACCACTATGTCGCCATACTAAGTTCTACAAATAAAACCAAACTATCACGTATTGGAAATTGGATTTCCGTCATGAGCCGAGGCAAGGGGCAAGCTCCTCTCCGCGTTCGAGACACTCTAGCAAATGTCCCAGGACCCCACTTTGATCCTTGGAATCGGCTGGGCCGGTCCTCTCTTACTTTTGAGTATTGGCAATTCCTGAACACATGTTTCCCAGTCCTTACAGACCTATATCCGAGGCGCCTCGCATTCCAACAACCACACAGGTGAAAAGTATATAAATGTCAGGGCTGGTAGGTCACTGACACCACCCTAGCTAGAAAGAAACGTCGTGCTCTCCCAGCGGTCCGTCTCTCGTTTTTGACTCATACCGAGGTGTGAGGCTCGCGAATTCACGTTATACACAAAGCTACGCCACCCAGGCCGTGCTTTGATCATCAACCACAAGACTTTACTTTTCAACAGAAGCCCTGATCAATTACCACTTACGCGTGCCACACTGGCAATTCACTCCATGAGACTGATGTCCATCGATATACAACCTCTGAGCTCGTGCGTCTCAGAGAAGGGCGTTAAGCAAGAGAATATATTCTCCGCCGCCAAACAGATGTATATTTAATAGAGATCAATCAACACAGAATAAAATCCAATGTCAGACACACAATCCATTTACAAGTTCGTTCTGGGTCTAAACGAAACCGGAGGCACTTTCCTCGCATATCCATCCATCTCCAAGTACGTCTGGACGATCACCAACTGATTCCCTCATCTCGGGTGTACAGCCCAATCAAGATCATCAGTAATCACCCAAACGATGTGAAGACTTCCGGTCTTCGACCACCGTCTTCATCTTCGACATCTCGTCGAATCGGTTATTCAGAATGTGTATAACCCGGCCTTTCTGAATAACCCACGTATATAATAAACAAATGTTACACAAACACAACGAACGCCTCATTCCAATTCAGAATATTCTTTATATTCACAAAATCACATTCTTAGGGAAATGTTCCCATTAATTTTATCCAAGATAAATTCTTCTAAATTTATTCTTTAATCTTCCTTTGGATATCATTTCAAACTAGTCGGGATTAGCGAACCACACCAAAGTAATTATTTATTTTATTTCCTAATCCCAACCTATTCATCCCATGGAGCAAAACTGGTAATACCCCATATCTAACACCACGGTGTTATCGGTAAAATTAATTACCATTTCACATTCAAATCTAATTAAAGTTTTAACTATCGCATTGGAGCAAAACTGGTGGTACTCCATTCTCGATCACCTTTCAGATTTGATAATTTAAATTATCAATTCACATTTCAATCTAATTAAAGATTAATTCAAACTCCACTTAGTTTTAATCTTTTCAAAAATCAATATCCTGCATTTAACTGGGTTAAAGAACCAATGTCATCTAAAACACGGTTCACGACAAACCCAAATCACATTTGATATTAAATACAAGGCTCTGAATAGAAAACATACCGGCTTATATTCAATATCAAATTCTGAAACCAACAAATATCGTATTGGAAATAACAATATAAAATATATCTTTCAAATTCCCATAACAATATCTGTATAGTCACGAAATCCAACATTAAAATTTTCCAAAGATAATTTCGATTCAACTCCAGTCCAATCCACGTATTGGGAATATTGATTATTTTTAAAATCACTTTCAAATTCAGTTTATTTATTTCAAAAATAAATTGATTTTAATTCTAGTTCAAAACTAGTTCATTTCGATAAAAAACTATTTTTATCTTTTCAAATGTGGAGTTTTTCAGCCCAATTTTTCCCAAATCATTTCATATGATTTTACACAAATTATCAATATTTTTAATAATTTTATCAAGGCCCGTACAGTCGATTTCCATCAACGACCATCGAACTGCACTTACAGCGACCTTTTCCAAATTTGATTTGGACTTAATTCCAAATCCAACCGTTAGATTTCAAATTTCAAATATTCATTGGAAAGCTCTTTTCGATACAAACCCGACAGTTCTGGTTTTAGGAGAATCCGACGGTCGGATCTCCCGCAACGTCAATTCGAAGTCAATGGTCGAAATTCACGAACTACCGCGGCGCGGCGCGTTCTATTCCGGCCATTATATATAATATATATATATATATATATATATATATATATATATTATATATTTCGTCGATTTCCTTTTAAAACGAATTTTATAAATAGTTCTAAATTCGTTTCAAAAACAATTTCAACTTCATCTTCAATTTCAAATCGATTTGATTTCAATTCAATTCGAATTTATTTCTATTTTATTTAGTTCGAATTCTAATTCATTTCAATTCAATTCAAATTCTAATTCGTTTCAATTCAATTCAATTTGAATTTACCTTCTATTTAATTCAATTCGAATTCAATTCGAATTCATTTCAAATTGATTTCAATTCAATTTCAGTTCGTTTTAAATTTCATTCGAAACGATTTCAATTTGTTTTTAATTCAATTTCAATTTAATTCAATTTGAATTCATTTCTATTCAATTCGAATTCAAATTCACTTTCTATTCAATTCGAATCGAATTCATTTTCTATTCGATTCGAATTCATTTCAAATTGATTTAGTAAAATTTCAATTTGAATTTTAATCTAATTCAATTTGAATTTTAATCTAATTCAATTTGAATTTCATTTCAAAATATTAAATTTTGAAATCACTTTTCAATCTTCATTATAAAACGAATAAAATTGATATAAATATCGTTCGCGTTAAAATAACGCATCTCTAATCAACACGGCTTTATATATTTCAATAAATTCGTTATTCTATTCAACAAATGAATATATATATTCTATTAAACACATGAATCTATATTTCTTTCAACACACGACTATTTTTGTTATGTAAAATATTTTATAAAATTATGGTATCTATCGTTTGATTTTCAATCAGACTCCACCGTGAAGTAGTTCTAATTTTAAATATGATAAAGATGTAATTTTATTATTAAAATATTTTACTCAACTCATAAATACTTTCAACACATGAACATCGTCAACACATGACTATTTTTATATTCAACACAGGAATCTTCTTTTATAATATTCATTGTTTTCCCGATTGGAATGAGGCCCAGTCAATTACCATATAACGTTAATTATATGGATTCCATACAACACATGTATATAATAGCAACGATAAACAATCAACCATCATCCAAAGTGCACCACACAACTGCATAAGCATCAATTATAAATAATCGACGCTTACACAGTCTGTCGACCAATCGATCGACATACAATTAAATAATTGGGATTAGTGTACCCAAATATCATCCCAATACCCGTGTGGGGTTTCAAATCAACAAACACTGCATATTATTTGTGCAGTTGGGCGATGTGTAAAATTTATCATCCCAATCAATATCAGTCAAATTAGTGTATATAAACAAATCAGTCAATTTGTTTATAAATATTCATTTATTCACTTTCAGGTTAAAAATTATATTTTTAACGATAATTAATTTATTTCAACACATGAATATATTTCATTATCTGTTTCACATCAACTTCATAAACAAATTTTCACAACACATCAATCAAACAAACAAGCCATCCATGGTCTGTGGATGACGGGTGTCGGGTGCTACTAAGCACCGTCTGCATCCTAGTATATATATATATATATATATATATATATATATCTATATATATATATATAACTAGAAAAGAAATTTAGAGTGAGAAGTTCTCACCGACTAGCTATTCCAACTCCACGACACTTCATTTATAAAAATCTTCTTCGCTCTCGCCTTTTGTCACTTTCGCTGCCCGTAGTCACCACACATATAAAAATCACATTTTTATATTGTTGCTATGTATATAAAAATCATATTTTTATTATCACTCCATATGGATAAAAATTCCATTTTTACATCGCTACTATATAGACAAAAATTCTATTTTTACATCGCTACTATATAGATAAAAATTCTATTTTTACACGGCTACTATATAGATAAAAATTCTATTTTTACACCGTTACTATATAGATAAAAATTCTATTTTTACACCGTTACTATATAGATAAAAATTCTATTTTTACACCGTTACTATATAGATAAAAATTCTATTTTTACACCGTTACTATATGGATAAAAATTCTATTTTTACACCGTTACTATATAGATAAAATTTCTATTTTTACATCGCTACTATATAGATAAAAAATATATTTTTACATCGCTACTATATAGATAAAAATTATATTTTCACATCGCTACTATATAGATAAAAATTATATTTTTACATCGCTACTATATAGATAAAAATTATATTTTTACATCGCTACTATATAGATAAAAATTCTATTTTTATTCAATGGTGTTCATATAATAAAGATTATATTTTTATCACACTATTCTCTATATAAAGATTTCGCCTTTTCAAATTTCAAAAATCTAATCTTTTCTATTTTAAAAATCTAATATTTTCTATTTTAAAAATCTAATCTTCTCTATTTTAAAAATCTAATCTTTTCTATTTTAAAAATCTAATCTTTTTTCCTAATTAAAAAAAATCATAGCTTTGTAAATAAAATCAAACCATTTCAATTCGCTGAAATATGTATTAAAATCAGATTTTATAAAGGTATATATAAATTAAACTAACTAAAAAAAACTGAAATTAAATAAAGGAGCTTATTGTTAGAAGGGGAGGGGGTGCTGAGTTCGTCGGAGTGGTGGAAGCTGGTGGAGCGGAGGTCGGAAGGGGGTTCAGAGGGGCGGTCAGAGGTGGTGGGGCCTGGGCGCGGGTTTGATTCGAGGAGGGGGGGCTCGTGGTTTCAGGAGGAGGGAAGCGGGAGTGGAGGGAGGGAAGAAGAGGAGGGGGAGCGTGGGGTGCTGCGTCTCGACGGTGGTGGCCACGGCGGTGAAAGGGGGGGGGGGCGATCGATGCTTTCCCTCGTTTTCTTTTTCTTTTTTTTATTATCTCGCCTGAATGAAACGATGGAAAAAAAAGGGGGCAGTGGTTTTGAAGGGAGAGGGAAGTTTTATTTTTTTAATTATTTAATTATTTAATTTACAAAAGTTGACTTTTTTATACGACCTCTAAACGAGGCCCACCGCCTGTCGTCTATAGCGTTTCACCCTTATTCCGAACACAATGGGATATGTATCATAAGCTGATTCGACCATTTCGATCAGTTTCCGTTAAAATCAACATATAACTCTACATATTGAATTTGATCGCACATTTCAATTTACCGGGGTCGCATACTAACTCTAAAAATTCCCGAATAATATTTTCTAGCTTCGTATTGACGATACGGTCCTAACAAAACTAGTTTCGTCGAATTCTGAGACCGTTTGAAAAATGGCCATTTTCCAGTCGATTAAAATCAACTGAAACTGGTCAAACGCGTTTTCCTTTTCCACGCTCATATATTGATTCGAAAAATTATGAAATTTGGAATCTAGCAATAACTTGACATCACGGACCCAACAAAAGTGGTTTCGTCGAAATCCGAGGTTGTTTGCAAAATGTCTATTTTTAAGGGCCCGAATTCCATAGCAACTATTCAGAATTTTTAACTGGGCATATCTTTTGATTCCCGCTACAAAATTTCGATTTTTCGGATTCGTTGGAAAGATATTATCTAATAGATCCTATTATTTTTGGTTTCATTAAAATCCGGATTGTTTTGCACCCGGTACATTCAATTGAAGTTTGAAATCAAATTATCGAACTACCGCGCCATTTTCAATTCTATTTATAATTATATATAATTATTATATTCAAACGACGGCGTATATAAATATATACGTTCGATTCTATTCAAAATAAATTTCTCATCGATATTATTTAAAATAATTCATTTTCAATATAGAAAATTCACTATAATTGCCAAAATAAAAAATTTAAACTGGCCCAGATTTTCGGTTTGTTACAATCTCCCTCACTTAAAACTTTTCGTCCCCGAAAAGGAACAAAGTCGAAAGTGGTTTGATTAATCAACTCTACGTTCGATCTGGCTTCCATTCTCCAACTTTTCAGTTTCTGAGAATTTTCAAATTCTTCAAAAATTTGGCTAACACCCTAAATTTTCGAAAAATTTCGCCATAACCTCCCCTGCACCGGGAGCCACGGGAAAATCCCGAAATTGCCATACAGGCCTTCTGATCTCAAAAAGAAAAAGAAAAGGCCAAGCGGCTAGCCAATCGGCTCATAAAATCATCATCACCCAAACAAAACAGTAAATTATATAGTAAACATGTACCTATTTGTCGGGCAAACAAATTTTATTCTCTGCTTTAGCCTCCTTGCTATGACATGTTCAATTTAAGTACATGTATATGCAAGCAAATGTGACCAATTTTCAATACAATTCAATATTCGATTCAATTGGTTAAATGGTTCAAAATTATCAAACAAATAAACAAACAACACAAACATCAATCAATTAGTGAATTAGAGTTTCAAATTCATAATTTGAAATATATACTGAAAATCATGTTTTGATGCCAATTCACAACAAATAAATATATCTATATAAGTTTTGGTTCTCACACCAGTCTAATGGAAATATATAGAAACCACACCTTCGAAACACGAACATAAATACTGATGATGTCATGACAATTATTAGTACCATCTCCGGGCGACTAGAGTGTGATTCTATATCTATCTAGTATATTAAAACTTCGAATATCGTTCATGACGCGTATACGCGAAATCTTTATATACTCGATTGTCCAAATTCAAAATAAATAAATAATCAGATACGTATAAAGCGATTTAAATTTTCAAAACAAAAATTGTTTTCATTTGAAAAATATACTCTTCACACTCGTTCTAGGATACTACTGAACCTATCTCTAACGAGTCATTCTAATTGGATATTACTAATCCAATATCTGATGAATTCTTTCGTATGGTTCAAATGTGTCTTGTTCTCGTGCTCTGTAAACCAAAGCTCTGATACCAAACTGAGACGACCCGAATTTCCCCGGTAAGGAAAGCCCGGATAGAATTGAGTACAAGACAAATCAGAACGCAAACGGAAGAACATTTCATTGTTATTACAACAATTCTATCAGATACAAGAATATACAGAGTATAAATGAATAAAATACATTCGAAGAATATCAGAGATTACAATAAATTACATAGCAGCGGAAAAATATACAAAACACAACTAGAAGTCATACACGGATACAGAGCTTTTCGAGCATCGTTCCAGCTGTTAATCAGGATCCTGCGAATATAAATCTGCAAAACCAAAACTACTAGCTGCCCATGTCGAAAATAATGGCACCTAGAGTTTAGGTTAAAACAATAAACTCCAGGTCAGTCATGTGACTGGTGTGAGAACTAAAACAGTTATTTAAAACTTTACTTTAAAGTTCGGTAAATCAAGGGACCACGCCGTATAACACGGAACGGGTTTCCTCCCAAGAATACCAGTGCATAGAACAAACAACGCAATGCTAAATAAAGAAAGATGAAGCTGTTATAAGACCCAGGTCCCATCACACAATGCAACGCAAGCCGGAGGATAGGGTTTTTACCTTATAACAGCCAAAGCATGCTTGATACGTTTAAAAACACATTATTTGATACTATAATAAGTGTATAGTGTCAAAACAGTTTCAATCGTAAATATAAATCATAGGCGGCATGAATGACCCATACCACTATGTCGCCATATTAAGTTCTACAAATAAAACCAAACTATCACGTATTGGAAATTGGATTTCTGTCATGAGCCGAGGCAAGGGGCAAGCTCCTCTCCGCATTCGAGACACTCTAGCAAATGTCCCAGGACCCCACTTTGATCCTTGGAATCGGCTGGGCCGGTCCTCTCTTACTTTTGAGGATTGGCAATTCTTGAACACACGTTTCCCGGTCCTTATAGACCTATATCCGAGGTGCCTCGCATTCCAACAACCACACAGGTGAAAAGTATATAAATGTCAGGGTTGGTAGGTCACTGACACCACCCTAGCTAGAAAGAAACGTTGTGCTCTCCCAGTGGTCCATCTCCCGTTTTTGACTCATACCGAGGTGTGAGGCTCGCGAATTCACGTTATACACAAAGCTACACCACACAGGCCGTGCTTTGATCATCAACCGCAAGACTTTGCTTTTCAACAGAAGCCCTGATCAATTGCCACTTACGCGTGCCACACTGGCAATTCACTCCATGAGACTGATGTCCATCGATATACAACCTCTGAGCTCGTGCGTCTCAGAGAAGGGCGTTAAGCAAGAGAATATATTCTCCGCCGCCAAACAGATGTATATTTAATAGAGATCAATCAACACAGAATAAAATCCAATGTCAGACACACAATCCATTTACAAGTTCGTTCTGGGTCTAAATGAAACCGGAGGCACTTTCCTCGCATATCCATCCATCTCCAAGTACGTCAGGACGATCACCAACTGATTCCCTCATCTCGGGTGTACAGCCAATCAAGATCATCAGTAATCACCCAAACGATGTGAAGACTTCCAGTCTTCGACCACCGTCTTCTATTTTAAAAATCTAATCTTTTCTATTTTAAAAATCTAATCTTTTTTCCTAATAAAAAAAATCATAGCTTTGTAAATAAAATCAAACCATTTCAATTCGCTGAAATATGTATTAAAATCAGATTTTATAAAGGTATATATAAATTAAACTAAAAAAACTGAAATTAAATAAAGGAGCTTACTGTTAGAAGGGGAGGGGGTGCTGAGTTCGTCGGAGTGGTGGAAGCTGGTGGAGCGGAGGTAGGGTGGAGTGGTGGAAGCTGGTGGAGTGGTGGAAGCTGGTGAAGCTGGTGGAGTGGTGGAAGCTGGTGGAAGCTGGTGGAGGGAGGGAAGAAGAGGAGGGGGAGCGTGGGGTGCTGCGCCTCGACGGTGGTGGCCACGGCGGTGAAAGGGGGGGTCGATGCTTTCCCTCTTTTTTTTTAATTTCGCCTGAATGAAACGATGGAAAAAGGGGGGCAGCGGTTTTGAAGGGAGAGGGAAGTTTTATTTTTTTAGTTATTTTATAATTTAATTTACAAAAAATTGACTTTTTTATACGACCTCTAAACGAGGCCCACTGCCTGTCAACCATAGCGTTTTACCCCTATTCCGAACACAATGGGATATGTACCATAAGCTGATTCGACCGTTTCGATCAGTTTCCGTTAAAATCAACATATAACTCTACATATTGAATTTGAACGCACATTTCAATTTACCGGGGTCGCATACTAACTCTAAAAATTCCCGAATAATATTTTCTGGCTTCGTATTGACGATACGGTCCTAACAAAACTAGTTTCGTCGAATTCTGAGACCGTTTGAAAAATGGCCATTTTCCAGTCGATTAAAATCAACTTAAACTGGTCAAATGCGTTTTCCTTTGCCACGCTTACATATTGATTCGAAAAATTATGAAATTTGGAATCTAGCAATAACTTGACATCACGGACCCAACAAAAGTGGTTTTGTCGAAATCCGAGGTCGTTTGCAAAATGTCTATTTTTAAGGGCCTGAATTCCATAGCGACTATTCAGAATTTTTAACTGGACATATCTTTTGATTCCCGCAATGAAATTTCGATTTTTCGGATTCGTTGGAAAGATATTATCTAATAGATCCTATTATTTTTGATTTCACTAAAATCTGGATTGTTTTGCACCCGGTACATTCAATTGAAGTTTGAAATCAAATTATCGAACTACCGCGCTGAAACACCTCACCTCCGTTAGGGTCACTCTCAAAGGGAATGCCCTAATTTTGGTGGAGGTTTATAAGTATAAGTCACAGATATACAAGACAGATATAGGAACACATATTTGTAAACAGCGGAAGAACAACAACTTTTATTCCATAAAAGCAAATACGTGTTACAAAACATCACCACGATTGTCTTACATCCTTTCCAAAAACATAACATAACATTTTCATAATCTGTCTTGAGTACATTATTTAAAGAAGCATAAGTAAAACATAGATAAACTGCAAAAGCCCCATAGTGGATTGTCCAAAGCCATAGTTCAAAGCGAAAAACTCCAAGCAATACATTTCTCTTCTTCAAGCTGGATGTTAAGGTTGGTCAAGCTGCTGTGTTCCCTCCCTGTGGACCTGGGGGGGGGAAACGGAAGAAAAGAAGACGAAAGAAAAGTAGAGTCAGACATAAAGCCTGAGTAAGTCTAGTACTATTTTGTCTATGAATAAAGAACTGGGTATGATAAGTATAAACAAGAAGTGGAAAAGCACTATAACTTGGTTAAGTTGTCTAGGGTCGAATATACTATCGTACCCCATGTAAATCTCTGAACCCATATAAACTAGTTTCCAACTGGCACCCCATAATCAGAGTGAAGTGATCCATTTTATGATGATCGGCTCCTACTCGCATAGTTCATGTGTCTTACGGCCCCCGATGTTGTAGTTACCTATGCTGGTCCCACCATGGGGTGTATCAAGTCCCATGGCGGCAGCCCGACACAACCTTAGAATGCACAGGTATGCTACTGGTGCCCAGTGCCTTATTTTTCTGCGCCGGAGTGTGTGCACGTCCGCACCCCGTTAGAACCTACACTGCTACACCACCGCCGTCGATTTGACCTCTTACAATCAGCCCAGTAATCGTGCCCCACCCTGCCTAGTTTCAGGGTATCCTGATACACCTTTTAGGGTTACTACTGAAAAGGGTCCCCCGTTACTAGGTTTTCTATCTCTAGCCAACATGCTAAGTTGGTTAAGTGTTTCCTAACCTAACCCCCACCAGTCCGTTTAATTTAGCATGTTCCATTTGATTAAGTCTTTAGTTCACTTAATCCTAGCAATCCTGACTCAGCCTTAATTGTCTTATTAAGGCCCTGACCTCTCACATTAGACAGATATTGTTGTGGCTGCCTGTTGCCGGTTGGTTCCGGGCAGTCTTACGCCACAACTCAGTCTAACCTCGGGTCCTTATTGGGCTCCATGTTTAACCTCCCACATTGGATAGGTATTGTTGTGACTACTGGACAGCCGGGCGGTTCCGGGCAGGTTTACATCACAACTCAATCCAACCTCGGGTTAAACACATCGTATGTTCTACATTTACATATTTTGTCTTTCTTCTTTATTTTCTTATATGTAAATATTTGCGGCCAATTATTAAGTTAATGGTGTAAAGGTTACACCAATCATGGGCCCAACCCATACTTGAATTTGGACCCTTCTATTTTATATTTTCATTCATTAGTAATTTTAACCCAACGTTATTTTCCCCCGTTTAACACGTCCGTTTATTATATATATGTTGGGCTTAGCCTTTTAAAGCCCAACTTAGCCATGCGAAAAGGGGAGGCTTAATGCGTGATTACACAAAAAGGGGAAGGTGAGCGCATGAACTTGCAATATGACGTTGGAAATACAAAATAGAAACTGGTGTACTTGCATAGTAGTGACATATACTTTGGTCATAAAGCATAGGTGACATGAATCGAAGCATGTGAACTTGTAGTTGAGATAAGAATCTAAATTGGGTATGATTATTGACACATAGTCATAACTACAACATGAACCTATATTTTTATTTAGGCATAATGTCAAACATAAGCATGGCATAAATATTTCTAACATAAGCATGGCATAATGTCAAACATAAGCATGGCATAATATCAAACATAAGCATGGCATAAGTATAGTTAAATTTGTTCACATAACCATGACATAAATATTTCTAACATGAAATCATGATTCTTACTTTAGTCATGTAAACTTGCAAAAAGGGATTTTGGATCTAACCTAGCTATGTACCACATATGTCATCATAAACTTCTTGTAAACAAGATAGACTTAATCATGGATTTCAATTATGCCAAATATCATTCATAGCCTAGCCATATTCATAAGTTTGCAAATAGGTTTCCTAGTACAAAAGCATGGCTTAATGCATGATGCCCAATTTTTAACATAATTTCATATGGATTATGATAACCCAAACTTATTCCAATTACTTCACAAAAATGATGTTTGTATAAAAATACACATTATGATGGCATAGTAGCAAAACCCAAACTTGCATGAATTTAAATCAACTACATACATGTAGCTTCAACATGGATTACATAATTTGCCAAATATTCCAAACGTATACTTGCATAGAACTACCGCATGTAGTTCTTTATAATGAATAACATAATTCGAGAATATCCAAATGTATACAATATTCCAAATCGATAGTAACGCACAAATTATGAATTATTTATCACCACATCTAAGTATACAAACCAACACAGTTATTTGTTCATACCAAAGTAATACTCTACTTACAATGGTGTGGCGAATTCCCTAATTTAGGGATTTGAAGATGCGGTTTGATTTGATTGAGTTGCTTTATGCCTTAGAATTGGCCTCCTAATCCTCTCTCCAATTGGCGGCTACTCTTAGTCGTTCCTCAGCAACATGGCGGCTTTGTTCTTATTTTTGAATGAATAGATTAGGGTTAGTCTAGGGTTGTTTTTATAGGGGTAATGAACTGATTAGGGCCATTGATGTTGCTTGGATTGATCGTAGCCATTCATTCGATAGAGAGACCAATTAGAGCCTGCCACCTAGCCCTAATGACAAAGCGAGCTTCTGAAAATCGGCCAAACACAGACCTGGCCAGCCAGGGCTAGACCAGACCTGGCTAGCAGGTCATTTTTGACCTGGGCGCACTTGGCAGGTGCGCCAGGTCAAAAATGTACTGGCGCACTTCACAAGTGCGCCAGTGCATTTTTGTTCTGGCGCACTTCCCAAGTGCGCCAGTGCATTCTGACCCTGTTTTCCGGTTTTTCGCCCAACTTCGTTCGTCCATAACTTCTTCATATGATATCCGTTTTACGCAAACTCAGACTCTATTTCGCGTATTTTTCCGAGACGAACGCAATGGCGTATCTCGTTTCCCTTAGTTCTTTGATTTCAAATTAATTATACTTTAATTTGTGAATTTCACAGTTATAGAATACACGGGGTGTTACATTCTCCCCCACTTAAAAGGATTTCGTCCCCGAAATCTTCAAGTTAGGAGGAATGTATATCCTAACATCCAATCATCCATCTACTCATCCATCAAACATGAGCATCCATTGTCCTTAAAAGACTTCTAATGCATCATGATCATATGCGAAGTGTGTGTGTACATGAACTTATCTAATGCAAAATCAGGCGGTTTACTGATTCAGTTGACCTCCTTAATGCGAATTATGTAAGTGCCATGAATCCATTATGTATGCCAATTTTCCTATTCTTGATTCTACATGAGTGCACAATCATTCAATACAAATGCAACATCCATATGACAACACATTAAAGTTCAACCACATATGAATGCAAACACATATGCATATGCAATATGAAGTGACTGAGCCGATCTAAAACCTAGATTGTGTGTGTATATGCAACCACGAGCAACCACTAGCAATCACTTGCAACCACTTGCAACCATCATCCATAACATGTTTCAACTACATGTTTCCATCCAAAGGGTTTCTACCTAAAAGATAAGGTCGAGGAAATATACCTAAAAAGATAGATAAAAGCGCAACTTAAGGAAAATGAAAGATCAAGGATGTACCCTCGAAAAGAAAAGGGTAGGCAGCGCGTATTCTAGCTTCAGTTTCCCAAGTCGCGTCTCCCTCGGCGTCGCTCCACTGAACTTTGACGAGTTTGACTTCGCGGTTGCGTAGCTTCTTCACTTCCGTTCCTAAGATGCGGGTTGGAACTTTTCTTATGGTTGCTTCGCGTTCCACTTCGGCCTCTTCGAGGATATTTGGCTCTACCACTTCAGCAGACTCATGTAGACATTTTCGGAGATGTGAAACGTGAAAAACATTGTGGACTCCGGCCAACTTCTCGGGTAGCTCTAATCTATAGGCCATTTTCCCAATTTTCTCGATGATAGGGAATGGCCCTACGAACCTTGGTGCTAGTTTTCCTGTGGTTCCAAAACGAACAACGTTCCTTAGCAGTGATACCTTGAGAAAAACTCTGTCTCCAACCTCAAATTCAAGGTCGGTCCTTCTCTTGTCGGCATAGGACTTTTGTCTGTCTTGGGCCGTCTTCATCCTTCTTCGTATTAAGTCTACTTTCTCTGAAGTCTCTCGGATCATATCTGGTCCAAGTATGAGCTTATCAGTAGACTCCCACCAACAAGTGGGCGATCGGCACAGTCTTCCATATAAAGCTTCGAAGGGCGCCATTCCGATGGTTGCTTGATAGCTGTTGTTGTAGGCAAATTCCACCAAAGGAAGGTGGTCTTCCCATGTCCCTCCGAAGTCAAGGACGCATAGCCTTAAAAGGTCTTCCAAAACTCTGTTTACTCTCTCCGTTTGGCCGTCGGTTTGGGGATGATAGGCTGTGCTCAAGCATAACTGCGTTCCTACTGCTTCTTGCAGACTCCGCCAAAACTCACTGGTGAAGATGGGGTCTCGGTCACTAACAATGCTAGATGGTATTCCATGGAGTCGAATGATTTCCTTGAGGTAAAGTGATGCTAGGGATGAGGCAGTTCTTTTACTTTTGACAGGTAAAAAGTGGGCGCTTTTAGTAAGCCTATCCACTATTACCCAAATGCTAGTGTTGCCTCTCCTAGACCTAGGCAGCCCATCGATGAAGTCCATTGAGATGCTATCCCACTTCCACTGCGGGACCTCTAGAGGATGTAGTAGTCCGCCAGGCTTTTTCTATTCCGCCTTAACCTGTTGGCACACCATACACTTAGAAACGAACTCTGCCACGTCCTTTTTCATGCCGTTCCAGAAGAAAGTCCTTTTTATGTCTTTGTACATTTTATCTCCGCCTGGGTGTATCGTCATCTTGGAGTGATGTGCTTCCTCTAGAACCTTCTTTATTAAATCTTTTGTCTGTGGGACGCATAGTCTTCCGTCTCGCCTTAGCAAACCCTTATCGTCGATGGAGTATCTGTTGAGGTGACTTGAAGTCTCACCCCTAATTAGCCTATCAATTGTTTCCACAAGCTGAGGGTCTTCGCGTTGTGCTGTCCCTACTGAATCCACTAAAGTTGGGCGCACTTCGAGAGATGCTAACAAACCTGGTACGAAATCGGAGGAAGGCCTAAAGTCGAAGCTGGCTATAAACTCTAGGCTTTGCCTTTCAACAAACAACGGGCTTAGGGTCAATTTCTTTTGGCTCAACGCGTCTGCCACTACGTTGCCTTTGCCCGGAGTGTAGGAGATTTCGAAATCGTACGAGGCAAGAAACTCCATCCATCTTTGTTGCCTCAAGTTATGATCCTTCTGTGAGAAAAGATATTTCAATGATTTATGGTCAGTGTAAAGTTCGAACTTCTCACCTAGGAGATAGTGTCGCCAAGACTTGAGTGCAAAGACGATGGCGGCTAACTCAAGATCGTGGGTTGGGTAGTTCTTTTTGTGCACCTTCAACTGCCTTCCGCCATAAGCTACTACCCTTCCTTCTTGCATTAGGACGGCGCCTAGCCCTGTCCCACATGCATCCGTATAAACAGTGAACATCTTGCTCCCATCTGGCAGCGTCAAAACTGGGGCTGTTGTGAGAGCCCTTTTCAGTCGTTGGAAAGCAAACTCGCAATCCAAGTCCCAATTAAACACTAGATTCTTCTTGGTTAATTTCGTGAGCGGAGCTGAGATTTTCGCAAAATCCCTTATGAATTTTCGATAGAAACCTGCTAGTCCTAGAAAGCTTCGAACCTCAGTTGTATTCCTTGGTGTCTTCCAATCCTGTACCGCCACTACCTTAGCAGGGTCCACTGCTAACCCTTGTTTGGATACTATGTGCCCAAGGAACCTCACCTCTTCTCTCCAAAAGTGGCATTTGGAGAATTTGGCTTTTAGTTGATGGACTCGCAAAGTTTCCATGATTGCCCTTAAGTGCTGAGCATGTTCCTCTTCACTCCTTGAGAAGATAAGGATATCATCTACGAAGACCACTACGAATTTGTTGAGGAAATCTCTAAATACTCTACTCATCAGGTCCACGAAGTAAGCAGGTGCATTTGTCAAGCCGAAAGGCATGACAAGCCATTCAAAGAAGCCGTCTGGGGTTCTGAACGCCGTTTTATCGATGCTATCTTCAGCCACCCTTAGCTGATGAAAACCGGTTGCTAAATCGAGTTGGGAGAAAACAGACGCTCCTACAAGCTGGTCAAACAAATCGTCAATTCTAGGGAGAGGGTGCCTATTCTTTTTCGTTAGCTTGTTGAGCTCCCTATAGTCAACACATAGACGGAGTGAATCATCCGCCTTTGTAGCGAACACCACTGGAGCGCCCCATTCTGAAATGCTTCTCCTAATGAACCCCTTTTCTAGAAGCTCTTTAATCTGTTTACTGAGCTCTTTCCTTTCTCGTGGAGCCATATGTCTAATGGGCAACGCAACAGGCTTTGCATTATCTACAAGATATATACGGAAGTCTATTTCCCGCTTCGGAGGCAAGCCCTTCACCTCTTCGAAGACATCCGGATATTCCCGGACCACTCTAACTGATTGCAAATTTTCAACAGAGGCATCTAGCGATTCAAGATAACTAAGCATAACCGCATACGAGGGATTACAAGAAATTTCCAAAGTATTACCGAGCTGGGTTAGGAGCCTAACAACCCTTTTCTCACAATCAAGGATGGCCCCATTACTGGATAGCCAATCCATACCCAAAATCAAACCATAACCCGAAAAGCCCAAAACAAAGGCACTACATTGAAATTCTACACTTAGGATAGAAATTTTCAATCCCAAACAGATCATAGACAAATGAGCTGGGCCCCCAATTGGGTTTGAAACAATTAAGGGGTCCTCTACCATACTAGTTTTTAGGTGCAGAGATTCTACTAAAGCAGACGAGATAAAGGAGTGTGATGCGCCAGAATCAAATAAAGTGCGAACGGGGTGATCATAAAGATAAACTACACTTTCTACAGAAGTATTTATACCTCGCTGTTGCAGAGGTGGCGCTTCCAGCACATGAACCTGTGCCCCTGGGGTGGATCCAGCCCTCTGCCCCTGTCCTCGTTTCTTTGTGCAGTCCTTAGCCCTGTGGCCTGTCTCACCGCAAGAAAAGCACCCACCATTCTCCTTGGCCTTCTTTTTCCGGCAGTCCTTTACTAAGTGCCCCACTTTGCCACAGAAATTACACTTCCTCTTCTCTTTGTTGCCTTTCCCGCCTTTCTTAAAGTCCGTCTTCTTAGGCTGCAAACCCTCTTTCTTCCCTTGAGAGCTTTCTGCCTTTGTCTCCTTCTTGCCCTTATCCTCTTCATTCAGCAATGCCATTTGCACCAATCTTTCATACGTGGCTCCCATGGGTATATGGGTCATGGCCAAACTGTGTAATGGCTCATTCAATCCTTTGACGAAACGGAGAGCCTTCTTGTGCGGGGTGTTGACTAGGTCAAGCCCAAACCTAGCCAGCTCATCGAACTGATTCACATACTCTCTGACTGTCTTGTCCCCTTGCTTAAGAAATAAGAATTTTTCCAACTGCAAACTCCTTTCCGCATCTGGGAGAAATTTAGTCTCAAACCTTGCCCTAAAGTCCTCCCATGTCTCCACTGGTCTTTCAGCATTAGTGACTTCCCACCAGTAGGAAGCCTCGCCCTTCAATAGCCATACTGCCAATTGTACTTTTTGTCTATCCTCTACCTCAAAGATGATGAATAGGTCCTCCGTTTCTTTCAGCCAATTTCTAGCTGCCACGAAGGACTCAGTTCCATGGAAATCCCTTCCTCCCATAGCTTTAAAATCTTTACATATCTTAGCAAACGCGTTTCCCCGTGGAGGAGGTGGAGGAAAAGGTGCCGCTGCAGCTGGATGATTTCCGGCAGCTGGGGGAGGAGGAACGGTAGGACCTGGCTGAGTGGCCCTTGCTTCTAAGAACCGTCTAAACCAACCAGGTATTGGCACCCCTTCTGGCAAGTTAAGATCCTCGGACATGCTGAAACAAAAAGGATAGATTCAAAACGAAGGATAAGAGATAGTAACTATGGCTTTGGGGAGTGGACTTTGCCTTTTAAAATAAAATAATATTTTTCTTTTAAAAATGCTTCTTTAAATTTCCTTTTTGAAAATAAATTTTTCAAAACTTTTTATCTTATCTGGTAAACCTATGCTCTGATACCAAGTGAAACACCCCACCTCCGTTAGGGTCACTCTCAAAGGGAATGCCCTAATTTTGGTGGAGGTTTATAAGTATAAGTCACAGATATACAAGACAGATATAGGAACACATATTTGTAAACAGCGGAAGAACAACAACTTTTATTCCATAAAAGCAAATACGTGTTACAAAACATCACCACGATTGTCTTACATCCTTTCCAAAAACATAACATAACATTTTCATAATCTGTCTTGAGTACATTATTTAAAGAAGCATAAGTAAAACATAGATAAACTGCAAAAGCCCCATAGTGGATTGTCCAAAGCCATAGTTCAAAGCGAAAAAGTCCAAGAATACATTTCTCTTCTTCAAGCTGGATGTTAAGGCTGGTCAAGCTGCTGTGTTCCCTCCCTGTGGACCTGGGGGGGGGGGGGAAACGAAAGAAAAGAAGACGAAAGAAAAGTAGAGTCAGACATAAAGCCTGAGTAAGTCTAGTACTATTTTGTCTATGAATAAAGAACTGGGTATGATAAGTATAAACAAGAAGTGGAAAAGCACTATAACTTGGTTAAGTTGTCTAGGGTCGAATATACTATCGTACCCCATGTAAATCTCTGAACCCATATAAACTAGTTTCCAACTGGCACCCCATAATCAGGGTGAAGTGATCCATTTTATGATGATCGGCTCCCACTCGCATAGTTCATGTGTCTTATGGCCCCCGATGTTGTAGTTACCTATGCTGGTCCCACCATGGGGTGTATCAAGTCCCATGGCGGCGGCCCGACACAACCTTAGAATGCACAGGTATGCTACTGGTGCCCAGTGCCTTATTTTTCTGCGCCGGAGTGTGTGCACGCCCGCACCCCATTAGAACCTACACTGCTACACCACCGCCGTCGATTTGACCTCTTACAATCAGCCCAGTAATCGTGCCCCACCCTGCCTAGTTTCAGGGTATCTTGATACACCTTTTAGGGTTACTGCTGAAAAGGGTCCCCCGTTACTAGGTTTTCTATCTCTAGCCAACATGCTAAGTTGGTTAAGTGTTTCCTAACCTAACCCCCACCAGTCCGTTTAATTTAGCATGTTCCATTTGATTAAGTCTTTAGTTCACTTAATCCTAGCAATCCTGACTCAGCCTTAATTGTCTTATTAAGGCCCTGACCTCTCACATTAGACAGGTATTGTTGTGGCTGCCTGTTGCCGGTTGGTTCCGGGCAGTCTTACGCCACAACTCAGTCTAACCTCGGGTCCTTATTGGGCTCCATGTTTAACCTCCCACATTGGATAGGTATTGTTGTGACTACTGGACAGCCGGGCGGTTCCGGGCAGGTTTACATCACAACTCAATCCAACCTCGGGTTAAACACATCGTATGTTCTACATTTACATATTTTGTCTTTCTTCTTTATTTTCTTATATGTAAATATTTGCGGCCAATTATTAAGTTAATGGTGTAAAGGTTACACCAATCATGGGCCCAACCCATACTTGAATTTGGGCCCTTCTATTTTATATTTTCATTCATTAGTAATTTTAACCCAACGTTATTTTCCCCCGTTTAACACGTCCGTTTATTATATATATGTTGGGCTTAGCCTTTTAAAGCCCAACTTAGCCATGCGAAAAGGGGAGGCTTAAAGCGTGATTACACAAAAAGGGGAAGGTGAGCGCATGAACTTGCAATATGACGTTGGAAATACAAAATAGAAACTGGTGTACTTGCATAGTAGTGACATATACTTTGGTCATAAAGCATAGGTGACATGAATCGAAGCATGTGAACTTGTAGTTGAGATAAGAATCTAAATTGGGTATGATTATTGACACATAGTCATAACTACAACATGAACCTATATTTTTATTTAGGCATAATGTCAAACATAAGCATGGCATAAATATTTCTAACATAAGCATGGCATAATGTCAAACATAAGCATGGCATAATATCAAACATAAGCATGGCATAAGTATAGTTAAATTTGTTCACATAACCATGGCATAAATATTTCTAACATGAAATCATGATTCTTACTTTAGTCATGTAAACTTGCAAAAAGGGATTTTGGATCTAACCTAGCTATGTACCACATATGTCATCATAAAATTCTTGTAAACAAGATAGACTTAATCATGGATTTCAATTATGCCAAATATCATTCATAGCCTAGCCATATTCATAAGTTTGCAAATAGGTTTCCTAGTACAAAAGCATGGCTTAATGCATGATGCCCAATTTTTAACATAATTTCATATGGATTATGATAACCCAAACTTATTCCAATTACTTCACAAAAATGATGTTTGTATAAAAATACACATTATGATGGCATAGTAGCAAAACCCAAACTTGCATGAATTTAAATCAACTACATACATGTAGCTTCAACATGGATTACATAATTTGCCAAATATTCCAAACGTATACTTGCATAGAACTACCGCATGTAGTTCTTTATAATGAATAACATAATTCGAGAATATCCAAACGTATACAATATTCCAAATCGATAGTAACGCACAAATTATGAATTATTTATCACCACATCTAAGTATACAAACCAACACAGTTATTTGTTCATACCAAAGTAATACTCTACTTACAATGGTGTGGCGAATTCTCTAATTTAGGGATTCGAAGATGCGGTTTGATTTGATTGAGTTGCTTTATGCCTTAGAATTGGCCTCCTAATCCTCTCTCCAATTGGCGGCTACTCTTAGTCGTTCCTCAGCAACATGGCGGCTTTGTTCTTATTTTTGAATGAATAGATTAGGGTTAGTCTAGGGTTGTTTTTATAGGGGTAATGAACTGATTAGGGCCATTGATGTTGCTTGGATTGATCGTAGCCATTCATTCGATAGAGAGACCAATTAGAGCCTACCACCTAGCCCTAATGACAAAGCGAGCTTCTGAAAATCGGCCAAACACAGACCTGGCCAGGGCTAGACCAGACCTGGCTAGCAGGTCATTTTTGACCTGGGCGCACTTGGCAGGTGCGCCAGGTCAAAAATGTTCTGGCGTACTTCACAAGTGCGCCAGTGCATTTTTGTTCTGGCGCACTTCCCAATTGCGCCAGTGCATTCTGACCCTGTTTTCCGGTTTTTCGCCCAACTTCGTTCGTCCATAACTTCTTCATATGATATCCGTTTTACGCAAACTCAGACTCTATTTCGCGTATTTTTCCGAGACGAACGCAATGGCGTATCCCGTTTCCCTTAGTTCTTTGATTAAAATTAATTATACTTTAATTTGTGAATTTCACAGTTATAGAATACACGGGGTGTTACACGCGCCATTTTCAATTCTATTTACAATTATATATAATTATTATATTTAAACGACGACGTATATAAATATATACGTTCGATTCTATTCAAAATAAATTTCTCGTCGATATTATTTAAAATAATTCATTTTAAATATAGAAAATTTGCTATAATTGGCAAAATAAAATTTTTAAAATGGCCCAGATTTTCGGGTTGTTACATTATGTGCAGATTCTTGCTAATAGAGCTTGGCTCCACCATGTTCACTGGTGAAGCTATGCTCTCGAAGCACGGTCGGTCAGTGGAGTTCTTTTTTCCTCTGTTGCGAGTCTTTGTTCACTGTTCCTACGTTATGGAATATGTCATTACTCATGTCAAAGCTTCTATGGTAGTTCGCTCGTGGAATAAACAATGTCAATATGGTTAGGGGTGTAAATCGGTCGGACCGGACCGGACGGAGATGTGTTCAGTTTCTGTCCTAAAAAAAAGGGACCGGACACAGATCAAACCAAATTTTTTCTCGAACAAATTTCGTTGTCCTAATTCGTGTCCTAAATAAAGTCGATCGAACATGGACATATGTTTTTCGGACACGGACACAATCGGACTCGTCGGACATGACTATTTATATCACATTTTTACATTTTACTAGATTTTCTCTTAACTATACGCCGAATTACAAGGAATTCAGATGAATTCGGATGAGCTTGGACCGGACGTGATTTTTTCTAGTACAAATTTTGTTGTCCTAACTCGTGTCCTAAATGAAAATCGGACGGACGTATTTCTGTCACGGACATGAACGGACGTCGGACATTTGTACAAAATTTATAGCCCTAAATATGGTATTAGCTTCTTGTTGCTTGATGAACTGCCCAGTTTTTTGACAAATATATGAAGCTTTTGCCTGAACCTGCTAATTAGCTATGCTTTTCCATTACTTCCAATTTGCTCTTACCTATCACGTGATGGTATACGGCCTTCCCTCATGTTCATGCTTATGGAAGATATGTTGATGTACGGTCACATCAACGGAGCAGCTTAGGCTGCATAACATGCCATTTACGTATATCCTATGCTATTCTCTGATTTCGGCTGTACCTTGTACTTAGGAGTACTTTGTATATATTGCATTTTGTCTTGTGTTTATTCGTATGTAACTGCTCTTCCTTCTGAAGAATGTAATATGTCAATGTCTCCCTACGTGGAGACATCGTAGTTTAGTTTACTGGTAACTCCTGTACTGTAATCTAGAATAGATACAATGGACAACCCACTTAAAAAGTCGTATGTGGTAGACGGTCCACCTTAAAAACCGAATTTGTAGGTTGGTAACCACCAACCTCCTGTAATAATTGTACTTATTATTGGTTATAATAAAAAGTGTTTGCAGTCACTTTAGAAACTAGTCGGCTTTGCCAAAAAAACATAATTAATTACATTTATGATCTTTTAAATTAAATTAATGAATAAATTTTAAACCTTTATTAAATAGATAATTAAGGTTAAACCCTATTATAATTCAGTTAATTGTTCTCAAATCGTTTTTATTCAATCAATTAAATTAGATTTTATTTACTTTTATTAAATTATTTTAATTTCTTTTGAAATCACTTAATGAAAAATAGCACAATTAAGTGCAAGTTCCATCAGTTAGAATAAGAAATTTGAACTAAGACATAATTCATAAATAGGATTATTAACTTTAATCGTCACTTATCTAACTGATTATTAAATTCCAAATACCAATCATTAAACTAATTATCAAATTTTCTATTAATCATTGCTTAAAATAATTAATCAATTTCTGTTTTCATTAACCAAATAAATAATTAGATTCAATTACCATTAATTTAAAACGGATAGTCAAATTTCAGTTCTTTAATTAAATGCATAATTAAACTCAATTGTGATTAGTTAAAATAAATAATTGGACCTTCATATTATTAATCGAACCACAAATAAATTTACAAGTATCATTAATTTAAAATTATAATTTTATTCAAATACTATTTCTGTGGAAACTTAAGGTTAATTTAATCATGATGTTTGATATACTTCAATCATCAATAATATAAGAAATACACAAATGTGCATAAGTAAACAAGACAATAAATGAATATAAACAAATGAATGCAAACATAATATCAATATAAATGAATGTGAATAACATATGAATATAAAAAAAGGAATAAATAATTCCTTATCAATCATACATAAGTTCTATATTTTAAAGTATTATGTCATGATCTAATCCGCTATGTACACTCTTTTGGCACACATTTTCACAATGTAGTCATGCTTTAGATTTTCGGCTATTGGAGTTCTCAGGACTTGAGTATGAACATGGAAAAACCTGGACAAACTCACACGTACTTATTCGGAGTCGCAAAATTCACCAAAACTTCAATTTTTGGCTAAGTGATTCAAGATTGGCACGAATCACCGAAGTACTTCGGATCGGTATAACTCACGAAAAAATCAGGAATCAGAGAAAACTCGGAATTTTGGTTGAGTATTTGGGGATCATTATTCACATTTTGTATTCTCCAGTTGGCATGAAAATCTTCAAGTATTCAAGGTCGGCATGGACATTTTGTATCATAGGATCGGTATAATCATTTCTTATCCCGAGATAGGTATTTTGAAAGTGGTATCCCTGGATCGTTATAAACTGGCTAACTCTTTGGAGATCAGCGTTTACAATTTAGTCTCCAAGGATCAGTGCAAATCAACAACTTCCAAGATCAAAAGTTTGGGATCGATATTACTCCCCACGACTTTGGGGATCGGTAGGAATCATGGATGCATTCATGATAGATGAAAATATTCTAAGTGTTGCAGAATCAATGTTGCGCTTTCGTATTCCCATATCAGTGCGACTTTGAACTTCGAGAATTTGGGATTTCATAATACAAAATATGGGGGATCAATGTGAAGATTTGGCGTTGCAACACAAATTGAAGCTTCAGAGAATTGGCTAAGGCGTTTGGGATCGATACCGATCCAGAAGCATTCTGTTGGGCTCTCGTGGGTCATGACTCCAACATCTATAAATACCCATCTTCTAGGCAGGTTATGGGATTCTTTTGGTTGGCTGGATACTTTTGTCCTTACTTGAGATTCTTTGGAGCTTGGAGATATCTTACAGACTCTTTAATGGCTTCTTGAACTTTTGGACCATCATGGACTTTTGGACCATCATGGACTTTTGGACCTTCATGGACTTTAGGATCTTCTTCTTCGCTATAAGCAAGGACTTTCCCATAACTGACACTTCATTTCTTTCTCTACTTTTCTATAATCAAAAGGCCAATACTTGTAACCATACAATACAAATAAACGAATTTACCTTAAAGTGGACGTAGGCATGCTTATCGAACCACTATAAACTCTCAGTGTTGTTTACTTTTTATGCACTTATGTGCCTGGACTATTTTGATTAGGGTATAAACTTGAGAATACCACTTTTGTTGTTAACATTTTATCGTGCTAGGAGATGGCATACTACACAACTTCGGATTGCTAACGAATTTGGATTGCTCGGAATTCTAAACTAGTGAAAAGAAAAAAGAATAATGCTACAACTCAGGCTGAAGGAGCTGGCTTGAAAAGAAGCTAAGAGGTTTCCTCCACTGGAATCCCTTCATCCATCTAACTTGGGAAGTGTAACACCCCACACCCGCTAAGGTCACTCACTAAGGGAATGCCTTATCTTCGGTGGAGTATTTTAAGTGAATATAGAACAGAAAAATTACAATAAGACAGATATAAATAATACTTGAAATCTAAAACATCATTTCATTGTAGCAGAAGATAAACATGTTTGGTTACATATCAAAACCAACTAAAACAAGAGTCAAGTACTAAATATCCATCCTGATAAAACATAAGTACATAATCCCACTACATAACTAATAGCCATAATAGAAAAGATAAGCTGGGCTTTACATCACGGTCCAAGCTCCAAAAGATTGATAAAGCAATCTGATCAAAGCCCACAAGTGCTAGGCCCACTCTGAGAACCTGTGGGTTGGGAAAAAAGATAAAAACAACGGGGTCAGACATAAGTCTGAGTGAGCCCTATAACTTTAACAATACAATCATTAAAGTAATTAGGGTATGATATAAACTTGGTACGGTGAGGACCGGGGATAAATGACTACACTAAGCAGCCAACTAGACATAGGATGAACTAAGATAACGGTAAAGACGCATCTACCCACCCAAGGGTAATTACTACACTGCACCACACCAGTCATTCCTACTTAAAGGTTGATCCCACCCAAGGACTTAGAAAATTTAACCAGTAGTTTCGTGTACCCCTAGCTGACTACATAGGTGCCGTCTGCCCCTATCTCCACTAGGTGTACCCACTACTCCCCAAGCGATCGGCTCCCTAACGTAGATACCCGTGTTGGCCCCACAGTGGGGTGTATCACTCCCCAAAGTGGCAACCCGATACAATCAACGGTGCACGGCTTATACCTACACGATGCAACAACGTCTTACCTACCAGCCCGGGTCCACACACGCATTTGAAACCCGTTGGACTTGCGTTGCCACCGCTAACCCGTTTTGGCCTCTTATAGTCAAGCCCAGTACGCGCGTCCCGTCCTCGACATGGGTCGAGCCCAATAAGATCCATATGGGTTACTGGTTGAAATGGCCCCCCACAAGCTACCCCCTAAGCTTGTCCCTTTTTCTAGTGCATCCAAATTAACCCTTTAATCATGTTTAATTACATGTTTCCACTTGGTTAAGTATTCTAATCGTATTTTCTATTGCCACCCAAGGCAACCCACTAGATTTCCACATGCCACCCAAGGCACTTACTTGATTTCCACATGCCACCCAAGGCACCCACTTAACCCCTCATGCCCCACTACATGCTTATCTGGTTAAGTGTTTCTTAATTGACTAAGAATGTAACCTTTGTAAAGACCTCTCACATTAGACTGTCTTTTATGGCAGCTGGATTTGCCGGTCGGTTCCGGGCAGCCTTACGCCATAACAGAGTCTAACCTCATGTCTTTACACTTGTCACGTATTTAGTTTATGCCTAAGACCTCTCACATTGGGCCAATCATTTATAGCCGCTAGATTTGCCGGTCGGTTTCGGGCAGTCTTATGCTACAAAAGGGTCAAACCTCGTGTCTTAGTCGATTAATTACACCTAATTAATCACCCCCATAATTTGTATTAATTATCCCTAATTAACTACAAATTTAACGATGTACATAATTGACTCAATTATGTCCATCCACTTTATGGTATGCATAATCATACCAACTTCACACCATTTCATTAACATGAATATTAACCCCATCGTTCCCCACGTAATACGTTGACATGACATACTTAAAAGGGAAGATTCATCACAAACACAATGGGTTCAACTTGCATAACATCATGAACACATAGCATATAACTTGCATAATTTGCATAACATCATGAACACATAGGGTATGATATGCATAACTTGCATTGATCCACATACATAACCATAATCTCATTATATCCTATCATAATTAGTTTAGAAATTGCTTGCTAAAGGCATAGAAACTCACAACTTGTTGATTAGCACTCCTATGAAGAAGATTAAGTTGCTAGAGTTGATTAGAAGTTGATTTGAGAAGCTATCTTCCTCTTTAATTTGTTGGTGGCTCCTTCTAGTTGCATTTTGACGGCATAACAACGTCGTCTCCAATTTTAGTATGAATTAGGGTAGTCTTAGGGTGTATTTATAGATTAGTTAACTGTTTTAGGCCATTAGATTAACCCTAAATCAGATTAGAGCCGTCAGATCTCGTCACTAGCCACCAAAACATAGCCCAAATCCCAAATCAGTGCACCCAGGCCAAACTGACCGACAGGGGGGGTCGACCCCTGGGTCGACACATGGGTCGACCCCTTGGGGTTTGAGTAGATGGTTGTTTGGTTGGTAGGATACGTTCTTCTTGACTTGGAGATTTCGGGGATGAAATCCTTTAAGTAGGGGAGAATGTAACGCCCCGAATTTCACTTAATATTAATGTTTAGTAATTAAAGAATAATTAATCTCAGACGTGAGAATTAAGGGAAACGGGTCGCACCATTGTGTTCGTCTCGGAAAAATACGCGAAATATAGTCTGAGTTTTCGAAAATTGGAGTCCGTATGACCCAGTTAAGGCCCGAAGAAGTTTTCAGAAAATTCAAAACAGATTTAAAATATTCAAATTTCAAATTCAGAAGAGGCGGGAAAATTCCCGCCAGACAGAGGGTGTCGACACTAGGGTCGACATGGGTGTCGACCCCCCCCCCCCCCAAGGGGTCGACCCATGTGTCGACCCAGGGGTCGACCCCCCCTGTCGGTCAGTTTGGCCTGGGTGCAATCTGGAGGGGTTTGGGCTGTGTTTTGGTGCTTATGACGAAATCTGACGGCTCTAACCTAATCTAGGGTTAATCTAAGGGCCTAAACTACATCCTAAATCTATAAATACACCCTATGACTACCCTAATTCATACTAAAAATAGATACAACGTCGTTATGCCGTCAAAATGCAACTTGAAGGAGCCTCCATCAAATTGTAGAAGAAGATAGCTTCTCAAATCAACTTCTAATCAACTCTAGCAACTTAATCTTCTTCATAGGAGTGCTAATCAACAAGTTGTGAGTTTCTATGCCTTTAGCAAGCAATTGCTAAACTAATTATGATAGGATATAATGAGGTTATGGTTACGTATGTGGATCAATGCAAGTTATGTTATCATATGATATGTGTTCATGATGTTATGCAAGCTATGCAAGTCATATGCTATGTATTCATGATGTTATGCAAGTTATGCAAGTCATATGCTATGTGTTCATGATGTTATGCAAGTTATGCAAGTCATATGCTATGTGTTCATGATGTTATGCAAGTTATGCAAGTCATATGCTATATGTTCATGATGCTAGTTATGCAAGTTTTATGCTATGTGTTCATGATGCTAGTTATGCAAATCACTACGATAAACATTGATCCATTATGACACCATGTTATGCAAGTTTGGTGTTTGATTATATGCAAGTTCATATATGACATGTTATGCAAGTTTGGTGTTTGATTATATGCAAGTTCATATATGACATGTTATGCAAGTTTGGTGTTTGATTATATGCAAGTAACATGTGCAAGTTTACACCTTTGTATGAGATGCATGCATATGCAAGTTAACCCCTTTATATGTCACAAATATATATATGCAAGTTTACCCCTTTTTATGACATAAGTAACTTATGCAAGTTACCGTCTTTATGACATATGTGATTCATGCAAGTTGGGTTGATTATTTATGCTAGTTGGGTTTGATGCTATGGTCATATATGCAAGTTGACACCTTTAAAACCCATGTTGATGCTAATGTTATGCAAGTTGAACCCATTGTGTTTGTGATGAATCTCCCCTTTTAAGTATGTCATGTCAACGTATTACATGGGGAACAATGGGGTTAATATTCATGTTAATAAAATGGTATGAAGTTGGTATGATTATGCATACCATAAAGTACATGGACATAATTGAGTCAATTATGTACATCGTTAAATTTGTAATTAATTAGGGATAATTAATACAAATTATGGGGGTAATTAATTAGGTGTAATTAATCGACTAAGACACGAGGTTGGACCCTTTTGTAGCATAAGACTGCCCGGAACCGACCGGCAAATCCAGCTGCTACAAATGATTGGCCCAATGTGAGATGTCTTAGGCATAAACTAAATACGTGACAAGTGTAAAGACACGAGGTTAGACTCTGTTATGGCGTAAGGCTGCCCGGAACCAACCGGAAAATCTAGCTGCCATAAAAGATAGTCTAATGTGAGAGGTCTTTACAAAGGTTACGTTCTTAATCAATTAAGAAACACTTAACCAGATAAGCATGTAGTGGGGCATGAGGGGTTAAGTGGGTGCCTTGGGTGGCATGTGGAAATCAAGTAAGTGCCTTGGGTGGCATGTGGAAATCTAGTGGGTTGCCTTGGGTGGCAATAGAAAATACGATTAGAATACTTAACCAAGTGGAAACATGTAATTAAACATGATTAAAGGGTTAAGTGGGATGCACTAGAAAAAGGGACAAGATTAGGTGGGTGGCTTGTGGGGGGCCATTTCAACCAGTAACCCATATGTATCTTATTGGGCTCGACCCATGTCGAGGACGGGACACGCGTACTGGGCTTGACTATAAGAGGCCAAAACGGGTTAGCGGTGGCAACGCAAGTCCAACGGGTTTCATATGCGTGTGTGGACCTGGGCTGGTAGGTAAGACGTTGTTGCATCATGTAGGTATAAGCCGTGCACTGTTGGTTGTATCGGGTTGCCACTTTGGGGAGTGATACACCCCAATGTGGGGCCAGCACGGGTATCTACGTTAGGGAGCCGATCGCTTGGGGAGTAGTGGGTACACCTAGTGGAGATAGGGGCAGACGGCACCTATGTAGTCAGCTAGGGGTACACGAAACTACTAGTTAAATTTTCTAAATCCTTGGGTGGGATCAACCTTTAAGTAGGAATGACTGGTGTGGTGCAGTGTAGTAATTACCCTTGGGTGGGTAGATGCGTCTTTACCGTTATCTTAGTTCATCCTATGTCTAGTTGGCTGCTTAGTGTAGTCATTTATCCCCAGTCATTACCGTACCAAGTTTATATCATACCCTAATTACTTTAATGATTGTATTGTTAAAGTTATACGGCTCACTCAGACTTATGTCTGACCCCGTTGTTTTTATCTTTTCCCCCCCCCCCCAGGTCCTCAGGTTGGGCCTAGCACTAGTGGGATTTGATCAGATTTCTTTATCTATCTTTTGGAGCTTGGACATTGACGTAAAGCCCAGCTTATCTTTTCTATTATGGCTATTAGTTATGTAGTGAGATTATGTACTTATGTTTTATCAGGATGGATATTTAGTACTTGACTCTTGTTTTATGGTTTTGTAACCAAACATGTTTACATTCTGCTGCAATGAAATGATGTTTTAGTTAACAAGTATTATTTATATATGTCTTGTTGTAATTTTTCTGTTCTATATTCACTTAAAATACTCCACCGAAGTTAAGGCATTCCCATAGTGAGTGACCCATGTTCTATATCACATGTTACATGCATATAATCAAACACCAAACTTGCATAACATGTCATATATGAACTTGCATATAATCAAATACCAAACTTGCATAACATGTCATATATGAACTTGCATATGATCAAACACCAAACTTGCATAACATGGTGTCATAATGGATCAATGTTTATCATCGTGATTTTCATAACTAGCATCATGAACACATAGCATAAAACTTGCATAACTAGCATCATGAACATATAGCATAAAACTTGCATAACTAGCATCATGAACTCATAGCATATGGCTTGCATAACTTGCATAACATCATGAACACATAGCATATGACTTGCATAACTTGCATAACATCATGAACACATAGCATATGACTTGCATAACTTGCATAACATCATGAACACATAGCATATGATAACATAACTTGCATTGATCCACATACATAACCATAACCTCATTATATCCTATCATAATTAGTTTAGCAATTGCTTGCTAAAGGCATAGAAACTCACAACTTGTTGATTAGCACTCCTATGAAGAAGATTAAGTTGCTAGAGTTGATTAGAAGTTGATTTGAGAAGCTATCTTCTTCTACAATTTGATGGAGGCTCCTTCAAGAAAAGAACTTCTTAGAAGGAAAGATAAAATAATGAATACCTTTTTTTGCTAGGATGGAAGGATTTGGAATGCCGACAGGCCAAGAAATAATGGTTGGAACAAGCGCGCTAGGCGCCGAAGGTTTGATGTAGGACTTGGGCGTAGTTCCCACAAATCAGCCCTATGTCAGTGTAGATCCCAGGATCAGTACTGATCCCTCCCTCCTAGGGGCAGCACCCCCAATCATGATGGAAGTGCGGTTCGTGATATTTAGATTGGTTAGGCTGTGGGATCGGAAGCTAGAATTATGACTCAATCGTCGGTGCATAAGAGTTTGAATGTTGGAAGAACTCCTATGGCTTCAGAAGTTAATTTGCTCCCATGACGGCTCCTCCGAGTAAGACCGAACCAGATGTTCATGTCGGGATTTAGCAAGTGGCTCAATCTGGATTAAACGCCGAGAGCAGGGGTATAGGATTGAAGATTGGAGGTAGTTGCTTGGAAGTGGAAATCAAGTTACGAACGTGATTGGCGATTTACTCAAGGCAAAGTGTTTCACTCAGATCTGGACTGTGTTAATTGCAACCCATTAACCAAGGCTATCAGGAAGTCTCAGAACCCGCTGGATTTCAAAACTGTCATTATTGAATGCTTATAATTATAAGAAGATCCTACCATTCACTTGATGTGTTATATGCGCCACATGGAAGTGCTAGCAGTGTTGAATGGCCTCATGGCAAATTGCTTTCCACTTTACCTCATAGATATTGCTGCCATTTGGTTTAGGCAGGTGGGATCAAAAAGCATTGGTAGTTGGAATGTTTTGGCTAAAAATTCATTGAACTATTCAGTGTTCGCATCTCTCGACCCAAGAATGTTATGAATCTCATGACAATAAAGCAAATGTTTGGAGAAACTTTGCGGAAATTCTTGGAAAGGTTTAATACGACAGTGGCATCGGTAGATCGACCGAATCCGTCTATGGTATTGATGGTTGCTATTTCTGGTGTCTTTGATAAGACGGATATTAAGATCTTGCTTCAACAGGATCCACCAAGGGACCTTTGTGAATTTTACCTTAAAGAAGATAGATTTCAACAGGAAGCGAATGCAAGAACTGATAAGAAAGTTATCATGGTTAGTATGGTTACGGGTGGAGAATCGTTCGAATCTGGAAATGATAACGATAAAGGAAAATGAAATGTTTCATTTGGAAGTGATCGGAATGTGCTATAGCGGAGGGAACCCAATTCCTTTCATAAACAGAACTTACTTCTTCTCTGAAAGAGATTTGCTTAGATGTTCACACAATTGCTCTATTCGGAAAGCCTCCCAGAAGGGAGCCCACTTAGAAGGAAAAGGATTCTAGTAAACACTATTTTCTTCGTGAACTTGATGGCCACAATACAAACGAGTGTAGCCATATTCAGGATATAATTGAGGAATGCATCAGACTCGAAGAGCTAGCAAATATGTTAGGAATCAGATTGCAGCACTGGAACAGGCACAGCAGCTTGCTCCATGTTGGAATAGGAACGATCCAGGAACTGGCCCACGTGGATTAGTCATCGACTGATTTGGATTTCTTTGGACTCTTGGCTTTGGATTTTTTAGCTTTGTTGCTTGGATTCTGGTTTTTTGGATTCTCATTCGTTAGATTCTAGCTTTTGGATTATAACATCTTGGTTTTCTAGTTTTTGGCTCTTTGGTTTTCTAATCTCTGGTTTCGGATGACTAAGTCTGCCTCCCCATGTACAGAATCCGACGAGATTCCTATTTATGCTCTTTTGCGGAAGATAAACCATCCATCTACTAGTTAATAAATTTGTGATAAAAAATGGTTATGTCATCTTACTCACATACCAAATTAGTATGTGATCACTATGCTGCGCCTGACTATAAACCATTAGCTTTCCTTTGGACTTATAAAAAATTAGAACTATTTTGAACTTCAAAAAAATTACTTCACTTATATGGATTACACTCGTGAAGTATGGAATTGAGAATTGGAATTTGAAACCTTAATGTCTTCGGGAGTATGGGCTACTCTCATCGAGTGTAAAACTCTTACACTAGTCCCCAAGTATGGACTATGCTTGGGAAGAGTCAGGTCGTCTTATCAAGACTTGGCAAGATCGCTTGGTTAAGACTTGGGTATTGGCTATACTCGATTAGATATGGGTCGTTTTGCCAGGACTTGACAAAACGATTCACTTAGTTTTTTGTAGGTACGAACTATGCAGTAAAAGACCCGCTAAAGCCCCGTATTATCATCGCTATCGCCCATAACGTTCCTCAACATCTACGCTATTTCAAATTAGCGCTGATGAATAGTAGATCTGCTTTTATCCCCGCTATTTTCCGCTGCATTCGCTAAATCAAGGCCTTTTAGCATCCGCTTTAGCAATATTATTATATAGAACTTGACTTGACTAGTTCTCTTTTTAAAAATTCGGTAAAGTAGCGCAAATGGCTAAATTTAAGGCATAAGTGCCTAATATATGATTACAATCAACTACAATCATCAAAATTTGCTCGCATAACTATGATATTTTGTGATTTTGTTATACAAGATTAATTAATATTAGTTTTTTACGCATATAATGCGAGAAAGGTGATTAATTAATTTTCAAATATTTGGTTTTACATCTATTGAACCTTTTTGCGTCTCCGCTATTTCCCTGCTTTATCTCCGCTATACCTTTTTGCCCCTCCATCGATATAGAACCACTAAGTGCTTTAACTGGACAGGGTACAGATTATACTTTCTTAGATTAGTCCCAGTGAGGCCGTGGATTTTAGATTGAATGCTCTTATTTTTTTGGATTTCGGACTTCTTGGATTTATTGGATTTCTCTATATTTTTTTTGGATACTTGGATTTCCCGAATTCAAATTTTGGACATTTTGGATTTGGATTTCTCTTATACTACGATCCAGAGTGACCTTTCTACTAACTCGATCTGGTGTGATCGTAGTTTTTTGGATTTCTGTATGAATTTCTCTCAGATTATGGCTTTTGGATTTACATATTTCTGTGCTATATAAAACACATCTTCCTCAAAAAGACATGTTTTAGGTGTCAAGTGTTGACCTGCCTTTTTACAAGGTAGTCATGTTGTAGATTTCTGCTATTAGAGTGCTCAGGACTAGAGTACAAACTTGGGAAACTTGTATGAATTCATACGAACTTGGTTGAAGTAGTAGAGTTCACGAAAACTTGGATTTTTGGCTAAGTGTTTGGGGATCGGTACGTATCCTAAACCACATCAGGAGTAGTACAACTCGTGAAAAGTTCAGGAATTGGAGAAAACTCAAAAATTTTGTTGAGTATTTAGGGATCAGTATTGGCATTTCATATCCCCGAATTAGCATGAAAATCTTCTAAGTAGTTCATGGTCGGCATGGGCATTTCGTATTCGGGGATCGGTATAATCATTCCATATCCCGGGATTGGTATTTTGGAAGTAATATCCCGGATCATTATAAATTGGCTAACTCTTCAGAGATTGGTGTTGGTAGCTTCCTCCCCGGGTTGGTGTTGTGTTTTTGTAGTCCCAGATCGATTCGACTTTGAATTTGGAGAACTTAGGATTTTGGGATATGAAATGTGGGATCGGTATGGAGATTTGGCATTGCAACATGGACCAAAGCTTCAGAGAATTATCTTAGGCATTGAGGATCAGTACCAATCCTAAGTTCAATACCAATCTCAGAGCATTTTGTTAGGCTCTTATGGGCTCTACCTCCAATATCTATAAATACCCCTCCTTTAGGCATGTTTCGATTCTTTGGATGGATTAATTCTTTTGGCTTTACTTGGGATTCTTTAGAGCTTGGAGATACCGTAGAGACTCTTTAATGGTCTCTTGGACTTTTGGATCTTCATGGACTTTGGGTTCTTCTTCTTGTCCCTAAGCAAGGACTTTGCCACATCCTAGACTTCACTTCTTTCTCTACTTTTCTTTAATTAAAAGGACTGTACTTATAACCATATAATATTAATAGATAAAGCTACCTCACAGTGGAGGTAGGCACACTTGCCGAACCACAATAAACTCTCAGTGTTATTTACTTTTTCTGCACTTCTGTGTTTGGACCATTTGGATTTAATTGATAACTTGAAAAGACTGACTTAGAACCGTTCCCAAAGATTTAAAGTAGTCTCAACAACGATGTTGCGACCACAAAACGAATGAACGAACTTAGAATTGAAAATTAGCTAGAAATCCGTAATATGAACTAAAACGGATTTTCCCTATACCTACCTATTACAAAAACAGAGCGATTCGAAATCAAATACCCCATAAACCAAGAAGAAGGATTTTACTTAGGCTTTTCAAAGGAAAATTTAAACTAACGGTTCCGTATTTATAAATCCAATTTATTATTATTACTTTTTATTATTTATACTCCAGTTCGTATTACAAACTAAAAAACCTTTTCGTGTTCAAAAATGTTGGAACTTCAAAATCTCAAGTTTTGATTGCGATAATTTCAATAAATCATCCAATATATATAAAAAGAGGAATACTAAAATTCACAATGAATGGGTATTAATTATTTTCAAGTTTAGTGGCATATTCCTTGTCATTTCCAATTCTCTTCTTTTTACCAATCGGATTATATTTATTAAAATCACACAAAGCCCAACAATACTGAAACATGAATAGATTAAAATTTTTAAAACCATATCTTCATAAAACTATATTTTTACAAAATTATTTGTCTGAAACCGTTCAAAACTTTTTGAAATCCATATTATTTTCCAAACAGTTTAAAAATAAAATTCCCTCAAATACAAGGCCATGAACTCAAATGAATATTTTTAATAAAGGAATTTCCAGAAATTTAAAGAAGTAACGAATGGATATACCTTGTACTTATTTCCGAATGGTACGACATATTATCATGAATTCCCGCTTTAGACCAAGAAAAGACCTTTGACTAGAATCACCAAACTAAAACCAGAAATCGCAACTATCTCAGTTGTAGCTAGGTTTTTGTTCAGTCTCCAAACTCAAATCAACGGACTCCACCATATGTTGTCTTCATGCTCTTCACGACAAGATCGCCAAGGTACTCTTGGGTAAGACAGAATTAGCTAGGAACGCAAACTCCACATATTTCAACTCTTAGTTGCTTAAATCTCATTCTATATATTAGGTCTACAACTAATTCATCGTCGAAATAAATTAAAGTCGAGTAAGAAAGATGAAGAAAAATAGAAAAGAAAATCGAATTACTTTCTCTTATGAGTCCTAACTTAACTAGTTCCTCTAATCGTCTAACTTATGCACTAATACCAAACGCAACGGCCCGACGGCAGTGGATAATCTCCATTGTGGCATACAATGATACCTCAGACACTAGTTTACGGCTAGTCTCTCGACTCGTAACCAACTCTGGGACTTGTAGGGGTAAGAGTCAGCTGCTCGCCGCCAAACACGAAGCGAGAACCCCCTACCACGCAATTTCACTAGCTCTGATACCAAATGTAACACCCCACACTTTTCTGAGCCTAAATTTTGACAAAAGTCAAAACTCGAACACATCCAAGCATAGAGCGTGTAAATATGGTACTTGCAAATAAAAGAGCATGAGCATAATCAGAGTATGATAAGATAACTCACAGCGGAAACAAAACAAGATAAAATAGTATTAACCTAAGTAACTACCTTATAAAAGTGGGTCACCAAGTCAATACCGAGCATGAGAGAGAACGAGAACCGAAAGCCAAACTTAGACATCTATGAGAACCCAACCTTCTCTAAAGAAACTTGGGAGGTTGCAATGAGAAGGGGGTGAGAACAAAAAGTTCTGGTGAACAAGAAAGGTACAAAATAGATTACAATACATAGATATATCCCACTTGGTTCAACTCAAGATGTATGCCTGCTAGGTTAGTAATTCTAGCCTAACTTTGTAAACATTTACGCATGACTCAAACTACCCTTCCTAAGATAGCATTCCCAATAAATACGATACCGAGATAGAACATTTACATATATATTTATGAAGCCTTTAAACTAGAAATTAGTTGATTATTAAATTGAGAGTGAACTCCTAATTACAGAGTTTACTTATTCACACATACAACTTTAGCCATTTTAACGCCTCACTATTCAATGATAGATAAGGTGGATTCTCCCGATCTCTTAAGATCCTAGGAGGACCTGTCGGTCACTCAATACTTCTTGACGATCTATTTAACATTAATATAAACTAGACGGCACTAGCTATGGGGCCTTATTAGTTAAGGCTTCCGTCATTCACGCATATAAACCCGTACCCCGCGTAAGATGAGAGATGGTGTTTCGCTTTACCATATAGCTGACCTTATTGGATAATCTCCTTAGTCGCTTAATACTTCCTGTAGGATAGGTAATCCTATGGAATGACCATACCAGACATTTTTAAATTTCCAAGTTTGGGTAGGCCTAACACACACACACACACCCCATTTACGACCCTTAGACTGGAAGACCTCCTCCCAGGTGGATTCCTTGACTCAAGCCACTTAAGACCCAAGGAAGCGGACTATACGCGAAGATGATTATGTTCGTACACAATTGGCCTTTATTGCTTTTTCTTATGGAAATAAAGCGGTTTCGATATTGAGTTATTCCCATTTAGTTCCTCTTCACGGAAATACCATACGCACATAGTTAATTATCATCACGGGTTCCTATGGTTAATAATGCTCCACATCGTTAACCTACCAATTTCGATTTTAACTTGTAATTATAAGTTTATATTAACTTGTATAAACAAGGAAAGTTATATACTCCCTATCCTAAGGTATTTGATTAATTATTTTCCCAATTAGACTTAGTAATTTAAACAATAATTAATACCCATAAATCCCCTTTTTATTTAATTTATTTCCGTTTGTAGGTTTATTACCATTTATAACCATAATGGTCATATTTCCCTAAGGCAACAATCAAATCTTTAATTCCCTTTTATTACCATTAATTATAATTAATGTCATTCATGAGCCTAACGGCCATAATTTTCCTAAGATATTAATTAACAATGGATTATCTTTAGCTTATCAGTCCCAAAATATCTCTTTGTTGTACCCCAATAGACGTTTCTTATTTTATTTAGCTATTTAATTACTTCCTGTTATATATATATATATTTGTCCGCTGGACCTCTCATATTAGGCTGACCACTCGTGGATGATGGATTTGCTGGTCGGTTCCGGGCAGACTTTTACCATGACTTGAGCTCAACCTCGTGTTTAATGCAGTTATAAATTAAATTTCCTAATTGGGGTTTACAAAATTAATTCAAACCAATTGTGGAATTGCAACCATTAGGCTTAGTTACCTAATTAAATTTACTCTCCCCAAATCAACCTCGGTTACAATCGCTATTTATTTATTTATTTGTGGCCCTATTTATAACAATCAATTATATTAATTGCTAAAATGGTCGCCACAAATATATTTATTTAATATGGATTACATTTACATGTATGATGCTATAAAATGAATATCGTTCAAACATCCAATATAACGCATATTTTTTCGTTTACATAGATTCAAACGGATAATATATATATATATATTTCTATTTCTATTTTTGCGCGGTTAGCGCGATTATCTGCTTTTATTATTATTGTTAAGTTTAATAATTTGGTTAGACTAATAACCAAACATTCCCTTTTTGCATTCAGTCTTGTCATAATGTTACAAATCTTACAAAAAGACTGTTATTTGTAGTTATTATCAGTTATGCCTCATTATTGGAATAGACATATTTCAGACCATAAGAAATATATATATTTATGTGTATTTTGGAATAGTTGATGCAAACTATGCACAAATATGTATATCTATATGTATATATATATATATACACACACATAAATTTGCATAACCTTTTCCTTTTTCAATCTTTTGTCATGTTTCTTGTTGGTTTCAAACTAATGTCTTTTTGTTTAAAAAAGAGGAAAAAGGCATATTTACAACAACTAAGGCAAAATCCCAACAACATTGAACACAAACAAGTTTATGTCTTTTTAGTCAGAATTATATAATTTATTAACTAACACTGAAACTAGGGATCTAGAATATAACTACATCTTAACGGTGTTTAGTGAGACAGATTTCCAGATCTACAGTATTTTGCAATAACCACAATATAATTTAAACACAATTATATGAAATAATATAATGAATCAAGTAAGCATACAAATAATATTATTCATAACCACAAATCTATACTTTCAGGTTTTATCAACAATCATAAGCAGATCTGATCGGTGTCATTTTAGATTTAACTATATTATAAACAGATCTGATAATATTAGGCATATATTTTGAGATTTAATTCAAACGAGATAAATAGGCTATTTTAACTTTGTATGTAAAATTCCCACTCACCTGAAATCATCCAAATTTGAACCTTGAATAACCTTTTAGGCCTACAATTCCCAAATTCTTACAGATCTACAGTTATTCTGAAAAAGGGATACTTTCAGATTTGTAGATTTGCAAGAAAATAGGAAAAGAGGGGAGAATCCGATGTAGAAGAGCTTAGACATCCATTTATCCTTTTCCAGTTGAATCTGATAATCCCTTACAAATCCATATGATTTACATTTGATTGATTATATATGAATGTATTTTCAATTAAGAAATTTGATTTGAAGAGAAATGGAAATGGCAGAGCTTCACTGCTGCCTACAAATTTGTATGGAAAAGAATGAGGCCTTACCCCTTTATTTATAGGAGTGAAATTGGATATGAACCGTTAGATTTGGTTAAATAAACATCCGTCCATTTATATAATATTTTATATAAAAACTAAACCATCTTAACCTAGCCATCACTGGGCAATACAGGCCTGAAGTGGTCGACTGCTCCACCCTAGGGCGTCGACCGCCCTTCGGTTGTTTTGCGCAGCGATAGCTGATTATAAATGGTAAGGTATATTTATTATATATATTTATTTCCATCCATTTTTAGTATTTCATCCGTGACTTTTTCATATGGACTCCATTCGCGAAACTCCAAACATGAAAATTGACCAAATTCTGAGACAAACACAACAGTTAAAGTTTTATGGTCAAATTCCATCATTTACAGAAATTCCTATTTTTGAAGTTTAGTTAAATAACTAATTTATTCATTGTCAAAATTCCAGGTTGTTACACATAATGAATGGAAAGCACAAAAACTTGCAAGCAAAAGAACAATTTTATTCACAATGTAGAGTTTGTATAACAGTTAAGTCAAAAACGCAAGGGGTCGCACTCACACAGGCATAGCAGGCCTACGAAAAGAGAAAAAAATATGAGACCAAACTAAGCCTTCAGGGGATTGTCATCTGTCTAGGTCTTTTTCTTCTTATTTATCTTCACAAGCTCCCTCTTCGTAGTACGTGCTTCCTGGACTTCTCAGTAGATGATTCTTCAGCGCCTGACATGGACTAGTCATGTTTCTTTTTCTTGCACATTTCCCCGATTGGTGACTTGATTTGCCCAGGTGGCAGCGGAGATCGAAAGAGGAATGATTTGTAGCGGCTTATAAAAATAGGCCAGAGGTTGTCTTGATTTGAGCTCTATGAGCTTTCCTTCCTATTATGCCTTTATTCCCGCTAAATTCAAAGGAGCGATCTTCCCAGATTCACCGGTACATATGACGTCATCGTCACCTTCGGCTGGAGTCTCTTTCCCATCAAAGTTCTAGAGTGCATCAATCATTCCCACTTCATTGTCACGTCATCGCCAGACGGAAATTGATGCTCCACAATTGCCTTTTCTTTTGCTTCAGAAGTGGTCTTGACTAGAGGTGTGCCTAAAGTAGGAAGAGCAACAATCAGTCCCTGTAGAATAACAAGCCTCCCGACTGGAAGCCTGGCTGTTAGGCGACATGACATAATAACTTTTTGAAATTGAGGAGATGGAAGAGAAATACTTTCAACCGAAGCATCCACTGGAGTTAGGAGATTCTCATCTTCCGAAATGGGAGTTAAAGGCTTTCGCAGGGGAAGTCCCATTTGTCGGGATTATACTCATCGGTTGTCTCTAAAGCTTGAGTTGGGGGGGACGGAACGACTGCTTCTACAACAGGTGGATCCACAGCATGGGTTAGCTGACTAGTTGATTGCATGGAAGATACATTGTCCTTACCTACACCAGGCTCTCTTTCAATAATTGATTTTCCTTTAAACATGAGTCGCTCTGCGTCCTCCTCTTCTTTTAGAAGCCGCATGCCTTCGATAATAACTTCAGGCTCGTCACCCTGGAAAAATGTAGCCCTAAGCTCCTCTTCATTCAATGTGTCCTCTGCAGAAGCACTTCTCTCCTCCTCCACGAACAATTCCTAAATGTCGGCCAATGTTTGTGGGTAACTGACAACCTAAGACAAATCCTGGTATTTGAGAACTTAGGCGTAAAATGTTAACATTTGGGTTTCGAAGTCATCCTTCATCTTTTTCGCCTCTTCCACTTTGGCCTAAAGCTCCTGGATTTCAATATCATGTTGGACTTGGGAGTTTACGACAGATTTAAGAGTAGAATTGGCATTCTTCTCGGCACTCTTCCCAACTTCTTCGGAGGCGGCCAGCTGGGCCTTAAGCAATTCATTATCTTGAAGTAGCTCCTCTTGTCCTTTTTAAGTGCATCGTATTCGACCTTAAAAGAGTCATGCGCTTGTTCGACCAAATTCATTTCATCCACCACGGACTTGATTTTTAGTGACCACTGGTTGAGCTCGTTAGCTAATCTCTTGAGTGCTATCAAGGTCAACCTGGGTCTTCTCAAGATAATTCTTCACGACTTAGAGCTGAGTTACACAGTCTACCAAGTCTTTATTTGTATGCTTAAGAGATTTCTTGTCAGAATCCGAATCTTGATTAATATTTTCAATGTCTAACTCCAAGCCCCTGATGACCTCAGTTAGTCGGCTCGAATATGTCACCATCTCCCTGTACTGAGTGAGAATGATATTGGTGTCCTCACTCATCCTATCATCAAACGACTATTGAATTGGTTGTAGATTAGGCACAAGCATCATCCGAGAAAAAGTACTGTCGCAGGAATGCTTTCGCCAACCGCTTTTTTCTTTGTTTGGTAGTCATCTCTTACCCTGAAGAAATTGCAAGTTGAGGCTCTTTATCTTTACGCCCACTAGGAATGATGGGATCCCGAACCTTAGAAGCTATAAACTTTGATAAGTTGGAAGGATCGACAAGAGGTCGTCGTTGCAATGATCCTAGGTTTCAGAGTGTCCGCTTGTTGTTTTATCATGCCCCCGAGAGGATTTATCAGGAGAACGAGAAGCGAAGTCATGATAGTGCTTTTCTCCCTCATGCTCCCTCTCTCCCTCCAAAGAGTGCTCCCTCTCCTCTCTTGCCCTCTCCTTCTACCTTTCGAAGTCCCGTTCTTCACAGTCCCTTTTTCTTGTATTCTAGGTCACGTCAATCCTCGAGGTCCCGTATTTCCTGCGAAGCTTTATTAACCAGGACTACTCGTATGCAAATTGGCTCCAAACTGGCCATGATAATTTCTCCCTTTCGTCATGGAACTTGTAATTCGTGAAAATTTTTCAAGTTTGAACTCGGCATACAAAGAAGAAAAGAGTATTTTGACATATAGTGTTTATGTCGTGTGTATCCTAGTGTCCCTCGACAGACCAGAGCCCAGAATTAGGCCAATCGACATTATTTTCCCAACTTTAACAGGGGTAGTTTATTCCTCGGAGCTAGGAAGGAATGTTGAGAAGTCCAAGTCTTGCAATGTATATGTGACATTCGGCAACGGCAGGTTGCCCAAGCCCTTGAACAATGACAAGATACCCTTCGACTGGGCATCGTGAGATGGTGATTTGGGGGAAGACGGAGTTCTAAAAAGAAACTTTTCCGCCGCTGACTCTTTTGGAGGAGAACTCCTAACCCCTTCCTCGACCCACTTCTCAAGCGACTTATCCTTCGCCTCTCCCTCGGGATCCCGACTGCACCCAGGTGCAGCCGTCTCTTTGGCAATGCACTTGACATGGGTGCAAGTCTTGAACCTGGCGAACTTTGGCCCTCCGATTGGGGAACGCCCTCTGGCCCTACGATCGCTGGCTCCCCAACTCAGGGAACAACTACTGATGGTGCAACATCCAAAGCTCGAGATCATCTGAATCGTAAAGACCGATTAGGATCAGGAAGATGAAAATGATGTAAAAATTCATCTGTGATGCATCTCCTAAGACTTCGACTACTCTTCGGAGCGTTCTACGGAGTGATCATGCGATCATGATATACTTGCCCGGTGGGCTTAGTCAAAGTGCTACCTACAAAGAGTAATAAGCATCAGAAACTCTACTGTAAAGCTAATAAAGTAAGCCAACACTTGACTCTTACTACACTGAATTCATTTTCTGGCGCAACCTTCTTTTTGAGGAATGTAGAACCGTTTTGGTCTTATGTACCCCAATTTGCTAAATCCCTCTTTGATAATTTTCTTACCGTGGGCAGACTCGAAGTAGAGGAACAAAGGGGTTACCCTCTATCGATGTTTAAAGTTGTAGAAAAAAATATCATTGAAAGTCGTCTCTTAACCCAGATGCTCCATGTATACAATGTGCAAGAGAAGAGGTAAGAATATGTCGTAGGATGATGCTACATGGGCGCCAACTTCATGCATCGAAAGAAATTGACGATGAATGGACTTAAAGGAGGCATTCCCCAACTGTGCACATTTGTCAGCTTATTATCATGAAGCCTTCAGGAGGGTTGTGGAAGTCTCGCTCGTAGTTGAAACCCAGACATTCTCCCAAGAAATCCTATGATTTCCACATATCCTTTTCAACTTACTTTCATCCATGCTGTTGGGCCAAGAATCAGTTGAAATATCAAGAAAGAAATCCTCATGCAACATGTCAGGAGCTACCTCTTCTCCTACTCCCCCATCCTCCTCTTCTAAAGAAGTTTCTTCTCCGGAAGTGCTTGCCTCTTCGATCATGAGTTTGAATAATGAATTACAAGTCATTGTCATCTGACTCGGTCCCATAATAGGAAGGTCTCTCGCGATCTTATCATGTGGTCTTTCCTTTCTCTACCTCGGAGATTCTGGTGGAGTATCTTCCAGAAATTTTAGTTGTGCTACCCAAGAAACATCACTGGTTAGAGTGAAGAACCTATAACCCTCCCCCTCCCCCCATATGTGTACTAATGCAGTACGTGTAGTGGAAGTGTACTAGAATAACAATATAAACAAAGAATTAGAAGTATGCAACAGTCTGAATCAAAAGACTGTTGCTCCTAAATGTCTCACTAAATTTCACTTGTCATGATTCCACGTTGTATTTTAGCGAAAAATAATATTTTGATGTTCAGGTATTCCAAAGTCATATGTAATGTCAAGTTCGTATGCCAGTCCTAATATGCTATAATCTAGTTGTATGTATGTTTGTTCAAAATTGATTCATTATCAACATTGTTGTGGTCATTGAATTTAGTAGAAGCGTCGAAGTTAGGTGTCGAATGTGGTTCAATTTTGGGTCTGCATACCGGATTGACGTTCTTCAGGTTCGACTAGCACCTATGTCGAATCGGTACTTGTGAAATTTCCAAGTCTGATCCCCTTCGGTTTGACTAATGACCTTGTCGAATCGGAGACCAAAGGTTCCTCTTATCCATACTTTTTTGATCTAGTCACTCCTTTGATACTACCCGGAATTATAATGCCTATGTCGAGCCGAAGACAAAAATCTCTCTCTACACTTCAACTTCTCTCCAAATCTTTTCTCCCACTTCCCATTAATTTGATCAAAGGTAATGTCGATCCGGTTCCCACCATTCTCTTCAAACATTCTCCAATTCCTCATTAGCTTCTCCGGTCCACTGCACCACTGGCTCAATGTTATCCTATACCGAACTGATACACCACTGGCTTCAACACATCCTCTCTTCTCTACTGGCCTCATGGATCCCATAGCACACTCCTGGGTCTTTGAGCCCTTACCATTGTCTTCTCCATCAACTCAATTCCTACGAAGCTTAATCCTTCGCCAATTAATCAATCCACCTGATGATGCCGCTATGATGTTGAGATCACCAACGAAGGCATCTCCAACAACACCAGAGGCAAATCCGATGGTGGATCCAGATAAAAAGTACAAACTTGATATTGATTTGTATCAAGAGCACAAAACCACATGGCAATATCGATATGGATTGGAAAAAATGGCATAATCGAATTGAAATCCACATTTATTGATTTGTATTTGAAGATTGAGGACTAAAATCAAGTTGGGTATTTTTGAAATAACATGGTGAATTCTCGGTTCGGATGGTAAAAAGAATGAGTAAAGAAGATAATAATAATATGGACCCGCACTTATACATAAAGAGAAAAGACTCTTTGACTCCCTTCGAAAAGACAGGTTGACCAGTTAGATGTGACTGTTGGCGTGGTCTAAGTCGATCCTAGGCAGTTAAGATCAACTATGTCGAGCCGAAGCTCGGTTCAACCATCGAACCGAAACAAAAAAAGAAGGGGAAAGAAGAAAGACTATCCTCTCTTATGGTTTGGTTAATGATTCCACATACTGACTTGTATGTGACAGATGATCTAACTCGACCATGCGCTTGACTTGCACAAGAAATCAGCATTGTTTGGTAACGAGTGTGTGTGCGAAATCACATGCGGGAGCCAATGACTCGACACAACTTGACTGTGTGATAGATATATTCAACCTCTAGACTCGATGGGGTTTGGACATTTACCCGTGTCTCTCGATTTCTCCAGTCAACGACTTTGGCTCGGCAGGTACCATCAGGCATAAGGTAAATCATGACTTCCTATATAAACAGAAGAAGAGAATTCGAGTGTTGCGTCTATCCAAGAAGACAAGACTACTCATCCTTATCTTCCCCAAAGGTAGATGGCATTCCTGGAAAGTGCGGCTCAACATATTTAAAGCACATCTCATCAACGACGCAATGCACTTTGGGGTCTGCCTTTTGGCAAGGCCGTCAAGTGTATTAACATTAAAGATCAAAGCGATTGGAACTCCTTAAAAACATGTTCATATATCGAAGAGATTAAACTAGGCAAGGTTAATGTAACTTCATTGTTTTGGCTCGGCTAAGTTTTAGCTTTAGGAAAACCCGGATCGGCAATACTTACGGCTCGATAAAGAACCTGCTACCAAGCTTCAAATCGACATACTCTCGATTCGACTATGTAGAACTGGGTATGTTTGAGCCGGCTAGATAGTATCTCTAAAAAGGTGCTCCACCAGCGAGAAAACTACTTTCACCATCTCCTGAAAGTTCGGAACAACCTCCATGTGGTCCTACCGTACCGGGCATGACTACAGCCTATAAATAGCCCCTTAAGGCTACGAAATAAGGACTTTTGATCTCTTTTATGCACTTTTACTTTCAGTAACAGTTTGTAGTCGTGATTTTGATAATCTCCACCATTGTAATCATCTTTATTGAGTAATAGAAAACAAAATTATAAAGTGGACGTAGGTCATTCAACGTCAAACCATTATAAATAGCGTGTGCTTGCATATCTTCTCATTTTAATTTTATTATTTCTTTAATCGTTTCTCTTTACATAATCCTTTGGGTGTTTGTGCCAATTTTTGATCAAACAATTACCATAATTAAATTCTTCATACTAATATCTCTTTTTGAAACCCGCTATAGGCGAAAACACAAGCCACAACTTCGCACCCCACCACTCTAACCACAGCGAGCCTCCACCCGAGCAACGCTCTAGCCACATCCGACTCCATACCATCAACATCGATTCCTATGAACTCCACTTCCAACCAAAAAAGCATCAGCCTATCATCAAAATTTGACCACTATTGATCATCGTTCATCAATCCACCACCATTGATGAACTCCTCAAGCAGGCGCACACAGCTTTACTGTTGAGACCCAATCCTAAAACTACCTCTATCACTCGGATTAATCTAAGACATTGGATGATGATTTAGAAAAATGGCGACTGAAACATAGTTAGGGCTAAGAAATTAGGGTAGGAAGAAATGAATAGGTAAAGATTCTTATGTAAGCAATGGTCAAAACACTATTCATGGTGAAAATTCATGACCACCAAACGAGGCTTGTTCACTATTGTTTCTAGCTAATCACCCCTATTTCGAACTCAATTGGAACTAGTTTCGGTATCTAATTCTTAAGTATGTGGAAGTTAGGTTTTCAAATCACATTATAATTCCAAATGACTTAATGTTACACGTACGAGCACATAATATGTCTGATCATAACGAAACTTAACATCTTACAATAATTTGTTATTTTGAATTCAATGAAATTGATTTCATCGAAATCCAAGTCAATTTCCAAAATTGATATTTTCCGTATTAAAATATTATTTTATGATACGATTCAAATATCGATTCAAATCCAACTATTTATCTTAGAAATAAATTTACAAAAATGGAATTATTGATATTAATTAACAAGGAGTCAAAGGAAATTATTGAATCCAGTTAATTAATATTTAATCACCAACACATTGAAAAATTCAATTGTTTAATATTTAAAATCTAATAACTAAAATATTTGGGTTAGAAATTCCACGTTATAGTGAAGCAACAAGCTATGCCCATTCTTATAGATGGAAAAAGTCTTCTTTTAACAACTGGATTGTTTCAATAGAACCATCGGATGTTGGTTCAACTATAGGAGATAACCGGTTGGGAGCTTGCAACTAAAACCAACTTCCTACCATCGAAAACAAAGAAACGGAGGCTGAATTTAAAGTTGCAGCGCCTAGATCTATACATATAAGGAATGATTTGATACTTTGGAACCACTTTGAAAGAGATTCATTGTTCCGAAGTAGCCAACATTAGTAGTTTGGTGAACTTCAAAGCAGAGAATATATTTTTGAATGGACGAAGTGTAGAGTTTATTTGTTTCTACTTTGCTGTTCCAATGAGTCTCTATATAAGGTTTAAGTCTTGTACTATTAACTCATGCTAGCCTCAGTTACATTAGGGTCCCTCTGATGTACTCAAACTATCAATAAAGTTCTAATTTTGCAACAATACGAGTACGTATGCACAATGCATGACAATACATATGATATGCATGAATAGAAATTCCTAACCGATGCCTCTAATATTTATAATTTGTTTTATGTAAAATTTTGAAAACTAGATGCTAACGTCCTAGATATACTACAAGTTCTACACGACACATTTTGAAAAATCAAAAATGATTTTGTATTCAAATTTTCTCACCCTTTCATAAGTAGTAGCATAGTTCAATGAATTTCTCATATATTTCCTATCATCTAAATTACTAACACACCATTGCTAAAATCACAAATTAGAAAATTTTATTTTTCTAGATCTGTTTACTTATGCTTGGAAAGGGTCTAGATGGAAAATTTCATATTTCCATCCTTCTCTTATGTTCCACTTCTCCGTTGTACCTTGGGATGTACTCTTTTTACCCTAGCCTTTTTATACTTTCTCAAGCATAGTTTGAATAAGTGTCATTCTTTAAAGTTAAAAAACAATGTTGTTTCGCAAATCATCTTTTATAATTTTTTTGTTATTCACAAGGTATATAGGGAAATTAACAAGGTATATAGGGAAAATACTCCATCAATAAATTAGCTTCATTGCAACTTACCCACTTATAAATATAATAAAAATTCAGGATTTAAAGAGTTTCTTAGAATTATTATATTTCGTATTGAGTTTATGAAATATAAAATGGATCTTGTGAATTAAATAGAAGTAAAGCATAGCTCTAGTAGACAATTTGATATAGTCACTTATGATTCCTCATTTGTTTTATGACTTTTAGTATTCATGATGAAATATATGGCTATATATTATACTTGTTGTTTGTCCTTCATTCAGTTCATTTTCATTAGTAACTATTACTTGTTTTATGTATTGTTTTATTTTATTTTTGTGTATATATAAATGTGTGTGTTGTGACAACCACATATACGATAATATATATTTAAATATTTTATTTAAATATAACGTCGTTAATCATTAATCCAATGTATCCAAAAAGTCACATTTTGCATACGGATGAATTTGGACTCAAAACTACTTTCACTGAATTCAAAATGCCATTACGACAGCAAAAACTATAACATCAATATGCTTGGAGTTTGTGAAAATTGGGACTTTGGTTGGGGATTGGGTTAGCTAACCTAGCCTACACCATTATAACCCAATATCCCCTTCTCCCTCACTCACTCTAATACTTTGATGAAAATAGAAAATAAGGGAAGGAAAGGGAAATTAGAATTCCCTAAACCTAGTTTAATCCTATGAGATCTAATCTTGTAGGGATCAAGTGCAAAATCAAGGGAAAAGCTTAGGTAAGTCCATCTTCATCTTCATTATCTTATTCCCTCTTCAATTTTTGAAATTTCCTATAACTTAACTCTTAGGAATTCTATTTATATGCTCTTAGATTTGTGATTCAAGAGCTTTGCTTGAAGAGAGATTAATCTTGCTTGGTTTTAGGGTCTCTTCAGGCTTCTAGTAATCAAATGTGAGTTTGTAATGTCCCGTATTTTCTGACCATTTATTTGAAATACTTTAAATATTTAAAATATTTATTTGAGTTTAAATAATGGGGTTTGACCATTTTAAATTGAATATTTAAATTATATTAATAATATAATAATATTTTATTTTCGGGATATTGAGAAAATGTTGAATTTGCGGTATAAGGTGAACGAGCGATTTAAAGTGGTTTATATTGAATCATATAAATATATGCGTTATTAAAAACGACGCTAGAACGTTTAATTTATAACTATATTATAAACGAACTAGAAATGGCGTGGTAGTTCGTAAATTTCGTTCTGAACTTAAATTGAGTATACAGAATTCGTTTTAAGTTGGAATTTCATAAAACGAGAACCGGTTGAATCGATTTAATTATATTTTTCATATAAAAAAGAAAAATCGATATTTCGTGTTATAATTTGTTAGTTATGTCCAGTTCAAATTTTAAAATAGTCGCTATGAAAAATCGTTATAAAACGATAACATTTATTAAATATTAACGGTTTTATATGTCCTTGTTAAACCAAATATTTTTGAATGTCGAATTTGAAAAATCCATCTTAGCCTTAACTTTAGTTGTACGGTTTTTGATTTTAATATAATTGATGATATCGATTTACTTAACTAATTTTGGAATTTTATTTATATTAACATCGCATAAGATTTTTAAGACCCAAGTAGAGTTGGTGTACAACGTTCACAACTTACATTTTCAATACATACTCTATACATATACCAAATAAAACAGTACAACTCCTTTCTTACTAAATAAAACCATGCATTTTGAATTGAAGTGGAGACATGTCATGTTCCTTTTTCATCAAAACAGTACAGCTCAATCCCTCCTTTAAAACAATGAACCAATAGTAAGATGAAAACAGAATAGAAAATAAAACATGAAAGACCTCAATTCCATTTCTTTCTAGCCAGGTATTTGCTAATCTATTCAAATCCACTTGATGGCATCTATTCTAAGTAGAATACATAGCTCAAAAGCTTGGCAAAATAGTTCATTTTGAGTTCCAATATCAATATGTATTGTTCTTTCAACAAACAGTAAAAATGAAAATTTCAATACAAAAAGAAATCAAAAACAGTAAAGAAACAGAGAAAAACAGAATATATTTACACCACCATGCGTATACAGAAATCTCTTGAATAGTCACTGTTTCATACATAATAAAATGAAAGAAAATCTATAGTAAAATCTTCTCACAACACCATCAAGACGTCACCATATCCATCAAGGCACCAACTGTCCACCACCTAATTAACCTGAGAAGAGAGAAAAGGAAAACAACTATGAATAGCTAGAAAATGTATAGGTATATATATATTTTAAGTTGAAAGATTTGAAAAGGAAAAATAAATAAATACCACATGGAAACAGTAAAGCTATAGCTAGAAATCAGTCATAGGTACAACTATAAATTTATACTTACAGGATCAAAACAGATTTTTTTCCAGAAATCTTTTGTACAAACAAGAAGTTACCATTTACAGTATGGATTGACAATACAATTCAAATGCTGTATGTTTCAAAGACAAGGCCATACGATTAAACAATACACAGTCCATCTTATCCTAGAAGCAACAGTTCGGATTTTTGCAGGATTGTACATGGAAAAATCCATCAACAAATCTCACACAATCTGTACCATTTCACTGTTTAACATCACCCACAAATCAAGTCCATCACAAAGATCATAGAAGAACCGAAAATATGGTCTAAGAACTAGGACTGAAAAAAACCCTAATCTATGATTTTACAATCAGATTGACGTTGTTCTCATCAAGAATCAAACTCCAAGTATAAATACACATCCCCATTTCATTTCAGAACACAACCAATTCGGAACCACAAATCAAAACAGAAAAAGAAAATCAAAACAATACAATAAATTAAAAACAAAATACTTATCTTGCTCTTCAACTCGATAGTGGTATCGAAGGAGTTCGCGGTGAGGGTTAGGTCTTGGGTTACACGATGGGTTTGAAGGTTTGGTGGAGCCTACGGTTGTTGGTCGGAACCAAGGGGGAGTAGCTGGTGAAACGCCGTGGGGTCTGGCGTTGACAATGGTGGAGGAGGATCGTCGTTTTCGGTCATTGCTAGGGTTTCCAGTTTGCTCTGGAGTTTGAGTGGCGGCTACGGTTTGAAAGAAATGAAGGATCCGACGGTTTTAGGGTTAAAAAGAAAAAGGAGCGGGCTTGGTTCTTTTTGGGTTGGGCTGAGCAAGATAAGTAAGGCCCATTTTTTTTAGTTTAATTAGTCTAAATGTTTTTAAAACTTCAAATACTAATTTCGAACCCTCTCGTGGTCAGAATTCGATGAAACGAAAAACGTTGGGACCGTGAAGATGAGTACTACGCGATGGATAAGGACTGAGCAGGGCAGACAGCAGCTGGATTTCTCAGTTAAATTAAACGCTGTTTAATTTAACTAAAACGAGCCGATTTATCAATGAAATCAAATCAAAGGTGAGTTAAACTCACTCAGTAATTCCCGCTTATATTTATAAGTTGGGTTTTTATTTTTGTGTGCTATGGTTGCTAGTGTTTTGACTGGTTGATGATATATATTCACATATCATTTGAACTGATGAAATTAAACGTCGTTTAATTTCAGTGAAACCCAAACCATTATTTTTAACGATTGGTTCCAATTAAGGTAAGTTACCTTATTGGTCACGTTTATAACATAAACGTGTTTTAGTAAATGAATTGTTTTGATTGATTGTTGTGGTTGATATTGAATTATTGTTATAGACTGTTATGAGACCATTATTGAATTGTGTTTTGATTAGATGGTTGAATATTGACCTGAAATTCACCATTGGTTTGGTTTAAACCATTGGGTATTATTGGTTGAGTGATTGGCAGTACAAGGCCTATGAATTAACTGTTTTATGAATATCGATCTACCGTCAGGTAAATCGACGAGATGAAATTATAAAATTTATTTTATAATCGAAAACTGATTTTTAAATCCATTATTTGAAAAAAGAAAATAAATATTTATTATTTATTAATCGAGTTTATAATTGGTTTTTAAATGATTTCATAAAGGAAAGTGATAAAAGAAGGGTTATATAGAACCACGTGTTATAAACGAAATTTATAATAAAAGGGAAATGAGGTGTAAAGGGTTAATGAATGTTACTTAATAAATGAATTAAGTAAAATTTATGAAATAAGACTTTAAACGAAAGGCTAAAATGTGAATGTGGCAAGTAATAGGATTTTAATAAAATCCAAGTATCATTTAGAAAGGTAAAGAGGAACGTGATATTTTATAAATGATTTTCTTAATTAATGAATTAAGAATTTTGGTTATACTCGGAACGGAAGTTCTAAAGATAAGAAGTTTTATCGATAAGATAGTCAAATGAGATGTGTTCGATATTAAATAAATATCTGTTTTTGGGTTACAACTAATGTTTATCTAAAGATAAGACCGTTGTTGATCAAGGTCTGAGAGGTAAATAAATACCGCAACTTGAATGACCTCGGGATTATCTAGGGATGATATTTGTTGTAATGTGAAAGGAGAGGAATAATTTATTTCCATATGGGAAATAATAACGAGATAAAAATGAAAGGGTCGAGAATATATAAATGAGTTCTTTCCAAGTAACGGAAGTGAAAAGAATTTGGCATTTATATATATATATATATATATATATATATATATATATATATATATATATATAGATGTCCAAGATGAAATAAATGAAAAAGAAATAGTGGGGAGTTAAAATGGTGTTTTCGAGATAATAAGAAATTGAAACGTTAAGTTTGCGAATGGTTTATACTAAAAGTATAATAAATGGTCATTATATTCAAGTAATGAAATACAGAAGATGTTATAACATTGTTTTCGCTTGAAGTGAGATAAATCGATTTCCCAATATGGTTAATAAGATAGTAATTGGGTTTGAAACGATGATTGAGTATAATTAGAGAATATTTTCTTAAACATGAAAATGAAATGGTTAAAATAAGAACCTTACGTCAAATAAGTATATTTGAAATGTTTAAGGGTTAGGGATTGACTATCGTTAATCGTTTTGAATTAAAGAGGCCATGTGGTGTTGGTACTGAACTGGTAAACTCGTGTATTCACACAATTATTTATTTGATAGTTAAATAACAAACTATCAAAGTTGACCCATACGATCGTTGGTACGGAAAGACCGGGATCGAATTTGTATTCAAAAACCATTCGCCCAGCGAATACGTAAAAGGAGATTACTGAAGATGGAGAAATTGAAGACCATTGACCTTCATGAGCACAAGAACTACTGATTTGGATTTCTCTGGTTTAGCGGCCGGAGATATTTCAACAGTGATTCTGTCGTTATTTGAAATCTACGGATTGCAAGGACTTCTCGTTACTGATCTGTAGGGTGATTCCTAGGATGCAGTAGGAGGGTGCCTTCGGTTCATCCTGTTCCTGGATGACTTGTATGGACGGGTGTCTGACAGAGTATTTCCAAAGGAATTACATGCGTTGATTTCTACAAACGTACCATAGTTGATGGCGAAGAAATGGTTATTCTCTAGCCAAGTAAACTAGAGTATTTTGTGGACATCAATCAGTGTGATATCTGGCGGATCCGACGATGTGGCATTCAAAGTGAATAGTGGCCATGTGCTGTAAAGGAAATTCTGACCTCAAGCCTCATCAACCAGGGAATGACAAAAATCGGGCAGGCAACATGGCTATGTGGGTCGCTCCCATTAGGGTGTATGATCACCTATCTAGAGGAATTCCATTTGTTTCTTTAATCTATATTCGATGCTGTCCCTTTTCGGGAGGCGGTTGCTGATCCCAACCCTCGGTGATATACATTCAATACACTCAAGCGAAATGAGTGGTCGGTCATGCGAGGGCCGGGTTACAAGACGTTCTTGTTGAACCCAGTGTATTCGTCTCTAGAGATACACGATCGGCAGGTGGTCCCATACCTTGTCAGATTTGGAATCCAATCTCCAATAAGCGCCTGCGGTTTTGATTGTATACTATATATGTGGAGCGTGAGATGCAAGCGTTCCACTAGATTGTTATTTACTTGTATTTAGGCATTATTATAATATCAGAAAAGATATTGGTTTCAAAACTGTTTTGGGTTATCGTAAGGTAAAAGCCGTCTGTGTTTATGTGTGGATTTGGTCTTACAATTAGCCTTTTCTTTTGAAAAGGTTTTGAACTTTAAAATCATGATTGAATGACTTACCCTTAATATTGTGCGAGTTTATCTCACTCTGGTTCACCAGACTGACCCGGTGTTTTGTAAATGCTCGGGTTAGCCCGGGTTTGCAGGCTCAGGTTATTGAATACTATGAAAGGCATGCTGGAGAAGTCCAGACATATTCAGTGTTATTCCGCTGTGTTGTACAAGGGCAGATTATTATAACTGCCCAGGTGTGTTGATGTGCTCTGATGATTGTAAGTTGTTAATAAAGATTTATTTCTTATATTATATTTTGTTCCGCTGCGATGTGAGACTCTATGTTGTGTTGGTTCTTCTTGTTCTTCTATTTCTTTCTCTCTTATCTCACCCTCTAATTTCTTTCATTAACAATCCAGTGTTCTCGGTATTTGAAAGGTCGACATGAGATACAGTAAAGGTATTTATGTCGATTTTCGAGGCCGGAACTGCTGGGTCGTTATAGTGGTATCAGAGCTATTGGTTTAGTGATAACCTTGGCTCTATGGCGTAACTCGATAGAGATGGGGTTAGCAACACCTTAGATTGAATTTGAGTGTACATATATGAGAGCGTATTTGTAGATTTTATATACAAATGTTTTGTATTGTGTTGCTGATCGGTTCACGTGTTGAAAAGCGTTGAACTGATAAGGGACACAATATTGTTTTGTTAAGGGGGTAAATGAAATAATTTTACCCGAAATTTATTTTTGTAAAGAAAAGAAATAATTTTCTAAAATTATTAGGTATGGTGTGTTGACTGATTTGAATGGAATTCAAAATTTGGTTAAAATTTTGAATTTGAAACTTAACTGAGTTAAGTGGAATCAAATTAAATAGTTAATAATGATACTGAGATTAAATAATGTTGAAATTAAATAAAATTGATTTGAATATGGGAATTTAAATAAATAGAAATCAATCGAATATAAATCGGTTGAGGTTCAAATATATTGAATTAAATAGTAAAATTGAATGTAAATTCAGTGATTTGATTGAGTTTGTTGTGCCTTGATTGTTGATTGATTTTTGTGTGCTTATTAGATTGGTTGAATATATTTCATCCATGTGTTGATAAAAAGTTAAATAAACTGAAACCCAGAGGAAAAGGAGATATTACTTAAATATTTCATATATGTAATGAATCGAGTTAAGTACGGGAGCCAGAGGACTATGAAGATTGAGTTTGAAGGTGTAAGTTGCACGTATATTGAGTAGTAGACTCAATCACGCTCGAAAAAGGTACGCCTTCGCGAAAATAAAAAAAATTCGGTTTTGATTTTTGTTTTTCGACCGTGCGGGTCGATATTACGTGTTTCTGCGATATCGTAGAAGTCCCTCCGTGCAGGGAAGAGTCTGCTAAATTTTCCTGAGGATTTAATACATTAGAATATTTTTGAAAATTTTGTTTCACCAAAATAAATTGGTTTCACTTTGAAAATAAAATATATTTTTAAAGTTAATGGGATTTGCAATATTCTTCTTACCTTAGCAATTTCGAGGACGAAATTATTTTAAGGGGGGAAGAATGTAATGTCCCGTATTTTCTGACCATTTATTTGAAATATTTTAATTATTTAAAATATTTATTTGAGTTTAAATAATTGGGTTTGACCATTTTAAATTGAATATTTAAATTATATTAATAATATAATGATATTTTATTTTTGGGATATTGAGAAAATGTTGAATTTGCGGTATAAGGTGAACGAGCGATTTAAAGTGGTTTAAATATGGTTTATATTGAATTATATAAATATATTCGTTATTACAAACGACATCAGAACGTTTAATTTATAATTATATTATAAACGAACTAGAAATGGCGCCTTAGTTCGTAAATTTCGTTCTGAACTTAAATTGAGTATACAGAATTCGTTTTAAGTTGGAATTTCGTAAAACGAGAACCGGTTGAATCGATTTGATTATATTTTTCATATGAAAAAGAAAAATCGAGATTTCGAATTATAATTTGTTAGTTATGTCCAGTTCAAATTTTTAAAAATAGTCGCTATGAAAAATCGTTATAAAACGATAACGTTTATTAAATATTAACGGTTTTATATGTCCTTGTTAAACCAAATATTTTTGAATGTCGAATCTGAAAAATCCATCTTAGCCTTAATTTTAGTTGTACGGTTTTTGATTTTCATATACTTGATGATATCGATTTACTTAACTAATTTTGGAATTTTATTTATATTAACATCACATAAGATTTTTAAGACCCAAGTAGAGTTGGTGTACAATGTTCACAACTTACATTTTCAATACATACTCTATACATATACCAAATAAAACAGTATAGCTCCTTTTTTACTAAATAAAACCATGCATTTTGAATTGAAGTGGAGACATGTCATGTTCCTTTTTCATCAAAACAGCACAGCTCAATCCCTCCTTTAAAACAATGTACCAATAATAAGATGAAAACAGAACAGAAAATAAAACATCAAAGACCTCAATTCCATTTCTTTCTAGCCAGGTATTTGCTAATCTATTCAAATCCACTTGATGGCGTCTATTCTAAGTAGAATACACAGCTCAAAAGCTTGGCACAGCAGTTCATTTCGAGTTCCAATATCAATATGTATTGTTCTTTCAACAAACAGTAAAAATGAAAATTTCAATACAAAAAGAAATCAAAAACAGTAAAGAAACAGAGAAAAACAGAATATATTTACACCACTATGCGTATATAGAAATCTCATGAATAGTCACTGTCTCATACATATTAAAATGAAAGAAAATCTATAGTAAAATCTTCTCACAACACCATCAAGACGTCACCATATCCATCAAGGCACCACTGTCCACCACCTAATTAACCTGAGAAGAGAGAAAAGGAAAACAACTATGAATAGCTAGAAAATGTATAGGTATATATATATGTTTTAAGTTGAAAGATTTGAAAAGGAAAAATAAATAAATACCACATGGAAACAGTAATTCTATAGCTAGAAATCAGTCATAGGTACAGCTATAAATTTATACTTATAGGATCGAAACAGATTTTTTTTCAGAAATCTTTTGTATAAGCAAGAAGTTACCATTTACAGTATGGATTGACAATACAATTCAAAAGCTGTATATTTCAAAGACAAGGCCATATGATTAAACAATACACAGTCCATCTAATCCTAGAAGGAACAGTTCGGATTTTTGCAGGATTGTACATGGAAAAATCCATCCGCAGATCTCACACAATCTGTACCATTTCACTGTTTAACGTCACCCACAAATCAAATCCATCATAAAGATCATAGCAGAACCGGAAATATGGTCTAAGAACTAGGACTGAAAAAAACCCTAATCTATGATTGTACAATCAGATTGACGTTGTTCTCATCAAGAATCAAACTCCAAGTATAAATACACATCCCCATTTTGTTTCAGAACACAACCAATTCGGAACCACAAATCAAAACAGAAAAAGAAAATCAAATCAATACCGTAAATTAAAAACAAAATACTTATCTTGCTCTTCAACTCGGTAGTGGTATCGAAGGAGTTCGTGGTGAGGGTTCGGTCTCGGGTTACACAATGGGTTTGAGAGTTTGGTGGAGCCTACGGTTGTTGGTCGGAAACAAGGGGGAGTAGCTGGTGAAACGCCGTGGGGTCCGGCGTTGACAACGGTGGAGGAGGATCGTGGTTTTTGGTCATTGCTAGGGTTTCCAGTTAGCTCTGGAGTTTGAGTGGCGGCTACGGTTTGAAAGAAATGAAGGATCTGACGGCTTTAGGGTTAAAAAGAAAAAGGAGCGGTCTTGGTTCTTTTTGGGTTGGGCTGAGCAAGATAAGTAAGGTACATTTTTTTTAGTTTAATTAGTCTAAATGTTTTTAAAACTTCAAATACTAATTTCGAACCCTCTCGTGGTCAGAATTCGATGAAACGAAAAACGTCGGGACCGTGAAGATGAGTACTACGTGATGGATGAGGACTAAGCATGGCAGACAGCAGCTGGATTTCTCAGTTAAATTAAACGCTGTTTAGTTTAACTAAAACAAGCCGATTTATCGACGAACTCAAATCAAAGGTGAGTTAAACTTACTCAGTAATTCCTGCTTATATTTATAAGTTGGGTTTTTATTTTTGTGTGCTATGGTTGCTAGTGTTTTGACTGGTTGATGATATATATTCACATATCGTTTGAACTGATGAAATTAAACGTCGTTTAATTTCAGTGAAATCCAAACCATTATTTTTAACGATCGGTTCCAATTAAGGTAAGTTACCTTATTGGTAACATTTATAACATAAACGTGTTTTAGTAAATGAATTGTTTTGATTAATTGTTGTGGTTGATATTGAATTATTGTTATAGACTGTTATGAGACCATTATTGAATTGTTTTGATTAAATGGTTGAATATTGACCTGAAATTCACCGTTGGTTTGGTTTAAACCATTGGCTATTATTAGTTGAGTGATTGGAAGTACATAGCCTATGAATTAACTGTTTTATGAATATCGATCTACCGTCAGGTAAATCGACGAGATGAAATTATAAAATTTATTTTATAATCGAAAACTGATTTTTAAATCCATTATTTGAAAAAAAGAAAATAAATATTTATTATTTATTAATCGAGTTTATAATTGGCTTTTAAATGATTTCATAAAGGAAAGTGATAAAAGAAGGGTTATATAGAACCATGTGTTATAAACGAAATTTATAATAAAAGGGAAATGAGGTGTAAAGGGTTAATGAATGTTACTTAATAAAGGAATTAAGTAAAATTTATGAAATAAGACTTTAAGCGAAAGGCTAAAAGGTGAATGTGGCAAGTAATAGGATTTTAATAAAATCCAAGTATCGTTTAGAAAGGTAAAGAGGAACGTGATATTTTATAAATAATTTTCTTAATTAATGAATTAAGAATTTTGGTTATACTCGGAACGGAAGTTCTAAAGATAAGAAGTTTTATCGATAAGATAGCTAAATGAGATGTATTTGATATTAAATAAATATATGTTTTTGGGTTACAACTAATGTTTATATAAAGATAAGACCGCTGTTGATCAAGGTCTAAGAGGTAAATAAATACCCCAACTTGAATGACCTCGGGATTATCTAAGGATGATATTAGTTGTAATGTGAAATGAGAGGAATAATTTATTTCCATATGGGAAATAATAATGAGATAAAAATGAAAGGGGCTAGAATATATAAATGAGTTCTTTCCAAGTAACGGAAGTGAAAAGAATTTGGCATTTATATATATAGATGTCCAAGATGAAATAAATGAAAAAGAACTGGTGGGGAGTTAAAATGGTGTTTTCGAGATAATAAGAAATTGAAACGTTAAGTTTGCGAATGGTTTATACTAAAAGTATAATAAATGGTCATTATATTCAAGTAATGAAATACAGAAGATGTTATAACATTGTTTTCGCTTGAAGTAAGATAAGTCGTTTTCCCAATATGGTTAATAAGATAGTAATTGGGTTTGAAACGATGATTGAGTATGATTAGAGAATATTTTCTTAAACATGAAAATGAATTGGTTAAAATAAGAACCTTACATCAAATAAGTATATTTAAAATGTTTAAGGGTTAGGGATTGACTATCGTTAATCGTTTTGAATTAAAGAGGCCATGTGGTGTTGGTACTGAACTGGTAAACTCGTGTATTCACACAATTATTTATTTGATAGTTAAATCACCAACTATCAAAGTTGACCCATACGATCGTTGGTACGGAAAGACCGGGATCGAATTTATATTCAAAAACCATTCCGACCAGCGAATACGTAAAAGGAGATTACTGAAGATGGAGAAATTAAAGACCGTTGACCTTCATGAGCGAAAGAACTACTGATTTGGATTTCTTTGGTTTAGCAGTCGGAGATATTTCAACAGTGATTCTGTCATGATTTGAAATCTACGGATTGCAAGGACTTCTCGTTACTGATCTGTAGGGTGATTCCTAGAATGCAGTAGAAGGGTGCCTTCGGTTCATCCTGTTCCTGAATGAATTGTATGGACGGGTGTCTGACAGAGTATTTCCAAAGGAATTACATGCGTTGATTTCTCCAAACATACCATAGTTGATGGCGGAGAAATGGTTATTCTCTAGCCAAGTAAACTAGAGTATTTTTGTGGACATCAATCAGTGTGATATCTGGCGGATCTGACGATGTGGCATTCAAAGTGAATAGGCCAGATCCTGTAAAGGAAATTCTGCCCGCAAGCCTCATCAACCAGGGAATGACAAAAATCGGGCAGGCAACATGGCTATGTGGGTCGATCCCATTAGGGTGTATGATCGCCTATCTAGAGGAATTCCATTTGTTTCTTTAATCTATATTTGATGTTGTCCCTTTTCGGGAGGCGATTGCTGATCCCAACCGTCGGTGATATACATTCGATACACTCAAGTGAAATGAGTGGTCGGTCATGTGAGGGCCTGGTTACAATACGTTCTTGTTGAACCCAGTTTATTCGTCTCTAGAGATACACGATCGGCAGGTGGTCCCATACCTTGTCAGAGTTGGAATCCAATATCCAATAAGCGCCTGCAGTTTTGATTGTATACTATATATGTGGAGCGTGAGATGCAAGCGTTCCACTAGATTGTTATTTACTTTTATTTAGGCATTATTATAATATCAGGAAAGATATTGGTTTCAAAACTGTTTTGGGTTATCGTAAGGTAAAAGCCGTCCGTGTTTATGTGTGGATTTGGTCTTACGATTACCCTTTTCTTTTGAAAAGGTTTTGAACTTTAAAATCATGATTGAATGACTTACCCTTAATACTGTGCGAGTTTATCTCACTCTGGTTCACCAGACTGACCCGGTGTTTTGTAAATGCTCGTGTTAGCCCGGGTTTGCAGGCTCAAGTTATTGAATACTACGAAAGGCGTGCTGGAGAAGTCCAGACATATTCAGTGTTAATCCACTGCGTTGTACAAGGGCAGATTATTATAACTGCCCAGGTGTGTTGATGTGCTCTGATGATTGTAAGTTATTTAAAGCAATCAATAAAGATTTATTTCTTATATTATATTTTGTTCCGCTGCAATGTGAGACTCTATGTTGTGTTGGTTCTTCTTCTTCTATTCTTATATTTCTTTCTGTCTTATCTCACACTCTAATTTCTTTCATTAACAATCCGATGTTCTCGGTATTTGAAAGGTCGACATGAGATACAGTAAAGGTATTTATGTCGATTTTCGGGGCCGAAACTGCTGGGTCGTTATAGCTTGTGAAATAACATCTATGCCTCAAGAATTTATGCATGTCTAGTAGGGGCGGGGGAGGTTCGGTCTGGAGTCTAAACCGCTTTTACACCACATCAAACGGTTGATAAAAAATATAGACTATTGCACTAGCCGATCAAACAGTTTGGTTTCGGTTAGATTTTGGTGTAATACAGTTTGGTTTTGGTTCGGTTTGGTCTGAACCCGTATTAAATATGAAATACGAAAATTGCTTCTATTAACAATCAATTTACGATTATGTTATGTTGTATCACTTAAAGGTTAAAACACTACGTTATCTTAAATTGAAAGATTATTTTCTAACTGTATGAATGCTTCAATTTTACAATTAATGAGAAGTGAAATTATTTTAATACATTAACTAAACATCAATGTCAATAAATGCATAAACATTAGATAAGGTAACTTAAATAAAATTATAGTTAGCTTCATCCAAAAAAATGATATGGAAATTATTATAGTGAAACTATAAAAAAATTCCTTTGTGATAACAATTATTATTAATATAACAACGGCATACGTTGAAAATAAAATATATATTGTTAAAATAAAAAATTATATTGAAATTAGTTATATTTTTATCATAATATTAGCTGTGTACGTATGTGGTTCAATCCGGTTTAATGTTGTTAGGAAACCAGTTCAAACCGCAACTGAATTGTACCATTGTGGGTCGGTTCGGTTTAGGGTATTTTCTTTAGAAAGAGGATTCGGTCTAGTTTTCCACACCGTTTTTGCAGTTCGGTCTAGGTGGTATTCGCATCGTGGTGCGGTTTATGCCCACCCCTAGTGTCTAGTGTGCCCTTGGCATGTCTTTGTTGTGTGATTATTGGTTATGTTGATTGGTTTGTGTGTTGACATTTCCATTATGAATTTTGATTTCATTTTTTGATGATTTCCATTTGTGATTCTTGGTGTGCTTATGAATTCGGGTTTTCGTGTTGTTTCAGCTAACCATTTAGGCCTCTTTGACACTTTGATAAAGTCCTTAGCCTCCATCGTTCGTCCGAGCTCTGTCGAATTCGACTTGGCCAAAAGGCCAAGCCAAATGCTACCTTCAGTAGCAGGTCTGTTGAAAAACTCAGGTGGTCAGTCGATTGGTCTAGAACCAAGAATTTGACCTAATAGCAGGTCAGTCAACTGACCACAGGGCTCAGTCAACTGAATCCTGTACTTGCCCAAAATTTTGAAGTTTGCACAGATTCAGTCGATTGATCTCTGAGTTCAGTCGACTGAACTTTTTTTCTGTTTATGCTCTGTGGAAACCACGATCAATAGTTTATGTTGTTTCAGGCTCTTTCCCAGACGAGTTTCGACACGTTTAGCTTTTTTCTGTGACCTTTTCAGTTTCTTTGATTCATAGATTTCTGTAGTTTGATTTTATGGAGTTTTGATTTATTCATTGTGAATGAATTTATGATTGATATTCATGAGATTTGATTTACATTATTAACCGTGAATTTTGAGTTCGACTATTATTACGATCGATATTATACGAGATTTGTCTCTTCAAACTATAAAGGGCTTTATATTACTAGTTAATACCAAATCTTTTATTAAAATGGTATCTAACGATAAACAAAGTCATTTCTATAAACCGCGTTCCAATCTACTAGTATATATTTATATAATCCTTTTCCTCACTCGTATGAGAAGTCCAATTAAACGCCTTAGTAAAAACAAGAACTATGAACCCTTGCATTTGCTTTGACGATTAATTCTTGAACTCGTTCGATTGAAACTTATGGCAGCGATCTTATGTTTTTAGTGGACTATACGACTTGTTCCTAAATTTTCAAGTAGAGCAAGTGGTTATGGGACATGTAGCTTAACTCTTATATTTACTAGCCTAGAGTAATTTACATTACTTTGATCATTGCAATCTTTCTGAGATTTAGACTAACTTAATGCGATATCTTTGAATAACGGACTTTATTCCATATTTTTAATGATATTCGATTCATTTTGAGTATTTTATTGAAATCCATATCATTTTGAGGAACTTCGGTTCATTTGAGTATTTTAATGATCTTCGGATCATTCTGAGGAACTTTGATTCATTTTGAGTATTTTAATGAACTCCGTGTCGTTCTGAGGAACTTCAGTTCATTTTGTATAATTTCATTACTTTGATTAATTATGATCTTTCCATGGATTTATGCTTTTGACAGCCTTCGGACCATTTGAGCGGGGTCACGACCCGCGGTCTTCGCACCATTTGAGGAACTTCGGCTCAATACTATAGGCTAGCTGCCTAAAGATCACGTCACATTTGGGATACATGTGTTGCCGAGTCTTCGAGATCCCGTTTCGAGATAGGCCTTACCCCCTCCTTTTGTGATTTCTGGATCTCTGATTATTGACTTCTGGAATTTGAGTTTTATTGATATTGTGTTGTCAATTTGGTGTTGGTTTGATATGAGTTATATTTCTCATATGTAGCTATATAATTTTGAAAGAGACATTCATTTATAGCTTTGAGGTTTCTTTGAGATATTATATGGGCAATTTTGGGGCTTCATACTTATGTGTGAACATTATTCTTATTGCATATATGTCTATATTAGTTTGTATCTCTTATTATATTCCAGTTTATGAAACAAGAATAGCTAGACTGGTCCATTTACTGTTTGTCTATGTGTAAATAATACTCGGGTCAGATAGAGGTATTTCATGTGATCCCTCTTGACTCCAGCATGGTCTATCCTCTACTTTTGGGCTAACTACTTCAGAGTGGTACAATTTGGGTTTATGTAAATGAGATAGGGACTCATTAGATATCATGTTACTTCAGAGTGGTAGAATTTGGGTTTATGACCGCTATCTTTGTGTACACACTTATGTGATATATTCATATCTATTTCCGCCTAAGTGATGTGAATATCTGTGTCTGACTCAGATTAGGTATGTATTTTATATTGATTCCGAATTTATAAATATATATATATACACATATACATATATATATTTATATATATATACATACATACAACACACAAAAAACTCAAAAAGCTCCGCTGTTTTGAGAGTCAATAATGGAGTTAGGTTTTCCGCCGCCACCCTCTTTCTTCTTTCTTTTCTGCTTTTCGTCTTTTCGTTTCTAACTCTTCCACTCATCGGTTGTCCTCCGTCTTCTTAAACACCTCATCCGCAGTTTCGATTGGTTTTTTTCTGCTTTCAATTTTCTTTTTTCTTTTGCTTTTCTCTAATTCTGATTCCTTTCACCAATTTTGCAAACGTTGTTTCCTCAACTCAGTTTTGCTTACTCGTCCAGATATGAATCTTTTGTCTGTTTTCTTCAACCGTAGTTTCTCTTGAGCTCCTCCTAGCTAGGGTTTGTTGGTTCAGCAAAGGCAATTGGTTGTTTTGGCAGCTTCTTCGCAAATCTGGTATTTTCTTTTGAGTTCGGGTTCATGTCATGCTTTGTCTGTGGGGTCAGTGCTATGTTGATCTGCAGGTTCCCCTCCGCTTGTTCCAACTTCCTGCTTTTTCTGGGCCCAAGCCGATGATCCTTATCCAACAGTCTGGTTTCAGACTTTTCTGCATATCTCTGCGTTCCAGCGATGTACGGTATCGCCTTCTTTCACGATCTGCACGGTGTCACGTCTTCCTTGGATTGGTAAGCTTTCTATCTCTTGTAGTGTGTTCATCACCTTTCGGTGGACCATTACATGTTGTCTCCGCTTCATCATCTTTGGGTTGATTGTGCTGGCAGAGAGTGGTGTAGTGGTATTCTTTGTACTCTATGTAGTTGGCTTGTTCTTTTCAGTTTTCGGTCTGTCGTGAGACTATTGTGGTTCTGGATTATTGATGCTCTTTGGGTTATCTTTTGAGAAGGTTGGATTTGGGAGCCTGCTCTCGATGGATCGGCTTTGCTTTGCTATTTGATATTGTTTCTGCTTTCTACGGTGTAATAACCCGGAAAATACGGGCCAATTTAAAAATTTTAAATTGATTATTTCAAAGGAATTTGAACCATTGAAATAGAATATTTCAATAAAATAGTGAATTAGAAATAGTGAGTCAGTTTGAAAATTAGAATTCAAACTTTGACTGACTATGCAGGGTGGAAAATATAACGGATTTTAGTGAAACCAAAATTATTTAAATCTGTTAGTCAATAACTTTCTAACGAATCTGAAAAATCGAAGTTTCATAATGGGAATCAAAAGTTATGGCCGAATGAATTTTCAGAAGAGTCGGTATATAGAATATAGCCCTGGAAAATTGATATTTTGCATACGACCTCGGAATTCGACGAAACCACTTTTGTTGGGTCCGGGACGTCAAACTATTGCTAGGTTTCAAATTTCATAATTTTTGAAGCTAGTATGTGAGCATGGCAAAAGAAAATGTGTTTGGTCGATTTCTGTTAAATTGGATCGACCAGAAAATGGCCATTTTTCAAACGACCTCAGAATTCGACGAAACTAGTTTTGTTGGGACCGTAGCGTCAAAACATAGCTAGATATATTTTTCTGGAATTTTTCGAATCAGTTTGTGGCCCTGGCAAATTGAAATGTGCGTTCAGAGTTAAAAATTAAATGTTTTATACTTTAATTTGAAAAATAACTGACTGTAACAGTCGAATTGGCCTACGAAACATATCCCATTGTGTCCGGAATAGGGGCATTTAGCTAGGGGCGACAGTCGTTGGGTTTAAAAAGGAGTTCGTTAAAGAAAACACTATTTAAAAATTTAATATAGTCTCGGCCAATCATATTTTTCCTTTCATAAATTTTAAAATAAAAAAAAATAAAAAAAGAAACCTCCCCCCCCCCCCCCCCCCGATCAACGGCGAAACGCGTTCACCACCTTCTCTCCTCCGCCGCCGCCGCTACCGCCACCTATAGCCCTCGCCGCCGCCACCATCCGACGCGCCCCAGCCTCCTCTTCAAATCCGACCCAACCGCCGCCCCCCCCGTCGCCTCCTCCGCCTGCATCGACGCCAGAAAGTCGAACGCTTCCTGCCGCCGCCCTGAACGCCACCGACCACCGAACGCCACCAAACCACCACCGATTTAAAGCCCTCTCTCCCCTCTTCCACGTCCAACTCCCTGATCGTCCCCACGTGCCATGGATTTCTCGAAAATTGTAAACCTAGTTTTGAAGCTCGTGAAAGTGCGTTTTTCTTTGATCTTTACACTTTGAAAAATCATATCTTTTTGGTGTGTTGACGAAATTCGATGAAACAGGAAACATCGAGACCGCAAGGAAGCTCTCTACCCAATAGAAGAAGCTGCGGATTTTTCTGACATCGTATCGATTTTTAGCGCTCAGAAAACCAAGGTGAGAAATCTAAATTAACGTGAAATTGAATGGAAAATGTCGTGTATAATTTATATAAGCGAAATATAAATTACATACGTGTTGTATACCTCATGTACATGCGTAGTGTAAGCTATATGAGCGAAGTATGAATTTTTACATGCATAGAATAATTGATATATGTGTTGAAATGCTAGTGAAATATAGCAAATATATATTATATATATATATATACTCCCCTCGTCCACAAACCATGGACGATATTTATTGTGGTGAATTGGTGTGAAATATTGGGTGAAAAATACGAATGGTTGAATAATTGTTTGTGGTTGATATTGTTTGGTTGTGGTTGAAAAATACCCATTGGTGATTGAAATGAATTGGAAATATTTGTGGTAATAAAAATAAACATGCCGCCTGCGTGCGAATTAGATGCATGAATCCCCATTGTCAGAAACCGCGAGGTTTTAAGGTAGAGCGAGGAGTCGTACTAGGGACGGTGCCGGTTTTAACTACCCTGCCGTTATGCTGCCGAAATTTTGAATAATCTTGTGTGTTAGAATTATTTTCATATGTTGAAATTATTTTACATGCATTGAAATTAAAGCCATATATTAAAACTATGTCCATGTGTGGAAATATTCATGTGTTGAAAAGTGTTGTGTGAAAATAAAATTCATTCGTGAATGAATGAAGTGTTTAATCAATAAAAATCACATTTTTTATATATATATGAAGTATGCAAAATATTCGCCTTATATAAATAGTTTCAACAATCAAAATTTCATCTTTCTAATATGAACAACATAAATAAAATGTCCATGTGTGGAAATGCTCATTTGTTGAGAAGTGTGTGTAGTGGAAATATTCATGTGTTGAATAAAAAGATCGAACAATAAAAAATTACATTTTTATTGAAACTATGAAGTGTTGAAACGTCTATTTGTTGAATAAATATTATAAATGATAAAAATATCAATTTTTATCATATATGTGATATGCTAAAGATATGCGGACGTTGAAATAAATATTTGTGATAGAAATATTATTTTTAACATGCATTGAAATTAAATAAAATAGTCATGTGTTGAAATCTATTTTAGTTCGCCAAAATTATCATCTTTGAAATGTGAAGTGTTAAAAATAGCCACTTGTTCAAATAAACGTGCATGAGTTGAAATATACATTAACTAGCTAATGATATGATTTTAGCCTATGCATGCGATATTAGCATGAATGGTGTTTTTAAACCAAAGCAAGGCAAATATGCAATTGAATGGAAAATGATAAATGCTAGAAATTGTATACATGTACATGCATATCTATTGAACAGGTTAAAGCAAAAGGGGCTAGAGAAGAGAAATAGAATTTTGTGCCCGACAAATAGGTACACATTTACCGCTTTGTTTGGGTGATGATTTTATGAGCCTGTTGGCTAGCCGCTTGGCTTTTTCTTTTTCTTTTTGATATGAGACGCCCGTGTGGCTATTTGGGAATTTTCCCAGACCCTCCCGTACAAAGGAGGTTATGGCGAAATTTTCCAAAAATTAAAAGCGTTAGTGAAATAATTGAAGTCGACACGATATTGGAATTTTTGAATGAACTGTATTTATATAAATATATAAATATAAATAGAATTAAAACGAAACGTGGCCGTGCAGTTCATATTTTGAAACCGTGATTTCAAACGACTAGTGCGGAAGATCCGACCATTGGATTTTTCCGAAACCTCAACCGTTGGGTTCGCCTTGGAAATATCTTTCCAACGGCACCAACTTTGTGAAGATCCGACGGTTGGATTGTCTGGAATGTTTAATTCAAAACTGAAAAAAAACAGCGCCAGAAACGATTATATTTATATATATATATAATTAAATTAAATCGAATAACGACGCTGTAGTTCGTAAATTGAAATCGTAACTTCAAATGGTTAGTGTGGAAGATCCGACCGTCGGAATTTCCCAAAACTGAAATCGTTGGATTCGTTTTGAAATGACCTTCCTAATAATGTAAAATTTGTGAAGATCCAACGGTTAGATTTTCCTATATGTGTAGAACAAAATTAGTGAAAAGCAGCGCCAGTGCATCGACACGACCCGAAACGTCATTTAATTAAAAATGGCCGTTTTAAATTGAATAAAAATGGCGATATATCGTTATAAAATACTATTGACGATATAGAGTGGAAATAAACCAATTTTGTTGTGTTTGCTTGATATGTGATGGTTGAATGTATTTGACATAAAAATTATAACTAAATAACTGAAATATGATTGTTGAATAGTCCAACCATGTGATTGATAGATTTGAAAATCTAAATATACGTGGGTTATTTGAAAAGGCCGAGTTTATCTCATTTTAAATAATCGATCGACGTTGAGAAGTCGAAGAGTCGAAGACGATTGAAGACCGACGATCTCCACATTGGATGGATGGGCGCTACTGATACTCGTGATTGGAGTAGCTACCATGAAGGAATTGAAGTAGTAGCCGTCCAAACATATTGTTGATTGTACGGATATGCGAGGAATTGGTGCCTCCGGTTTCGTTCAGACCCAGAACGGACTTGTAAATGGACTGTGTGTCTGACATTGGATTTTGTTCTGTGTTGATTGATCTCTGTTAAATATATATCTGTTTGGCGGCGGAGAATTTATTCTCTTGCTTAACGCCCTTCTCTGAGACGTACGAGCTCAGAGGTTATGTATTGACAGAAATCAGTCGCATGGAGTGGATTACCTGTGTGGCACGCCTAAGTGGCATATGATCAAGGCTTCTGTTGCAAAGCAAAGTCTTGTGGTTGATGATCAAAGCATGGTCTGTGTGACGTAACTTTGTGTATAACGTGAATTAGCGAGCCTCACACCCCGGTATTAGTCAAAAACGGGAGAAGGACCCAAGGAGTGCATGACGTTTCTTTCTAGCTATGGTGGTGTCAGTGACCTCCCAGCCCTGACATTTATATCTACTTTTCACCTGTGTGGTTGTTGGAATACGAGGCGCCTCGATTATAGGTCTGTAAGGACCGGGAAACGTGTGTTCAGGAATTGCCAATCCTCAAAAGTAAGAGAGGACCGGCCTTGGAGGATCCAGGGGATTGCTGTGTGCGGTCCCGAGACATTTGCTAGAGTGTCTCGAACGGAGAGGAGCTTGCCCCTTGCCTCGACTCATGAAAGAATCCAATTTCCAATACGAAATATGCGGTTGTGATTGTATTACTAGTATGGCGACATAGTGGTATGGGTCATTTATGCCGCCTATGATTGATATTTATGATTGAAATCGCTTTTGAAACATATATGCACTAGTAATAATATCAAGCACTTTTGTTTTATTCGTATGAAGCATCTTTGGCCATTATAAGGTAAAAACTCTATCCTCCGGCTTGCGTTGCATTGTGTGATGGGACCTGAGTCTTATAATGGCTTCATTTTATAAAAAGCATTGCGTTGATTTAATCATTTACTTTATTTCATGCACTAGCACTCATTGGAGTAAACCCGTTCCGCGAAAGTGGCGTGGTCCTTTGATTTGCCTTATTATTGTTGTTAATGAATTGAGTAGATTTCTCATACCAGTCCCATGACTGACTCGTAGTTTGTTTCACCTTGCAAACTCGGGTGCCCTCATTTTCACACGGGCAGCCTAGTTACAGGTTTCTGACGCACCTTTTGGCTCATGGCGAGGCTTGACTACACCGTGCTGACTTGGATTTTCTCCGCCATTATTGTATCTATATTATGATTCCGCCACTGGCGATGTAGACTGATATTCCTTTTGTGTACTCTTTATGTATGATTCCGCCTCAGGCGATGGTGACTGATTATGTATCATAATACACTAAGTTGTATCCTATACTGTGCTCTCTGATGTGATGATATCTATATGATTCCGCTGTCATATGTGTGTAAATTATTCTATTTTCTGTTTATGCTATTATCTGTGATCTGCTAATGATGATTTATGTGTTATATTCCAATGATTATACTTAACACCGTGTCACGGGGTTTTGGGATCGTCACAGCTGGTATCAGAGCTTTGGTTAACCTTAGTTCTGGAGTCTAACACATTAAACACTTCGTCAAAATAGAATCAGTAGTATTCTAAGGCGAGTCGCTCATTAGAGATAGGACTGGTAAAGTCCTAGAATGAGCTGAGCAGAATAGCAAAAACAATTGATCAGTCCCTCGTTATCTTTCCGTAAAGTTTTATGCTTAATTATGCAATAGACTATCATTTCTATTAGCTGATTTTTTTTTCGTTGCTTATACAGAATTTGAAAAATGGCTACCAGAGCAGCCGCCGCTAGAGGAGGCCGTGCCGGCCGAGGCCGAGGTAGGGGAGAAATCCCAGCTCAAGAAGGACCTTTGATACAACCTCCGGCAGCTCAATACTTCGAGCTCGACCGTGTAGCTAAGAGATATAAGAACTTAGGAGGCAAGACCTTCTCGGGAACTGGCACCGTAATAGAGGCTCTTGCATGGCTCAAAACATGCGAGAAAATTCTTGAAGGCCTAAGGCTAGGAGACGAAGACAAAGCTGTTATGGGCGCCTGGCTTATGCAGGAACAAGCCGAATTATGGTGGGAATCTCTTACCGCCGGGAATAGAGAAGCTGGAAGAACATGGGAAGGATTTAAAGAACTTTTCAAGGAGAAATATGTCCCAGAACAAGCTCTAGAAAGAATGCACGATGACTTCGCCAATCTCCAGCAAGGGGATCTTTCCGTGCAAGATTATCTGAACAAGTTTACAATGCTGTCGCCCTATGCTCCAGAGCTCGTTGCCACTGCGAAATCCAAAAATAAGAGGTTTATCTTTGGACTAAGACGACAATATCATGATAGAGCCATGGCCCATGTCAAGCTGGATTTCAATGAGCTAGTGGAAATGACATGCAACTATGAAGTTCTGGATCAAAGACATCTGGATCAGGATCGCGCTAGAAGCCAAGCCGGAAACAAGCGCAAGCCAGCTATAAATCAGGGCGAGTCAAGCCAAGCAGCATCTTCCAAACCTCAGACTGGCAAGCCGCCAAGAGGAAGTTGCTTTAACTGTGGTAAGCCGGGGCACTACTCAAACGTCTGCACAGCTCCGAAGAAACAGAAAACAAACTCTCAAGGCTCGAGCCAAGGCTCTCAGAACCCTCGCTCGTGCTTCAATTGTCGAAAGACCGATCATCTGGTCAAAGACTGTCCTTTGTTGAAGAAAGCTACTGTAGCTCATGTCTATGACGGGTCTAGCCCGCCAGCTGCTTCCGACGGAGCAGGTAAACCCGATGTTTTGGGAGGTACCCTTACAATTAAAAATATTCCTGTTTCTGTTTTGTTTGACACAGGTGCATCGCGTAGTTTTATTGCTAAAAACACAGTGCACAAATTAAAGTTAAAACAGCGAAAGCTTAAAGAATCGGTTGAAGTTCATAACCCGATAGGGGGTCCTGTTACTCTCGGTTTATATTGTAGAGTGCCAATCTCCTATTCTTTCTACAAATTTCCTTTTGATTTAATCGTTGTGGATTTTCCCGAATTTGATATTATTCTCGGGCTGGATTGGTTAACGAAATATGAAGCCGAAGTGAAGTGTGCGGAAAGAATTGTTAAAATTCGAACGGAGCTTGGACATATATATATTCCCTGTCATGGTTCAAATCTGAATAGAGAAGAATTTTGGTCAGCATTAGAACTTATTCCCACTTCCATAGAAAAGATTCCGATTGTCAGAAACTTTGCGGATGTGTTTGAAGAAGTTGAAAACTTACCTCCGCAAAGAGAAATAGAATTCCGAATCGATCTAATTCCCAATGCCAGACCAGTGGTGCATCCAATTCGTAGAATGAATCCGAAGGAAAAGGAAGAATTAGGCGATCAGACTCGTCAACTGTTGTGGAAAGGTCTAATCAGACCGAGTTTTTCTAATTGGGGTGCAGCTGTCGTGTTTGTCCCGAAGTCAGACGGTACTCTTAGATTATGTGTTGATTACCGAGACCTCAACAAATAGACGCTTATAAATAAATATCCACTACCCCGCATTGATGATTTTCTAGACCAATTGAATGGGGTGAAAGTATTTTCCCGAATGGACCTAGCTACAGGTTTTCATCAATTGAGAATAGCAGAAGAGTGTGTTCCTTTGACCGCTTTCAGAGGTCCAGACATATTTTATGAATGGTTAGTAATGCCGTTTGGCCTATGCAACGCTCCAACATACTTTGTCGATCTAATGAATAGAGTGTTCAGGGGAGTTCTGAATAAATTTGTCCTCGTATTCATCGATGATATTTTAATCTACTCCAAATCAAAACCCGAGCATGAAAAACACTTAGAACAAGTATTAGAGATTCTAAGGAAGAACGTCTTCAAAGCCAAATTCTCCAAATGTGTCTTCTGGCAAGAAGAAGTTAAATTTCTTGGCCATGTCGTGTCAGAGAAAGGAATTTCTGTTGACCCAAGCAAAATAACAGCGATTCAAGACTGGAAACAACCCACTACTCCCACAGAAGTTAGAAGTTTTATGGGGTTGGCTAGTTATTATCGAAAGTTCGTTAAGGATTTTTCGAAGATATCCGGTCCGTTAACGAAGCTCACAAAGAAACATGAGAAGTTTAAGTGGACTTCCGACTGTGAAGAAGCTTTCCAGGAATTGAAATCGAAGCTGACCACCGCTCCAGTGTTAACAATTATTGATGGCAATCAGGATTTAACGGTTTGGACAGATGCTTCTATTAGAGATCTTGGTGCAGTGTTAATGCAGAGAGGCCAAGTAGTCGCTTATGCAAGCCGCCAATTGAAACCGCATGAGAAGAATTATGTGACTCATGATCTTGAGTTGCTAGCCATCGTATTTGCCTTGAAAATCTGGAGACATTACTTATTGGGCGAGAAATTTATACTGTATACAGATCATCAATCGTTGAAGTATTTATATACCCAGAAAGATCTGAATCTGAGACAGCAGCGTTGGCTAGAATTTCTTACGGCGTATGATCTTGATATCCTGTATACGCCGGGAAAAGCTAACGTAGTAGCGGATGCACTTAGTAGGAAAACCGCAATCATTGCCAATCTTATAATTACACCTGGATTGATTGATAGGATATCTGTTCTTCAGAAAGGTGACAATTTTGTGAAAGAGATGGTAAAAAGGATTCAAAGGGGCGAAGGCTCCAGTTTCCAAGTGGATAGTGAGGGAGTTCTGAGGCTGAATAGAAGAATATGTGTTCCCGACATTCCCGAGCTTAAAAGAGAAGTGCTGGATGAATGCCATAAATCCAAATTTTGCATCCATCCTGGGGTGAGTAAAATGTACAACGATATCAAACGCACTTTCTGGTGGAAGGCAATTAAAAGAGATATTTCTTTGTATGTTAGCAGATGCCCTACTTGTCAATTGGTCAAGAGCGACCAACAGAAGCTAGCTGGATTGTTGCAACCGTTGGAAGTCCCAGGCTGGAAATGAGAACAGATTTCCATGGATTTCATAGATGGTTTGCCGCGAACCAAGAAAGGTAATGACAGCATTTGGGTAATCGTAGATCGCTTCACGAAGACTACCCATTTTATACCTGTCAGATCCAATAGAACTGCCCAAAGTCTAGCGCAGATATATTTCAAAGAAATTGTTAAGCTGCATGGAATTCCCATCAGCATAGTCAGTGATAGAGATCCCCTATTTACTAGCAAATTCTGGGAGGCTTTCCAGACAGAATTGGGGACGAAACTGAATATGAGCACCGCTTATCACCCACAAACAGATGGCCAAACTGAGCGGGTGAATAGAATTCTAGAAGATTTATTGCGGGCTTGTATAATCGATTTTGGTGGGACATGGGAAGATCATTTGCGTTTGGCAGAGTTCTCATATAACAATAGCTATCAAGCAAGTTTGAGAATGTCACCATTTGAAGCATTATATGGCAGACCCTGCAGATCTCCAGCATGTTGGGTAGAACCTGGCAACAGACTTGTACTAGGACCCGATATGATTAGGGAAGCATCGGATAAAGTGGATTTCATCAAGAAGCGATTGAAAACCGCCCAAAGCCGACAGAAAAGTTATGCAAACTCTAGAAGGAGAGATTTGACATTTGCTGTTGGTGATCATGTTTATTTAAAGGTTTCTCCGATGAGAGGAGTAATCAGATTTGGAAAGACTGGGAAGTTGGCACCGAGATTTATTGGTCCCTTTCCTATACTTGAGCGAATTGGAACTCTTGCTTATAGGGTTCAATTGCCAGATTGGTTGCCTGGAGTGCACAATGTTTTTCACGTATCTCAACTTAGGAGACATGTGCATGATCCGGATCTTGTTGTAGAAGAAGCAGCGCAACAGGATGTGGAGATAACTCCAGAATTAGCACTCAAAAGAGAGCCATTAAAAATTGTTGGCAAAGAAACTAGAGAACTCAGAAGCAAAAAGGTTCATTTAGTTAAAGTGCAGTGGAGCAGTGATCCTAGAGACTGTACTTGGGAAACTGAGGAAAGCATTAAGCAAGCTTATCCCAAATGCAGAGTGGATATCTCTGACTAACTCCGGTGCAAGGTACCTTTACAATACTTTGCATTTACATTTTATTTCCTACTTTACTGTTGTTTCCTTTTCGAGGACGAAAAGTTTTAAGTAGGAGAGATTGTAATAACCCGGAAAATATGGGCCAATTTAAAATTTTTAAATTGATTATTTCAAAGGAATTTGAACCATTGAAATAGAATATTTCAATAAAATAGTGAATTAGAAATAGTGAGTCAGTTTGAAAATTAGAATTCAAACTTTGACTGACTATGCAGGGTGGAAAATATAACGGATTTTAGTGAAACCAAAATTATTTAAATCTGTTAGTCAATACCTTTCTAACGAATCTGAAAAATCGAAGTTTCATAATGGGAATCAAAAGTTATGGCCGAATGAATTTTCAGAAGAGTCGGTATATAGAATATAGCCCTGGAAAATTGATATTTTGCATACGACCTCGGAATTCGACGAAACCACTTTTGTTGGGTCTGGGATGTCAAACTATTGCTAGGTTTCAAATTTCATAATTTTTGAAGCTAGTATGTGAGCGTGGCAAAAGAAAATGTGTTTGGTCGATTTCTGTTAAATTGGATCGACCAGAAAATGGCCATTTTTCAAACGACCTCAGAATTCGACGAAACTAGTTTTGTTGGGACCGTAGCGTCAAAACATAGCTAGATATATTTTTCTAGAATTTTTCGAATCAGTTTGTGGCCCTGCCAAATTGAAATGTGCGTTCAGAGTTAAAAATTAAATGTTTTATACTTTAATTTGAAAAATAACTGACTGTAACAGTCGAATTGGCCTACGAAACATATCCCATTGTGTCCGGAAGGGGGGCATTTAGCTAGGGGCGACAGTCGTTGGGTTTAAAAAGGAGTTCGTTAAAGAAAACACTATTTAAAAATTTAATATAGTCTCGGCCAATCATATTTTTCCTTTCATAAATTTTAAAATAAAAAAAAAATAAAAAAAGAACCCCCCCCCCCGATCAACGGCGAAACGCGTTCACCACCTTCTCTCCTCCGCCGCCGCCGCTACCGCCACCTATAGCCTTCGCCGCCGCCACCATCCGACGCGCCCCAGCCTCCTCTTCAAATCCGACCCAACCGCCGCCCCCCTCGTCGCCTCCTCCGCCTGCATCGACGCCAGAAAGTCGAACGCTTCCTGCCGCCGCCCTGAACGCCACCGACCACCGAACGCCACCAAACCACCACCGATTTAAAGCCCTCTCTCCCCTCTTCCACGTCCAACTCCCTGATCGTCCCCATGTGCCACGGATTTCTCGAAAAATGTAAACCTAGTTTTGAAGCTCGTGAAAGTGCGTTTTTCTTTGATCTTTACACTTTGAAAAATCATATCTTTTTGGTGTGTTGACGAAATTCGATGAAACAGGAAACATCGAGACTGCAAGGAAGCTCTCTACCCAATAGAAGAAGCTGCGGATTTTTCTGGCATCGTATCGATTTTTAGCGCTCAGAAAACCAAGGTGAGAAATCTAAATTAACGTGAAATTGAATGGAAAATGTCGTGTATAATTTATATAAGCGAAATATAAATTACATACGTGTTGTATACCTCATGTACATGCGTAGTGTAAGCTATATGAGCGAAGTATGAATTTTTACATGCATAGAATAATTGATATATGTGTTGAAATGCTAGTGAAATATAGCAAATATATATTATATATATATATATATATACTCCCCTCGTCCACAAACCATGGACGATATTTATTGTGGTGAATTGGTGTGAAATATTGGGTGAAAAATACGAATGGTTGAATAATTGTTTGTGGTTGATATTGTTTGGTTGTGGTTGAAAAATACCCATTGGTGATTGAAATGAATTGGAAATATTTGTGGAAATAAAAATAAACATGCCGCCTGCGTGCGAATTAGATGCATGAATCCCCATTGTCAAAAACCGCGAGGTTTTAAGGTAGAGCGAGGAGCCGTACTAGGGACGGTGCCGGTTTTAACTACCCTGCCGTTATGCTGCCGAAATTTTGAATAATCTTGTGTGTTAGAATTATTTTCATATGTTGAAATTATTTTACATGCATTGAAATTAAAGCCATATATTAAAACTATGTCCATGTGTGGAAATATTCATGTGTTGAAAAGTGTTGTGTGAAAATAAAATTCATTCGTGAATGAATGAAATGTTTAATCAATAAAAATCACATTTTTTATATATATAGAAGTATGCAAAATATTCGCCTTATATAAATAGTTTCAACAATCAAAATTTCATCTTTCTAATATGAACAACATAAATAAAATATCCATGTGTGGAAATGCTCATATGTTGAGAAGTGTGTGTAGTGGAAATATTCATGTGTTGAATAAAAAGATCGAACAATAAAAAATTACATTTTTATTGAAACTATGAAGTGTTGAAACGTCTATTTGTTGAATAAATATTATAAATGATAAAAATATCAATTTTTATCATATATGTGATATGCTAAAGATATGCGGACGTTGAAATAAATATTTGTGATAGAAATATTATTTTTAACATGCATGGGAATTAAATAAAATAGTCATGTGTTGAAATCTATTTTAGTTCGCCAAAATTATCATCTTTGAAATGTGAAGTGTTAAAAATAGCCACTTGTTCAAATAAACGTGCATGAGTTGAAATATACATTAACTAGCTAATGATATGATTTTAGCCTATGCATGCGATATTAGAATGAATGGTGTTTTTAAACCAAAGCAAGGCAAATATGCAATTGAATGGAAAATGATAAATGTTAGAAATTGTATACATGTACATGCATATCTATTGAACAGGTTAAAGCAAAAGGGGCTAGAGAAGAGAAATAGAATTTTGTGCCCGACAAATAGGTACACATTTACCGCTTTGTTTGGGTGATGATTTTATGAGCCTGTTGGCTAGCCGCTTGGCTTTTTCTTTTTCTTTTTGATATGAGACGCCCGTGTGGCTATTTGGGAATTTTCCCAGACCCTCCCGTACAAAGGAGGTTATGGCGAAATTTTCCAAAAATTAAAAGCGTTAGTGAAATAATTGAAGTGGACACGATATTGCAATTTTTGAATGAACTATATTTATATAAATATATAAATATAAATAGAATTAAAACGAAACGTGGCCGTGCAATTCATATTTTGAAACCGTGATTTCAAACGACTGGTGCGGAAGATCCGACCATTGGATTTTTCCGAAACCTCAACCGTTGGGTTCGCCTTGGAAATATATTTCCAACGGCACCAACTTTGTGAAGATCCGACGGTTGGATTGTCTGGAATGTTTAATTCAAAACTGAAGAAAAACAGCGCCAGAAACGATTATATTTATATATATATATATATATAATTAAATTAAATAGAATAACGACGCTGCAGTTCGTAAATTGAAATCGTAACTTCAAATGGTTAGTGTGGAAGATCCGACCGTCGGATTTTCCCAAAACTGAAACCGTTGGATTCGTTTTGAAATGACCTTCCTAATAATGTAAAATTTGTGAAGATCCAACGGTTAGATTTTCCTATATGTGTAGAACAAAATTAGTGAAAAGCAGCGCCAGTGCATCGACACGACCTGAAACGTCGTTTAATTAAAAATGGCCGTTTTAAATTGAATAAAAATGGCGATATATCGTTATAAAATACTATTGACGATATCGAGTGGAAATAAACCAATTTTGTTGTGTTTGCTTGATATGTGATGGTTGAATGTATTTGACATAAAAATTATAACTAAATAACTGAAATGTGATTGTTGAATAGTCCAACCATGTGATTGATAGATTTGAAAATCTAAATATACGTGGGTTATTTGAAAAGGCCGAGTTTATCTCATTTCAAATAATCGATCGACGTTGAGAAGTCGAAGAGTCGAAGACGGTTGAAGACCGACGATCTCCACATTGGATGGATGGGCGCTACTGATACTCGTGATTGGAGTAGCTACCATGAAGGAATTGAAGTAGTAGCCGTCCAAACATATTGTTGATTGTACGGATATGCGAGGAATTGGTGCCTCCGGTTTCGTTCAGACCCAGAACGGACTTGTAAATGGACTGTGTGTCTGACATTGGATTTTGTTTTGTGTTGATTGATCTCTGTTAAATATATATCTGTTTTGCGGCGGAGAATTTATTCTCTTGCTTAACGCCCTTCTCTGAGACGTACGAGCTCAGAGGTTATGTATTGACAGAAATCAGTCGCATGGAGTGGATTGCCTGTGTGGCACGCCTAAGTGACATATGATCAAGGCTTCTGTTGCAAAGCAAAGTCTTGTGGTTGATGATCAAAGCATGGTCTGTGTGACGTAGCTTTGTGTATAACGTGAATTCGCGAGCCTCACACCCCGGTATGAGTCAAAAACGGGAGAAGGACCCAAGGAGTGCATGACGTTTCTTTCTAGCTATGGTGGTGTCAGTGACCTCCCAGCCCTGACATTTATATCTACTTTTCACATGTGTGGTTGTTGGAATACGAGGCGCCTCGATTATAGGTCTGTAAGGACTGGGAAACGTGTGTTCAGGAATTGCCAATCCTCAAAAGTAAGAGAGGACCGGCCTTGGAGGATCCAGGGGATTGCTGTGTGCGGTCCCGAGACATTTGCTAGAGTGTCTCGAACGGAGAGGAGCTTGGCCCTTGCCTCGACTCATGAAGGAATCCAATTTCCAATACGAAATATGCGGTTGTGATTGTATTACTAGTATGGAGACATAGTGGTATGGGTCATTTATGCCGCCTATGATTGATATTTATGATTGAAATCGCTTTTGAAACATATATGCACTAGTAATAATATCAAGCACTTTTGTTTTATTGGTATGAAGCATCTTTGGCCATTATAAGGTAAAAACTATATCCTCCGGCTTGCGTTGCATTGTGTGATGGGACCTGAGTCTTATAATGGCTTCATTTTATAAAAAGCATTGCGTTGATTTAATCATTTACTTTATTTCATGCACTAGCACTCATTGGAGTAAACCCGTTCCGCGAAAGTGGCGTGGTCCTTTGATTTGCCTTATTATTGCTGTTAATGAATTGAGTAGATTTCTCATACCAGTCCCATGACTGACTCGTAGTTTGTTTCACCTTGCAAACTCGGGTGCACTCATTTTCACACGGGCAGCCTAGTTACAGGTTTCTGACGCACCTTTTGGCTCATGGCGAGGCTTGACTACACCGTGCTGACTTGGATTTTCTCCGCCATTATTGTATCTATATTATGATTCCGCCACTGGCGATGTAGACTGATATTCCTTTTGTGTACTCTTTATGTATGATTCCGCCTCAGGCGATGGTGACTGATTATGTATCATTATACACTAAGTTGTATCCTGTACTGTGCTCTCTGATGTGATGATATCTATATGATTCCGCTGTCATATGTGTGTAAATTATTCTATTTTCTTTTTATGCTATTATCTGTGATCTGCTAATGATGATTTATGTGTTATATTCCAATGATTATCCTTAACACCGTGTCACGGGGTTTTGGGATCGTCACATACGGCCTAGGTTTGGATGGTGTTCAAAATTGGTGAAAGGAAGTTCGGTGTTGTTATGTCTGTTGTCTTTGTTGTGTGAAGTACTCGGTTTCTGTTGTCTATTCTTATGTTTTCTTTTTTGTTTTGTGTCTATAGTAGATTTGTAATAGTTTGTTTGTTGAAAAAAAACATACATACATACATATATATATAACCACTGTGTAGTGGGTTTGAACTTGAATTAGATGTGTTGGATTTCCCTTGAGATTTGAAAAGTAAGACCACATTATCTGGAATGTTTAACACTCATTCAAAGCTAATATACAAATGGTTGCTCTTCAATAGCCTTATTCTTTGGGTTAGTTGAAAACATTACTTCATAATGTCCTTGACTAATGCGAGTATAGAGGTGGGGCATTACATGTATCATTCTTATATATTTATGTAATTTTTCGTTGCACTTACATGTATAGTTTAAAGCTGAATGGATTATGCAAATATTGAAGATTAGAGCATTTATTGTATTTCATTTGGTTATTTCATATTACGAGCCTTGTATGGGATTTTTATTATCTTCTTTTTGTACGTTTTTTTTAATATCTTTCGAACTTGTTGACAACTCTTTCTTAAGTGCAGAATAAAATAACATGAGTGTTCTCTTTATTGTGAAGATAATTCGTTTCTCTTGAAAATTATGTTTTAAGCTTAGTTAATATCACAATGACAAATTTGAATATTGATTCAAATAAGAAGATAATAAAGTAAATCATGAAACGTGAACCCAAATTATTTGCAATAACATAATACAATATTGCTCAATTTTAAATAGAGGATTTTTCTTAGTTTAGAATTGTCACTTTATCTTATTGTATAATGCATCTAATTTAATAGTGTATGGTATTATCCAAGACTGAGTTGATGACTTTACATAAATATGTAAACAAGCATTACCCAAGTTGTGTAAATGTATAATATTTAGTGTCTGGACCATCTGGAGAACATTTAGTTATTACTCGGCAAACCAACTTTACAACGAAGTTGTTCTTTCATGAGAATTGATGTTAGCATGGTAAATCTTGACCTAGATCTATAATGTTATATGCATTGGATTCAGGTAATAGATCAGTGCATGCAAAAGGCCAACCCTGTTCAACTTGAGGCTCAAGCCAAACTTACGGCTCAAAAGTTTATGTGAAAATAGTTGGTGAAAAAATGTAAACTGAAAGGAGTTAAACTTTAATGGACTTTGAGCAAATGCGATACCCTTACCACTAAGTGACACTGAATTTTGTTTTTGTTTTGAGAATACAATATTTTATATATAAAAAATTACAAAATTTAGAAGCCTCGAAAATTCGAAGGCCCTAGGTCACCTTCTAGGTGGCCTTAGGCCAGGGCTAGACATGTGCATAATTTATAATATCCATATTGATCTACTATATAACACATGATATCTTAAATTGTCATTTGTCCAGTTGACCTTGAATAATAATTCTATATCAATAATTTTCAAAATAATAACTAAAAGAAAGTCCTTACTGCATTTAATCATAACAAATACATGGAGAATATCCATTAGATACGTGATGTGAAACATAAGAGTTGTTTATGGTCACACTTTCAAGTGGTGGAAGTGCTGAACCAAAATCATTGTCATTCTAAACACAATATCATTATCTTTGTTAGCTTGGGATAATATTTCACATATTCCGTAGAAAGAACATAAAGTTAAAGTAAATTTAAAAAAATGATACATATATATGGATGCTCCAATCAAACATTTACTCAATAGATGTTCATGGACATGCTTATGAAATTTGGAACTCAAGCGTATAAATTTAAGGGTAAGTTTGGCTCGGGTCCTTATTAAGTTTCAAAATACAAAAAAACTCCTTGCCTAAAACTTTATAAATTAGGTCCCTGTTTTTTTTTAAATTAACAAAAAACAATGGAAAAATGTACCGAACTTTAAAATTAAATGCAACACATTATCATCATCGTATTCATGCACTAAAACTGCAAAAAAATAAAAAATAAATAAATAAATAAATAAATCAAAACCAAAAAAATGCACGCTATAGATTTTTTATGCAAATTTCCGTATAATTGTTGGCATTGTAGCAATTAACTCACAAAGTTGCTAAATTTCTTGCAGCTTTTGCTTAATGAAAATAATTCATCTCTAGTAAATTGCTGCAAATGTTGTAACTATTTGCAATATTTGTTGATATTTCAGCAATTATTCATCCGTTTTTCAACTGTATATTATGTGAATAACTGCAGAAATATCAGCAATAATTAACTAAAATTGCTAATATTTCAGCAACTTTTTCATTTATTTGCATCTACTCTAAAATAGTTGCTGATATATCAGCAAATTTTCATCCACCTTTAAACTAAATTCTGGGTGAAAATTACTGATATATCAGCAATTATTCACTTAACTTGCTGATATTTCAGCTTTTTTTTTTTTTTTTGCAGAATACTTCCGCGAATATTTACAACTTTTTGAAAAAAAATTATACAACAGCGCAAAAAAACAGAAAAATGCTTTGATACAGTAAATAATGATCCGCTTTGTAATAAAACTTGAAGGGGGATGCACAGTGAAACACTTTAAAAAATGAGGATGCGAGACGAATTTCCACTAAATTTAAAGGAAAATACATGAACTTATTCTTTGTTGTATTTCTTTTAATTTAGTAAAATATTGGAAATGGCATTACAGTCAAATTAAATTTGTCAACATTAGTTCAACCTTATTGTGCTTCCCTCTTTTCATGAAACAGCCCAATATTTTTTAATGTGATGCTAAATGGATCGTCCTTTCCTTTAAAGGCTACCATTCCCTAGTGTGGTCGGCTATTGTCCACTATGGAGTCAGAAATGGCAATACTAGCTACAGTCAGTGAAGAAATAGATTACTCGAGGAATCTGTTAGTTGAGATTCCTTTTATTGAAAAAACAAATACCAGCTGTGTTGATCCAATACGATAATACCGCGGCTATTACAAAAGTTGAGAACTATAATTACAACTGTAAAAGAGGACAAACTCGTCGTATGCACATAACTATAAGAGAGCCACTCTGCTATTGACCTTTAAAGCATGGACTATAGACTGCAACCTACAAAATGGCATGTGTGGTTTGATGCTAGAAATACATTCTATCCATTGCACATCCCATCTCCCCAGCCATAGCCAGAGAAATCCAAAGCTGCATCGCTCTTGTTGCTACCTTCTTCGGGATGAAAATTAGAACACTTCATCTACAGGAAGAATAGGGGAAAAACCATTCAATATAGGATGGGTCATTGATAAAAAATCTCATAGTGAAGGTTACTGTTGGTGGCAGCAACAAAGAGATATGTAGCAACATCGACAACATGTACTTATCCAAATGAATTGTTTTTTTAACAACGGTTATTTTGCGTCTTGGCAGTTTGGATCCAACTTTCACACATAAAAAAAGAAAAAAAATACAAAGTGGGTATCACAAATAAAAATGAATCATTAAGCACCACGCTCCACGAATTGTTTAACCAAAAGAGTTATAAAGTCAGAAGCACAACCCTATTTAGATAGGCTAATTCTATTTATACACCAAAAACTTCTAAAAATACACCAAAATTTATAATAAACTACTATACATCATATATTACTTTACACACACCGTTTCTTTTACTGAATTATCCATGTTCTCATCTTCTTTTTCTTTCCTCTTTCAAAATTAAAACAACAACAATAACAACAAAGCCATATATCCGGGGTTGGCCAGATATGAAACCCAAAATTAAATTAAAATAAAATAAAATAATAATGATAATAATATATATAAGGGTTTAAAATAACCAAACGAATAAAAAGTCGTCTGATAAAGGATTTTTTTAAATAATAAAAAAAGTAAAAAGGTTCAATAAAAGTGAAATAAAGTCTAAAATAATTAAAAAAGATTTATATATTTAAAAAAAACAACTAAGGTTCTGGTACATGGATTGTCGACTTCCATGCACCCCCATCCAGTACCAGCTCTTCAGGTATACTTCAATTACTTAAATCTCTCTTTATTATTTCCTTCCACGCACTACAACAAAAATACCCTATTACAACGTCCATTTTACAACTGGCGCTGGATGCCCGTAGTAATAGAATGCTATTACAACGGTCACTTCCTGAACCGTTGTAATAGATGTCTGTACAACACTCTTTTACAACGGGTACATGATGCCCGTTGTAATAGCATGCTATTACAACGGTCGTTTTTGGACACTTGTAATAGATATCATTTATAACGCTCTTTTTACAACAGGTATAAACTGCACGTTATAATAGAGTGCTATTACAACGATCGTTTCAGGTCCATTGTAATAGATGTCAATTTTACAACGTTTACAAAATGTCTATTGTAATATATGTCAATTGTAATATTATTACTAACTATTAACTATAATATTATGTTACTAATCATTAATAATATTATATTATTTAATAATTAATCATTAATAATAATTATTAACAGTAATATTATTATATTTATATCATCACTGTAAAAGTAATAATATCTACAATGTCTACCCAAATAGTTGTAAAAAAGTTTTAAATAATGTTTTCTTTACATTATTGTATACATATTAGATTTCACTCAATGATGTTATATTACTTATATTATTGCCTGTAACTATAAAATTGCATTAATAATTACTAATCATTCATAATACAATATATTTATTAATATTTAATCATTAATAACATTACATTAATCATTTATAACTTGTAATAATGAATGATTATTACATTATGCTAAAAATGTTCGTTGTAATAGGTGTCAATCAATAATTGATAATTACAATGCTTTCTTAAAAATAATACTTGTTATTTATTAATATTTCATAATTAATATCTAATAATATTATATTAATCATATGTTAATAATTACTAATTATAATATACTATCATTAATTACTAATTAAAATACTATATGACACTAATCATTAATAATATAATATTGTTTATTAAAATTTAATAATTGTAACAAACCAAGATTTTTAATGTTTTAAAATATGAAATTTATTTGAATTAGTATTTAAGAAATTTATATTTGTTTAGGCTAGTTAACTTTATTTTTGTGTTGATTTCTGTAAATTTACATTTTCTATTTGATATAAATGTTTTGTAAATTAAAAAGCATTAGCAATATTTTTAAAGTAAATTGAAATATCGCTAGAGAAATTATAAATTTGAGTTTCAGGTTGTCTTTAGACTTATAATTGAATGTAAGCAAAATTATTTAGATTAGGATTTGGTTTTAAAATTCATATTGGTCTATTTAAACGGTGTTTTGAATTTTATTTATTTTATGTAAATTTATATTTCAGGTTTGAATTTGAGTTTTGTTAAATTAAACAATGTTATTGTTTTAAAGCTAATTGATGTGTATATTGTTAGAGAATTTTTAAAATTTGACTTTTAAATTAGCTTGAGTTCTATTTATTTTATTTAGTTTTAAATTTTGGTTTTTAAATTTTACTCGAGTTGTATTTGAGAAAAGGATTAAATATATTAGTATGATTGTATATACACTAGTATTTTTTGTATTGTATATGGTATAGATTCTTCTATTTATTAAGTTTGTCACTTGTTTAAAACAAATAAAAAAAACACACTTGTCTTTGTTAAAGCGTGGTTTCACAACAGTGTTCTGTTATGTCTGATACTTCCCACGCGTTCTTTCCTTTTTATTTCCTCCCGTTCCTTTTTATTTGATCCTTCCACTTTACCCAAATTAGAAAATATACATCCATTGGAAAATCGGTTATCCCCAAATTTCCCCAATCCCTAGTTTATTCCTTCAGCAAAAATTGGTTTGCCCCAAAACTGAAATCATAGCCACCGTTTACCCTAAAAAATCGCCCTCCTCGAAATCATTTAGCTGTGCCTCGACTTCACCTCGGCCACGATCTTCTTGTTGGCATTCGCTCCTTTCTAAGAACCTGTTTTTCTTCGATATCCAGAACCCTAGCCTCCGCAAATCGCCTTGTAACACCCCACACCCGCTATAGTTACTCACTAAGGGAATGCCATAGCATCGGTGGAGTATTTTAGTGAATATAGAACAGAAAAATTACAACAAGACAGGTATAAATAGTACTTGAAATTTTAAAACATCATCTCATAACAGCGGAAATAAACATGTCTGGTTACATCATAAAAACCACGATAAAAGTCAAGTACAATATTCATCAAAATAAAGAAGTACATAATCCCACTCTCTCATACAATAGCCATAAGAAAAGAAAAGATAACTGGATAACTGGAGCTTTACATCTACCCAAGCTCCTCAAGACTGGAAACAGAAATCCGATCAAGCTCTACTACCGCTAGGATCCACCGTAGGACCTGAGGGTTGGGAAAAAGATAAAAACAACGGGGTCAGACATAAGTCTGAGTGAGTCCTATAACCCTAACAATACAACCATTAAAGTAATTAGGGTATGACATAAATAAGGTACGGTACCTCTGGGGATAATGACCACACTAAGTAGCCAACAAAACATAGGGTGTACTAAGATAACCGAGAAGACGCTTTTATTCTCCCAAGGATAATTATTAGATAACACCACCCCAGACTTATTCACCCAAGGGTAATTCCTACACTGCACCACACCAGTTCTACCCACCAAGAGTAATTCCTACTTAAAGGTTGATCCCACTAAGTGTACTTAGTAATTTTTACCCGGTAGTTTCTTGTACCCCTACGCAGGTGCCGTCTGCCCCTATTTTTACTAGGTGTACCCACTACCCCCAAGCGATCGGCTCCCTACCGTAGATACCCGTGCTGGTCCCACAAAAGGGGGTGTATCATTCCCCAAAGTGGCTACCATATAATATCACTGTGCACGGCTTTATATCTACACGATGCAACAACGACTTACCAACCAGCCCGGGTCCACACACGCATATGAAACCCGTTGATCCCGCGTTGCCACCGCTAACCCGTTTTGGCCTCTTACAGTCAAGCCCAATATGCGTGTCCCGTCACCCGAATAGAGTCGAGCCTACAAAGATACGTTTGGGATATTGGTTGAAATGGGCCCCCACAAGCTACTACTTAAGCTTGTCGTTTAATCTAGTGCATCCCACTTAACCCTTTAACCATGTCCACTTACATGTTATAAATCTTGGTTAAGTCCTTTAATCATATTTCAATTGCCACTTAGGGCACCCACTAGATTCCCACATGCCACCCATGGCACTTACTTAACCCCTTAATCATGTTTAATTACATGTTCCACCTTGGTTAAGTATTCTAATCGTATTCTCACATGCCACCCATGACACTTACTTAACCCTTTTATCATGTTTAATTACATGTTCCACCTTGGTTAAGTATTCTAATCGTATTTTTCTATTGCCACCCAAGGCAACCCACTAGTCTCATCATGCCACCCCAAGGCACCCACTTAACCCCTCATGTCCCACTACATGCTAATATGGTTAAGTGTTTCTTAATTCATTAATTAAGATCATGACCTCATAAAGACCTCCCACATTAGACCGTCTTTTATGACTGCTGGATATACCGGTTGGTTCCGGGCAGACTTCTGTCATAAAAAGGGCCTAACCTCGTGTCTTTACTTTAATCATGTATTTAATTTATGACTAAGACCTCTCACATTGGGCCAATCATTTGTAGCTGCTGGATGGCCGGTCGGTTCCGGGCAGACTTCCGCTACAAAAGGGTCCAACCTCGTGTCTTAGTTGATTAATTAAACCTAATTAATCACCCCCATATTAATTATCCCTAATTAATATCAAATTTTCCATAACATGGGTAGACCTAACTCAATAGGTAAATTCCCATGGGGTAGACCTAACTCAATAGGTAAATTCCCACTTATGGTAATTTATTTTTATGGTATGCTTAATCATACCCAATCATACTTTTATTAACATATTTATTACCCCATCGTTCCCCACGTAAATCGTTCTCATTTCACGACATAATAAAGGGAAAGATCCATCACAAATATCATGGGTTTAGCATATAACTTTGTCATGGGTTAAGAGGATGTCAACTTGCATATATGAACATATATTAACCCAACTACATATAACCCAAACTTGCATATTATCATACCCATGATTTGCATAACATATGACATATGAGTTTGCATATTATCATACACATATCTTGCATAACATGTTAAACTTGCATATAAGCATCCTCATAACTTGCATAACATGTTAAACATGCATTTAAGCATACACATAACTTGCATAAGCATTCACATACTTGCATGGGCATTCATATACTTGCATAAGCATTCACATACTTGCATATCACATTAAGCTCGCATTTAAGCATATACATAACTTGTATAACATCATGCTCGTAACTTGCATAATCTCATAAACTTAACTTGCATAACACTATGCACACAACTTGCATACCCTCATACACATAACTTGCATATGCACATAACTTACATAACATGTTGAGCTTGCATGTAAGCATAACTTGCATAATATGTCGAACTTACATATATGACTTGCATCTTAAAGGAGGGTAAACATGCATAGCATATAAGAGTGCCATCTTGCATATGTATATACCATATTTAAAAGGGTAAACTTGCATATCATGATTTATGCATAATACCAAACACTTAGCATGCATAAAACCACTTACTTATCATGCATAGAATCAAATACTTATTATGCATAAAATCAAATACTTATTATGCATAAAACCAAATACTTATTATGCATAAAATCAAATACTTATTATGCATAAAATCAAATACTTATTATGCATAAAACCAAATACTTATTATGCATAAAATCAAATACTTATTATGCATAAAATCAAATACTTATTATGCATAAACCTACCACTTAACTTACATAAACCCAAACACTTAACATGCATAAAACCCCATACTTAGTATGCATACAATCAAATACTTATCATGCATAACGTCAAATACTTTAGCATGAATAACATCAAATACTTAACATGCATAACACCAACTACTTAGCATGCACAAAATCACATGCATAACTTGCATATCATGTTACATATAACTTGCATATATTCTCACATATAGTTTGCATAACATGTCACATATGCATAAATGTTTAACATGGTGTTTTGCATCATAAAACATGGCCTTAACTTGCATTTAACATAAAACTTGCAAATCACATATCATACAAACTTGCATAAATACATTCATCCACAAACATAGCCATGTCTTATCACATCCTACCATAATCAATTTAACAATTGATTATTAAAGCCATAGAAACTCACCAAAACAAGATTAGCAAGTTAAATGAAGCAAATCCCAATGATTAAGTAGAAGAAGATGTAGATTAGCTTGCAAATCCTCTTAGGATTTTTAGTGGAGGCTCTCCAATTTTCTAAGTGGTGGCATAATGGCCTTAGATCTATTTTTTGGTAAGGATAAGGGGGGTATTAGGGTGTATATATAGATTAGTTAGATGTTTTAGGACCATAGGATATACCCTAGAACCAATCCTAGCCTTTAAAGCATGTCTTGGGGAAGAAGTCAAGTGTAGGAACCATTTAGGGCCCAAAAAAACAGCCCAAAACTCATCCCGGGCCTCAAAACATGAGCAGTTTTTGTTTTTGATTTTTCGTGAAACTTTGACGGGCCATAACTTGGTCATACGGACTCCGATTTACGAAAACTCGGACTCTATTTCGCGTATTTTTCCGAGACGAACGCAATGGCACAGCCCGTTTCCCCTTATTCAGAATATTAAATTTAATTCTGCTCTGATTTATGTTATAACAAGTTATTTAACATACGGGGTGTTACATTCTCCCCTACTTAAAGGATTTCGTCCCCGAAATCTCTAAGTCAAGAAGAACGTATCCTACCAACCAAACAACCATCTACTCAACCATCAAACACTGGCATCCATTGTCCTTAAAACAATTTCTAATGATGTATGAGCATATGCAAAGTGTGTGTATATGTTCCCTATCTAATGTATGAACATATGCAAACCATGATAGTGCCATGCATCCATTATGTATGCGAGGGAACCCTATCGACACATACAATATCTACATGAGTGCACAATCATTCACCAAAATGCATCATCCATATGATAACACAATCATTATACATCCATAAATATAGCTTCCTACACACAATTTTATGCAATATGCAATATGAAGTGATTGAGCCGATCTAGTGCCTAGAGTGTGTGTATATGCATCCACGAGCAACCACTAGCAAACACTTGCATCCACTTGCATCCATCATACATAACATGTCTCAAACACATGTTTCAACCATAGGTTTACCCTATCTAAAGGCCAAAGTACTAACGAGAGGACATACTAAGGATAAGATAAGCACAAGATATGTGATGAAGGAGAAGCAAAAGGATATACCCTCCGAAAGAAAAAGGGTACCTCGAACGCATCTTCGCTTCCGTCTCCCAGGTAGCGTCACTCTCTTCATCTCCCCTTTGTACTTTGACTAGTTGAACCTCTCTGTTTCTCAGCTTCCAAATCTCTGACCCAAGGATGCAAGTAGGAGCTCGTCGAATCGTCGCATCACGCTCTGCTTCCACTTCTCTAAGCAAACTCGGCTCTACCACCTCTGCGGTCTCATGTAGGCACTTCCTCCCATAGAATACATCACTAAGTCTGTCGGGCAACTCCGCCAATGGAAGATGCTCCTCCCATGTACCTCCAAAATCCAAGATACATAGCCTCAAAAGGTCTTCTAAAATATGATTCACCCTCTCGGTCTGGCCGTCCGTCTGAGGATGATATGCGGTACTCAAACGCAACTGAGTCCCTACCGCCTTTTGCAAACTCTTCCAAAACTCTCTAGTGAAGATAGGATCTCGATCACTCACTATACTGGAGGGTACCCGATGCAATCGAACTATCTCTCGAAGATATACAAAAGCTAGCCATGGAGCAGTCCACTTACTCTTCACAGGTATGAAATGGGTGTTCTTAGTAAGTCTGTCTACCACCACCCAAATTCCTGTATTACTCTTTCTCGATCTGGGTAACCTGTCAATAAAATCCAACGAGGCGCTGTCCCACTTTCATTGCGGAACCTCCAATGGGTGAAGCAACCCACCCGGTTTCTTTCGCTCCGTCTTCACTCGTTGGCACACCAAGCATCGAGCGACATGCTCGGCCACATCTTTCTTCATACCGGCCCAGAAGAAAGCCCTCTTCATGTCTTGGTACATCTTACCCCCACCGGGATGAATGGTCATCCTAAAACGGTGTGCGTCATCAAGAATAGCCTTCCTCAAACCCTCGTCCTGCGGTACACAAAGTCTACCGTCTCTACGCAAACACCCTCTATCTCTAAGGTGTACCTACTCAAATGGCTGGACGACTCCCCCCTTATGAGCTTCTCTACTAACTCAACCAACTGTGGGTCGCCCCTCTGTGCTTCTCCAATCCGCCCCAAAAGAGTAGGTCTAACTTCCAAAGAAGCTAGCAAACCGGGTACAAAGTCAACGAAAGGTCTAAAGTCAAACTTAGAAATAAACTCTAAGCTCCGTCGTTCAACGAACAATGAACTCAAGGACAACCTTTTTCTACTTAAGGTGTCTGCTACCATGTTACCCTTACTCATAGGATGCTAAAGATCCCATCCACTTTTGCTGTCCTAAGACTATGCGCTCGAAGAGTCTCCAACACTTCCCTAAGATGTAGGGCATGCTCTTCTCCACCAGAATATCATCCAAGATCATCATAACCGTCTCCCACGCAGACCACCCTAGTCGAATTCGGCATCCCCCAAATGCAAGCCCCAAAGGCCTAAACCAATATCAGACAAACACCCAAGGGATACCTCCTTCGAATTCAGACGACCTAGGTGAGACGATACTAGTAAAAATGGCTAAATAATTAAGCCCTTGACCAATTCTGGATGTTCTCGCCAGTCTCGCTCCAAAACCGTCGTTTATCCTATACTGGCCCTGCTCAGCCTATTGAGCACATACGAAAACTTATTTCGCTCCTAGAAAAGACCCAGATGTCATCTACAAAGACCATCACGAACTTATTTAGGTACTCCCTGAACACCCTTCTCAACAAAGTATGCGGGGGCGTTCGTCAAACCCAATGGCATCACCAGCCACTCATAAAAGAAAACATCCGGAGTCCTAAAGGTAGTCTTTTCTATGCTATCCTCAGCCACTCTCAACTGATGAACTTCCGTGGCTGAGTCCACTACTAAAACACTGAGGCGCCAACCAACTGATCAAAGAGATCATCAATCCTTGGCAATGGGTGTCTATTCTTCTTTGTGAGTTTCTTTAGTTCTCTTTAGCCTACACAAAGTCTGAGGGACCCATCCGCCTTCATAACAAAAACTACTGGAGCGCCCCACTCCGATATACTTCGTCTTATGAACCCTTTCTCAAGCAAATCGCCTACTTACTTATGGAGTTCCCTCCTCTCACTAGGAGCCATGTGGCACACTGGCCAAGATACTGGTTTGGCCTTATCCACCAGATATATTCGGAAGTCAATCTCCCGCTTCGGAGGTAAGCCCTTCACCTCCTCAAACACATCCGGGTATTCCCGGACCGCTCTAACAGATCGCAGACTCTAGACCAACGTGTCAGGCGATTCTAGATACCTTAGCATAACAGATTCTATGGGATTACAAGAGATCTCGAGAGTGTTACTTAGGCGGCCCATAAGCCTAACAACTCTCCCTTCAAAATGAAGAACATCACTCCTACTGGATAACCAGTTCATGCCCAAAATTAACCCATAGCCCGTGAAGCCCAACAAGCATCACATCTAAACTCAACGCTAAGTATAGAAACTTTCAAACCCAAACATATCATGGAGCCCCAACTGGGTTTGAAACAACTAAGGGATCATCTACCAAACTGGTGTCTAAGTGCAGTGACTCAACTATCAATGGTGAGATAAACGAACTCGATATATCAGGATCAAATAAAGTTTGAATTGGATAATAAAGAAATCCAAATTCCAACCTAGACGGTCTTATCCCCACCTGGTACCCTAGTCGTGAGGGAATACAACTACCCTCCAGAAGATTCCATACCTTGCCCTTGCTTCTTTGAACAATCCTAATAAGGTGTCCTATTCCTCTTAAAAGGATAACCACTTGCCTTCTTCTTCCCTATTCTCCACTCGTAACCTCCCACCAATGAGGTTTCATCTTTCATTAACCAAACAACTATTTGAGCCTTCCTCCCATCGTTTATCCAATAGATACCTACCAGTCCTCCTCCTTCTTGAACCAACTTCTAATCCGACTAACGTCTAAGTCCCTTGAAGTGGTTTTCCATCCTTATCTATCTTAGAAAGATCATCTATACGCGGAGGGGAAACTCAAAACGAGAGAAAGGAAGAGATTCAAAATGGAGAATTCGAAAGATATAGATATGGCTATTGGGGATTATGCTTTCCTTTCAAAAACTTTTCTCTTAAAAGACATGTTTTTGAAAATACTCCTTTCCAAAAATGTTTTAGAAAAATAGTTTTCTAAAAATTTTATCTGTTCCGGTAACCTTTGCTCTGATACCACGTGTAACACCCCACACCCGCTATAGTTACTCACTAAGGGAATGCCATAGCATCGGTGGAGTATTTTAGTGAATATAGAACAGAAAAATTACAACAAGACAGGTATAAATAGTACTTGAAATTTTAAAACATCATCTCATAACAGCGGAAATAAACATGTCTGGTTACATCATAAAAACCACGATAAAAGTCAAGTACAATATTCATCAAAATAAAGAAGTACATAATCCCACTCTCTCATACAATAGCCATAAGAAAAGAAAAGATAACTGGATAACTGGAGCTTTACATCTACCCAAGCTCCTCAAGACTGGAAACAGAAATCCGATCAAGCTCTACTACCGCTAGGATCCACCGTAGGACCTGAGGGTTGGGAAAAAGATAAAAACAACGGGGTCAGACATAAGTCTGAGTGAGTCCTATAACCCTAACAATACAACCATTAAAGTAATTAGGGTATGACATAAATAAGGTACGGTACCTCTGGGGATAATGACCACACTAAGTAGCCAACAAAACATAGGGTGTACTAAGATAACCGAGAAGACGCTTTTATTCTCCCAAGGATAATTATTAGATAACACCACCCCAGACTTATTCACCCAAGGGTAATTCCTACACTGCACCACACCAGTTCTACCCACCAAGAGTAATTCCTACTTAAAGGTTGATCCCACTAAGTGTACTTAGTAATTTTTACCCGGTAGTTTCTTGTACCCCTACGCAGGTGCCGTCTGCCCCTATTTTTACTAGGTGTACCCACTACCCCCAAGCGATCGGCTCCCTACCGTAGATACCCGTGCTGGTCCCACAAAAGGGGGTGTATCATTCCCCAAAGTGGCTACCATATAATATCACTGTGCACGGCTTTATATCTACACGATGCAACAACGACTTACCAACCAGCCCGGGTCCACACACGCATATGAAACCCGTTGATCCCGCGTTGCCACCGCTAACCCGTTTTGGCCTCTTACAGTCAAGCCCAATATGCGTGCCCCGTCACCCGAATAGAGTCGAGCCTACAAAGATACGTTTGGGATATTGGTTGAAATGGGCCCCCACAAGCTACTACTTAAGCTTGTCGTTTAATCTAGTGCATCCCACTTAACCCTTTAACCATGTCCACTTACATGTTATAAATCTTGGTTAAGTCCTTTAATCATATTTCAATTGCCACTTAGGGCACCCACTAGATTCCCACATGCCACCCATGGCACTTACTTAACCCCTTAATCATGTTTAATTACATGTTCCACCTTGGTTAAGTATTCTAATCGTATTCTCACATGCCACCCATGACACTTACTTAACCCTTTTATCATGTTTAATTACATGTTCCACCTTGGTTAAGTATTCTAATCGTATTTTTCTATTGCCACCCAAGGCAACCCACTAGTCTCATCATGCCACCCCAAGGCACCCACTTAACCCCTCATGTCCCACTACATGCTAATATGGTTAAGTGTTTCTTAATTCATTAATTAAGATCATGACCTCATAAAGACCTCCCACATTAGACCGTCTTTTATGACTGCTGGATATGCCGGTTGGTTCCGGGCAGACTTCTGTCATAAAAAGGGCCTAACCTCGTGTCTTTACTTTAATCATGTATTTAATTTATGACTAAGACCTCTCACATTGGGCCAATCATTTGTAGCTGCTGGATGGCCGGTCGGTTCCGGGCAGACTTCCGCTACAAAAGGGTCCAACCTCGTGTCTTAGTTGATTAATTAAACCTAATTAATCACCCCCATATTAATTATCCCTAATTAATATCAAATTTTCCATAACATGGGTAGACCTAACTCAATAGGTAAATTCCCATGGGGTAGACCTAACTCAATAGGTAAATTCCCACTTATGGTAATTTATTTTTATGGTATGCTTAATCATACCCAATCATACTTTTATTAACATATTTATTACCCCATCGTTCCCCACGTAAATCGTTCTCATTTCACGACATAATAAAGGGAAAGATCCATCACAAATATCATGGGTTTAGCATATAACTTTGTCATGGGTTAAGAGGATGTCAACTTGCATATATGAACATATATTAACCCAACTACATATAACCCAAACTTGCATATTATCATACCCATGATTTGCATAACATATGACATATGAGTTTGCATATTATCATACACATATCTTGCATAACATGTTAAACTTGCATATAAGCATCCTCATAACTTGCATAACATGTTAAACATGCATTTAAGCATACACATAACTTGCATAAGCATTCACATACTTGCATGGGCATTCATATACTTGCATAAGCATTCACATACTTGCATATCACATTAAGCTCGCATTTAAGCATATACATAACTTGTATAACATCATGCTCATAACTTGCATAATCTCATAAACTTAACTTGCATAACACTATGCACACAACTTGCATACCCTCATACACATAACTTGCATATGCACATAACTTACATAACATGTTGAGCTTGCATGTAAGCATAACTTGCATAATATGTCGAACTTACATATATGACTTGCATCTTAAAGGAGGGTAAACATGCATAGCATATAAGAGTGCCATCTTGCATATGTATATACCATATTTAAAAGGGTAAACTTGCATATCATGATTTATGCATAATACCAAACACTTAGCATGCATAAAACCACTTACTTATCATGCATAGAATCAAATACTTATTATGCATAAAATCAAATACTTATTATGCATAAAACCAAATACTTATTATGCATAAAATCAAATACTTATTATGCATAAAATCAAATACTTATTATGCATAAAACCAAATACTTATTATGCATAAAATCAAATACTTATTATGCATAAAATCAAATACTTATTATGCATAAACCTACCACTTAACTTGCATAAACCCAAACACTTAACATGCATAAAACCCCATACTTAGTATGCATACAATCAAATACTTATCATGCATAACGTCAAATACTTTAGCATGAATAACATCAAATACTTAACATGCATAACACCAACTACTTAGCATGCACAAAATCACATGCATAACTTGCATATCATGTTACATATAACTTGCATATATTCTCACATATAGTTTGCATAACATGTCACATATGCATAAATGTTTAACATGGTGTTTTGCATCATAAAACATGGCCTTAACTTGCATTTAACATAAAACTTGCAAATCACATATCATACAAACTTGCATAAATACATTCATCCACAAACATAGCCATGTCTTATCACATCCTACCATAATCAATTTAACAATTGATTATTAAAGCCATAGAAACTCACCAAAACAAGATTAGCAAGTTAAATGAAGCAAATCCCAATGATTAAGTAGAAGAAGATGTAGATTAGCTTGCAAATCCTCTTAGGATTTTTAGTGGAGGCTCTCCAATTTTCTAAGTGGTGGCATAATGGCCTTAGATCTATTTTTTGGTAAGGATAAGGGGGGTATTAGGGTGTATATATAGATTAGTTAGATGTTTTAGGACCATAGGATATACCCTAGAACCAATCCTAGCCTTTAAAGCATGTCTTGGGAAAGAAGTCAAGTGTAGGAACCATTTAGGGCCCAAAAAAACAGCCCAAAACTCATCCCGGGCCTCAAAACATGAGCAGTTTTTGTTTTTGATTTTTCGTGAAACTTTGACGGGCCATAACTTGGTCATACGGACTCCGATTTACGAAAACTCGGACTCTATTTCGCGTATTTTTCCGAGACGAACGCAATGGCACAGCCCGTTTCCCCTTATTCAGAATATTAAATTTAATTCTGCTCTGATTTATGTTATAACAAGTTATTTAACATACGGGGTGTTACACGCCTCCTCCCATTCAGCGAAGCACCGCCTCCGTTAATCTCGCAACCAGCACCATGCCATGCCACCTCTGAAGCCTTCCAGCACCAGCGACTCAGGATCTCCGCCAGTCCCCATTTCCGCAACCGTGCTTGAGCCCTCAGATTTCTGCTGCCATTCGAACACAGCAGTTCCCAACCACCATTCTTCCCATTGCATAATCCAAGCCACCTGAGACGCCTAGTACTTTTTTTTTTGAACAGCGGTTGTCGGACCGTCGCTCACTCCCTTCTCTCTTCAACCCAGTCCTGCTATCTTTGGAAACGCTTCGCCTCAAATTCGTGCAGGCGCCACCTGTACCCGTTGAACCCATCAGAAGCTTTGCGCCGGAAGCCTCACGTCACCACAAGCGCCGCCTCTTCACGTCAACAGCTCCTGTTTTCAAGGTGAGTAAAAATCTCACGATTAATATTGTTCGAGCATGTTAACATCAATAGGAATTAACATTGGATTTGATTTATGGTTTACTGCGTTTTGATGTTTGTTTGCTAAACTTGTAACTATCCTAATGCACCGTTTTGATGCCGATAGTTTACATGGATTACATACGGGGTATACGTCTATTGTTGGATTGTTGTGCTTGGTTGACTGCTGCCATCTTGTGCATACGTTTTTTTTTCTTTTCTTTTTTTTTCTTTTTTGATATTGTCATTTGGATCCCGGTAGAAACTAGTTTGTGGAATATATTTTGTCTCTTTAGTTCATTCGGGAACTGTCAGTTCCATTTTGGGTTCATAATTAGAACATGTGGCAGTTTAGAACTTGATAGGAAAAGGAAAATGTACTGTCATGTATCCCTTAAAAAAAACTATTTTAAATCAGGTTTAAAGCTCAGTTTTTAGTTAATGCATAGCATGATAAATTTGGTTGTTGGGATTCATTTTTGTGACTACAATGTTTGCCAGAAAAATATGATGAAGTCATAATCCAAATGTACAAAGCAGTCAACTTGATTGGCTAAAGCTGCTAATACATTTTACCTCTAAACATTAGAGTGATCAAAAAAAGAAAATCGGATTCTCCTCTTAGTCATCCGTGTGTTGAATGATATATCAAGTTTGGACTATAAAGCATATTCATCGATAATGCTCTTTTATGCACTATTGACATAGTTGCAATGGTTATAACTCGAAGCTTATGGGTAATTTCATTTTTTTCCGTCTATTTTTTATAACAGAATCTTTTGGGAAGAGAACTTCTTTTGGGGTTTAGCAAATTGAAACAAGAGGATGCCTAAAACTAAACAACTAGTGTTACAAATGCGACAGTAAGCTAGTGGGCGGAAACTGCAAACGGAGAAGATTCAAACAATTTAATATTCAAACAAGTTGCAGATGCAGAGAAGGAGAACATTAACACCAAGTAAGCCTCATTGAACTTTATTGTTCATTTGGATAACCTGATTTATATTAGATCACACTGGTTTGTTATGACACTGTGATATTTATTGTGGAGGAATATAGATCTTACATATAGAAGGTAGGAAATGATGTTTTTTACATGCATAATGGAACTTATTTTTGCTCTGTTATTATTCAATTTTATCTGTTATAGTTGGAAACCATGATTTCTCAACTGAGCTATGAAAGAGCAGTTTTAAACTAATTGTATGTATAGATAGAGCATCAGTATCGTCTACTGTATCTCATATAACAAACTCTAAAGAGAATATTCTCTTGTTGATATACATTAAAACTCAGATTCTAACCAAATAAGAGAGACAACTACTTTTAATAAAAAAAGGAAAAACCTTTTGTATTCAGATTATATATATATTCCAACAAAACAGAATATATAGTTTTGAATTTGTAATATGCTATGGAAGAAAGATGATTTTAAGGAGTTCCATGGAGAATCATAAACTCTTATGATAGTGAAATGTCATTGCATGGTCGTTAGTGAGTTATGTTGTTGTGAATGGATATACGTGTGAAGAACCTTCAGACAGAAACACAGTTGATCATTTATATACTTTGGTCCATTAGTTTGCCAAGATTGCTATGCGCAGTTACTTTGGTCCATTATTTTTTGTCAAGATTACAAGACTTAAATGTTGTATAATAAGTTCTGAATGGTGTATAATAATATATTGTCTCTACATTTGGTAACTTTTTTTTCCTTTTTTTGCAGTCACACCGTGCTAGTAACAACATGCCGACTCAAGATCAACATGCCGTTGGATCTACCGTCGTATGACACAAAGATTACGTTTCCTTGGTCTAGCGTTGGTAATTTATGTTAGAACTATATTGACGTAACTTATCTAACATTTTGGAATGTAAACTTATCTAGTCTTTTGGAGTATAAACTTATCGAAATTTTTGAAATGTGTTGGAATTATATGATTCTTGCTTCAGTCTTTTAGTATGTGCTATTATGTGATTTTGATTGTTGCATTACAATATTTATTGCATGTTAAAATATTCAATATTATTATGGATGTATATCACAGCAGTTATATTTAATTTTGCATTTATTTTGCAAGGGGCAAAAACTGTTGTTATATGATAATTTTACAATGGTCCATGACCCGTTATAAAATAGGTTTACCAAGTAGTATATTACAACGGTTGACGATTGTTGTAATATACTGTATTACAACGGGCAAAAGCCGCTTGTAATTTATTAGCTATTACAACGGGTTAATAACCATTGTCATAGAGTCATTGCACGTGACAGAGCAAGTTATTACAATGGTCCTTTACAACAGTCATTGCCCGTTGTCAAATTGTCATGAGCTATTACGACGACACATATTAAGACGGGCATTGCCCGTTGTGAAATGCATATTACAACGGTTTTTGCCCGTTGTAAAATGACTGTTTTGTTGTGGTGATGTAATTTTAGGTCGACCTCAACCTCTCTTTGGGCCTTCGGCGCGGCTTATAATTCCAACGCATACAGATGCATCGTATGGTCTACATTGGATATGTTCAAACCATCTCAAGCGGTGTTGGACTAACTTCTCTTCAATAGGTGCAACTCTAAGTTTTTCCTGAATATCCTCATTTCTAATCCGATCTCGTCTGGTATGCCCACAGCTCCAGCGCAGCATCCGCATCTCTGCAACACTTATTTTCTGGATGTGTTGCCTCTTAGTAGGCCAACATACATCTTTTAAAATTAAAACACAATTACCTAAAACTAAAAATTCTTTGCATTAAATTGAGTAAAATTTAACAAAATAAAATTTATTTCTTGTACTAATATTGTAGCTTTTATAAACTCTTTGATAAAAAAATTAATTTCAACAAAATTACTCTAGTTTTACAAAATAAATCAACACTTCTAAATTAGACCATTATTTCTGAATGTTTTCTTAATTGAAATTTTAGATTTCATGATTCAATAATTCATTAACATCTTCATTAACATATTTAGTTTGCATCGAGTTTCAATAAGAATAATTTGATTATTTATATGCAAAAGCTTAGAAAAGTAGCTATGAGAAAAGGGTAATTTAGTAATAGAATTTTATAGAAAAATAATGGTGTATGTTAAGTAATTTTCGGTGTATAAATAGAATTTGTCATTTGGATAATATGTAAAATTAGCATCTTCAATATTTTAGGATTGAACAATTCGTTACGTACGTGGAATTAAATGACGAGCTTCTTCCTCATTATAATTCTCTACTATTGGTTGATCCGTTCGACAGAATTAGAATTGGTTGATCTACAAAGGGAGGAAACTGGAATATAAGTTATCCGAATAGACTAAATAGCTTTGTAGAGAAACTGATTTGAAAAGTAAATAGTTCTGGATGTCGATTTTGGGATCCAGATGAAAGGAAACACTTTTGAGTGAGTCAAAAGAGAATTAATGCTAAAAGATGATGTGGAAAGCATGTCGATGTTGGAAAGCATCAAAAAATGAGTCACAAATCCATGTTTTTTATGTTGTTTTAAGAAAAATCTATGTAGAAATGAATATGTAGATTTAATCTCTATTTTTTTTTTAAAAAAAAAAAAAAAAAAAAAAGACAAGTTATCATGCACTCTTCTAACAGAAAATGCAAGATATTATCTAGAATTTTTTTTGAAAAGCCTTTCTATTAGAAAACTGCAAGCTAATTTGCGCCCTTTGATTTTAAAAAACAGAGACATAATTTACATTCTCATTGCTACATGAATTTTTTTGTACCATCAAAAATGAGTATCTATTGTGAAAGATTGAAGAATAATGATTTCGAGTTTTAATTTTTACGATTAAGGTATTGTGGGGGAAAAGCCGGAGTAGTTTCTGAAGTAAAAAGGAGACTGAACGGTAATCCATCATTTTGAAATGCAATGATAGTAATGATGCCAATTAAGCATGGTTAAGTTCCAGTTTTTTCTTTTTAAGCGATATCTTATCACCCAAAGATGGTTTTTTCTACTCATATTGGTTTTTTCTACTCATATAAATCCACCGAAAGATAAGTGTGAAATGGGTCAGCCGTCAACTCTAAACAAATATATGAAATTGCTCACATAAACGTTATAGTTTTCTTTGTTATAGTTTCTTCCCACTAAGAAATAAGCGTACAATGGGTCAGCTCTAAACCAATTTTTCATTTCTCCACACATTCTGTCTCTTCCCACTAAGAAATAATATTGAAATGGAAAGAAAGAGAATTAATGGAGAAATGAATGGTGAAGATTAAGGAGGAGAGTTCACGTGCAATATAAAAGGTGTAGCGGAACCCTCCTACATATTTACACACATATGTCAGTTTAACATGTCAAATAATTTGTACTAAAGTTGATTTGATATCATCATTTTTAGTTGTGTGGCTTACAAAGATAATGCCGACACCTTATTTTATAGGTAGGCTGAAGATCATGGTCAGTACCAGTCACTACAATCAGTATAAAACTGGTCGAACATGTACGTTTCAAAACGAAGTTGAAACTCATCTGAATCAACCGAGCTAACCATCACACCTTTTGTATTAGGACACATTTCCTGTGCAAGGTCGATTGCCTGCTTTGCAATTTGCTGACATATACGATAGTCGTGGTTACAGTTCATATAACCATATACATCGGGATTACGCATCACCACACATGAATACCCTTCCATTAGTTTACCTTTTACATAGAGGAAGTTTGAGCTGAATACATCTCCATCACTGTAATTTTCTGAGTTGCAAACATTGACAGAAATTGCTGAGACTACATCATCTGAATACGAACACCTAGAGAATAAAGTTAGGATGATCATTATTGCAGTTACAGAAGTTGGTGGTTTAGAAGCCATTTCTACTCTTAGTTGAAGAAGCGGTAAGAATATAGTTACAATGACATGTAACTGGATGCTACATGTTTATAAGTGCTAATTCAGAATAATCTATAGGTTCCTTGAGCTATCCTAATCAATGTTTCAATGTAATGCAGACGGAATACGGAAAATTATAATATACCCATAAAATATTGAGCATGAAAACATGTCTGTTGTTTTGTTTAGTGAAAATATAATATTGATCATATAAAATATAGTACTGAACATGAATCTAGATAAAGCACTTGCAAAACAAGACGACTTTGTAATAACCTTGTTTCTTGTTCGCTTATTAGTGGAATCTGAATCTCTTGTTTGTTTGCCGTACATCTAGAAGTTTACATGATAGGATGACCCGTACTGGGTTTGATATTCATTGGTTAAATAAAGTACTAAAAAATGAAGGATGGGCACCTTGGAGGCCAAATCCGCAACGGCAATGACAAAGAGCTTTGCATGCTACCAACAGAGGAAGATGGGAATTTAGTTAGCAAAGAGAGATTATATAGCACACTTATACCGGTTATAAATACACATATCATATGACATATCAATATATACACGTGTAGCCCTCAGTAAAAACCGCTAATGACCATCTTGGTATGTCATAACGGCCCCGTTTCTGTTGTTACACTTAAGTTCGTTTCCAACATTCTTATAATTATGTTCCCACTTTAATTATGTTCCCACTTCCCAATTGTGTGGTGCAACAAATATAAGCACGAAGATTGGACAATAATTCTACAGTAGCTTAAGATTCAGATGTATGTGGATCATTAGCATGTCTTTACGTACCAACTAAGTGTGAAGGTTATGCTATTAAACTTCCTGCTATGTTGAAAGCTTTTTGCCCGAATAATGATGCTAATGTTTGAATTTTTGATGAAACTTAACAACTTTAACAGAGCATATGAAACAGTTGTTTGTTAAATCTATCATGTAACAGGTTTATGGGTATTCAATGTAACAACCTTCTCATATATGAAATCTAGATATGTTTAACATATTGTACCTTAAGTTAAATTGTATAATATGCCTTTACATCAAGAAAATATAATATAAATGAATAATTAAGTTATATGCGATAGCAATAGGATAAACATATACAATAGTTCAAGTGGAAACGGCATAAGCTGCATTGTATCAGAAACAGATTATAGAACAAATGGATGGCATAACTTATAAAACAAAACATCGGTGGGTAGAGACTAGAGAGGACAAACCTTTCTATGCGATGAAGGCAAGGCATACTATCTTTATCTCTTTAAATTTGTAAGGCCATTTCTCTGACATGTGATTTGTGATAAAACACCAAATGGTAGCTTCAGTTTTCCTCATGTGGCTATGTGAAAAATAGAAATAAGTTTGGCAAAGTTAAATTTCTGATAAGAATTGAAGCTTTCGATTTTGAAAAGAAAGAATTTTGTATTGAATAGTTTGTAGCAGAAGTACATAAACTGAGTGAAATGATTTTTTTTACTGTAACAAGGTATGTACATGATACGTTTATAATAAACGTTTGCCTTATACTAAGCCCAGAATACATATTGGGTTGAACAGAGGCCCATGGCCTTTACATAAAACAGAAGATATAAACTATCTCAACAGGTATGTCGGCTAACACTTAATTGCCCCCCTCAAATCTAGGGTTCGCTGAAGAGAAACCCTAAAATTTGATTTCGAAATCATCAAGAGTTAGCCTCCGACACAGATAAACATGAGTTGCTCCTCTTCAGCTCTTCTGTCTTTGAGCAAGGCTTTGTCCAGTTTTAGAAACAATTGAGATGGAGCGCCAGGCTTTGTTTCCATGCTGATTTGAAGATGATGACTGACGGATCTGATTTGAAGACGATGCCTGACGGATCTTGCTTATTGAAGACGATGCTTGACGGATCTGGCTTGTTGAGGTTATACATGGCGATTCAGCTGTTGAAACTGGATGGATCTTCAGATCGTCTCTAAGCCTGGTGAAGTTTTTGGTGGACAGTGCTTTGGTAAGTATGTCTGCACGTTGGTGAAAGGAAGGTATATAGTTTGTCTGCAGTTTTCCATTCCTTACTTGCTCTCTAACAAAATAGATGTCTATTTCGATGTGTTTTGTACGAGCATGTTGAATAGGATTTGTAGACATGTAGATAGAACTTTGATTATCACACCATAAAGTTGCTTTTGATGATATATTTAGCTGTAGTTCTTTGAATATGGACTGTATCCACATTATTTCAGCAATAGCACTCGCAATACTCCTGTATTCTGCCTCTGCACTACATTTTGATATAGTAGACTGTTTTTTAGAGCTCCAAGATATTAAATTGCTTCCCATATAAATGCAATATCCAGTAGTTGATCTTCTATCATCTGGATCAGCAGCCCAATCAGAATCAGTATAGCCTGTAATATTAAGACTCTTTCCTCCTTGTAGTGTCAAGCCATAATTGATTGTGCCCTTTAGATATCTTAAAATCCTTTTGACTGCTCTCCAGTGTTCATCTTTAGGATCCTGTAAAAATTGAGAAACTTTGTTAACACTGAAAGATATGTCAGGTCGTTTTATGGTTGCATATTGTAATGCACCAACAACACTTCTATATTGTTTAACATTGTTTATAGCTTCCCCCCTGTTTTTTGAAAAATGTTGACTAGAAATCATAGGTGTAGGTTGAGCTTTTGCTTCAGCCATGTCAGTTTTAATAAGTAGCTCAGTTATATACTTCTTTTGGCTTAAGAACATTTCTGAACTTGATTTCCTTTTTGCTTCACTTCCAAGAAAGTAAGAAATTTCACCCAAGTCTTTAATAGAAAATTCCTTGTTTAGATATTTGATTATATTTGTTATCTCATCATCACTACTACCTGTCACAATTAAGTCATCAACATATATAAGTATATAGACAGTAGATGATTGGTTAATTTTAACAAACAAGGAATTGTCAGATTTTGTGGGCATGTATCCCATAATATTTAAAGTTGACTTGAGTTTTTCAAACCAAACCCTATGAGCTTGCTTCAGTCCATAAATTGCTCATTTCAGTTTGCAAACAAGATTTGGATTTTGAATGTATCCCTCGGGCTGTTGCATAAAAATTTCTTCTTGTATTTGCCATTGAGAAAGGCATTGTTCACATCTAAGTGCCTAATTTTCCATTGATTCGACAAGGCAATAGAAAAAATAATTCTAATAGTAGTTGGTTTGACTACTGGTGAGAAGGTCTCATTATAGTCAAATCCATATATTTGTGTAAACCCCTTAGCAACCAACCTTGCCTTGTATCTATTGACACTTCCATCAGGATTTGTTTTTAGCTTGTAAATCCATTTACATCCAATTAAATTTTTATCCTTTGGTTGTGTAACCAATTCCCATGTCTGATTTTTAATAAGGGCATTAAATTCATCATTCATAGCTGCTCTCCATTCTTTGCTCTTGACAGCTTGACTGTAAGTTAGAGGCTCCTCTTGATTTAGAGTTGCAACATATAGTTTGGATTTAAATATGCCACTTTTGGCTCGAGTCATCATGGGATGACCAGTATTTGTTGGTTCAGTAGTATCAATTTGATCTGAATTTTCTTTAATAACTGGTAGTTCTTCATCTGAATTATTTGACTCACTGTTTGAGCTTTGAACACTTCTAGAATTTGAGTCTTCATTTTCTTCTATTATAGGTGTGCTTTTGGGGAGGCTGGGTGGTTCACTATCATTACTACTGTATGGATCAGTGGTATTGATTTGTTGAGCATCAGCAGCCAAGTTATCACCTGTTACTTGAAGAAAATCTGAAAGTTGGGGAATACATGGTATATTTTCATTACCTTTAACAACTTTGCTTGTTGTTTTGATACTTGCCTGTGTGAATGGAAATATATATTCATTGAATTTGACATGTCTACTAATGAATATTCTTCCATTCTCATCAATACATCTGTAACCTTTTTGTTTAACAGCATACCCAAGAAAAGTACATGGCCTTGATCTGAATTCTAACTTATGTTTATTATAAGGCCTCAAATAGGGAAAACATAGGCATCCAAATGGTTTTAACTCATTGTAATCTGGTCCAACTTTATACAATTCTTCTAATGGACTGACGTTCTTTAATACTGCTGTAGGCATTCTATTTATTAAATAAACTGCAGTATTAGATGATTCACACCAGAATTTTAATGGTAGACCTGCATGTGCTAATAAAGTTAAACCACTCTCTACAACATGTCTATGTTTCCTTTCAACTAAACCATTCTGTTCTGACGTGTATGGGCAAGTAGTTCTGTGTATAGTGCCTTTACTATCAAAATAACTGATAAGTGATTTGTATTCAGCCCCACCATCAGACTGTAAAATCTTTATCCTAGTGTTGAATTGATTCTCTATCATATTCATAAATTTAACTACAGTATCGTGAGTATCTGATTTATTTTTCAAAAAATAAATCCAAGTATATCAAGAAAATGCATCAACAAAGGAGATATAATATTTGAAACCATAGTCAGTAGATATAGGTGCAGGTCCCCAAAGATCAGTGGCTACTAATTCAAAGGGTTTAGTGTAATTAGTTAATGAGTGATCAAATGGAAGCTTATGATTTTTGCCCATTTGGCAATAAGTACAAACATATGGCAAGGAAATATCTTCATATGAGATGTTATTTTTACGTAGAACATTTTTCACAACATTGACACTAGGGTGACCTAACTTGTAATGCCACAAATCAAAAATACTTTTGTTACAGTTTTCATGTTGAACTACTGCATTATAGCAAAGACCATCTTTAGCAGAAGTTAGTTGATCTCCAAGTTTGAACTTATACAGTCCTTTGTCTTCATTACCCTGCAAAAGAATTTCATGTGTCAACATGTCTTTAACAACACAATAATTTGGATAAAATTCAAAATACACATTATTATCCTTTGTAAATTGTGACACACTCATTAAGTTTTTCTTTATCTTAGGCACCCTTAATAATTTATGTAAAAATAATTGTCTCTTGCCAGTTAAGATAGCATTACCAGTATGAGAAATACTAATGCACTTACCATCACCCATGGTTATTAACTGATTACCTCTATATTCCTTATTCCCAAGATTGAGATTATCTAAATTGTTGGTCATATGATTTGTAGCACCAGAGTCTGGAAACTAGTTATCATCAATAATTGATTCAGATTTGCTGTCAGACTGATTGCATTGATTTCCACTTGATTGATATTCTGAATCTTGTTGAGCTCGAGCCACATTAGCATTAGGATTATACTGATTTTGACTGTGATTCCCTTGATTACCAGAATAGTTAGAATTAAATCTGAAGAAACACTTAAGAGCTGTATGTCCCACTTTTTCACAGATTTGACACTTGGGTTTGTTGTTGTTGTTGTTGTTGCTCCATCTACCCCTTCCTCTTCCTCTGGAGGGGAATCCACCTCTTTGACTGTATTATTATTCTTGTAATTGCCTTGACCTCTGCCTCTATTGTTAGCAGCATAGTTAATTGAATATTCATTGTCAGTAGCCTTCCTGATATCAATTCTTGCCTCATGTGAAAGTAGTATGGCATGAACCTCATCAAGTGGGGGAGTAACTCTTTGTGTTGTTATTATGGCTACTACAGCCTCATATTCACCTCCTAACCCATTTAGTAAACACAACACTTGTTCACAATCATCAATATTACTCCCTGTGGCTTTTAACATATCACAGATATTTTTGACCTTTCCCAAATATTCTCTCATACTCAGGTTGTCTTTCTTACAATTTTGAAGTTGCCTTTTATAATACAAGGTTTTGGCTTGAGACTGGGAATTGAAAACTTTTTCAACAGTTGTCCAAATTTCATTTGCAGTATTACATCCAATTACTTGAGGTAATAATGCAGCACTAATAGAGGATAATAACCAGGCACTGATCAGCCTTTCTTGTCTATGATACTTTGTAAATTCATCATTACTGACTATGTTGTTTTCAGCATTAGTGATGAATCTTGGTGGAGGAGCAACAGTTCCAAGAATATATTCTTCTAACCCATAACCTTGAATGGCAGTTTCCACTTCCATTTACCACAGCAGGAAATTGTTTTCTTCAAGCTTGATGGTGACAAGCTGGCTTTGAGGGCTAATAACAGATTTAAGAAGTTGATCTATACCTGTGGGTGGTGAAGGAGGATTTCCTGAATTGCCTGAAGTTCCTATGTTACCAGAAGTTCCAGTTGCAGAGTTGTTACTTTGAGTCATTACAGTAGCAAAATGATGAAAAATATTGTCAAGAAATGAGGTATTTTACTCCTGAACTCTTTACTTTGAATTGAGATTGCACAAGAATTTGATTTGCGGTTACTTTTTACTGCAACAGAATGAATTTGATGATGAAATCTCTTTTTTTATTTGAAATGTCAAGAACTGATTTCTGACCGTTCTTGCTTTGCTATCTGGGTAATTGTGAACTTTTTCTTGTGCTTCTTGATCGGTAAAGATGCTTTCAGATGAAATAATCCTCTCTCAACTTATTAGAACACAGATGCAGCCAGTTAAACTTGGCACGGCACTGTGTTTTAGGAATTGAGAATAAATTTCATATGAAAAGATCACACGAGATCTTGGATGAGTCAGATTCAAGTGATGAAAATGAATCTGATGAATATGCCACAAACTTTAATATCAGAATCGGGTTAGCTCTGATACCAAGTTAAATTTCTGATAAGAATTAAAGCTTTCGATTTTGAAAAGAAAGAATTTTGTATTGAATAGTTTGTAGCAGAAGTACATAAACTGAGTGAAATGATTTTTCTTAATGTAACAAGGTATGTACATGATACGTTTATATAATAAACGTTTGCCTTATACTAAGCCCAGAATACATATCGGGCTGAACAGAGGCCCATGGCCTTTACATAAAACAGAAGATATAAACTATCTCAACAGGTATGTCGGCTAACACTTAATTGGAAAAAACATTCATGCTATTAAAAATTTATCTTGACACTAGTTCGGACAATCCTACAGCACACATCTTTCAAAACCAAAAATTAAAAAGAAAAATATTTTTGGAGGAGTTCCTAAAAATGTTCTGCAGTGCAATCAAAATAAGTACATCTCTGAAACCAATGATTTTTAACTTTCTAATAGATAATAGATAACGTATCCAAGCAATATAGGAATGTGACAGGCATTCTAGTAGAAAATCAGACTTTAGTGGCATCTAGTGTATGCAACTAACCATATGATTATATGCAATTTAAATAATGAATACACTGGAGACAATGTTGGGGAAATCTCGGTCTTTCCCGCTTCGTGAAGTTAAGATAGGCAATTAAGAATAAAAGTAGCAACGGGTGCACAAGAGTTTATAATTCTCCAATATGGAGATTCTTCCACTATACAAAGGAATAGTAGGATTACAAGAATTTGATTACAAAAGTCACTCACACTTGACTCAAGCTTAAGGATGCATACTTCTTAAGCTATCTCTCTTTTCTCTCAAAGAGGCTTACTAACTCTCAAGTATTTTTCCCACTCTAAGAAGTAGATTTCTTTCTTGGATTCTTGGATCCTTGGATCTCACTTTAAGGAGTGGCTTCTTTCTTGGATCTCACTCCAAAGAGTGGCTTGTCTCTTGGATTCTTGGATCCTTGATCTCACTCTAAGGAGTGGTTTCTTCCCTTGGACTCTTGGATCCTTGGATCTTACTCTAAGGAGTGGCTTCTTTCTTGGATCTCACTCCAAGGAGTAACTTCTCTCTTGGATTCTTGGATCGATAGTAATAGGGCTCCTTCTCCTATTTATACAACTCAAACTTCATGATGAATGGTAGAGATTACTTGCATCCAAGGGTGGAGATTGATTCTCTAGAATGCTCCATACTCTCTAGGAATCTCTACACTCTTCCATTCCCTTATGCATCCTTCCATACTCTTCCGTAAGGTTCTAGAAAGTTCCACAAATCTCCAGAATATTCCAGAGGGTTCCACACTCTTCCACAAGCTTCTAGAGGGTTCTACACTTCTCTAGAGTTCTCCGGTCATACTCTTCCGTAAGGTTCCGGAAGGTTCCACACATCTCCACAATATTCCAGAGGGTTCCACACTTTTCCACAAGCTTCTAGAGGATTCTACACTTCTCTAGAGTTCTCCGGTACATTCTAGAAAATTCTAGATTTCTCTAGAAAGGTCTAGAATTTTCTAGAAACTCTCCAATTAAGGAGGGATCCCAACAATCTCCCCCGTCCCAACTTAATTGGGAGGTAGTAGTAAACAGACACTTTGACAGCAATATTAAAACTTTTTTATTGGTGTTACCTTGGCCATCATGTCAGACCAGTTCTCATCTGTGTGAACCTTGTCAAGATGTGTTTTCTTTTCCTCGAGGACTCCTCGGATTGATAACATCTTTACCACGGGAGAGAATATCTCTTCAAAGTCAATACCTTTTTCTTGTATGGATCCTTTGACGACTAACCGAGCTTTGTAGCGAGGCTTTAAACAATTCTCTTCGGTCTTGATTCTATACACCAACTTATTCTTCAAAGCTCTTCTCTCTTTTGGTAGATCCACTAGTTCATATGTGTTATTCTCATGCAAGGATTGCATTTCTTTTTGCATGACCATTCTCCACTCTTTTTTATGACAATCACTCATTGCTTCTTTATATCTTTAAGGCTCCCCTTCGTCCATGAGCATCATTATCCTCCATCTTGAACTTACACGAGCTTTATTACAGCTACGAATGAACCTGGCTCTGATACCACTATTGGGGAAATCTCGGTCTTTCCCGCTTCGTGAAGTTAAGATAGGCAATTAAGAATAAAATTAGCAATGGGTGCACAAGAGTTTATAATTCTCCAATATGGAGATTCTTCCACTATACAAAGGAATAGTAGGATTACAAGAATTTGATTACAAAAGTCACTCACACTTGACTCAAGCTTAAGGATGCATACTTCTTAAGCTATCTCTCTTTTCTCTCAAAGAGGCTTACTAACTCTCAAGTATTTTTCTCACTCTAAGAAGTGGATTTCTTTCTTGGATCCTTGGATCTCACTTTAAGGAGTGGCTTCTTTCTTGGATCTCACTCCAAAGAGTGGCTTGTCTCTTGGATTCTTGGATCCTTGATCTCACTCTAAGGAGTGGTTTCTTCCCTTGGACTCTTGGATCCTTGGATCTTACTCTAAGGAGTGGCTTCTTTCTTGGATCTCACTCCAAGGAGTGACTTCTCTCTTGGATTCTTGGATCGATAGTAATAGGGCTCCTTCTCCTATTTATACAACTCAAACTTCATGATGAATGGTAGAGATTACTTGCATCCAAGGGTGGAGATTGATTCTCTAGAATGCTCCATACTCTCTAGGAATCTCTACACTCTTCCATTCCCTTATGCATCCTTCCATACTCTTCCATAAGGTTCTAGAAAGTTCCACACATCTCCAGAATATTCCAGAGGGTTCCACACTCTTCCACAAGCTTCTAGAGGGTTCTACACTTCTCTAGAGTTCTCCGGTCATACTCTTCCGTAAGGTTCCGGAAGGTTCCACACATCTCCACAATATTCCAGAGGGTTCCACACTTTTCCACAAGCTTCTAGAGGATTCTACACTTCTCTAGAGTTCTCCGGTACATTCTAGAAAATTCTAGATTTCTCTAGAAAGGTCTAGAATTTTCTAGAAACTCTCCAATTAAGGAGGGATCCCAACAATCCCCCCCGTCCCAACTTAATTGGGAGGTAGTAGTAAACAGACACCTTGACAGCAATATTCAAACTTTTTTATTGGTGTTACCTTGGCCATCATGTCAGACCAGTTCTCATCTGTGTGAACCTTGTCAAGATGTGTTTTCTTTTCCTCGAGGACTCCTCGGATTGATAACATCTTTACCACGGGAGAGAATATCTCTTCAAAGTCAATACCTTTTTCTTGTATGGATCCTTTGACGACTAACCGAGCTTTGTAGCGAGGCTTTAAACAATTCTCTTCGGTCTTGATTCTATACACCAACTTATTCTTCAAAGCTCTTCTCTCTTATGGTAGATCCACTAGTTCATATGTGTTATTCTCATGCAAGGATTGCATTTCTTTTTGCATGACCATTCTCCACTCTTTTTTATGACAATCACTCATTGCTTCTTTATATCTTTAAGGCTCCCCTTCGTCCATGAGCATCATTATCCTCCATCTTGAACTTACACGAGCTTTATTACGGCTACGAATGAACCTGGCTCTGATACCACTATTGGGGAAATCTCGGTCTTTCCCGCTTCGTGAAGTTAAGATAGGCAATTAAGAATAAAATTAGCAATGGGTGCACAAGAGTTTATAATTCTCCAATATGGAGATTCTTCCACTATACAAAGGAATAGTAGGATTACAAGAATTTGATTACAAAAGTCACTCACACTTGACTCAAGCTTAAGGATGCATACTTCTTAAGCTATCTCTCTTTTCTCTCAAAGAGGCTTACTAACTCTCAAGTATTTTTCTCACTCTAAGAAGTGGATTTCTTTCTTGGATTCTTGGATCCTTGGATTCTTGGATCCTTGGATCTCACTTTAAGGAGTGGCTTCTTTCTTGGATCTCACTCCAAAGAGTGGCTTGTCTCTTGGATTCTTGGATCCTTGATCTCACTCTAAGGAGTGGTTTCTTCCATTGGACTCTTGGATCCTTGGATCTTACTCTAAGGAGTGGCTTCTTTCTTGGATCTCACTCCAAGGAGTGACTTCTCTCTTGGATTCTTGGATCGATAGTAATAGGGCTCCTTCTCCTATTTATACAACTCAAACTTCATGATGAATGGTAGAGATTACTTGCATCCAAGGGTGGAGATTGATTCTCTAGAATGCTCCATACTCTCTAGGAATCTCTACACTCTTCCATTCTCTTATGCATCCTTCCATACTCTTCCGTAAGGTTCTAGAAAGTTCCACACATCTCCAGAATATTCCAGAGGGTTCCACACTCTTCCACAAGCTTCTAGAGGGTTCTACACTTCTCTAGAGTTCTCCGGTCATACTCTTCCGTAAGGTTCCGGAAGGTTCCACACATCTCCACAATATTCCAGAGGGTTCCACACTTTTCCACAAGCTTCTAGAGAATTCTACACTTCTCTAGAGTTCTCCGGTACATTCTAGAAAATTCTAGATTTCTCTAGAAAGGTCTAGAATTTTCTAGAAACTCTCCAATTAAGGAGGGATCCCAACAGACAATATGTATTTTATTGAACAGTATATATACAATAGCAGCGTAAACTAAGATACACTATGTAATCAGAATCAAGAAGATATCAGAATATTATAATTTATAACCTAACAACTCTTAGAAACCAATGAAATGGAATTGACAACTAACTTGATCCACTTAAATCTGATATTTAAATTATGAACTAGAAAACAAATCAAAGCATATTCAGTCCACCTACTGCCAATAGAAACACACAAAATCCCGCCACTGGCATCTAAAACAAAGAGAACTGTAAACTCATGCAAATTGTTTCTTCTAGGATACCAGTCCTGCTTCTTACAACAGTTTGGCTAAGTACATTCACAGAGCATGCATACTGAGACCTTAGTATAGCAGTCGAGCTATGCAGTATGATGAGGGTTAACCCATATGATCGCAATTTAAATTATGTGAAGAATCAACTGATAACATATACGTTTAAAATTTCTGCACACAATCCAAATGTCTAGGATTACTTTCTATGTAATATGGGTTTTAGCAAGTGTTGTAAACTTGCTGTTGAAACAGTACACACATTGGAGCGTGATTTCCCAATGGCCATAGGTGATAAGTGCACAGCTTAATACTACTGATGGATTGTCTTTCCATTAGGAATAATTCAGATTTTATTCAGACTAATTACATATTACGGAAACTGTACGTTTGGGATCTTCAACCAATGTTTCTAAGTAATACACTTGTTTAATAATAAAAAATAACATTGTGTTTTGTTGTGTAAATGATTCAAGAGACAACATTGCGAAATTACTTTGCCAATAATCTACAAAAACAATAATGACACTACAAAAGCAAGTTTGCATACCTTATTCAACCTATTAATATTTAGTGTACCATATTAGGTCCATTGATTCTTTCTAAACCTGGCATATCAACATCCATTTACCAGCCAAAGGATGTATAGTTAGAAACTACCAACAATATCTCACTGGACGTAAAGCACAGCTTAACAAATAAACAGAATATGATATCACACAGGATGCTACTTATAAAGCATCCTTTCACATGTACAAATAGAGCACATATTTCCAAATTTATACAGAAAACATTCATTATTAATTCTCTGATTTCTCAATAGTCACCTTTATGCTCAGTCTATAAAATATTGCAGGTTTGCACTATAAATCATATCATTTAATTTGCAATTCGAAATGGATCAAAGTGTTCGGTTCCAAATCATTTTAGATATGTTTCTAATCCTGCACTGCACGCGCACAATTTCAAATACATTTTGGGGACTTGTAAGCTCGTTGTAATTCATTTGATCAAACTATTTAATTGAGTTTGTGCTTCCCGAATGAGGAATAGACTGCAATGGTAATCCCTGGGGTAGTACTGCTGGTTAGGATATACAAGATACGACGCTCATCTTAGAGGTCGTGGATTCAATCCAAATCAATTACATATATAGCCAACAAGAAAACAACTAACGAATATGTCAGTGTAATCATATCCTAGTTTTGGCTATGATTTATTTCGTTTATATTTAACATAGTCGTATGACCATGTTTCTCCTGCATTATGCAGTAATGATAGACATTTTATGATCATAATTCAATATATGCAAAAGGGGGACTATCCAAATGTTTAACGACAGATGTAGCTAAAAATCCAGATGTATTTGGATCATTAACATGTCCATGTTTACCAGATGAATGTGATGCTCATGCTGTTAGACATGCTGCTATGTTGAAGGTTTCTTGCCCGAATTCTAAAGGTGCACAAATTATGATACTTATGTGCATGCTAGCTATGAACCTTACAATTTTATTGGAAGTTATAGGTAACTCGATTGTCTGAATTCCATGTTTCTTAAGATGCATCTGGTTATTAGATTGAAAGAAAAATTTGAGTGAAAAGCTGGATGTTCAATGTATTACTTAACAGAAAATGGATGTTATAAAATTTTAAGATATATGCATTAGTACGTAAATATAAAAGTACATGAAAGACTAAACAAAAAAGAGACATGAAATAATGTATGTATGAAATAAACGTGAAAGTCGTCAGAATATCTACAGTTTTATAAATCAATAATAGTAAAAGCTGTGTTGAATCAGAAAACTAACAGACGGGTAATTACACAAAAAGGATGGTACAACTTAAAAACTAAACACGGCAAGTAAGGAAGACAAACCTGTCTTGCATGATGGAGGTGAGACAAACAACCACTGATCTGTTCTATATTCTTGAAGCCATTTCTCAAGAATGCACTTGAATTTTTTTCTTGGGCCTGTAATTTGAAAACATTTAATGCGATTAACACTCTGTGTATGAAAATAGCACAAATTGTAGAATCAAGTTTTTCTCTGTATAAAGATGGTACAAAAACATTTAATGCGATTAACACTCTATGTTACAACTAGCTTAAAACAGTTATCATATAGGCTTAAATATTTGAAAGCTATTCAGTATGCCCAAAATGTTTGCCACCAGAAAAAGAGAGACCATTGGAGAAACAACTCCATAATTAGGGGTATGTGGGCGACGCCCTATAAACAGGGGTTGAAAAATGTATATGATGATTGACACCAAAATGTGTCTGTTGGCTCAGACATACACCTCCAACAGCCATCAAATTTCTTATAAATACTTTCCTTTTTTTAAAATAAAAAAATAAATAAATAAAAATAAAACGCACCAATAAAGCAACAAAGATCATCAAAATTTCCATAGTATTTGCTATATCAAATAAAGCATTATTTGTTCTCGTAGATGATTGTTTTATGAGCTGTGCAAGTAAATTACGATTCACACAACTAAACGTTACTGTACCTTGAGAACAGTTTTTATCGAATTCTATACGATTTGAAGTGAGAAACGTTTTTAAAAGACAACAATTTGATAGTGCCTTCGAGTGATAATCTTTAAGTCCATGATGTCATCCTTGTATTATATATCTTATAAAAATTAAAACTAAAAATGTTGGAAATTTTATGAATTATTTAAAATATGAAATAAGTTTATGATGCCTCCTATTTGTGAATAGTCTCACATCATGGGATTATAAGAAAGATGCAAGTATTTATACTTGTTTCTAAGAAGTCATATTGGGGTCTTGGGCTCCCAATGCATGCTTTGTTGTGAGGAGGGAGACCATGCATCATGACCACCACACGCGCGACCGACTCGACTCAACCAGTTTTTAAATACAGAAAATATTTCTGAGCCGACTTTTATATGAAGCGGTAAACTTTTGACCAAGTATTTCGCAGATCCTATTTTCCTCCACTGACCAGTATTTTCGTAGATCCTATATCTTCCTTCGCCATTAAAAAATAAAAATATTCTTCCAGAAATTTTCGAGCAGTTAAATTCGAAAGTGCAAATCTGCACTTATTTGTTGTGCAAAGCAAATCAGTTATTCATTTTACAGAGACTGTTTTATCCTAGAGGCGGCGGCGGAAGTACGAACTAGTTTTGCACCACCGACCAGATCGCAGAATTGTCTTCAAGAAAGCGACAAAGTACGTGACTCAGACATTATTTCCCAACAATTTTGAAGACGATCAGAAACAATGGCTTCGACAACAACCATAGATGATGCTGGTGGGTAGACACTGGTGCTTCTCGCCATGTCTGCTATGATCGTGCTATGTTTTCCACATACACGGCTGCTGATGATCAGATTGCTGGGAGATTCTCACACCACTAAAGTTGCAGGGATTGGAAACGTTGAGAACAAGTTTACCTCTGGAAAGACTGTGATCCTCAAAGATGTTTTGCATACTCCAGAGATGAGGAAGAATCTGGTGTCTGACTATCTCCTTAATAAGGCAGGGTTTACTCAATTTATTGGGGCTGATTTGTATACCATAGTGTATAAGGGAAACTTTGTAGGAAAGGGTTATGCTTGTGAGGAAATGTTCAAATTAAATGTTGAATCTAATAAAGTGAATAATTCTGCTTATATGTTGTGTGATTTTAATATTTGGCACTCTAGATTATGTCATGTTAATAAACGGATAATTCATAACATGAGCACTCTAGATATGATACCTAAGATAGCAGAATCTGAATCTGATAAATGTGAATTCTGTACACAAGCAAAAATCACAAAGAAACCTCATAAATCTGTTGATAGAGAATCTGAATCCTTAGACTTGATTCATTCTGACATATGTGAACTTGATGGCACATTGACTAGACATGGACATCGTTATTTTATCGCTTTTATCGATGATTGTTCTGATTTCACATATGTTTATCTTATGAAAAATAAAAGTGATGCCTTTGACATGTTTAAAACATTCAAAACTGAGATTGAGAATCAAACAAATAGGAAAATCAAGAGATTTTGTAGTGATAGAGGAACAGAATATGAATCTAACTCAATTCTGGACTTCTATAAATTACATGGTATTGTACATGAAAGAACTGCACCCTATTCACCTGAAATGAACGGTAAAGCTGAAAGAAAAAATAGGACTTTTACCGAATTAGTAGTTGCCATCCTATTAAATTCTGGTGCAGCAAAACATTGGTGGAGGGATATTTTATTGACTGTATGTTATGTTCTAAATAGAATCCCTAAATCTAAAAATAAAATTTCACCTTATGAAATTTTAAAGAATCATAAACCCAATGTCTCATACTTTAGAACTTGGGGTTGTCTAGCATATGTTCGCATTCCAGACCCTAAGAGAATAAAATTGGCAAGTAGAGCATATGAATGTGTATTTGTAGGCTATGCTACTAATAGCAAAGCATATCGATTTTATGATATAAATGCACATAACATAATTGAATCAAATGATGCCGATTTTTATGAAACTAAATTTCCTTTTAAATTAAGGAATAGTGGGAGCACATCAAGTACGCCTATTAGAACAGAACTTAATAAAAGTTCTAAAGCTGAACCTAGAAGAAGTAAAAGAGCAAGAACCGTAAAAGATTTTGGTTCGGATTTTTGCGCTTTTACTATAGAGGAGGATCCCTTAAACCTCCAAGAGGCCTTATCTTCATTAGATGCCGATTTCTGGCGAGAGGCTATAAATGATGAGATGGATTCTCTTGAATCCAATAAGACTTGGCATTTGGCAGATTTACCCCCTAGTTGTAAATCTATAGGCTGTAAATGGGTATTTAAAAAGAAACTAAAACCTGATGGTACTATAGATAAATACAAAGCACGACTAGTAGCTAAAGGTTTTAGACAAAAAGAAAATATACATTTCTTCGATACTTTTTCACTTGTAACTAGAATAACATCCATTCGAGTATTAATCTCACTTGCTTTCATTCATAATTTACTAATACACCAAATGGATGTTAAAACCGCTTTATGGAATGGTGAATTAAACGAAGAAATTATATGGACCAGCTTGAAGGATTTGTAGTACATGGTCAAGAACATAAAGTATGCAAATTAGATAAATCATTATATGGTTTAAAACAAGCACCTAAACAATGGCATGAAAAATTTGATAACTTAATCATTTCAAATTGTTTTAAAGTTAATGAAAGTGACAAATGCATTTATTACAAATCTGAGAATGACATTTGCACTATTATATGCCTTTATGTAGATGACCTACTCATCTTTGGGTCAAACATTCATGCCATAAATTCAGTCAAATCCTTATTAAGTGCCAATTTTGACATGAAAGATCTAGGCGAGGCGAGTGTAATCCTTGGTATTAAAATTACTAGGTCAGAAAAGGGAATTTCTTTGGATCAGTCTCATTACATTGAGAAGATACTAAAGAAATATATTTACTTTGACTGTAAACCTGCATGTACACCATACGATCCAAGTGTAAAGTTATTTAAGAACACTGGTGAAGGTGTAAGACAATCTGATTATGCGAGCATCATTGGCAGCCTTCGGTATGCCACTGATTGTACTAGATTCGACATTGTCTATGTCGTGGGATTATTGTGCAGGTTTACCAGTAGACCTAGTATAGAGCACTGGCATGCTATTGAAAGGGTCATGAGATACCTTAAACGAACTATGAACCTTGGATTACATTATGAAAAGTTTTCAGCTGTACTTGAAGGATTCTCATATGCAGACTGGAATACTTTATCAGATGATTCTAAAGCGACCAGTGGCTATATATTTAGCATCGCTGGAGGAGCTGTTTCTTGGAAATCCAAGAAACAGACTATTTGGCTCAGTCCACCATGGAGTCTGAGATGATAGCACTAGCTACAGCTAGTGAAGAAGCAGAGTATTTGAGAAATCTGCTAGCAGAGATTCCCTTATGGGAAAAACTGATACCGGCTGTGTTGATACATTGCGATAGTATCGCGGCTATTGCAAAAGTTCAGAACCGTTATTATAACGGTAAGAGATGACAAATACGTCGTAAGCACAGCACGGTTAGAGAGCTAATCTCTACAAGTACCGTTAGAGTAGATTACGTACGTAGTGAAGAAAATTTGGCAGATCCTTTGACGAAAGGACTGTCCAGAGAGAAAGTCCATAATTCTTCTAAAAGAATTGGACTATTGCCCTTAGATTGTTGAGTCACACACAATGGTAATCCGACCTAAATGACTGGAGATCCCAAGAAATAGGTCCAATGGGTAAAAACAAGTTGTGTAGTGATAGAAGTTGAACATGCTATATAATAAACTAAGAAGCATGTATTCCTGAAGTGATAGAGGATGAGTTAATAGAAACTCTTAATGAGATCTATACTCTATTTGGAGTGGAGTACCTACCTTCAAGAGTATTCTTGATAGACTCACCTATGTGAATGTGGAAATGTGACCGTTTCCTATGTAGTTTTGGGCAAAACTTCTAAAGCATTCACTAAACTGAGATAGACATGTATGGCCATAAATGCACGGGCTTATTTGATTGCACTATAGAAAAGATTGTGTGTGGTTTGATGTCAGGAATAGAGTTCAAGACTACGTGTTACTCTAGTAAAAACTGAATCTTATTCACTATGCAAAGGTTCAAGTCGGATGACACCTTTGTTTATGCACAGTCTTATATTTTTAGAAACTGCTCGATAATATTTTAAAAAATTCAAGTGGGGGATTGTTAGAAATTTTATGAATTACTTAAAATATGAAATAAGTTTATGATGTCTCCTATTTGTGAATAGTCTCACATCATGGGATTATAAGAAAGATGCAAGTATTTATACTTGTTTCTAAGAAGTCATATTGGGGCCTTGGGCTCCCAACGCATGCTTTGTTGTGAGGAGGGAGACCATGCATCATGACAACCACATACGCGCGCGCGCGACTGACCGACTCGACCCGGCTCGGTTCGGTTCGGGATTGGGCTTGGGCCATGGGCCTTGGCTATGTGGTGTAGACACTTATATTTTTGTCCAGAAATTCTAAGCCGACTTTTATATGAAGCGGTAAACTTTTGACCAAGTATTTCGCAGATCCTATTTTCCTCCACTGATCAGTATTTTCGTTCAGCCCTAATCCCGTCTATATATTATCTTCAGTTGTAGACGAGATTGGTACAGAAAAAAATTTCTCTTCCTTCGCCATTAAAAAATAAAAATATTCTTCCAGAAATTTTCGAGCAGTTAAATTCGAAAGTGCAAATCTGCACTGATTTGTTGTGCAAAGCAAATCAGTTATTCATTTTACAGAGGCTGTTTTATCCTAGAGGCGGCGGCGGAAGTACGAACTGGTTTTGCACCACCGACCAGATCGCCGAATCGTCTTCAAGAAAGCGACAAAGTACGTGACTCGGCCATTGTTTCCCAACAAAAAGAGAATATAGTTTCACAATACTTCTTAAAAATGTCCTACAAGCCAACCAAATGGAGCAGGGATTCAAAACCAACCATCTTCAACTTCCCCGTAATTATAAGCTAAGGTATCAGAGTATTATGAGATGGTCACTGGCTACTGGCTAGTATTGAAAATCAAAATTCAGCAACCTTTAGTGCAAGCAATTATATGACCATGTGCAATTAGATTAAACACAAATACACCACATATATATTATGGACTTTACAGAACACTTATAGATACAAAATATAAGTACTCACTTGATGTTGTTTGCAGTTACCAGATGGGACAAACAAGCATATAAAACTAAACTGAAGAGAAAACCATGGAACCTTTTATCTAACTCCTCTTGGGAATACTATAGGGACTAGAAATTGACTGCTTACATGATTTTGCTAAATCTGGCCTCCCTGCCTTTTCTTGTAAATCAAAGAATATCCCAATGCCATGTTGTCGGTAAAAGGCTTCAGACCTGGCTACTGCCATCAAAACAAGATTCAAACAAAAAAAATCATAAAAATGGTTTTGATTAAGGTACCAGTCCCACTTCTCAAAACGACTTCACCAAGCACATTTGTAATGCAAACATATGCATATCTTAGTATAGTAATTGAGCTGCATAACCCTATGCAGTATAAGTAGGTTGACTCGTAAGATGGTGATTTTAAACATGGAAGAATCAGCTTATGATGTCTACCTTTAAAACATCTTCTCATGGTTCAGATGTCTATGGTTATTTTTTACGTCAATAGGCCTTGGTACATGTTGTAAGTTTGCCCTTGAAATGTTGCATACAGTCCAAGCATGACTGTCCAAGAGTTATGGTTGCACAACTTAGTACTACCGATGGATTATCACTCCGCTATGAATATTACAAAGTTGACCAGATTGATGACATTTTACGGGAATGTGTCTGTTGAATACCGAATTCTGGGAAGTTATATAAATTAAATATATGTCCCATTTACCAATATTTAGATACCGATGTATTTGTATACAAATGTACATGAGTTTTAATAATGGTAAACATATATTATGTTTTGTTATGATAGTATGAAGTTAATATTTCTGAATCTACGTCACATTCAAATGAATTCAGCACTAAAAATTTAGTCTATATAATTTATACCGTCCGCTCAGGGAAATATCAACTAAAATAAGAAGTTAACTTGCAATATTAAAAACATAATATCTATCTGTAGATTTATTGAATTTCAATTTGGTTTTTATCATTAAATCACAAATTTTATTATCTCTCTCTCTCTCTCTCTATATATATATATATATATATATATATATATATATATATACACATACACACACACACACATACATACATATATGAGGAGGGTTCCGCTACACCTCTTATATTGCACGTGAACTCTCACATTTAATTTCCACCACCCATTTCACCATTCATTCTCTATCTTCCCACTAAGAAATAATATTGAAATGGGAAGAGTGAGAATGAGTGGGTAAATGGATGGTGGAGATTAAAGGGAGAGTTCACGTGCAATATAAAAGATGTAGCGGGACCCTATATATATATATATATATATATATATATATATATATATATATATATATATATATATATATATATATATATATATCATTCCGGGACACCCCTGTTTCGTAGCACCCTTTAGCATCTCTATCTGACCGTGAGCTACACTAGTCTGAATTCAACAAAATTTTGTAGATGTTCAATCCACATATATTCAAAATTTGAGCTCGTTCCAACAATCGTAGAATAATATATTTGATGCTTAAATTTAACGGTTCGAATAAATGTCTGAACAGTGAATAAGTGAGCTAAGATTTTGAAAATGTTACGAATATCGGAACGAGCTCAGATTTTGGATAGATAGTAATATAAATGTGGATTGAACATTTTGGATAGATAGTAATGTGTGTGTGTGGTGGGGGGGGGGGGGGAGGGTTGAAAATCTACAAAATCTTGTTAGATTTGAATTAGTGTACCTCACGGAGTACTTCTTCGGATTGCAGTTGAAGTAAACAGCTATGTAGTATGAAATTGTGTGATTGTTCCGCACATAATATGGAGGAGTGGCATGAAGGGGCATGACACATGAAAAATACAAGTGGGACTACTTGCAATAAGGCATGTCGAATGTTGCAACATGCAGGTATAAATGATACGGGAAGACGCTATGTTGCACGATTCTTCCGAGTGGATAACTGCAACATGTTGAAACTGATTACAGATGCATAATAATCAACACTGCCTGTACAAAGTAAGGTAGAAATAGGAAAAAAGCAAGGCAGCGATTGACTAAGATGCAAGTGATCAGATCCTGAAGCATGAGGCCTGAAATATGTGAGCTGGAAGTGAAGTATGGAAAGTTAGAACAGAACGCGAAGCATGGTGCAACTAAATCAGAATCCAAACTAAGACGTTTTGTAATGATGATGTTGCAACAAAACATTGGGCAAATATTTGTCTGGGTGACTGGGAGGCAAACATATGAGTGGGGCAAATATTTGCCTCTATTTGCCCAAACAAATATTTGGATGATATTTGCCACTGTAAATTACAAAAAAATTGCCAAAACGTATCATATACGGACCATAATTAAAAAAAATGCGATTTAATAACGAAAATAAAATTGAAATCCGATAAATCTAATGAAAGATATCAAGTTTTCAATGTTGCAATTTAACTTGTTCATGATAGTGAATATCTGCCTAGGTGCAAAAACAGGTATGGAAAAAAGGTGGACCTAAGTTATTTAAAAGAGCAAAAAATAAGCCAAAAATTCCACTATACAAATCTTAATGACTAAAGTTCGAAAATTGTAATTAGTAAGAGAATAGGTGCTCCTATCCTCGCCATCGAAAGATCAGCATCTATAATTATCGTATGATGCCCTATATGTAAAGCAATGGAAAACCACACTAGACATTAGTATATATAACACTGATATACTATATATACTTACTAATATAATAATCTGGGTTACCTATATATTACATGAAAAATCAAATAACATGTAAATTACAGTAAATGCATAGAATTATGAAGATCAATAGAGCTCACTGACAAATAAGGAATATATAACAGACAATTACTATAAATATCTCACTAGAAGTATAGCACAGGTAAACAAATTGACAGACAATGATTATGATGCCACAAAGAACACTACTCATACTTATAAGCATAATAATGTTTCTGCTAAACTTAACCTCTGTGCAAACATACTCCGATTAGGCTGAGTGTATCGTAGAAGCAACACACACAGAAATGGTGAGTCATAAGGCATTCATAACCAGATTCAAATCGTAATCGTAAAATCCAAATTTTAAATCAAAACACGTTTTAAATGGTAAATTTTAGATTCAAAAAATATATATTTCAAGGTTTATACATGCTTTGAACTTGATTTTGATATTTGAACTTCTACGTGACTACGTCTAAGCTTAAAACTCAGTTTTTCACTCTAGTTTCGTTTTTACTCTCGTTCAGTAAAAAGAATGAGAATTGTGGATCCAAATAAGTATATTGAACAAACTGGAATGAATCGAATCTTCATTATGATTGTAATTGAGTTTCATTTAGAACGTAAACCAATTCATAAGAGAGAGGTTTCACTTGAAATGAGATTTAAATCGTTAGATTTTAACAATTTGACAACTATTGTGATTTATACAACCATAATCTAGGATACATGAAAGGTCACCTTATGCTAGGTCATGCTAGTTCATCAGTTATAGATCCAGACAATTATGGTTCTACAACATTCAGTTTTGGAAGTGATGTCCGCCATTAGCGAATGTGTGCCCTAATGCCAAAGGCACAAAATTTACTGCTGCAGCTGCTCTTTATCTTGGTTATGATCAAAGTTAATTACGTTTTGATGCACACGTGCAGTATATGTTCATTTAGTAGTTAATTGGGTTTCTAGTTTATCTGATTATTTATATTTTATAGTATGTTTGTGTGGATATAATAATGACATAATGCAAGTAAAGAAGTGAAATATTATATTTCTACATAATCTGAAATTATGCATGAACTATTACCAAATTAAGCAGCATCAACCCTTACGATAAAGGTCAGTAAAAAGAGAATAACAGACGTGCTGGTTTCAAACTGCTTGGCATGAAAGAAAAATAGAAGTTAATACGTGCAATCATTTCAGATGTCAAAACTCGATACTTGTCCGGTTGAAACCAAAGTAGCATCAACCCTTATAATAAAAGCCAGTAAACCTGAAATCCATGAATGAACCATTGCTCTAGTTTTTAACAAATACCAAAAATTGACTGATTTTAAATAAATGAGAGGGGGCCCAAAAAAAGCCAAATTCTAAATGTCAATGTGGATGTTATGTTAATCGCATCATGAACTCAAACAATATAATGCAACGTCGTACAAGCATCCAAAAATATTATTGAATACGCTGAACACATAGAATTAGGATTCACCTACCACTAGATTCTTCCTAGCAGCAAGAACTCAGATATAAACACAACATCGCCCTAGTAATTATAAGAAATTGACTGCATGTCTCATTAAAAGAATCATGCAATATCCAATATATGTGCCTCGTTACGAACCAAAGAATATCCGGCCTGCAGCCTATTGCCAATATAACACAACCAATCCAGTTAATATAACACATGCAAATAATCCACACCTACCACAATGATACCACTCCTACTGACTACAGCAATTCTGCTGAATTTGCTATCAACGCCAACGCATTCGTACCTCAGTATAGCAATTGAGTTATGCAGCCCGATGAAATATACAGACGGTGATCCGTACGATCGTAATCTAAACTACGTGAAGTCGCAGCTTATGACGTATACAAATAAGATATCAGCACATGGCCCAGATGTCTATGGCCTTACGGAATGTCACCTGGGATTCAACCCGTGTTGTGCTTTAGCAGTTGAAATGGTACACACGTTAGAGCGTGACTGCCCAAACTCTATGGGTGCACAGCTCAATACCACTGATGGCTTGTCTCTCCGTTATGAGTATTACAAATTTTATCCAGATTGATCGTAGCATTCGCGTGTTGTTTAAGTTGTGACTACATATATGCATCCACTTTACTTGCTTATAATAAAGATGTATACGGTATGGTCATTGGTCATACGTAAAATATGTGCATCTAATTGAACTGTCATTTATTTCCTAGTACAGCAATATATTGGTAAATAAATGTTCATGAGAATTCAACAGTGACTAAGAATTGCATGAATCTAAATTCCGGAAAAGGTAAAATAAGCTATACACATGCGGGGCTAACTTACCCTCCTTAGTTAGAAACCACTGAGCTGAGGAAAGCAATGTTCATTAGATGAATAGTCGAATCAGCAAGGAAAACATTTATTGACCCTCAAAATCAATTCTACGGTTTCTGCAACTCATCTCCCCAAACTAATTGTAGAGTCAAATCGTTCAAATTTTAAACAGACTCGTAGGTGCACAAAATATACAAGTTCATGCGTTACTTTCATAGAAAAAATGCAGGACAACGAGGAAGAAGAAATGCAGGATGCACTTGTAAGAGCACCTCAAGCGATTGCGGGCGTATATTTTACAAAAATATGCAGATGTAACCGCAGAACTTCTTCCACCAATTTAGGAGGGTCCGTTGGCAGACGCCTAAACTCCAAACGCGTGATGTCAGCGCTCATATCAGAGAGGTGAAACCCAACTTTCGCTCATTTTTGACGTAACTTTGTTTTTTTAACCTTTTTCATTTACCGAACACATGGCAAAACGAAGAATGCCCTTTTCACTATGAACGTGATATTTGAGTGTTCTATTTAAGATGTATTATTTTGTAATATGCATTTAATTTTAATTTATATTTCTTATATGAATATTTTCTGCAGCTTTTTTGCCCGTAGCAATTCAGAATTTCACTTTAGCTTATACTAAATTTCTCCTGCTTTGTTGTGTTTTCATACTTCGATTCTAAACTATTTTTTGTTATTACTTCTAACATAGAAATGTACAAATGAAAATGAGTCAAATCATAATATACTAACCGTTGGTACATTTTATTGAAAAGATTTTAATATTAAGTCTTACATTGCCAAAACATTATAAGTATCTATGAGTATGCAAACTATAATATCAATTGAAATAAAACCAAAGAGACTTGAATAAACATGAAGGTTTGATATTCATGCATATATATTAAGTGTCAAAGATAGACACTTGGGACACGAGGGCGCGGACATTCATGCGTACGGAACAGGGTTTGGTTCTAACACCTCATTTATCAAAATCCACTACGTCGTTGTTGGGCGTGGTTAACCACGTTCGTGCGTCGGACGTGGCCACAACGGTAACGAGGTAAATTGTGGCTACGAACTGTACCTAAAGTTAATAGTACGATAGTTCGTCACACGATCATACAACTTATTTTATTCTCGATCCTAGCTTGACTACATAAGACCTACAAGTATTACAAAGTCAATAGTACGACAGTTCGTCACACGATCATCCAACTTATATTATATTCGATCCAAGATTGACTACATAAGACCTACAAGTATTACATGAGCTGACCGCGACTATGTCACGTAGATTTACTTCTGCGCCAGCGACGCCACATGCATAATTTTCATTTTAACAATTAAATTAGCATGTCTGTAATATACAATGTATGTTATATTTGATTAGTTTACTATTAACGTTAAATAATTACTTATTTATGTTGGTCACATAACCATGTGTGGTAGTTGGCATATGTGTATATCTGAGTATTTTATTGTTAGAATAATTAATATATGGTATTTATGTTAATAATATATTACATAGATCCCTTACCCCCCCCCCCCCCCAACCCTTTCCTTTGAGAGCTGCCGAACTCGCCTCAAGTTGGCTGAACGAACAATTAAAAATCGATTGACAGAAGAAAATGGTGGGACCACCAGTGGTGGTGCTGCGCTGCTAGCTGAAACCCCTTCAAAACCAAAGAATTCAAACATCAACCCCACCCAAAGTTCCCAAAATAACAGAAGAAGAAATAACAACAATGTCAAAACCAATGGTAGGGGGAGGGGAAAGCAAACTGGTGCATCCAATCACATGTCAGGTCGGCAACCCAATCATCATCAATGATTCCCACGCCCTCCACCAAGTTGCCAGCAATGACAAAATCCACTTGGATCTTGGAACTCTTGGTATGCCAGTCCACCTCCTTGTCCATATCCTTCATCACCATGGCAACCGAGGCAAGTAAATCAAGCTCAACGTGCTACTAGGCAAGGAGTCCTTGGGTCTCGTCCACAGGTGTACAACACTGTGGCTCCACCCGTTGGATACACACCAACCAATATTGAAGCTGCCATGCATGCTTTATCATTCTCGCAACCCGATGGAAATTTTTATATGGATACCAGTGCAACATCTCACATGACAGTGGATCAAGGTATACTTTCTTCTTATTTCAATTCTAGCAATAATTATCATAACACTGTTTTTGGCAGTGGTCATTTAATTACAATTGTTGGTCATGGTAGCACTAATTTACCCTTACCATACCCTCCATTTATCCTAAACAATGTTTACATGCTCCCAAACTTATTAAAAGTCTGATATATGTTCGCAAGTTCTCCACTGATAATATGGTTTGTGTTGAATTTGATCTGTTTGGATTTTCTATTAATGATTTACAGACGGGGACCAAACTAATGAGATGTGACAGCACTGGGGATCTTTATCCTCTCTTCTCCAATAATCAAGTCACTCCCTTTATCAATCAGTCAGTCTTTACTACTCTCTCTTCAGATCTTTGGCATAACCGTTTAGGACATCCTGGCGCTGCTGTGCTTAAATCATTAAATCATAAAAATTTCTTTAATTGTAATAAGGCTTGTAAAACTTATTGTTCTTCTTGTCCTCTTGGCAAACATTCTAAATTATCATTTTTTGATTCTCTGTCGTACACTTTGCTATCTTTTGATATTATTCACAGCGATCTTTGGACATCGCCTGTTGTTAGTTCTTGTGGCCTCTGTTATTATGTTCTTTTTCTTATTGATTATAGAAAATTTTTGTGGACATTCCCCATTGCCAAAAAGTCATAAGTTAAACACTTATTCAAATCTTTTCATGCTCTAATCAAAACTCAATTTGAACGTAATATTAAAACATTCCAATGTGGCAATGGTACATAATACATCAATGACACCTTTAAACAATTCTTTGATCATAATGGGATGTTATTCCGCCTTTCTTTCCCCTACAGCTCTCCTCAAAATGGCAAAGTTGAACGAACCATTAAATCAATAAACAATATCATTCGTACTTTGCTCGCTAATGCCTCCATCCCACCTTCTTTTTGACATCATGCTTTAGAAATGGCCACATATCTTCTTAACATACTTCCAACTGAAGTCTTAGAATTTCAGTCTTCTACCCAAATTCTATACCAATGCGATCCCAAATTCTCGGAATTGCGTGTATTTGGCTGCCTATATTTTCCTTTATTTCTGACCACTTCTATCCACAAATTGCAAGCTCGATCCACTCCATGCGCTTATCTTGGTCCCGCTCCCTACCATAGAGGCTCAAAGTGTTACGATATGGCAACTGGCAAAATCATTATATATCGTCATGTGAAATTCATTGAGACCGAATTCACTTTCGCACAAATTCACAAAACCACAAATACATTGTACGATTTTTTTTAACTACCAATAGTTCTAATTCTTTATTGAATTATTTGCATTCCACTTTAAAGCCTCCTAACATATCTGAGTCCACACCTTATTCTAGCCCACTACATCAGCCTCCTCTTACTAGGCCATGGCCTCAACTAGACCCACTTGCTTCCTCTTCTGTTGCGCCACTAGCTCCTACGGGCTCAGTTCCCCGACAATTCTCTCCTTGTGCTATCAACACTCAGGTTGGTTGACAAAATCAGCTAAGCCCACAGCCCACTCCACTTCTTTTCAGTCCACAAACACAACCAACTCACCCTGCTCAATCGGCTGCCCAATCTAAAAGCTCTAGGTCAACGACGTCTCTTTCCCCAAACACCTCCATTACAACTGCTCAAACGAACCAAACCCAAATCCCACAAAGTTCTTTGTGGCCTAACAACCCCATATTACCTTGTATGACAACCCGAGTGATGGGTGGCATTTTTAAACCAAATCCTAAATACACTACCAGTTTACATACATCCACCACAAACATATCTCTTATACCTAAGGACCCTGTTAGTGCTCTTCATGACCATAACTGGAATAGTGCAATGTTGGATGAATTCAATGCTTTAATTGATAATAAGACATGGGAGTTAGTGCCCAGGCCACCTAATGTGAATGCAATCCGGTCTATGTGGATTTTTCGTCACAAGTACAAATCTGATGGTTCTTTTGGGCGGCATTGCCCGTCTTGTAGGTGATGGTAAAACTCAGCAACAAGGTATTGATTGTGAAGAAACGTTTAGCCCAGTGATTTAACCAGCAACCATACGAGCATTTCTTAGTATCGCTCTTTCAAAATCTTGGCACATTCATCAATTAGATGTCAAGAATGCTTTCTTACATGGTCATCTTAATGAGGCTGTCTATACGCATTAGCCCATGGGGTTTCAAGAAAAGAGACATCCAGATCATGTGAAAAATCTCTATATGGTTTAAAACAAGCTCCTCGGGCTTGGCATCAGCGATTTGTAGACTTTGTTGCTTCCATTAGATTTACTCATAGTAAATCTGATCACTCTTTGTTCATTTATAGACAAGGTTCAGATATGGCATATATACTGTTGTATGTTGACGACATAATTCTTACTGCTTCTTCAAATCATTTGCGCAATTCTTTCATTACTCTCCTGAGTTCAGAATTCGCTATGAAGGATCTTGGTCAGTTAAGTTTTTTATGGGTATTGTTGTTACTCGTCTTGCAAATGGCTTATTTCTATCTCAGAAAAAGTATGTTGCAGATATCATTGATAGAGCTGGAATGGTAACTGTAGTCCTTGCCCTACTCCGGTTGACACTAAAGCTAAACTTAGTGCTACTAAGGATGCCCCGTATAAGGATCCTACTAAGTATCGTCGTCTTGCGGGTGCTCTTCAGTATCTTACCTTCACAAGGCCTGATATTGCTTATGTTGTACAATAGGTGTGCCTTCATATGCATGATCCAAGAGTTGAGCACATGACTGCTCTCAAGCGCATCTTGCGCTATATTCATGGTACACTATCTTATGGTTTGCATCTGCACAAGTATTATATTGACAAACTTATCGCCTATACAGATGCTGATTGGGGTGGATGCCCAGATACTAGACGCTCCACCTCAGGTTATTGTGTATTTCTTGGAGATAATCATATTTCTTGGTCCTCTAAACATCAGCCTATATTGTCTCATTCTAGTGCAGAAGCTGAGCATAGAGAAGTTGCTAATGTTGTCTCCGACTCATGTTGGATCAGAAATTTGTTATTAGAGTTGCATGTTCCCATTCAGAAAGCCATCTTGGTTTATTGTGACAATGTAAGTGCGATCTACTTATCTGGTAATCCTGTTCAGCATCAACGCATAAAACACATTGAAATGGATATTCACTTTGTCTGTGAAAAAGTAGCTAAAGGCGAAGTTCGAGTCCTCCATGTCCTATCCCGTTATCAAATTGTTGATATTTTTACAAAAGGTCTTCCGCATGTGCTATTTGACAAATTTCGGGACAGCCTCAACGTCCGATAATGACCTGTTTCGACTGCAGGGGAGTGTTAGAATAATTAATATATGGTATTTATGTTAATAATATACTACATAAATACTATATATTAATGGTAGAAGCTTTGTATTAGAATAATTAAAATATAGTATTTATGTTAATAATATATTACATAAATACCATATATTAATGGTAGAAGATTTGTCATTGGTTATATATGTTATTATATATTACACATGGTAATATATAATAACACTAGTGACAGAAGAATAAATGCATGTTATTTATATTATATATTTATGTAAACATTGGCAGCCCTAAATGCCTACAAAAAGGGCTGACAAATTATGAAATGAAAGCAAGAAATTTGAAATCTTACATTTATCACAAAGCATGACTTGTTTAGAGACAGACTACATGCATCACCTTTTGGTGAATTTCTACAGTTAACTACATTTGCGCATGTCGATTGTTGCATAGTAGATCCACTTAGCGAGAGATAATGGTTTTGTAACACCCCACGTCCATTAATGTCACTCACAAAGGGAATGCATTAACTTCCATAGAGCATTTAAAGTAAGTATAGAACAGAAAATCACAACAAGACAGATATAAACAGTACTTGAAAATTTAAAACTTTATTTCATTGCAGCGGATAAACCCATATGTTTGATTACATCATCAAAACCATAAAACCAAAGTCAAGTACATCATATCCATCTTGATAAAACAAAGTACATAAACCAAAAGACATAATCCCCAACATCAAAAATAGCCATAAATAAAGAGAAGCTGAACTTTACTTCAGCGGTCCAAAAAATCTTCTAAAAGCAGTCCAAAATCAAGCTCCACTGGTGCTAGTTCCAACCTGAGCACCTAGGGGAAAAAAAGGAAAGTGATGGAAAAAGGGGGTTAGACATAAAGTTTGGCGAGTATGATAATTCTAACAATATAATTAACAAAGTAACTAGGCTAAGGCATAAGTTGGAAAATAAGGAAATAACCATGAACCATTGAGTATGGCAGAGTAAATAAGGAAACCAGATGAACAACGGTATCGTTAAAGCGCACCTAACCCACTAAGATAAATTTACTAAACTACATCAACACTATAGGATAATTGCTATACTGCACCGCCACTAGTATACTGCTCCACCACTAGTCACCCTAAGATTGATCCCGCCTACAGACTTAATAATGATATTGGTAGTTTCGTGCACCCCTAGCTGCCTTCTTAGGTGCCGTCTGCCCCTATCTCCACTAGGTGTACCCACTACCCCCAAGCGATCGGCTCCCAAGCTCGTAGATACCCGTGCTGGCCCCACAGTGGGGTGTATCACTCCCCAAAGTGGCAACCCGATACCACTAAGAATGGACGGCTTATACCTACACGATGCGACAACGTCTTACCAACCAGCCCGTGTCCACACACGCATATGAACCCGTTGGACTTGCGTTGCCACCGCTAACCCGGTTTGGCCTCTTACTGTCAAGCCCAGTATGCGTGTCCCGTCCTCGACTTGGGTCAAGCCCACAAAGATACGTATGGGTTACTGGTTGAAACAGGCTCCCATTACTTGACACAAGCTATCCACCTAAGCTTGGTCCCCTCTAATACATCCCACTTAACCCACTTCTTATTTATGTTTCAGTTACATGTTTCACATTTTGGTTAAGTGTTTCTAATCGTATTTCCAAATGCCACCCAAGGCCCCACTTAAGCCCCTCATGTCTGTAACACCCCACCTCCGCCAGTGCCACTCTTGCAAGGGCACCGACTTTGGAGGGGCGTTTAAACAAGGTAAACATGCATGCAGATATCACAAGACAGAACATATAAGTAAAAAAAAACAGAGTAAATATAGCAGCGGATAAAAACTAGCATATCAAAACCATAAGTTAAGTTACAACACAGTACTTGATCATTATTTTCCATAAACAAAGTCTAGAAACATAAAACTGGAAACTGGAAAGGAAAACATAAAGTAGCTATCCCCAAGGTAGAAAACCATAGCGAGCTCAAGTCCAAAGCATACATGAGCTATCCAGGAAAAGCAGCTAAGATCCAAGCTAAGTACTGGTATTCCCGCCCTGTAAACCTGGGGGGGGAAACGAAAGAAAAGAGGCGAAAGAAAATGGGTCAGTCAAAAGACTGGTAAGTCCTACCTACTATTGTACAACAACTAATAAAGTTAACTGTATATGTAACCAGGATGAGTCATAGGATGATAACTGGCATGGAAAAAGTCAACAAGATAGATCAAGTGTGGCACCGCATATACAAGGTTGAGGTTTGCACCAAGTGTACTAGTATCACAAGTCATGTCAAGTGTAAACAAGAAGTGATCCCCAGGCCCAAGTTTGGCCCAACATCATGAATGACCTAAACCAAGGTCCAACTAGCACGGTCTAGTCGATCGGCTCTCCTAAAGCCTAACTCGTCAAGTGTCGGTGTCATACGGCCCAACTACGAAGTGTAGCTAAACTGTGCTAGGTCCACCCTAGGGTGTATCAAGTCCTAGGGTGTCAACCACTGACACAAACCAAGCACGCACAGTTTAAACCTACTGGTGCCCGTGCCTGCTTTTTCAACTCCGGACCATGTGCACGACCATGGCCCGCCTGAACCTACACCGGCGCACCTACACAGCCATCGTTTTGGTCGCTTACATGTCAACCCAGTAATCGTGCCCCACCCTAGCCTAGTCCATAGGGTATCATGATACAACCAAGAGGGTTACTGGTGCAAAGGACTACGTAACTAGGGTTTCCTTAATGGGTTAAACGTGGTTAACCCAACTCATCCAAGTACCAAGTTGGTTAAGTGTACCCAAGGTTCATGACTTAACCCTACCAACCCATCGTGTTTAATTGGTTAAGTATCAAGCGGTCCATGACTTAACCCTACCATGTGGCATTAATTAATTTAATGCACCCAACCTCTAACATTAGACCTTGTTGTGGTTACTAGTTAGGCCGGGCGGGTCCGGGTAGGTTTACACCACAACTTAGTCTAACCTCGGGTTTCACGTGAAACATGACCAACTACTCACATTGGGTCCTATTGCTTGTAGCCACTAATTAAGCCGGTCGGTTCCGGGTAGGTTTATGCTACAAGCTCAACCCAACCTCGAGTTGGCCATCCTCATGTTTTCTACGTGTCATGTCCACCATGTTTTCAAAACACATTACAAATTTTCAAGCAATTGGGTAGACCTAACTTAATAGGTAAATTCCCAATGGGTAGACCTAACTTAATAGGTAAATTCCCAAGCTTGTGTTTTTATGTCTTTTAAGTTTACCCAACCCCAAACGCAATCCCCTCGCTTTACATATCGCAATAGCGCATAAAGGATAAAAAGAGGGAACTTGGCAAAATCATGACATAAAGGTGTTGGAGCCACAAGTTAAACATGGTGGCATATGAGACAAAGATGTGATCATAAACTTGCATATCATGTTATCAACTTGCAAGATATTCATAAGCATGCATAACATCATTTTTACTTGCATAGTGTTCATATGCATGCATAACATCATTTTTACTTGCATAGTGTTCATATGCATGCATAACATGGTTTCAACTTGCATAAGGTTCATATGCATGCATAACATCAAACTTGGCAAATTGGCGGAACATGGCCATAGATAGCATGAGATAAGAACTAGTAACATGCATATAACATTATGTGCATGTTAATACAAGGTTTATGAGAGTTTCAAAGTTGCATCATGCAACATTTCCAACCAAAGATCACATCTTTCTATGCATAAAGCCAAGGTAATGACTTTACTAACATGCATAGAGTAAGCTTATGCATAAAATCATAAGATCAAAGCACATATCATGATTAACCCCAAACTCAACTTGCAACATAACATATTAACTTCATAGTTAAAATACAAGAGTAGAAATAGGCTTACAATGCTATGACGACTCAAATGAGTATAGCAAATGTAAGAAACCCCCTTATGCAACTAATTAAAATCCCAAAATGCAAGCAAACTTGATCAAGACTCCTCCTTTATGATGCCATTAGAGAAACAAGACTTTAATGCAAGCTAAAGAGGATCATACAAGCCTAAATACACTTGTATGCATGGAAATTTCTTGAAAATTGATTTAGGAATTTATGAAGAGAGTGGAGGCCATGAGAGGATTGATTTTGCCATAGTTTAGTTGTAGGATAGATTAATGATGATTTAGGGTAGGTTAGGGTCTTATTTATAGATTAGGCTAGTGATTTAGACCATAGGATTAAACCCTAGTTCTCATCTCAACCCTCCAAATCGAATCTGGCCCCCAAGCTCAACACAAACCCCAAAATGGTGCACCAGGCAGGACTGGGCGTCTGAGCCAAGTCGACAGCCAAGTCGACAGGGCTGTCGACCTGGTCAGACCCAGTCGACTCCCAAGTCGACAGGGCTGTCGACTTGGGTACTGTGGCGGGAATTTTCCCGCCTTGGCCCAACTGGCCCAATTTCCAAGCTTAGATTTGAATTTGAAAAATCTGTTTTTATTTAGAAATTTTCTGAAAACTTTGTTGGGCCTTAATCGGGTCATACGAACTCCTATTTTCGAAAACTCGGACTCTATTTCGCGTATTTTTCCGAGACGAACGCAATGGCATAGCCCGTTTCCCTTGATTCAGATTTATAAATTAAATTCTTCCTCGATTTCTGTTATAACAGGTTATTGAAAATACGGGTTGTTACATTCTCCCCTCCTTAAAGGATTTCGTCCCCGAAATTCCCAAGTTAGGAAGAACGTATCCTACCATCCAACATCCATCTACCCAAAACATCATCCACGAGCAATCATTGTCCTTACAAGATTCTAAATGCTGTATGAACATATGCAAAGGTGTGTGTATATGTACTTATCTAATGCAAATATCATCAATGCAGATTATGTTAGTGAAATGAATCCATATGTATGTAATTCCTAACATAATGTATAACATCTATATGTGTGCACATCACATACATCCATATGCAACATCCATGTGATAACACAAAAATTTTCATCCATGAATAAGCATAAACACTCATGCATATGCAATATGAGGAGTGTGTGAGCCGATCTAGTGCCTAATCGTGTATAATGCATCCACGAGTAACCACTTGCAACCACTTGCAGCCACTTGCAACCATCAAGCATAACATGTTTCAAACACATGTTTCATCCAAAGGGTTTCTACCTAAGGTTCTCATGACAAGATTAGCACGATAACTAGACAAACATGGATAGCAAAGAGAAAGATATGCTAACAAAGAAAGGAGATTGAGAATGTACCCTCAAAAAGGAATGGATAAAGCCCACGCATCTTCTCCTCGGTTTCCCAAGTTGCGTCTTCTTCGGCTTCACCCCATTGAACCTTCACTAACTTGACCTCTCGATTCCTTAGCTTCTTGGTCTCTGTCCCCAAGATACGAATCGGAGCTCTCCTCAAAGTAGCTTCTTTCTCCACTTCCACATCTTCCAGAACACTTGGCTCAACAACCTCTGCTGACTCATGTAAACACTTCCGGAGATGCGAGACATGAAAAACATCGTGTACTCCGGCAAGCTTCTCGGGCAATTTCACCCTATAAGCCATCTGCCCGATCCTCTCTATAATAGGGAAGGGTCCAACAAATCTCGGTGCTAACTTCCCCATGGCTCCAAATCGGACCACATTCCGCGAAAGAGAAACCTTCACGAAAACCATATCTCCAACACCAAACTCCAAATCAGATCTTCGCTTATCAGCATAGGATTTCTGTCGGTCTTGGGCCGCTTTCATCCATCTTCGAATCAACTCGATCTTCTCGGATGCATCTCTGATCATATCAGGCCCAAGTATAAGCTTATCTGTAGTCTCCCACCAACATGTAGGCGACTTGCACGGCCTCCCATATAAAGCTTCAAATGGTGCCATCCCTATGCTTGCTTGATAACTGTTATTATATGTAAACTCAACAAGAGGAAGATGGTCTTCCCAAGTACCACCAAAATCCAGAATACAAAGCCTTAACAGATCCTCGAGTACCTTATTCACCCTTTCGGTTTGACCGTCCGTCTGTGGGTGATAAGCAGTACTTAGATTCAACCTCGTGCCCATGGCTTCTTGCAAGCTATTCCAGAACTGACTTGTAAAGATTGGGTCACGGTCACTGACTATACTAGAAGGAACTCCATGAAGTCTCACAATCTCGCGAAGATATACAGACGCTAGCCAAGATGCGGTCCTCTTGCTCTTTACCGGAATGAAATGAGCACTCTTCGTAAGTCTGTCCACAATGACCCAAATGCTCGTATTCCCTTTCCTTGACTTTGGTAGCCCATCAATAAAATCCATGGAAATACTCTCCCACTTCCAAAGTGGAACGTCTAGAGGATGCAATAGCCCACCGGGCTTCTTCGACTCGGCCTTAACTTGCTGGCAAATGAAACATCTAGAAACAAACTCTGCCACATCCTTCTTCATCCCAGGCCAAAAGAAAATACGCTTCATATCTTTATACATCTTATATCCGCCTGGATGTATAGTCAACTTAGAGCGATGCGCTTCCTCAAGAACTTTTCTTACTAGATCTTCTACCACTGGAACACATAACCTTCCATCTCTCCTCAGCCAACCCTTGTCATCAATAGAATATCGAGCGAGATGACTAGACATCTCTCCTCGAATTAGCTTATCCATAATCTCAACTATCTGAGGATCTTCTTTCTGCGAAGCCCCAACTTGATCAAGAAGGGTAGGTCTGAGCTCCAGAGATGCTAAAGAATCGGTCATCGACTCAATTGCCAAAGAGAAATCAAAGGTTGCCACATACTCTAAATTCTTCATCTCAACGAATAGAGGACTTAGGGTCAACCTCTTTCTGCTTAGTGCATCAGCCACAACATTACCCTTGCCAGGGGTATAAGCTATCTCGAAGTCATATGATGCCAAGAATTCCATCCACCTTTGCTGCCTAAGATTCAGATCTTTCTGCGAGAAGAGATACTTGAGTGATTTGTGATCAGTATACAACTCAAACCTTTCGCCTAAAAGATAGTGGCGCCAGGACTTGAGTGCAAAGACAATCGCCGCTAACTCCAAGTCATGAGTGGGGTAGTTCTTCTCACGAACTTTAAGTTGCCTACCCCCATAACATATCACTCTTCTCTCCTGCATCAGAACAGCGCCTAACCCCGTGCCACATGCATCGGTATACACGGTAAACATTTTACCGCCATCGGGTAATGCCAAAACTGGAGCTGTGGTAAGGGCCCTTTTGAGCCTTTGAAAAGCAAGCTCACACTCTAAGTCCCATGCAAAGACTAAGTTCTTCTTCGTCAATCTAGTGAGAGGGGCCGAAATCTTAGCGAAGTCTCTAATGAACTTCCTATAGTAGCCTGCCAGACCGAGAAAGCTTCGCACTTCGGTTGCATTCCTAGGAGTATTCCAGTCTTGAACTGCAACCACTTTCGCGGGATCCACAGCTATACCCTGCTTAGAAATTATATGCCCAAGAAATCGGACTTCCTTTCTCCAAAAGTGGCATTTGGAGAACTTGGCTTTCAACTGATGGCCTCTAATCGTATCCATCACTTCCTTGAGGTGTCTAGCATGTTCTTCCTCGTCTTTTGAAAAGATCAGAATATCATCCACGAAGACAACAACAAACTTGTTAAGGAACTCCCTGAACACCCTACTCATCAAATCTACGAAGTAGGCGGGTGCATTAGTCAAGCCGAATGGCATAACAAGCCATTCAAAGAATCCGTCTGGAGTCCTAAATGCAGTCTTATCAATGCTGTTTTCAGCCACTCTAAGCTGATGAAATCCGGTGGCTAAATCAAGCTGAGAGAAAACAGAAGCACCAACAAGCTGGTCGAAGAGGTCATATATCCTCGGTAATGGATGCCTATTCTTCTTGGTCAGCTTGTTCAACTCTCGATAATCAACACATAGACGAAGCGAGCCGTCTGCCTTAGTAGCGAACACTACAGGAGCACCCCATTCAGAAATGCTTCGCCTAATAAAATTCTTCTCAAGTAGCTCCTTGATTTGCTTACTGAGCTCTCTCCTTTCATGCGGGGCCATGTGCCTAACTGGTAAGGAGACAGGCTTAGCATTATCAACCAGATAAATGCGGAAATCTATCTCTCGCTTAGGGGGTAACCCCTTAACTTCTTCAAAGACATCAGGGTATTCTCGAACCACCCTTACAAATTGCAGATCATCGATGGACGAGTCAAGAGATTCAAGATAACATAGCATGACGGGATCTAGCGGGTTGCAAGAAATCTCTAGGGTATTACCCAGGTGAGTCATGAGTCTCACCACCCTATGCTCACAATCGAGAATGGCTCCATAGTGGGACAACCAATCCATGCCCAAGATCAACCCGTATCCCGTTAACCCGAGAACATAAGCATCACACGAGAATTCTACGGTCAAGATAGAAATCCTCAAATCCATACAGATCATAGATAAATGGGCTGAACCCCCAATCGGATTCGAAACACAAACGGGATCCTCAACTAAGCTAGTACTTAGGTGCAAACTTTCAACAATGCCAGAAGAAATAAAACTATGCGATGCGCCAGAATCAAATAAGGTGCGAACAGGATAATCAAAAATATAAACAAGACTTTCTACAGAAATGCTACCTCGATCCTGAACTGGAGCGGCGTTGAGAGCATGCACTTGCCCTCCGGATGAACCTGCACGTTGAGTCTGTCCATGCCCCTGCTTCTTAGGGCAATCCTTGCTAAAGTGTCCTGTCTCTCCACAGTGAAAGCACCCACCCAATTTCATTCTCTTCTTCCTACAGTCCTTGGCTATGTGCCCAACAATCCCACAGAAGTTGCACTTTCTTGGGTCCTTTGCCTTGTTCTTGTTGCCCTTGTTGTTCTTGTTGTTCTTGTTGTTCTGATTACTCTGATTCCCTCCCCACTTGGAGTCTGCCTTCTTAGGCTGAGTCTCATTGGGCTTGACTTCTTTCTTCCTATTCTTATCCTCTCCCTGCAGCAATGCCATGTCTACTAGGCTCTCGAAAGTGGCCCCCATGGGTATGTGTGACATGGCTAGACCTTGTAATGGCTCATTGAACCCTCGTGCAAAACGTAGAGCCTTCTTCTCGGGAGTATTGACCATGTCCAAACCGAATCGGGCAAGCTGGTTGAACTTATTCACATATTCTCTCACCGTCATGTCTCCTTGCTTCAAAGCTATGAACTTCTCTAGTTGCAAATTTGCCTCTGCAGATGATAGAAACTTAAGCCCAAACCTTTCCCTAAAGTCGGCCCAGGTTTCTACGGGCCTTGTAGCATTGGTGACCTCCCACCAATAAGAAGCTTCCTCCTTTAGTAGCCAAACCGCCAACAGAACCTTTCTATGGTCCTCTATATCAAAAATGGCAAAAAGATCTTCGGTCTCCTTCAACCAATTTCTTGCTTCCACGAAAGTCTCTGTCCCAATAAATTTTTTGCCACCCATGGCCTTGAAGTCCTTGCAAACCTTGGCGAAATCGGCTTGTGGTTGCTGAGGAGGAGGAGGAGGTGGAACCTCAGTGATAGTGGGAGTGGTTGCTGAACCTGCATTATTGGCCCTAGCTTCCAAGTACCTCCGGAACCATCCGGGAATGGTGACTCCCTCAGGAAGATTGAGATCGGCCATGCTGAAAAAGGAAAAGATAGATTTAGAACGAGGAAACGAAGGATAGTGCTTATGGCTCTTTGGGGGGATAGCCTTTCAAAATAAACTAGACTTTTCTTTGGAAAATACTTAATTGGTTTTGAAAATAGCTTTTAAAAGTAACTTTAAAACCCTTTTTGCTCCAATCTCGTAAACCTTATGCTCTGATACCAAATGTAACACCCCACCTCCGCCAGTGCCACTCTTGCAGGGGCACCGACTTTGGAGGGGCGTTTAAACAAGGTAAACATGCATGCAGATATCACAAGACAGAACATATAAGTAAAAAAAAAACAGAGTAAATATAGCAGCGGATAAAAACTAGCATATCAAAACCATAAGTTAAGTTACAACACAGTACTTGATCATTATTTTCCATAAAAAAAGTCTAGAAACATAAAACTGGAAACTGGAAAGGAAAACATAAAGTAGCTATCCCCAAGGTAGAAAACCATAGAGAGCTCAAGTCCAAAGCATACATGAGCTATCCAGGAAAAGCAGCTAAGATCCAAGCTAAGTACTGGTATTCCCGCCCTGTAAACCTGGGGGGGAAACGAAAGAAAAGAGGCGAAAGAAAATGGGTCAGTCAAAAGACTGGTAAGTCCTACCTACTATTGTACAACAACTAATAAAGTTAACTGTATATGTAACCAGGATGAGTCATAGGATGATAACTGGCATGGAAAAAGTCAACAAGATAGATCAAGTGTGGCACCGCATATACAAGGTTGAGGTTTGCACCAAGTGTACTAGTATCACAAGTCATGTCAAGTGTAAACAAGAAGTGATCCCCAGGCCCAAGTTTGGCCCAACATCATGAATGACCTAAACCAAGGTCCAACTAGCACGGTCTAGTCGATCGGCTCTCCTAAAGCCTAACTCGTCAAGTGTCGGTGTCATACGGCCCAACTACGAAGTGTAGCTAAACTGTGCTAGGTCCACCCTAGGGTGTATCAAGTCCTAGGGTGTCAACCACTGACACAAACCAAGCACGCACAGTTTAAACCTACTGGTGCCCGTGCCTGCTTTTTCAACTCCGGACCATGTGCACGACCATGGCCCACCTGAACCTACACCGGCGCACCTACACAGCCGTCGTTTTGGTCGCTTACATGTCATCCCAGTAATCGTGCCCCACCCTAGCCTAGTCCCTAGGGTATCATGATACAACCAAGAGGGTTACTGGTGCAAAGGACCACGTAACTAGGGTTTCCTTAATGGGTTAAACGTGGTTAACCCAACTCATCCAAGTACCAAGTTGGTTAAGTGTACCCAAGGTTCATGACTTAACCCTACCAACCCATCGTGTTTAATTGGTTAAGTATCAAGCGGTCCATGACTTAACCCTACCATGTGGCATTAATTAATTTAATGCACCCAACCTCTCACATTAGACCTTGTTGTGGTTACTAGTTAGGCCGGGCGGGTCCGGGTAGGTTTACACCACAACTTAGTCTAACCTCGGGTTTCACGTGCAACATGACCAACTACTCACATTGGGTCCTATTGCTTGTAGCCACTAGTTAAGCCGGTCGGTTCCGGGTAGGTTTATGCTACAAGCTCAACCCAACCTCGAGTTGGCCATCCTCATGTTTTCTACGTGTCATGTCCACCATGTTTTCAAAACACATTACAAATTTTCAAGCAATTGGGTAGACCTAACTTAATAGGTAAATTCCCAATGGGTAGACCTAACTTAATAGGTAAATTCCCAAGCTTGTGTTTTTATGTCTTTTAAGTTTACCCAACCCCAAACGCAATCCCCTCGCTTTACATATCGCAATAGCGCATAAAGGATAAAAAGAGGGAACTTGGCAAAATCATGACATAAAGGTGTTGGAGCCACAAGTTAAACATGGTGGCATATGAGACAAAGATGTGATCATAAACTTGCATATCATGTTATCAACTTGCAAGATATTCATAAGCATGCATAACATCATTTTTACTTGCATAGTGTTCATATGCATGCATAACATCATTTTTACTTGCATAGTGTTCATATGCATGCATAACATGGTTTCAACTTGCATAAGGTTCATATGCATGCATAACATCAAACTTGGCAAATTGGCGGAACATGGCCATAGATAGCATGAGATAAGAACTAGTAACATGCATATAACATTATATGCATGTTAATACAAGGTTTATGAGAGTTTCAAAGTTGCATCATGCAACATTTCCAACCAAAGATCACATCTTTCTATGCATAAAGCCAAGGTAATGACTTTACTAACATGCATAGAGTAAGCTTATGCATAAAATCATAAGATCAAAGCACATATCATGATTAACCCCAAACTCAACTTGCAACATAACATATTAACTTCATAGTTAAAATACAAGAGTAGAAATAGGCTTACAATGCTATGACGACTCAAATGAGTATAGCAAATGTAAGAAACCCCCTTATGCAACTAATTAAAATCCCAAAATGCAAGCAAACTTGATCAAGACTCCTCCTTTATGATGCCATTAAAGAAACAAGACTTTAATGCAAGCTAAAGAGGATCATACAAGCCTAAATACACTTGTATGCATGGAAATTTCTTGAAAATTGATTTAGGAATTTATGAAGAGAGTGGAGGCCATGAGAGGATTGATTTTGCCATAGTTTAGTTGTAGGATAGATTAATGATGATTTAGGGTAGGTTAGGGTCTTATTTATAGATTAGGCTAGTGATTTAGACCATAGGATTAAACCCTAGTTCTCATCTCAACCCTCCAAATCGAATCTGGCCCCCAAGCTCAACACAAACCCCAAAATGGTGCACCAGGCAGGACTGGGCGTCTGAGCCAAGTCGACAGCCAAGTCGACAGGGCTGTCGACCTGGTCAAACCCAGTCGACTCCCAAGTCGACAGGGCTGTCGACTTGGGTACTGTGGCGGGAATTTTCCCGCCTTGGCCCAACTGGCCCAATTTCCAAGCTTAGATTTGAATTTGAAAAATCTGTTTTTATTTAGAAATTTTCTGAAAAATTTGTTGGGCCTTAATCGGGTCATGCGGACTCCGATTTTCGAAAACTCGAACTCTATTTCGCGTATTTTTCCGAGATGAACGCAATGGCATAGCCCGTTTCCCTTGATTCAGATTTATAAATTAAATTCTGCCTCGATTTCTGTTATAACAGGTTATTGAAAATACGGGTTGTTACAATGTCCCACTACATGCTTATATGGTTAAGTGTTTCTTAATTCATTAAGACCATAACCTCATAAAGACCTCTCACATTAGACTGACATTTGTGGCAGCTGGATTTGTCGGGCGGGTCCGGGCAGTCTTACACCACAAAAGAGCCTAACCTCGTATCTTTACAATTGTTACGTATTTAGTTTATGCCTAAGACCTGTCACATTAGACTGACATTTGTGGCAGCTGGATTTGCCGGGCGGGTCCGGGCAGTCTTACACCACAAAAGAGTCTAACCTCGTGTCTTAGACGATTAATTACTCCTAATTAATCATCCCCCAAATTTGAATTACTTTCCCTATTCAAATTATCAATCAATTCCAAATTAGCGATGTCCATAATTGACTCAATTATGTCCATTCATTTATGGTATGTAAAATCGTACCAATTTCACCACAATTTTATTTTATGCCTTTTAAGGCGTTTACGCCAATTAAATATTAATATCACCCCCTTTACCCCCACGTAGTACGTTTGTTCGTTTAACGTAAAAATATACGTTAGACTTGAATAGTCTAACTCATGAAATAAAAGAAAACATCACATATATACACATAATTAAAACATAGATCTAACATAGGGGTGAACTTGCATATGTGAATGATGTTCTACATCTAAAACTTGCATAGGCCAAGATTACAACTTGCATAAACAACATATGTCATAGATCCAAATTTAAGGTGTGAACTTGATGAGAAAATGGCCACAAACTTGCATAAACATCATATGTCATAGATCTATATCTAAAAGGGGTAAACTTGCATAGGTAATAACATAACATGATTCATATCCAACTCATAAACTCACATATGTGATTGCAACAATGGTGTAAACAAGTATCTAACATGTAAGGTATCATGTAGAATTTAACCTATAACTTACACATGTTATAGCCTAACTTTCAATTAAATTTTCACATAAACTAGGTGTCATAACCATGCAAGTTCACATATAATTCTACCCAACATGTATATGATTCATGTTTGAATTCAAAATCTAAACTTGCCTACAAACGATTTATCATATGAATCAATATCACAAACTAGCATAAGGAACATGACGATTTGATTGTATATAAAATTACAATATGGATGATAGCACATAACTTTACATCATAAATGATAGCATCACAACATAACATCATTGATATTTCAATCACAATCCTACAACATAATTACAACATGCAATCAATACTTCATATCACATCCATACAATCCGCGTTATAACTTAATCTAATTAATTTACTAATTATCTTGTTAAAACTATCGAACTCACAACTCAAAAGCAGTCTTGAGTTCTGAATTCTGATTTCTGGAGTTGAATTAGCGCTCCTTTGATGAAGATTCGCTGTTAGGGTTGAATAGTTTTGATTTGGTTGCTGTTCTTCCTCTTTAATTTGGTGGCGGTTGCTCTAGGGTTCAAGACAACAACATGACGGCCATAGTTTTAGTTTTAATTCTGATTTAGGGTTTGAGTCTATGGGTCTTTTTATAGAATTTTGAATTAATTTAAGCCGTCGGATGTTCTTAGGGTTAATCAAAACCATTCAATCAAGATAGGGTGATGAGTCAACCCTAATGACTCAGCAAGGAGTCAGAAAGGACTCAACAACATGGGTCAGCCTGAACCAGAAAGGTGTGCAGGCTCCAGCCTCGGCCTGGGCGCACTTGGCAGGTGCGTCAGTGTAAATATGTACTAGCGCACTTCCCAAGTGCGCCAGTGCATTTTTCTCTCTCTTCACTTTGCCACCAAACTTCGTTCGTCCATAACTCTTTCATCCGATACTCGTTTCCCGCAAACTCGGACTCTATCTCCACTAGAATTCTGAGACGAACACAATGGCGCAACCCAATCCCCATAATTCTCACGTCTGAGATTAATTATTCTTTAATTTAGTTAATTCGATTATTCAAAAATCCGGGGTGTTACATTCTCCCCTCCTTAAAGGATTTCGCCCCCGAAATCTCCAAGTTAAGGAGAATGTATATCCTACCATCCAAACAACCATCTACTCAACCATCAAACACAGGCATCCATTGTCCTTATAAAATTCTAATGATGTATGAACATATGCAGAAAGTGTGTGTATATGTTCCTTATCTAATGCAAAATCAGGCGGTCTGCTGATTCAGTTGACCTCCTCAATGCAAACCCTGATAGTGTCATGCGTCCATTATGTATGCGAAAGAACCCTATCGATACATATTATTTCTACATGTGTGCACAACCATTCACCAAAATGCAACATCCATATGATGGTACAACCATTATACATCCATTTCTTAAATATGTATACACATTTATATGCAATATGCGATATGAAGTGACTGAGCCGATCTAGTGCCTAAAGTGTGTGTATATGCATCCACGAGCAACCACTAGCAAACACTTGCATCCACTTACATCTGTCATCCATAACATGTCTCAAACACATGTTTCAACCATAGGACTATCCTATCTAAAGGTCAAAGATACTAGCGAGAGGACATACTAAAGATAAGATAAGTACAAGGTAAGCAATAAAGGAGAAATCAAAAGACATACCCTCGAAAAGAATATAATGAACGCATCTTCGCTTCCGTCTCCCAAGTAGCGTTGCTCTCATCATATCCCCATTGCACTTCGACTAGTTTGACCTCTAGATTCCTCAACTTCTTAATCTCCGACCCAAGAATGCGCGTAGGAGATCGTCGAATCGTTGCATCACGCTCGATCTCCACCTCTCTAAGCAAGCTCGGCTCTACCACTTCCACGGTCTCGTGCAAGCACTTCCTCAAATGTGATACATGGAATACGTCATGTACATCACTAAGTCTCTCGGGCAACTCCACTCTATACGCCATCTGCCCAATCCTTTCCTTAATAGGAAACGGTCCTACGAACCTTGGTGCTAACTTCCCAACGGACCCAAAGCGAATGACGTTCCGTAATGGAGACACCTTGACAAAGACCATGTCCCCAACATCAAACTCAAGATCTGACCTTCTCTTGTCCGCATAAGATTTCTGCCTATCTTGTGCCATCTTCATCCTTCTTCGAATCAAATCGATCTTCTCCGAAGTCTCTCTAATCATATCGGGTCCAAGCAAGATCTTATCCGTAGATTCCCACCAACATGTAGGCGAACGACACGGCCGTCCATAAAGAGCTTTGAACGGTGCCATGCCAATGCTAGACTGAAAGCTGTTATTATATGCGAACTCTACCAACGGAAGATGTTCTTCCCATGTACCTCTGAAATCTAAGACACACAACCTCAATAGGTCCTCTAGAATACGATTCACCCTCTCGGTCTGGCCGTCCATCTGAGGATGATATGCGGTGCTCAAACATAACTGAGTCCCTACCGCCTTTTGTAAGCTTTCCAAAATTCGCTAGTGAAAATAGGATCGCGGACGCTCACTATGCTAGAAGGACCACCGTGCAAACGAACAATTTCTCGAACGTATACGGAGGCTAACCATGGAGCGGTCCTCTTACTCTTCACGAGAATGAAATGGGCGCTCTTAGTAAGTCTGTCTACCACGACCCAAATCCCCGTATTACCCTTCCTCGATCTTGGTAATCCGTCAATAAAGTCCATCGAAACAATTTCCCACTTCCATTGTGGGACCTCCAATGGGTGAAGCAATTCACCGGGCTTCTTTTGCTCCGCTTTTACTTGTTGGCATACCAAGCATCTAGTGACATACTCGGCCACATCCTTCTTCATGTCGGCCCAAAAGTAAACTCGTATCATGTCCATGTACATCTTGTCCCCGCCGGGATGGATGGTCATCCTCGAACAATGGGCATCATCAAGAATGGTCTTCCTCAAATTCTCGTCCCGTGGTACACAAAGTCTACTGCCCTACACAACCAACCTTTATCATCTAGGGTATACCTACGGAGATGGCTCGATGACTCCCCTTTTTTGAGCTTTTCTACTAACTCAACCAACTGTGGGTCATCTCGCTGTGCCTCACCAATCCATCCCAAAAGCGTAGGTCTGACCTCTAAGGATGCTAGCAAACCGGGTACAATGTCAATGGAAGGTGTGAAGTCAAACGTAGAGAAGAACTCTAAACTTCGCTGCTCAACAAACAACGGACTTAAGGATAACCTTTTTCTACTTAAGGCATCTGCCACCACGTTACCCTTGCTAGGGGTATATGCTATCTCGAAGTCGTAGGATGCTAAGAAATCCATTCAACTTTGCTGCCTTAAGTTCAAGTCCTTCTAAGAGAATAAGTATTTTAGCGATTTGTGGTCAGTGAACAATTCGAATTTTTCGCCAAGAAGATAATGACGCCAAGACTTAAGCGCGAAGACAATAGCGGCCAACTCTAGGTCATGTGTAGGGTAATTTCTTTCATGCACTCTCAACTACCTTCGACCATAGGCTATTACCCTTCCCTCCTGCATTAAGACTGCGCCTAGTCTTGTCCCACAAGCGTCGGTATAAACGGTAAATGGCTTACTCCCATCTGGCAACACTAAGACTGGGGCTATGGTCAAAGCTCTCTTTAAGCGTTGGAACGCATCATCACAATCTACGTCCCACATGAAAACTAAGTTCTTCTTCGTCAAGCGTGTTAATGGAGCTGATATTTTTGCGAAGTCTTTGATAAACTTCCTATAGTAGCCAGCCAATCCTAAGAAACTTCTCACCTCGGTAGCATTTTTAGGAACCTTCCAATCTTGGATGGCCACTACCGTCGCGGGATCCACGGCTATCCCTTCTTTGGATACCACGTGCCCTATGAATCGAACTTCTTTCCTCCAAAAGTGACATTTAGAAAATTTAGCTTTAAGGCTATGCGCTCGAAGAGTCTCCAACACTTCCCTAAGATGTAGGGCATGCTCTTCTTCGTTTTTAGAAAAGACTAAGATGTCATCTACAAAGACTACCACGAATTTATTAAGGTACTCCCTAAACACCCTACTCATCAAATCAACAAAGTATGCGGGGGCGTTTGTCAAACCGAAGGGCATCACTAGCCACTCGAAGAAACCGTATGGAGTCCTAAAGGAAGTCTTGTCTATGCTATCCTCGGTCACTCTCAACTGATGGAAACCAGTGGCTAAGTCCAACTGCGAAAACACTAAGGCGCCAACTAACTGATCGAAAAGATCGTCAATCCTCGGCAGTGGGTATCTATTCTTCTTAGTAAGCTTATTAAGTTCTCTATAGTCCACACAAAGTTTAAGGGACCCATCCGCCTTCGTGGCAAACACTACTGGAGCACCCCACTCCGATATACTCCGTCTGATGAACCCCTTCCCAAGCAATTCTTTCACTTGCTTACTGAGTTCTCTTCTCTCTCTTGGAGCCATGTGGCGCACTGGCAATGCAACTGGCTTTGCATTGTCCATTAGATATGTTCGAAAGTCTATCTCACGTTTTGGGGGTAAACCCCTCACCTCATCGAAGACATCATCATATTCACTGACTATGGGAACAGAATGTAAATCATCATCGGATGCGTCAAGGGATTCTAGGTAACTAAGCATTACTGGACATCTAGGGTCACAATAAATATCAAGGGTCTTTCCCGAATGAGTCAACAATCTAACTACCCTTCTTTCACAATCTAGGATGTCCCATATCTAGTTAGCCAATCCATACCTAGAATTAAACCGTAGCCCATGAAGCCAAGAACAAAAGCGTTGCACTCAAACTCAACGCCCAAAATAAACACTCTCAAATCCCGACAAATCATAGAAAGATGAGCCGAACCACCAATAGGATTTGAGACTACCAAGGGATCAGTAACTAGACTAGTATCAAGGTGCAGTGTTTCAACTAATGTTGTAGAGATAAATGAATGCGATGCGCCAAAATCGAATAAAGTACAGATAGGATGATCAAACAGAAAAACTAAACTTTCAACGGAAATTGCTCTACCTCGTTCTTGCAGCGGTGGGACCACGAGAGCCTGAACTTGTCCCCTTGCCTGCCCGGGTGCCATAAGAGCTTGCACCTGTCCTCCCGATGTAGACCCTACCCTTTCTTTGGGTAGTCCTTAATAAGATGTCCCGCTTCGCCACAGTGGAAACAACCAGTCTTCTTTTTCTTCCTACAATCTTTGCTTAGATGGCCGGGTGTCCCACAATTAAAGCACTTCTTCTTTCCTTTGCCATTATTGCCTTTTCCACCTTTCTTGTTCTGTTGTTGCTGTTGCAACTTCTTTTGATCCCCTTTCTTCTCGGGTGCCTTATTAGTATTGGCGCCCTTCTCCTCTTCATGCATGAGTGCCATGTCAACTAACCTCTCAAAGGTAGCCCTCATGGGAATGTGGGTCATAGCTAAGCCGTGAAGCGGCTCGTTTAAACCCTTAACAAATCTAAGAGCCTTCTTTTCTGGAGTATTCACTAAGTCTAAGCCAAACCTTGCAAATTGGTTGAATTTGTTAACGAACTCTTTCACCGATAGATTCCCTTGCTTCAGTGACAAAAACCTTTCCATGTATAGATTCTCTTCAACCCGTGAGAGAAACTTCGCATCAAACCTTTGCCTAAAATCTGGCCATGTATCAAGTGGACGTCCCCCATTAGTGACCTCCCACCAAAATGAGGCCTCATCCTTCATTAGCCAGACAGCTAGCTGGACTTTTCTTCCATCATCCACTTCAAAGATTCCAAATAATTCTTCCACCTCCTTTAGCCAATTACGAGCTTCAACAAATGTCTCCTTCCCGTGAAAAGGTCTTCCACCCATTGCTCTAAAGTCCTTACATATCTTTGCGAAGTTATCGACACGAGGAGGAGGAGGAGGATTTGCTGGACCTGCGGCGGCGGCCCTAGCCTCAAGATATTGACGGAACCAACCGGGCACATGAACACCCTCTGGTATCTCAGACGCTTCAGACGTGCTAAAACGAAAAAGGAAAGATTCAATACAAAAAGGACTGAAGGAAAGATATATGGCTCTTGGGGTTATGCTTTCCAAAATATACTTTTCTCTTGAAAATACTTTCCTTAAATCATACTTTTGAAAGTACTTCTTTATAAAAATTGTTTTGAAAAATATTTTTTCAAAAATTCATATCTGTTCTGGTAACCTTCAGCTCTGATACCACCTGTAACACCCCACGTCCATTTATGTCACTCACAAAGGGAATGCATTAACTTCCATGGAGAATTTTAAGTAAGTATAGAACAGAAAATCACAACAAGACAGATATAAACAGTACTTGAAAATTTAAAACTTTATTTCGTTGCAGCGGATAAACCCATATGTTTGATTACATCATCAAAACCATAAAACCAAAGTCAAGTACATCATATCCATCTTGATAAAACAAAGTACATAAACTGAAAGACATAATCCCCAACATCAAAAATAGCCATAAATAAAGAGAAGCTGAACTTTACTTCAGCAGTCCAAGAAATCTTCTAAAAGCAGTCCAAAATCAAGCTCCACTGGTGCTAGTTCCAGCCTGAGCACCTAGGGGAAAAAAGGAAAGAAATGGAAAAAGGGGGGTCAGACATAAAGTCTGGTGAGTGTGATAATTCTAACAATATAATTAACAAAGTAACTAGGCTAAGGCATAAGTTGGAAAATAAGGAAATGACCATGAACCATTGAGTATGGCAGAGTAAATAAGGAAACAAGATGAACAACGATATCGTTAAAGCGCACCTAACCCACTAAGATAAATTTACTATACTACACCAACACTATAGGATGATTGCTATACTGCACCACCACTAGTCACCCTAAGGTTGATCCCGCCTACAGACTTAATAATGATATTGGTAGTTTCGTGCACCCCTAGCTGCCTTCATAGGTGCCGTCTGCCCCTATCTCCACTAGGTATACCCACTACCCCCAAGCGATTGGCTCCCTAGCTCGTAGATACCCATGCTGGCCCTACAGTAGGGTGTATCACTTCCCAAAGTGGCAACCCGATACCACCAAGAATGCACGGCTTATACCTACACGATGCAACAACATCTTACCTATCAGCCCGGGTCCACACCCGCATATGAACCCGTTGGACTTGCGTTGCCACCGCTAACCCGGTTTGGCCTCTTACAGTCAAGCCCAGTATGCGTGTCCCGTCCTCGACTTGGGTCGAGCGCACAAAGATACGTATGGGTTACTGGTTGAAACGGGCCCCCATTACTTGACACAAGCTATCCACCTAAGCTTAGTCCCCTCTAATACATCCCACTTAACCCACTTCTTATTCATGTTTCAATTACATGTTTCACATTTTGGTTAAGTATTTCTAATCGTATTTCCAAATGCCACCCAAGGCACCCACTTAACCCCCTCATGTCCCACTAAATCTTATCTAGTTAAGTGTTTCTTAATTCATTAAGACCGTAACCTCATATAGACCTCTCACATTAGACTGACATTTGTGGCAGCTGGATTTGTCGGGCGGGTCCGGGCAGTCTCACACCACAAAAGAGCCTAACCTCGTATCTTTACAATTGTTACGTATTTAGTTTATGCCTAAGACCTCTCACATTAGACTGACATTTGTGGCAGGTGGATTTGCCGGGCGGGTCCGGGCAGTCTTACACCACAAAAGAGTCTAACCTCGTGTCTTAGACGATTAATTACTCCTAATTAATCATCCCCCAAATTTGAATTACTTTCCCTATTCAAATTATCAATCAATTCCAAATTAGCGATGTCCATAATTGACTCAATTATGTCCATCCATTTATGGTATGTAAAATCATACCAATTTCACCACAATTTTATTTTATGCCTTTTACGGCGTTTACTCCAATTAAATATTAATATTATCCCCTTTACCCCACGTAGTACGTTTGTTCGTTTAATGTAAAAATATACGTTAGACTCGAATAGTCTAACCCATGAAATAAAAGAAAACGTCACATATATACACATAATTAAAACATAGATCTAACATAGGGGTGAACTTGCATATGTGAATGATGTTCTACATCTAAAACTTGCATAGGCCAAGATTACAACTTGCATAAACAACATATGTCATGGATCCAAATTTAAGGTGTGAACTTGATGAGAAAATGGCCACAAACTTGCATAAACATCATATGTCATAGATATATATCTAAAAGGGATACACTTGCATAGGTAATAACATAACATGATTCATATCCAACTCATAAACTCACATATGTGATCGCAACAATGGTGTAAACAAGTATCTAACATGTAAGGTATCATGTAGACTTTAACCTATAACTTACACATGTTATAGCCTAACTTTCAATTAAATTTTCACATAAACTAGGTGTCATAACCATGTAAGTTCACATATAATTCTACCCAACATGTATATGATTCATGTTTGAATTCAAAATCTAAACTTGCCTACAAATGATTTATCATATGAATCAATATCACAAACTAGCATAAGGAACATGACGATTTGATTGTATATAAAATTACAACATGGATGACAGCACATAACTTTACATCATAAATGATAGCATCACAACATAACATCATAGATATTTCAATCACAATCCTACAACATAATTACAACATGCAATCAATACTTCATATCACATCCATACAATCCGCGTTATAACTTAATCTAATTAATTTACTAATTATCTTGTTAAAACTATCGAACTCACAACTCAAAAGCAGTCTTGAGTTCTAAATTCTGATTTCTGGAGTTGAATTAGCGCTCCTTTGATGAAGATTCGTTGTTAGGGTGGAATAGTTCTGATATGGTTGTTGTTCTTCCTCTTTAATTTGGTGGCGGCTGCTCTAGGGTTCAAGACAACAGCATGACGACCATAGTTTTAGTTTTAATTCTGATTTAGGGTTTGAGTCTATGGGTCTTTTTATGGAATTCTGAATTAATTTAAGCCGTTGGATGTTCTTAGGGTTAATCAAAACCATTCAATCATGATAGGGTGATGAGTCAGCCCTAATGACTCAGCAAGGAGTCAGAAAGGACTCAACAACACGGGTCAGCCTGAACCAGAAAGCTGTGCAGGCTCCAGCCTCGGCCTGGGCGCATTTGGTAGGTGCGCCAGTGTAAATATGTACTGGCGCACTTCCCAAGTGTGCCAGTGCATTTTATTTATTTTATTTTTCTCTCTTTACTTTGCCACCAAACTTCGTTCGTCCATAACTCTTTCATCCGGTACTCGTTTCCCGCGAACTCGGACTCTATCTCCACTAGAATTCCGAGACGAACACAATGGCGCAACCTAATCCCCATCATTCTCACTTTTGAGATTAATTATTCTTTAATTTAATTAATTCGATTATTCAAAAATCTGGGGTGTTACAGGTTTATCACTCATACGTTTCATTTTTCTGTTTTTGAGTTAGGACTGATGCCTTTAGATTTTATATGGTGACTAGTATATAGGTTGGTGAATCATACTATATGTCGAAACATTTGATAACTCATTTGAGGATTTTGAGTCATGTTCAGCTTACTTACCCGCTTTAACTGATGACGATGTTAGAGAAGATATTGTTATGCTGACATGTTTATTGAGATATGTAATAGACGATAGAGATGTTGAAGAGATACATATTCATATTATTCGTACCTTTCTATTATACCTGTTTGATTTTACATTTTTCTCAAATGATAAGGGCACGATTTGGCTTGGATGTTTGGCTGAGTTGGTAGAGGCTGATGGACTTCACATATATGACTATCACACTGCCATCCTCAATTATTCTTTATTAGCAATAGGTACATGTGCGCTGCAACAGTCTCGACAGATGTACGATTTTTGATACATCCATCCTTTTTGACACTATAAGTATACGGCTAACATGTACCCACGACTCATCAACTAAGGTGAATATCACATATATATAATTATCAACATTTTATCGTTAGGGACCGCTATCAATGTGCACTGTGTAGCTAGAGAGTACACAATTATTTGATGGAGGATGGGTAGCAAATGGATAAGAGGCAGCGTGACAACATTATCAATTGCCTATGGCATGATCATATTCAGTTTATGGAGTTCGATGAGGATCGTTCGGTACTTTCTAATTCAGGCTTTCGAGATGTAGGATTTGCTTTTATGTCTCTATGCCTCAATTCATATGTTATTCAGGGAACCGATATTGATTGCAGTTGTATAATATACTCTGCATTCCATTTGATCTACTTCTATGGATGTTATGCATGAATCTATTCATATTAACCGACTTATATTGCTAGTATGACGGCCTGGGGATGGGTAAATGTGAGCCTTTTATTACACTCGGGGGTTTTGGCTCTTATGGGTCTCGAGTAGCCTCAAAGCTTACACGGGTTTGAACTATGATCGTATTAACTCGTGTAGCTCTTCCGCTAGAGTTCTACTAGCACCGGCCACCTTTGAGCCTACATCGTTTCAATATACATGGTCTTCTACATTCGACCTCCCTCGGCATGCATTTAGAATTTATAGTTTATAGGGTAAGGCAGTTGATATCCACAGCAATTTCTTACAGATAACGATGTTTATTTGATAGATGTTTGCCTCATGGATATTTAGATCACCCTTGATTCATATGGCATGGATTATGAACTGTCTATTTAAATTATGGTTTATACTAAAAGTTGACACGACATTTAGCGATAAATGAATGTTAGAGTCTTATGGATTACTTGGTACTAATCAAAGCGATATAGAAACCGACCGTAGACACGTAGAAGAGCAGTTGTATCAAGATTTTTGGGCTACTTTGAATGAAACATTCCAGATTGTAGATCGATTCGAACAATTTTTGAAACTCAAAGTACTTATGTCATGTTCACAAGAGTTCGTCAAAGATACAAAAGCATTATAAATACAAAGAAGAGAAAAAAATTGTATTCCAGTTGACATGATCGATGTATGATTCACGATATTTACTGGAAAATCGCACTGATTTTTTTGGACATGCTAGGTATGTATAACCTTTGGGTTAGGTGTGTTAGGAAATTTAAACGTTTTTTGTATCAGTCGTTTAATTTGTGTAATATATATGCATTTTCATTAAGTTATTTACCGTCGGTATGTATGTTGCTTGCTTATTTTTATTCCTAATAACCAAGTGCATGTGATAAGAAAGTAATAAACGGTTAGTTGAAACAAAAGAATAACACACCCATGGAAGAGTGGTATGACAAAGAGCTAAGTGAAAATGCACACTACGGTCGTGATAATTTGTGTATGATATATGATATGAAAGTAAGTATGTACATAACAATGCACAAAGTAATAGAAGTAAAGATAAGAATGATTATACCAGAGTTTTTATATTGATATCATGTCCTACCTCCAATCTCGGAGTTCCTCTTCCGACTTTTACTGACCAACAAAATCTCTCACTTAGTCCAAAGGAACAGGCTTATACATTCTTTCCTTATTGACAAAGTTACGGTCGATAAACACAGATTTTGACTTCAAATAGAAATCTTTCCATAATCTTCCTTGAGTTTAATTCGTGTATAAGTGAAGATTTATAGGAACACTTTTTGCTATATAAATAGAAAATTAGTATTAATATGAGATCAACTGAGTGTGTGAGTGCTTTTGTGGATATATATAGAGCAAAAATAAATTTGACTAAAACTAGATTAATAAATTCATGAAATCAGCTTGTCTAAATAGATGATCAATAGTTTTCATCAATGGTTACAACTCTTCAGATGATTATATTGATCAGAAGTTGCAACCATTGGCGAATGGATGTAGAGGAAAAAAAGAAAGAGAAATATCTTTTCATATATGGTAGTAATGCATGGAGTTAGACGTCTTGTTATTAATGTTATATGCCCGACTTAGGTCTGGAAATTTTTTTGAAGACTTGACCCAGACGTCTCAAATAGCCGACCTAAAACTCAGACATTTGATTAGATCCCAAGAATTAAGTTAGACGTCTAGTCTAGAGGTGAGAATTATTGGTTAAAACCAATTGGACCAACCAAACTAATTAAATTTGGTCAGTTAGGTTTGGTTTTGTAAGTTAATTGGTTGGTATTCAAATTTTATATTACTTCGGTTTATTGGTTGGGTTTGGCTTTTAATATTTGGAAAACCAAATTAACCAATTAAACCAAATTTAAAAGTTAACTTATTTAAAAATTTAAAAATTATCACTAACGGTGCTATTATTTATAATATTTTCATAACAATATTATTTTTCTTTAATTTCATTATAACATTTTTTGAAGACGGCTTTCTTTTCTAAAATATTTGCATCATATGAACTCAATTAATTTTTTAATCAGATGTTATATCGACAACTAGAAGATATATTTCTTTTAAGAAAAACCAACAAAGTTGAATCAAATATTATCGGTTTGGTCAATTTTGATTTCAGAAAATATTGATTTGGTTTGATTCGATTTATGCTTCTTGCATGATTGCTTGGTTTCAACATTTTTGATCAATTTCGAATCGAATCAACAATTTGCATACCCTAGTTTAGTCCTTGCTTCAAATGTCCGACATATGTAGGTGTATATTAGACATCTGAGCCATTGATCCATACATCTAACTCTATGTAAAATCTTTGATATGCTTTATTTGAAAATATAAGTGAATGTGCATGTGTGTGTGTTCCCCAAGGAAAATCGTATGAGATATCTATGACACATATATTTGAATAAACTTGTCTTATAAAAAAAATTCAAGTGTTTTTCGAGTTCTTCTCTTGACGGAATAATTTCATGGATTGATCTCAATTATTGTGTCTTTTGTACCTACAATGGTTAGATAACTAGATAATATGTCATTGTATAGTAGTTGTCGTAAATAACTCGAGAGGTGAGGTTCTAACAATCTTTCTTTTTCTGATGATGACAACCATACCATCTTTTTAAAACACACAATATGCTATATGTACATAATGTAGCATATTTTTTGAATACTCCTCGTATGTATATGCTTTCCTTAGTATATATGATCTTTCTATTTTTCTATTCTTTTGTTATCATCAAAAAGAAATTAAGCAACTTAGGGAAGTAAAATAAAAAATCCAAATGATTACAAAATAATATTGTATTTAATCACGGTAAACTTGACTACAACAACACACTATGTTTTACGATAGAAACAACAACACTTTAAAATCCACACTTTCCTAAGCCTAAATTTCGACAAAAATTGAAACTCAAACACATCCAAGCATGGAGCATGTAAATATGATACCTGCAAATAAAAGAGCATGAGTATAATCAAAGTACGATAAGATTACTCACAGCGGAAACAACATATAGGATAGACTAGTATTGACCCAAATAACTACCTTATAAAAGTGATTCACTAAGTCAATACTGAGCATGAGAGAGAACGAGAACCGAAAGCCAAACTTTGACACCTGTGAGAACCCGACCTTCTCTAAAGGAACCTGGGAGGTTGTAATGAGAAGGGGGTCAGAACAACAAGTTTTGGTAAACAAGAAAGGTACAACACATATTACAATACATAGATGTATCCCGTTTGGTTCAACCAAAGATATATGCCTGCAAAGACTAGTAATTCTAACCTAACCTTGTAAACATTTACACACGACTCTAACTAGCCTTCCCAAGGTAGAATACACAATAAATACAATACCAAGATAGAACATTTACGCATATATTTATGAAGCCTTTAAACCCGAACTTAACTATTTATTTAACTGAGAAGTGAACTACTAATTACAGAGTGTATTTACTCATATGCACATCCTTAGCTTCTTAACATCTCACTGTCGAATGATAGATAGGGTGGATTCTCCTGATCACTTAAAACCCTAGGCGGACCTGTTGGTCATTCAATACCTCTCGATGAATTACTCGATGTTATAATAAATTAGAGGACACTAGCTACAAGGCCCTACTAGTTGAGGCTTTCGTCATTCGTGCATATAAACCCATACCCCAGATAAGGTGAGAGATGCTATCTTGTTGTACCATCTAGGTGACCTAATTGGATAATCTCCTTAGTCGCTTGATACTTTCCGTAGGATAGGCAACCCTATGGAATGACCATACCGGACATTAAATCTCCAGCTTTAGGTAGGATTCACATACAATTTAAGACCCCTAACTGGAGAACCTAATCCCAGGTGGACTTCTTGACCCAAAGTGACTTAAGACCCAAGGAAGCAGACTATACGCGAAGATTATCAAGTTCGTACCCCATTTATCCTTTAATGCTTCTATTTGGGAGCAAAGCAGGCTATGTTACTGTGTTATTCCCATTTAGTTTCTCTTTACGGAAATACCATACGAACGCCAAGTATCTATCATCATAGGTTCCTATGGTAAGTAATGTCTTACCATGTTTATCTGCTAAGTCCATTCTTTATTTTCTATATTAATTGGTATAAATAAGGAAAGTTGTATCCTCCCTATTCTAGGATACTTGTTTAATTAATTTCCGCTTATTGGACTTATTATTTATAATGGAAATCAACACCCAATAATCCCCTTTTTATTTCATTCGTTTCTATTTAATAGAGTTATTTCCATTTATGACCATAATGGTCATATTTTCCTAAGGCAATAATTTATCTCTTAATTGTTATTTACTGTCATTGATTATAATTAATGTCGCTTATGAACCTAATGGTCCTAATTCCCTAAGACATTAATTAACAATGAAATATCCCAATTATATCAGTCCCGATATATCTATTTGTTGTACCCTAACAGTCATTACTAATTTATTCATTTGCTTATTGTTTGTTGTATACATATATTTATATATGTTTATATATCAGACCCTCACATTAAGCTGACTACCTGTGGGTGTTGGATTTGTCGGGCGGTTCTGGGCAGACTTCCACCACAAGTTAAGCTTAACCTCGTGTCTTGTTGCCATTATAATAAAATTCCCTAATTGGGATTTACAACATTAATCCTAGAAAGTTTATAAATTGTAACCATTAGACTTAATTGCATAGTTAAAAATTGTTTTCCCCAATTAGTGATGGTTACACTAGCTATTTATTTATTTGTGGCCCTATTCGTAGCAATCGATTTCACTAATTGCTACAATGGTCACCACAAATATATTCATTTAATATGGATTACCGTTTCATGTATTAATCTATAAAAACGAAAGTCATTCAAGCATTCACTATATATATATATATATATATATATATATATATATATATATATATTTCATCGTTTACGTAGATTCGGATGAATAATGTATATATGTTTATAGTTATGTTTTTGTGAGTCGACATAGTTATTTTTTATTATTATCGTTAAGTTTAATAATTTGGTTCATCTAATAACCAAATATTCCTTTTTGTATTCAATCTTGAAATAACATTGTAAATCTTACAAAAAGACTGTCAACCATAACTATTACAAATCATGCTTGAATGTTGGAATAAACATATTTCTTGAATCATCATGGTCGTCTGTTCTCCTTTTCCAGACTCTGGAAATGTCGGTTACCTCCACGAGTTCTCTTCTTTCGATGGTGTATCGTCATCAACACTAGGGATAGACTCTGTCATTTCCATATTCCAACTGTTCTACATGCACATTATGTTCTCTTGAAAATGAAATTGTTCACCAACTATTTTTTGGATTGTGATTTCTCTTATCCCATTCTTGCAGCAACAAGTTCACACCTTCTGGATTTCTTTCCCGAGATCACTTCTATCTTTGACCATTTGCAGTACAACCCCCCTAACTCTTCCATGGATAACCTTATAGCTATTTATTGCCGGTGCATCTAGAAAGAACACAATGCTGTTATCTTTGGCAAACCTAGGAGTTTCTTCGTGGGTATCTGCAGATGTATCACAAATTATTTTTATATTTATTCAGGTATGGCACATTTAGTGCCCTTTAGGCTTACAATCCGTGGAGAGTCTCACCATGAAGAAGAAAAAGGAAGCACAAACCCTGGTTGGCCAGATGGAAGGAACTTCTGATTGTCATGCATGTTGTTGTAGGTTTGCTATGTTATTCGCTGTTTTTATGTACATATTTGTGTATTTTTAATGCTGTTGAACTTATAGGATGGTACTTTAATCCCGAACTTATTATTTTGGCTTCCGATCAAGCTTGTTGATCGGATAAGTTTATTATCTATGCTATCTAATCGTTTGTGCAGCGCCTCGCTGCATATCTGTTTACTCAAAAAAGCATATTTCAAACCACAAGAAATATATATATTTATGTATGTTTCGGGGTAGTTAATGTAAACTATGCACAAATACAATATAATTTATGCAAGAATTTACATAACTTTTCCCTTTTTCAGTATTTGACATATTTATTATTAGTTTCAAATAATGTTCTTTTTTTATTTTAAAAGTGGAAAAAGACATATTTATAATAACCAAGATAAAACCCCAACAAAATTGAATACAAACAAGTTTATATCTTTTTAATCAAAATTACATAACTTATCATTTAACACTGAAATTAAAGATCTTAAATAAAACATCTTAACAGTGTTTATATGACTAATCTCCAGATCTATAGTATTTTGTAATAACCACAATATTTTTTCCAACACAATTGTAGAAAATAATTTTAAAAATTAAGTAAGCTTACAAATATTATTATTTAAAATCACAAATTTAAACTTTCAGGTTTTTGACAACATCTATGAATGTATCTGATAAGCATCATTTCAGATTTAACAATATATGAACATACCTTACAAATGTTAGGCATAAATTTAACATCTAATACAAACGAGATAATAAGTTATTATAACTTTGTATATAAATTTCCCACTCACTTGAAAGCATCCAAATCTGAAATTTGAATAATCTTTTACGCCTACGATCCCCAAAATCTTACAAATCTACAGTTATTCTGAAAAGGGAATACTTTCATATTTGTAGATTTGCAAGAAAATAGGAAAAGTGGGGATATTCTTATGAAGAATAGCTTAGATGTCAATTTATATCATTTTCCACTTGAATCTTATGATCCCTTTCAAATCTAGAAGGTTTATGTTTGAATTGTTTGTATATGAATCTATTTTTGATTTAGAAATTTATTTGATAAGAAAGAGAAATGGCAGAGCTCCGATGCTGTTATTAGAAATAGGTGGAAAAGAATGAAGCCTTACCCCTTTATTTATGGAAGTGGAAATGACCATGAACCATTAGATTTGATTAGATAAACATCTGTCCGTTTATATAATATTTTATATAAAACCATTTCTTCCAACCCTAGCCGTCACTGGGCGCTTCAAGCACGAAGCGGTCAACACCCTTAAACTGGGCGGTCGACCGCCCTTGTGTCGATTTACCCAATGAACGCCAGGTATAAGAGGTAATATATATTATATTTATTTATTTATCCAATGGCGAAAATCGTTTTATCCTTCCTCTCCAATTTCCGATCAATCCACGCAATAAATTTCGAAACTTATAAAAGGAAAATTGTAGAGCCCAACGAGTACTACATATCCAACAGTGGAGATCGATTGTAAAGTGGTGTGGTGATCGAATTTTGCGCTCAAAGGCGTTGTCTTTGATCGAGAATTTCGGCGGCAGGGAGGGTGCGAGTTGGGAACCGTTCCAGGCGGTGGAAGGCGTCGTTCAGCTCTTCGATGCGGTGTTAGTGGATCGCCAGTTAGAGGCCACGTGTGGCGTGCGAGATGGGGGAGGACGATGCAGTTTTGGGTTCTCCTGGAGAAAAGTTGAACGATGAAGGTTAATTAAGGGGGAGGGTTTAATTAGTGATGTCATTAATTAATTTAAGTTAATAATTAATGTAATTAATATTTTAAACGTCCATATCGCTCTCAAACAGAATCCGAATTGGACAAACTTGAGACCGTTGGAATCGCGTCGTCAAATACTACATTTCAAAACTGACCAGAACGGAAACGGAAGTTGTTGCAGTTTTTGATAAAATTAAACGCTCGTTTTATTTTATTAAAACAATCCTCCATTAAAGACTGGCGGAGTGGAAACCAAAGTGAGAATTCTCACACTAAAATATTGTATAGTTATTCATTTTATAACCGAATATATAAATTGCCAGTGTTAATTTTTATCAGTTTTTAATTATCACAAATGTTGTATGGTGCCTGTTAGCTCACCTCACTATTGTTTGAAACCCACGGATGACTTGATTGATTGTATTATGTTTTTTTGTGATATTGAAATATTTAACATGATAAAAATAAGGTTAATAAATTTTTGGTAGATGAAGTTAAATTATAAATATCCATTTATAATGTAAACAGTGAAAATTGGTTAGTTAGAAAAATAATTCAAATCGAATTAGAAATGGTTAAATTTATTAACCGGTGATTAATTTGAATCAACTGTTGTTGTTTGGAAACCCCACACGGGTCTGGGGATGATAATTAACTCACATCTCCCTTGAAATTAATTGTACGTCAACTGATTGATTGACAGACTGTTATAAGCGTTATTTAATTATTTAATGCTTATAAAGTTGTAAATTGCACTCTGGATGTGAATTGACTGTTTAATGGTTGTTTATCACTATTTTTGAATACAGGCAATGTATGGAACCCATATAAATAAAATTATATCGTAATTGATTGAGTCTGATTCCAAATCAGAAATAACGAGCATTTTAAAATAATATTCAGTGAGGAATCAAAATATGATTTTGATGTCCAATTTGGGATGGACACGAAAATATTGAAATTATGAAGCCGAGTGAGGTAAATGTATGCCATTTTAACTTGAACGGAATTTGTTGTCGATTTTATTCATTTTATTATGAATATAAAAAAGATTTGATTTCAAAATCTGTTATTTTGAAAATATTACCATTTTAATATTATAGTGATATGGAATATTCAATTTTGATTTAAAATTGAGATGGAAGTTGAAATCATTTTAAAATGAATTTATAAACTATTTATAAAATACATTTTTAAATGGAAATCGACGATATATATTTTATATATTTAAATGGCCTGAATAGAACGTATCGCACATCGACCGTTCGCGAATTTCGACCATTGATGTCAAATCGATGTAACGGTAGATCCGACCGTTGGATTCTCCTAAAACCAGAACCGTTGGTTCGTATCGAAAAGTGCTTTCGAATGATAATAAGAGATTTGAAATCTAATGGTTATATTTTAAGATATGTCCTAATCAATTTCAGAAAAGGTCGTTATGAACGTAGTTCGGTGGCATTTATTGGAAACCGACTGTAAGGGCCTTAATAAAATTATTAAAAAATATGGAAAAATTATGTAAAATCATAGTTAATGATTTGGAAAGATTTTGGATGAAATATTCCAAGTTTTTAAAAGATAAAAGATATTTTTATCCAAATGAACTGGTTATTAACTACAATAATAATCCAATGTTTTTAACTAAATAAATTGGATTTGTAAATGGTTTTAATATCACTAGAATTTTCCAAAGTATGAATTGGAAAGGATTTAAATGGAAATAATCTTCGGAATATTTCGCTATTGGATTTCGTGATTATACAGATATTGTTGAGGAATTTGGAAGACATAAATTTCGGTATTCCCAATACGTTATCCATTAGTTTCAGAATTTGATACTGAATATAAGTCGATATAATTTCTATTCAGAGCTTTGTATTTAATATCAAATTGGGTTTTTGGTTTGTCGTGAATGGTGTCTTTATTGACACTGTTCTTAAACCCAGTTGAGGAGAGAATAAATCTTCTAACCAAGATTTAATGAAGTTTTCCAGTTAATTAATATAATTTGAATTAAATGGTAGTTGATTACGGGTTCATTATGAACGATGTTTTAAATGACATTAGTCCTTAAACCCGATTAACAGTGAAGTTAGGATTTGGAATTTATAATATTTTAATTAAGATTTAATGGAAATTTTCCAAAGTAAAGTTTTCCAATTTAATATATTAATTAGAATTGAATGGAATTCAATTTGGTAATAATCGAGATGAGCTTCTGTAAAGGAAGACCATTATTGTATACGGAATTTAAAAGGCTTTGCCGTTATTCCAATTATATTATTAGTCTAATACAGAATTTATATCAATTATATACTGATCTGTTTTCCGTGAAGATTCCATATATAATGGAAGTTGATTTTGGGATCTATTGTGAACTGTGTTTTTAATGACATTAGTTCTTTAACCCAATTAAAGACAAGACTAATTCCCTAAATTTGAATAATCATAAAGTAATGATTTTTGGACGATTAAAACTAAATGGAGTTTTAATGAATCTTTAATTAGATTGAAAGTTAAATGGTAATTAAATTTACCAAATTCGAGAAATGATCGAGAATGGAGTACCACCAGTTTTACTCCATGCGATAGTTAAATCTTTAATTAGATTTGAACGTGAAATGGTAATTAAATTTACCGATAAAACGATGGACGTTAGAAATGGAGTACTACCAGTTTTGCTTCATGGGATGAATAGGTTGAGACTGGGAATAATAATAAATGATTACTTTGGTAAGGCTCGATAATCCCGACTAGTTCTTTAAACCTTAATTCAGTTTAAGATTGTTAAAGGATAATATAAAACCTTTTGCAATAGTTTTTAAATGGAGACTAAACAATAAGTTTAAATGAACTTATCTTTGATAAAATTAACGGGAACCTTTCCCTAAAAATGTGAACATTTGAATAAAAGAATATTCTGGATTGGGATGAGGCATATGATGTATTTTTATATCACTTGATTATAAGATGTGCTAGTTATTCGGAAAGACCGGGTTTAACCCATTCTGAATAACTTTTACATCGATTAAAAGTCGAAGATATTGAAGACGATGCGAGACAGACAATCGTCACATCAAATGGATTACTACTTATGCCCTGGATAGATTTGTAGCCTTGAAGGGGTTATAGCAGTAGTTGTCCGGACGTATTTGTTGATTGTTCGGATGTGCGAGGACCTCTCTCCTGTATTGGACATATGGGATGAGGAATATGGTGCCTTCGGTTTCGTTTAGACCCAGAACGGACTTGCAAATGGATGTGTGTCTGACATTGTATTATGTTCTATATTGGCTGATCTCTGCTATATATATATATATATATATATATATATTTGTTTGGTGGAGGAAAATTTATTCTCTTGCTTAACACCCTTCTCTATGATGTACGAGCTCAGAGGTTATATATCGGCAAACATCAATGGTATGGTATGGATTGACAATGTGGCAAGCTAAGATGCAATGATCAAGGCTTTTGTTGAGAAGCAGAGTCTTGTGGTTGATGATTAAAGCATAGCTTTGTTTATAACGTTAATTCGCGAGCCTTGCACCCAGTATGAGTCAAAAATGGGATAGTGACTGGAGGGAGTGCACGACGTTTCTATCTAGCTAAATGTGATGTCATGTATGGAACTCAGATATTTTTACTTATGTGGAAGATGGAATGAAGCGCCTCAGATATTGAGTCTCTAATGGCTCAGAGATAGGTCCGGTAGGACCGGGCGACGTGTGTTCAGGAATAACCAATCCACTAAAGTAAGTGTGAACCGTCCCTCAAGATCCAAGGGTTGCCCAGATTGTGTAATCCTGAGGCATTTGCTAGAGCGTCTCAAATCAGTGAGGAAGATCCCTTGCCTCGAGTCATAGATGGAATCCAATTTCCAATACGTGACTTTTCGGTTTTAGTTGAAAACCTATATGGCGACATAGTAGGATAGGGTACTATGTCGTCTATGATTGATACATTTATATTTGGAGTTGTTCGATACACTATGCACTTATAATAGTATCAAATGATTTGTTTTAAAACGTACCAAGCATGTTTGGCTATTATAAAACTCTATCCTCCGGTTTGTGTTGCATTGTGTGATGGGACCTGAGTCTTATAATAGCTTCATTTTTCCAAAAAGCATTGCGTTGTTTATTAAATTATTTTATTTATGTTTTGGTATTCGTGGGAGAAAACCCGTTCCGTGACATACGGCGTGGTCTCGTGATTTAACCTATTTTAAATTAAAGTTTAATAACTGTTTTAAGTTCTCACACCAGTCTCATGACTGACTTGGAGTTTATTTTTTTTGCCTAAACTCTGGGTGCCCATATTTTCCACATGGGCAGTCAGTAGTTTTGGTTTTGCAGATTTCTATTTAACAAGATCCTGGTTTACAGCTGGAGCTATATTCGGAAAGCTTTGTATCTGTGTATTTCTTTCAGTTGTGTTAGTTGACGTACTTCCGTTGTGTATTTTATTTATATGTTTTTATTTCCGTTGCTATGTAAATTTTTAATCTCTGATATTATTTTTCCGCTATGTAATATTTATTTGTACTATGATATAAATTGTTGTAATAGCAATGAAATGTTTTCGTGTTTGTGTTCTGATGAGTCATGTTCTCAAAACAGTCCGGGCTCCTCCGTCCCCTTAGGGACTAGGGGATTTTAGATCATTAAAACAAGAGAAATCTATAACTGGTATTTTATCACTTTTTGGAGTCTTGAATTTGGAGAAGGAATCCAAAGAATCGTAGGATGACATTTTTGTTTGATTGATTTTGGAGTTAATTTCGTAATTCGTATAAAGTTGCATAATGGTTCAAATATTATGGTTAATAATGATTTAAACTTATAACCATTGAAAAGTTAATGGTAATAAATAGTGTTTGGATGAAATTAGTGTTAAATATATTATTTTTTGTTAGATGATAACAAACATATATTATTTTATAATATGTTTGTATTTGTACTATTCTATATTTCCTCTCATACAGGAATAAATATTATTATTGAATGATAATACTATTGCACATAATTTAAATATTCAAACAAATTTCTATTATTCAATAAAATATTTTATTTCACATATTTAGAATAATACAATTTTTCAGAACTCACTACTATACATTTAGTTGTCACATTCTTTTACATTTGTTCCTCTCTACAATTCACTCATCTCACTCAGTCATATACATACACTCTCTCACATACATTCACTCGCATACACTGAATCTTCATGTGCCAGTCACCTGTATACCTGGTACGGAAACACACATAGTAAACTGGAACAAAACAGATTTAAATTTGAGCAAAGATAAATTTATTTTAAATTTTTATTTGCCTCGGAATTTTTGGTATGTTCTCATCATCTTTTCAGACTTGGTGTGTATATATATATATATATATTTGAGTTTATACTGATTGTGATATTTACAGTGATTCACTGTAAATACCAGAAGGTAAACGGATTTTCCAGTGCCCGCAAATCACCCATAACTCAGTTACAGTGGTATGCTGATCAAGACCAACCTCAACTCACATATGTGATTTGCTGATCTTGGTCAGCCTCAATACAATCATAACTGGTTTGCCGGTTTAGAAATAATAAATATATGCATATGCACAAATGCAAAAATTTCAGGTGTGCAGGGACAATATGGACACATACAACTCAACATTACAACCAACAGTCATAATCAAGGAGCTCTCAATACACACACACACACACACACACACACATATATATATATATATATATATATATGAATATATGCATGTTTGCATGGATCAAGCAAAGCAAGTGGACATAAATGTGAATGCATGAAACTCATGGTGCAACATAAACAACTGTTCAGACCAGACCAGAGACCAAGTTCATGGATTAAAGCAAGTCACAAGCTCAAGTCAACAGGACCAATACAAAAGTGCATAATGGCAACACAATACAGTACCAAAGCAATGGGTATGGAAAAAACAGGAATAAAGAAGCAAAGTGACAAGGCATCGGCATAAACAAATACCCAAAATGGTCAAGATAACAAAATCACAAATCTGGACATGGATTGAAACTCATGGAGCATCATTTAAGCAGTAGAATAATAATGCACAGCATGGTGTGCGACCAAGAAAACCATAAACGGAATGCACACGTTATTAGGTGCAGCATGCATGATGCATGCAACATGCTCCAGAGTCAAGCTCAAGTGACACAGGAATAACATGTTGCAGCATATGCACGTACACACAAATTAGTGTAGGTATACATGTTCACAAGGCATGAACAAAAGTTAACATCAGTTTCAAGTGCAGGTAACGCAAAATAGGATAACCACATATGCAAGTGCACATATATTCGACACAGCAATGTACACATGAAACAAGTCAAACAAGCAAATAAGTTTTAGTCAGTTTTATATGGCAACAACAATACTGATATGCTAAGTATCATACACAAAGCTGTTGGATCTAGATTAATCCTAGAGAGGGGGGGTGAATAGGGTTTATGACAGTTTTTAACTGAATTAAAAATCTAACGAGATATATATAATAGTAAACAGATCACAGAGTATAGCAGAAACAAAAAATGCAGAAAATAAATTACACACAGATATACCCAGCTTTGGCAAAACCCTGCCTACTGCTGCATTTCTAAAGTTTCTACTAGGTGATAGAACACATCCCGCATACAAGACCATGTACACTTGCAAACCCTGCTCCTATTCTAACCCTATGCTCAAAACCGTAGACTGATCTAATCCCCTAGATCAGATTTCCCTTGATTACGACCCCGTAACAATTAACCCATATTTTACAGACTCTGTCAACTGTCAGTCAACACACTGACTGATTCACCCTAGTATTTGAAAGACAATAGAAATTGTTTGATGATTGGTTACAAACAAAAATTACAACACAAAAATAAAGACCAAACTAAATAGAAATCCTAGGAGTTAAAGTTAAAAGGGTTATCCCCTTTTAAATCAAAGATGGCCGGCCCCTTCCTTTATTTGTATTGCACCCTTCCTTATTCCTGTCCTCCTTGTTTTGTTGAGAAAAAAATGGTGGCGGCTTTGTTCCTTCTTCTGGGAAATAAAATTGGCGGCTTCAAATTGGGGATTAGGGTTTCTACGTCCCTCAAATCGATCGATTATGTTGATCTGGATTTCTCTTTGATGCTCTGAGCTGAGTGGCTCTATGATACTTCGATTTGGGATTTGTTCTCTATCGAAACCCTAAAAGTGAGCTCTCTGATTTATTTCCCTTTGAATTTCTTTCGAATTGTTTTGTGGTTTCGATCTCGATGTTTTTCTCTGCCAATGATGAATCTATTTGTGTAATATATATATATATAGGGTAATCGAAACCCTAAAAATAACTCTGATTTCGTGTATACTGGCTTGACCCGATTGATTATGTGTTTGTCAGTGATGATTGGTGTGATAAAATAGGATTTTGAATCCTTTAATTGTGCTCTGATTTCGTTATATGACTTCGATCTGAATGGCGTTGCTTTCCCTTTTTTTTTGCTTTATTGCCTAAAATTGCTCGGCTTTGAATTGCACACTGATTTGTAACAATGGAAACAAATAAATTGTTTCAATGATTTGTGCTCTTTGATTTTAAACAGTCTCAGCTTGAAATAAATTGCGTTTGTTTCCAGATTTGGCTTGAATTGATTATCCCTGAAATTTCTCTTATGTGATCATTTTTGGAAAGTAATTTGTAGCCTTTTTCGAAATCAATCTGTTTGTCACAATTAACAATTGTATAAGTTTCCCCTTTGACAATTTATCATTGATACCATGAGTGTTTCCATACACAGATTCATCTAAATCTGGGAATTAATTCGAGATAAAAATCCTGGCTCCCTTGTGTCATTTCTGGAAACTAATTTACGCTGTTGATGAATTTCTGTAATCATTTAAAAATGATTTCTTTCCTCATATTCATTAAAATAAACTTCTTGCCCAAAGATGCAGACTTTACTTCTTCAATACTGGAAATGCTTTGCTTTCTTTCCTATTTTGAAAACATTTTGAAAAACAAATATTATTTGCATATATGTGCAGTTTTATTTGGTAATTTCTCGGCCGTTAAACAATACTGTTATTTCTGAAAACAAATCGCTTCTTGCCAAATATGATTTCCAGTCTTTTCCCTGATTTGTTGCATTTCACATGTGATTGAATGCCATGAGAAAACTTGTCAGGCAAATTGTAAAAACTGGAAAGTTTTTACCGTATTTAAAATGATTCTTGCCTCAAAACAAATGTCAAATAAAACTGATTTGTTTTCCTCTGCTTTCATGCTTTGCATGTTGGTCTGAGCATCATGTTGTATAGCCGTACCATTTGTGTACACACACTTACTGATCAGTATGATTTTGTTGCCGCTTATACTTTGTTGCATTTGTGCTTTTGCCACAGTTCTATTTTGTTGCTTTCACCATTTTGAAATAAGCTTTGAGTTAAATGGGTCGACCATGGTGTTGCATGTTAACCCACTTAAAAAAAACTGCTTTTCCCATTGTGATTTGCATCTACATGCTGATTTATCTTGACATGTTTATGTATTGTACTCTGTTTATCTGCCGCACCATTTTGTGTTGACCATGCATGAGCTTGTTCATGGACTTGCTCGATGTCCCTGACCTTTGCTGAAACCACCACCAGTTTGTAAACCCAGACTTTGTGTATGAGCTGGCTTGAGTTTCATGCATTGTCTACTTTGACTTGTTTGCACCTGAAACAATTCTGCACCATATATATACTTGAAAACTTTGAATCTCTGACTTGAACTCGGCTGCATTAGTCTGGACACTTGAAAAAAAACTTGACAATATACATATGCACTTACTGATTATTTTCACTTGTGACTACTTGTTCATGAAACACATAGTTGTGTCACTGCACCATACTTGACATGTATACTCGCACCATTCACATTCATGCTGAATTATATTTGTGTCTTTGACCCATGATTTTGCTTATCATTGATCTGCCATGTTAATCACTAGTATTTTGCTTGATTTTCCAAGATAAAACACTTGATTTTGTGTGATTTGTGATCTGCCACTTGCTTTTATTGCTGAGCTGATTTTCATCTTTCTTCTTTGATTTGATTTTCCCACTGATGACTGTGCACTGAGTCGAGAAGGTCCACGTGGCTACTCCTCAGTTGCACACTGAATTGGCGTAGCAGTGCACACGTGTATATATATACACTTGTGTATATGCAGCCATTAAGAAAATTTCCTGTCCCTGTATATATACAAACTGTCTGCCTAGACACAGATGAATCAGATCAAGTCATGAAAAATAATGAGAAACACACCAGAAAACTAAGGCAAATAAAATTTTAAAAATAAAATAATATTTGCTAGAAATTAGAATATTATTTCTCTTCTAGATACTGTGTGTGTTTCTATTGTGACAGGTAAGCAGATGGTGACTGGATTGACTAAGGGCTGTGAAGACAGAAGACTGAAGATTGAAGATGGAAAAACAGAAGACATAAAAAATAGACATGAATATCTGTATATGAGTGGAAAGAAAATGTATATATATGAAATCAAAGTGTCTGTATAGTCGAGTGTGAGTGTTGTAGTGAAAATGAAAATGAATATAAATTGAAATATCAGTGATGTATTCGAATAGTGGAGTATAAAATTTGTACTATTTGATTATATGAAATAAAATATTTATATTTAAATAAAATACTGTTGAATATTTGAATTCGTGCAAAGTCGTATTCTATTTAAATTTAAATATTATATTCCTGTCTGTGATGTGAATATGAAACAGTACGATTTCAAACACATTTGAAATAAAATTTATTTGGTTGTTATCATCAAACGGAAATCATATAATTGTGTATACAACACCATTATATACAACAATCTCCACCTTTTGATGATGACAAACAAATAAAAGATTTTGAAACAAAATAAATATGTTTGACAATGCATATTGAACTCCCCCTATTTATTAGCTCCCCCTACAACAGAAAACTCCCCCTATAACTGTGCATGAGTGAAAAGTGAAAATTGAATATTAATAAATTTTCAAAATTAAAAATATTTATAAAATATTCACTCATAAATCAAAATCTCAACTCATTCTCCCCCTTTTGTCATCATCAAAAGGATACAGAATTTTAAAATATAGATCAAAAAATGACTAAAATATAATTTCAGCTTAAGAGAAAGAACAGTCATCATAAATCTCAATCAGTCAAACAAAAATCATAATATTCTGAGAACAGGTGGCATATTTCACATTGTAGAGAATGACGGCTTTACGATGAATTTTATATAAAATGGAGAGTTTAAAAAAACATATATTTCCAATTATTTTCAAAAGAGTTTTATAAAAATGAAGTTCAAAAACAGTGACGGGTTTGGACTATAATTAATTATTCAATTTAAGTGACAAAATCAGATAGTCTTAAATCCCAGTAGCTATCAATCAACAAATCATAATACTTCATAAGATATTAACACATTTCACAGATTAGAAATGGATTGATAGGCTGGTTTTTATAAATACCAAGGAGGATTTCAGTTTAATTTCAATTTAGCATATTATTTCCTTTTCTTTTATCTTTTATTTTAGAGCACACTGACCACGCATAACCAGAGCTTAGATTTTTAAATGAGGTCAGTAACAGCTTAAATTATAAGTTGTCTCTTAACCATGCATGACCAGAGCTTATTTTTAAATGAGGTTAGAGACACACTTATATATATTATATATGTTTATCATTTCAGCTTTTAAAAGGAAAAACTCCTCTGTATAAAACCAATATATAGATGACAGAAAATGGGGTAGGTACAGAAATGGACTGTGAAATAAATTTCTAAATTTAATTATATTATGAAATATGCTCAACTGTACCGAGATCATTGAAATTTTTTAATTATCACTAATTCTGAATAATAACATAGTCCAATTTCTATCACAAATATTTCCACTGTTTATTCAAAAAGATATTAAAAAAATATTAACTCTCCACATTAATATAAAATTATCATGGATGGCAGAATAATGGTAGATAATAAAGATGGTCGTGAAATAATCGCCAATTTAAAGGTATTATAATAATTATTCAACCATCATGAAAGTCTAGATAAAATCTCCTCTTGTTGTGAATTATACCGCAGTCAAAATTCATCACAATTTCAAAACTGATAATAATTTTGATGAATTATAAATACAGTTCAATTTCTGAATGAATAATTAATAAATAATTCTAAAATTAAAAATCAATTACAAGAGGAATATGCTGATCTATACATGACAAGAGGGAAAAATGTGTACAAGGCAAAAAGAGTGTGTGGATTTATGCACAGTGAAGATTTAAATCTAAGTACAGATGGGTGAGACAAATATAAGGCACTTCTGATACCACTTGGTGTCCCTATTAATGAGGATTATAATCGAACTGGAGATAAACAAGGATTTCACGGACAAATTGAAAAATCGATCATAAGGCCCAAGCAGACAAGACTAGCAAATAAATTTCATCTATCATAGCAGCAGTCAAAAAACAAGCAGTTATTTGAAAACCCTTTTTTTAAAGAAAGTATCAGAGCAGCACAGAAATCAATATCACAACGGACTTGTCAGAAAATGTTTCACAGAAGTTTCAGATGGTCACAAAAGATGATTCATGATCCCAAATTTAAAAATATTGTTTATTTTAAATCATTTGAAGGAAAATGAAAATATCAGAATTTAATGAATCAATCACACCAGATTAAAATTTTTGATTCTAGATATGTGTGTGATTCAGTAAATCAATAATTTCAAACGATTTTAAACAAAAAATATTTAAATCAAATAACCATGAAATAATAAAGAGATTTAAGACCATTTTTTTAAAGAGTTTTTCCAAATTATTTCTGACATGCACAAGGAATTTTTCAGAATATTTACATGAAGTTTGAAGACATATTCATGATCCAAAAAATAAAAATTATTTATTTGAAATTACTTGAATGGATGTTGATCATGAGATATAATGAATCAATCACAGAGAATTAATAATTTCAGATCTGAGAGGTGTGTGAGTTTCAACATATTAGAAATTTCAAATGATCTCAAACAAACAAAGATCTAAACCAGATGATCATAAATAATAGTGAATATCAAGGTATAAGCAATAATTCAAGACAGATCAAAAATGTCCAAGCCAATCTGAGAATTTCTGAAATTATCACAACTGATAAGTAACAGAGTGTACTGTAATGAGTATAATATTTTAAGCGTTCCCAAAAATGAATTGGAAGAAACTCAAAACAGCATAAGTGTGTGAAATTTCATTAATTATTCAGATCTTCAAAAATTTAGAATTCGAAATGACTGTGTTCAAGATATGATATTAATGCATCAACACTGTTATGAATTCAGAGAATCAGAAAGGAAACTTCAAAACAATTGCAGGGATAAGATCTGGAAGAGATTAAAAACATTAGAGTTTTATTCAAGAGAAGCAAATTTCCAAGAAAAAACATGACTTCTGCAATTTGAAGTTAATAAAGCTCATAAAGAAAAAAATATGGCAGTGATAAATCAAAAAAAAAAAAAAAAAAAAAAAAAAAAAAAGAAAAGTAAAAGGGGTAGAGGAAGGAATAAACATAGAAAATAAAAGCAGAAAGAATATACAAAGGTGAGTTTAGAGATCATACCTGAAAGCAATTTAAACCAGAATCTCTAACTCAACGGATCTTGGCTAAAGGAACTGTGAATGATATAGAAGTATAGACATCTTTGCTTCACATTTCTTTTTGCACAGCAGTTCCTCAGCCTCTTCTGGTACCTAACAGTTTAGGAGATTGAGTGGTCTAACAAAATTAGTAAAACCACTCACAGTTATGTTAACATCTTTTGGTACCCAAATCTGTTTGTATAACATCCCATTCGAATCTATCTTTGTGCCTTTAAGAACCCAAACTTGTTTAGTTTTTCCAAAAAACATTTTATTTCCTTTTGGGGTCCACATCTGTTCAACTGGATTGTTAACAAACCAATTCTTGTCTCATTTGTGATTTAAAAACCTTTTGGAATTTTCAAAATTCAGATTTTAGAAAGACCCTTTCTAAAGCAATTTAACGGATTTTTAAAATCACAAGAATTCAATTTTTCAAAATCATTTGTTTTCCCAAAACCAAGGCCATGTTTATTTCCAACAGAAATTTGGTTTTTCAACAACATATTCAAAGATTTTTCACCATCAGAAAATTTACTCAAAATTGTTTCAAGTTGTTGAATTTTAGTTTTAAGATCACTGTTTTCCATCACTAAATCTGAACAATGATTTTTTGTGATCTTACATCTTTCAAAATCAGATTTCAAAACCAATTTTCATCTTTAAGCAATTTAATTTTGGTTTGGGACTCAGCAATCTCAGATTCAAAATGTTTTCGACTTTCAGATTCAAATTTCTTGAAATTTTCAATTTCAGCTTCAAGCTCTTTGAGAATCAAATCGGATTTCAATAGATTTTCTTTTTCAGCAATTTCAAATTTGGAATTTATATCAGTTTTAAAATTTTCAAATTCCTTTTGTAGAAAATTATTTGAGCTTGATAACTCAATCTTTTCCTCTTTCAAGATCAGAATCTTATTTTCAAAATTTTGAATATTTTTATTGAGATGAACAAGCTTGGTTTCCAATTTCAAACAATTTTTACAATCCGAATTTGAAGAGTTTTTAAAATATTCAAGTTGTGATTCCAAAACAGAATTCTTAGATTTCAAAAATTTGTTTTTAGATTGGAGTTTATCTATAGACTTAGTTAGATCAGCACAAAAATAAACCAGATCTTCATAAGAGAAATTTGGTAACAACCCGCATTCTACGCATCGGAGGATCGTAGAACATTTATTTCTTTCTCATATGAAGTCGTATGGTCATGTAACTTTGGGAAACAACCATTAGAGTCATTTCCCATGTTCATGATTTTTTTCGATTTTTAAATGACCGTTTTACCCCCAATTGGTACTGTTTCGGCCATAACTTTTGATTGGAAAGGAGTTTTGACCTAAAACCACTTCCATTCGATTCGAATGATGGTTTCTCTTTCCGTAGAGTGGTTACATTAGCCAAACGGACTTACCGTTTGGGAGATATGGCTGAAACAAGGTTTAGAAGGTGAAAAACAGCTAATTGGGCTTAACCGGGTGATTAGCAACTAGGCCCAATGGGGGATTTTGGGATTTGGGGTATTTAAGGGCTGCTAGGGTTAAGATTTCGGTTTTAGACTCATTTTTCCAGCCGCCACTTACCTCCTTCAAGCTCTAGCAGTGGCCTCCACCTTCTAATTTCATCCCAAATCGTCTCTAATCACTTTTTAATCGAAGATTAAGCAAAACAACATCAAATCAAGGGAGGGTAGCACCAAATCAGAGAGAGAGCTGCTAGAACACATAGGGATTGAATCCAAATCAGAGATTATTTAAGATCTAAAGTTTTTTTTGTGGCTAAGGTAAGTGATTTGCATTGTTTTTCACTAATTACGGCTAATTATGGTAATTAGCGAAGATTAGCGAAATTATGGCTCAGAAAAATCTAGAAAAATTCCTAAAATTCTAAAACATCATTTTAGACCTCTGATATGAATTTGGGTTAATTTGGTAAAGTTTTGCTAATCATATCATTAGTTTCACCTAAGCATGCTTAAGGGAAAATATGAGGTTTTGGCTATGTTTGATCCATTTTAACCTATCATATTGTTGTTTTGGCGTTTTAGGTCACTTCTACTTGTTGCTATGACTTTGTGGTATGCTTTGTGATTGATTAGAGTAGTCAGAATGGTCGAAAACGCCATCGAGAGGCGTATAAACTATCGCTGGAAGTTGCAGGAAAGTGCAGGAAACCGGATCGGATCGGATAGCCCGACCCGACCCATTCATAAGACCCCGACCTGATCCGTCCATGGAAGGTGACCACGAGCCGACTCCTTTCACCTGAAGTTCTTTGACCGATCCAATCGTGAACGATGGGACGATACGACCGGAGCATGGCCACGATCTGAACCGCCATGAGCTGGAGTATGGAGTACGACCCGAACCGATGGTACCCTCCGATCTGACCCGGGGGAGCTAGTCACGAACCGAGACGTTAAACACGACCTGGTTGCGTCCGAACCGATCCAGAGTGGGGTAGTGAAGGCCGAACCGAACCGTGTTGATGATGAGGAGATGAAGCCGAGCTGATCCAGTGATGACCAAAAACCCGAGATGCAAAGGTAGTCCAAATGGAAGTTAGAGCTCAGGATCCAGTTGGGAACCAATGAGTTCACTTCATGGTTGGGCTTTGCTGCGGGACATGTGCAAAGGGGTTGTCGGTATTCATAACTTTGGTTCACCACTGAGAGATGGATAGTGGGCTTGTAGTGATAGTTACACGGGATTGGATTCCGTCATGGCCCAAAGTATTAGGTGACCAAAGTAGTGGATATCGTATGCTTTACGCACTAAGTGAGGGATGTGAGGATGATTGCTATGCTTGATTGTTTGACATCACTATGACACGCACACCCCTACCCCCGTTATCTTTACACCATTTGAAAGGGCACCTTAGAGTGTTGTACAATATGTAGTGCTAACTCTTTGGTTGCAGGTTCAGGTATGATTGGATTATACCTGTTATTATTCTGTTTAGATGCTTATCGCTCATACCAGGCTTTATGTCTGACCCAGAGTTTTATGTCTCCTCTTATTACTCTGGGTGCTCACACGAGCAGACTAGAGACAGGTTAGCTGGTGGTGCGCGAGTAGCTGATCTGGAGACGAGCAGGAGGCTTCCATGTATGATATATATAGTATTCTCCCTGTGTCGTTGGTGGTCGCTACTTGGGCATTAGTAGTGTACCTCCTTTATCTTGCCTTTGCTTTGAGACAGTTTGAAAGTTGTAATAAGCTGTATTTTGGATTTCCGCTGCTATGATGCTTAGTTTTGGTTTTCAGCTTATGCACTGTCTCTCCTATTTTATGTCAAGTATGTCGTTATTATATTTTATTCTATGCGCTGTGAGACATTCTACAGGTTCTTTGTATGTTCATTTCCTTCTTCCTTTTCCTTCTAACGACCCGTCCCGTGCTAACTGGACATGTGTACAGCGCACTTTTGGAGGAAATGTCAGTTGGTGCGGGGCGGGCCGTCACACTTGGTATCAGAGCTCTAGGTTGCGTAGTTAACCTAGGGAAAGACACTAGGGAGAGATAGTATGTATATGAGAGCGCGTATTTGTGATTACTTTGGTTTTCAAAAGCTATATATGTATATACTATTAGTAGTATAAGAATGAAGTCGCACTGCACTAGCACCACTATGGGGTCGTTAATCGTTTTTTGTTTACAGATTGAACGATGAGTAGAGACACCTGGGGTGCTGGTAGAGGGACCAACCATGGGAATGCTCCTGACGTGAGGACAATGTTCACTAACTTCATGAGGGAGATGCTTAGGGATGTTCAAGGGGCAGTTCCCAATCCCAGAAATGGTGGTGGTCCAGTAGTGCAGGCGCCTAGGGTCGATTTCGCCAAGTTGTGCAAGGATTACACTAACCTTGGTGGGAAGCCGTTCCACGGAACGGAGTCGGCCACAGATGTTCAGGATTGGTTGGATAGTTATGATCGTATCTTTGATGACTTGGGTCTTGAGGATGCGATGAAGAGAAGGCTAGTGTCTCGTCAGCTGCAAGGGAGAGCGATGAATTGGTGGAATGCCATTAGAACAGCTACTCCAGAAGATCAAGTTACTTGGAATCAGTTCAAGACTCGCTTTTGTGATAAGTTTATTCCAGCTGCTCATAAATCAGAACTATTCAGGAAGTTCTTGGAGCTTAAGAAGAACGGTAGAGCAGTCTCGGAGTATGTCGCTGAATTCGACACTTTATCGAAATATGGATGGTCCCTTATCGATACAGTCGAAAAGAAGAACGAGAAGTTCGTAACTGGCTTGGATGGGTACTTGGGGGAAAGACTTATAAACCATATCGATGAGACATTCGAGTCTATAGTAGGAAAGGCATTAAGGTCTGAGAGCCTTTTCCCTAAGTCAAAGACTGAGGTTGCTACGGCATCTGCAGAGGAGCCAAAGCCGCAAGCAGGCGGTGAAGGCAAGAAGAATTCTCAGAACAAGAGGAAGCAGAATCCGACCAAGGATGGTCAGGATAAGAAAAATAAGAAAGATGGCGAATGCTTTAGTTGTGGCAAGAAGGGCCATTACGCCAGAGATTGTCGAGAAAAGCCTGGGGAAAGGAAGTGCTTTAACTACGGCCAGGAGGGACATCACAAGGATGATTGCCCACAACCTCCTAGGGAGAAGCAGATTGTGAAAGCGTATGCTATCAACGCTGTTCCTTCTTCGTCAAATGCCCCAATTGCGGCGCAGAAGGAAAAAGGTGTCGTTATTCGAGGTATGCTTTCTATTTAAGATGTTTTGATCGGGTTTTGTTTGACAAACCTGAGTTAGTCGATAGACCTTTAGTAGTGACGAACCCGATTGGTGGTTCGACTAGTTTTGGCATGATTTGTTAATGTGGTCTTATCGAGTCATGGATGTATGTTTCCTTGTGATTGCTTTGTTTTGGGCTTTACTGGGTTTAGCATTATTTTGGGGAGTCAATCTACTCCAAAGGAATAGGGTGGTATTAGGTACCTACCTAGTGATGGCGATGGTAACTGGAGTTAAGGAAGCTAAGAGGTTATCGTTGTAATAAGTTCTAGTTGTCTCTGGGAGGCAAATGAGTACTCCAGTGCTAGATTGTTTTGCCAGTATCACCTCATGAGGATTGTCCGAACTCGGAGGAGATGTTCCTTGGGTGCTTGTCTGATATTGGTTTAGGCCTTTGGGGCTTGTACTTGGGGAATGTCGATTTCGACTAGGATGGTTCACGTGAGGGGTAAATAGTTGTTGTGATTTTTCATTGGATGATATCTTGGTTTACTCGAGGAGTGATAGGAGACGGAACCATGATAAGACTGTTCAATGGTATAGACTGCCCAGAGTTAGACTCGATAGGGCTATGAGATTGCTCGAGTGGGACTCGAGAAAGATGTAAAGTAATGGATTGTTTAGGACCCTATGTTGATGTTCTCTATTGGATAGTAGAATTTTGAAGGAATGGGATGTGTTCGTCGATCGTGGGAGATACAACGAAGATTAGGGCGATTCAAGTTGGACTTGAATTCGTAAAAGAATATGGGTGTTCGTTGATCTTGGAGATGCAACGAATAGGGAGACGACTCACGTTGGACTAGAGTTTGTCATTAATGGATACTCAAGACTGGGTCTGAGTTATAGATTGACTCGAGTTGGACTCGAGAAAGCTGCAAGGAATTGGATTCAGCTCGAGTTGGACTCGAGAGGGCAGCAAGATAATGGATAGACTTGGGTTGGACTCAAGTATTTTAGGAGGAATAAAAGCAGGGGTATCTGGGGACGCCCGTTACCTTGGATCCGTTGGACGTGATCTAGTTATCCTTGGAGGATAAACGTACGTTGGACGTACGGTAGTCCGATTGGAGGCTGGGCTTCCATTAGTTTAATTATCCTTGGAGGATAAACGTACGTTGGACGTACGGTAGTCCGTAGGGAGGCAGGGCTTCCATTGGCCTGGGATTGGTTGGACCAGTCAAGTAGGCATCGGTGTATGTATGGAGGCTGGGCTTCCATTAGTTATTGATGTTGGTTGGACCAGACATACTAGAATCGACATATTGGGATTGGTTAGAGCAGTCATGTAGGTGTCGATGTGTTTATGAATTTAGCAGGTGATAGGTAGGACTTGTTTGATGGATGTTATGGTTGCTATGTTGTTCCTATTTTTCTTCCCTTGAGTAGACTATCACCTGTAGGGTTCCAGCGATGAGGAACAAAGTGATTGTAGTAGAACTATGAGCCAGTGCAGTAGAGTCGTCATGACTCGAGGGGCAAAGTAGACATAGTAAATGATTAGTAAGGCTATGATCCCGTGCAGTGGAGTTGTTATGACTTCATGGGGCAGAGTGGACATAGCAAGGTACTAGTGGCTATGGATCAGTGCAGTGGAGTCGCCATGACTCCATGGGGCAGAGTGATCATAGTAAATGATTTGGGTGCAGTAATAGTTGCATTGAGTAGGAAACATGCCAGTTTAGGGGTTTTGCTTCTAGGATGGAAGCAACTAAAGTATATCACAGGATATGATTTCGGGCCCAAGAGTGAATTGGATTCAGAAACACTAGTAAGCTTGACGATTAGATCGCTTTTGATTGAGTGGATTGGTCCCAGTTAGAAGGACGATCATAATCTATTGGAAACCATCTCTAGGGTAGAGATGGGTATCGATGGAGAGAGAATGATCAAATAAGGATTTGATCGAGAAGGGTGGCTTCGAAAGAATAAGGGACTAATTGTACCCAACGTAGATGAACTGAGAGGTGAAGCGCTTAGAGCATATCATCACTCGAAATTGACTATAAATCCCAGTGGTAACAAGATGTATTGAGACATAGAGAAGATCTACTACTGGGAAGGGATAAAGATAAGCAGAAGGCTTATCTCGGTAAGAAACGAAGAGATTTGGAATTCTTCGTTAACGACTTGGTGTTCGTCGGGATCTTTCCATAGAGAATGTGATTCGGATTGGTTGGAGAGGTAAGTTAGCACCAAGATTTGTTGGCCCATTCCCAGTCCTCGAGCAAGTTGGGAATTTGGCGTATGAAGTAGAGCTACCTAACAAGATGACGGGAGTTCACAACGTATTTCATGTTTCCCAGTTAAGGAAATTCGTGCACGACCCTAGTGTGGCTATTTCACCTGATCAGTTGGATAACATCGAAGTTGAACTCGAGGCGGTGGGGAACCGCAAGCCTATGCGTATTGTTGGGAACGATACGAAGCAGCTTCGAAGGAAGGCGGTGAAACTAGTCAAAGTCCAGTGGGGTGATAATGAAAAAGACTGTACTTGGGAAACAGAGGAGGAGATAAGGAAGAAGTATCCAGAACTCTTTGCCTAGTAAGGTTTTGGTAGTGATAGTTTCTTCCCTTGTTAGTAAACTGCATGCTAGGATAGACTTGTTTTGCATGTTGATTGTTGTTTTATGGTTGATAGGCATGCTGAACCCTTTGTGTGTTTTGGTTAAAGAATTTCGGGGGCGAAATTTCTTAAGGAGAGGGGGGGGGGGGGGGGAGGGGAGAATGTAACAACCCGCATTCTACGCATCGGAGGATCGTAGAATATTTATTTCTTTCTCATATGAAGTCGTATGGTCATGTAACTTTGGGAAACGACCATTAGAGTCATTTCCCATGTTCATGATTTTTGTCGATTTTTAAATGACCGTTTTACCCCCAGTTGGTACTGTTTCGGCCATAAATTTTGATTGGAAAGGAGTTTTGACCTGAAACCACTTCCATTGGATTCGAATGATGGTTTCTCTTTCCGTAGAGTGGTTACATTAGCCAAACGGACTTACCGTTTGGGAGATATGGCTGAAACAAGGTTTAGAAGGTGAAAAACAGCTAATTGGGCTTAACTGGGTGATTAGCAACTAGGCCCAATGGGGGATTTCGGGATTTGGGGTATTTAAGGGCTGCTAGGATTAAGATTTCGGTTTTAGACTCATTTTTCCGGCCACCACTTACCTCCTTCAAGCTCTAGCAATGGCCTCCACCTTCTAATTTCATCCCAAATCGTCTCTAATCACTTTCTAATCGAAGATTAAGCAAAACTACATCAAATCAAGGGAGGGTAGCACCAAATCAGAGAGAGAGCAGCTAGAACACATAGGGATTGGATCCATGTTAGAGATTATTTCAGATCTAAAGTTTTTTTTGTGGCTAAAGTGAGTGATTTGCATTGTATTTCACTAATTACGGCTATTTATGGTAATTAGCGAAGATTAGTGAAATTATGGCTCAGAAAAATCTAGAAAAATTCCTAAAATTCTAAAACATCATTTTAGACCTCTGATATGAATTTGGGTTAATTTGGTTAAGTTTTGCTAATCATATCATTAGTTTCACCTAAACATGCTTAAGGGAAAATATGGGGTTTTGGCTATGTTTGATCCATTTTAACCTATCATATTGTTGTTTTGGTGTTTGAGGTGACTTCTACTTGTTGCTATGACTTTGTGGTATACTTTGTGATTGATTAGAATAGTTAGAATGGTCGAAAACGGCGTCGAGAGGCGTATAAACTGTCGTTGGAAGTTGCAGGAAAGTGTAGGAAACCGGATCGAATAGCCCGACCCGACCCGTTCATAAGACCCCGACCCGATCCGTCCATGGAAGGTGACCATGAGCCGACTCCTTTCACCTGAAGTTCTTTGACCGATCCGATCGTGAACAATGGGACGATACGACCGGAGCATGGCCACGATCTGAACCACCAGGAGCTGGAGTATGGAGTACGACCCAAACCGATGGTACCCTCCGATCCGACCCGGGGGAGCTATTCACGAACCGAGACGTTAAACACGACCTGGTTGTGTCAGAACCGATCCAGAGTGGGGTAGTGAAGGCCGAACCGAACCGTGTTGATGATGAGGAGCTGAAGCCGAGCTGATCCGGTGATGACCAAAAACCCGAGATGCAAAGGTAGTCCAAATGGAAGTTAGAGCTCAGGATCCAGTCGGGAACCAATGAGTTCACTTCAAGGTTGGGCTTTGCTGCGGGACGTGTGCAAAGGGGTTGTCGGTATTTATAACTTTGGTTCACCATTGAGAGATGGATAGTGGGCTTGTAGTGATAGTTACACGGGATTGGATTCCGTCATGGCCCAAAGTATTAGGTGACCAAAGTAGTGGATATCGTATGCTTTACGCACTGAGTGAGGGATGTGAGGATGATTGTTATGCTTGATTGTTTGACATCACTATGACATGCACACCCCCACCCCCGTTATCTTTACACCATTTGAAAGGGCACCTTAGAGTGTTGTACAGTATGTAGTGCTAACTCTTTGGTTGCAGGTCCAGGTTCAGGTATGATTGGATTATACCTGTTATTATTCTGTTTAGATGCTTATCGCTCATACCAGGCTTTATTTCTGACCCAGAGTTTTATGTCTCCTCTTATTACTCTGGGTGCTCACATGAGCAGACTAGAGACAGGTTAGCTGGTGGTGCGCGAGTAACTGATCTGGAGACGAGCAGGAGACTTCCACGTATGATATATATAGTATTCTCCTTGTGTCGTTGGTGGTCGCTACTTGGGCATTAGTAGTGTACCTCCTTTATCTTACTTTTGCTTTGAGACAGTTTGAAAGTTGTAATAAGTTGTATTTTGGATTACCGCTGCTATGATGCTTAGTTTTGGTTTTCAGCTTATGCACTGTCTCTCCTGTTTTAAGTCAAGTATGTCGTTATTATATTTTATTCTATGCGCTGTGAGACATTCTACAGTTTCTTTGTATGTTCATTTCCTTCTTCCTTTTCCTTCTGACGACCCGTTCCGTGCTAAATGGACATGTGTACAACGCACTTTTGGAGGAAATGTCGGTTGGTGCGGGGCGGGCCGTCACACTTTTTTTACTTCATTGTCTGTTGAGTCTCCATCAGTTGATCCATCTGAATTATCATCTGTAAGACCTGTTAAGCATAAATTTGAATCTGAGTTGATCTTTGCAGGTTTTGAGCAGTTGTCAACTTTTTGTCCATACTACGCATTGAGAGTTTTCCAGATTTCCTGTGCAGATAAACAATGAGAGATAAGCTTTAATTGATCAATACTGAGACAAGAATAAATAATGTCCATAGCACAAGTATTGATAACAATATCCTTTTTATCTGACAAATCTACTCTATTAATAATAATATTCCAATATTTAATATGAATAGATTTTAAATAAATTTTCATTTTTAATTTCCAATTTAAAAAATCCGTTCCATTGAAAATAGATGGAATATGACTGGACTGACTCTCTATGGACTGATAACTAGGGATCACCATTACTCTAGAGTTAAACAGAATACCTGCTCTGATACCACTTGTTGGATCTAGATTAAACCTAGAGGGGGGGGGGTGAATAGGGTTTATGACAGTTTTTAACTGAATTAAAAATCTAACGAGATATATATAATAATAAACAGATCATAGAGTATAGCAGAAACAAAAAATGCAGAAAATAAATTACAGTCATATATACCCAGCTTCGGCAAAACCCTACCTACTGCTGCATTTCTAAGGTTTCTACTAGGTGATAGAACAGATCCCTCATATAAGACCATGTCACTCGCAAAACCTGCTCCTATTCTAACCCTATGCTCAAAACCGTAGACTGATCTAATCCCCTAGATCAGATTTCCCCTAATTACGACCCCGTAACAAGTTACCCAGATTTTACAGACTCTGTCAACTGTCAGTCAACACCCTGACTGATTCACACTAGTATTTGACAGACACTAGAAACTGTTTGATGATTGGTTACAAACAAAAATTACAACACAAAAATAAAGACCAAACTAAATAGAAACCCTAGGAGTTAAAGTTAAAAGGGTTATCCCCTTTTAAATCAAAGATGGCCGGCCCCTTCCTTTATTTGTATTGCACCCTTCCTTATTCCCATCCTCCTTGTTTTGTTGAGAAAAAAATGGCGGCGGCTTTGTTCCTTCTTCTGGGAAATAAAATTGGTGGCTTCAAAATGGGGATTAGAGTTTCTACGTCCCTCAAATCGATCGATTTTGTTGATCTGGATTTCTCTTTGGTGTTCTAAGCTGAGTGGCTCTATGATACTTCGATTTGGGATTTGTTCTCTATTGAAACCCTAAAAGTGAGCTCTCTAATTTATTTCTCTTTGAATTTCATTCGAATTATTTTGTGGTTTCGATCTCGATGTTTTTCTCTGCCAATGATGAATCTGTGTGTGTAATATATATATATATATATAGGGTAATCGAAACCCTAAAAATAACTCTGATTTCTTGTATACTGGCTTGACCCGATTGATTATGTGTTTGTCAGTGAAGATTGGTGTGATAAAATAGGATTTTGAATCCTTTAATTGTGCTCTGATTTCGTTATATGACTTCGATCTGAATGGCGTTGCTTTCCCCTTTTTTTGCTTTATTGCCTAAATTGCTCAGCTTTGAATTGCACACTGATTTGTAACAACGGAAACAAATAAATTGTTTCAATGATTTGTGCTCTTTGATTTTAAACAGTCTCGGCTTGAAATAAATTGCCTTTGTTTCCAGATTTGGCTTGAATTGATTGTCCCCTGAAATTTCTCTTGTGTGATCATTTCTGGAAAGTAATTTGTAGCCTTTTTTGAAATCAATCAGTTTTTCAAAATTAACACTTGTATAAGTTTCCCCTTTGACAATCTATCATTGATACCATGAGTGTTGCCATACACAGATTCATCTAAATCTGTTAATTAATTCGAGATAAAAATCCCGTTTGCCTTGTGTCATTTCTGGAAACTAATTTATGCTATTGATGAATTTATGTAGTCATTTAAAAATGATTTCTTTCCTCATATTCATTAAAATAAACTACTTGCCCAAAGATGCTGACTTTACTTCTTCAATACTGGAAGTGCTTTGCTTTCTTGCCTGTTTTGAAAACACTTTGAAAAACAAATATTATTTGCATATATGTGCAGTTTTATTTGGTAATTTCTCGGCCATTAAAACAATACTGTTATTTCTGAAAACAAATCGCTTCTTGCCAAATATGATTTCCAGTCTTTTCCCTGATTTGTTGCATTTCACATGTGATTGAATGCCATGAGAAAATGTAACGTCCCGCATTTCTATCGGTTCGTATTTGAATATTTAAATCAGTTTAGATATTGAATATAAATAGATTTATATATTAATTAAAACGAAGTTGAATGTACAAAAATATATAATAAATATTATTGAGCCCGAAATATCGCGGTAGTTCGTAATTTGACATTCTGAACTTCAACTGAGTGTACATGACTTGTTTTAAATCAAATTTCTGCGAAACAAGAAGCGTTGGAATCGGTTGAACTATATCATTCTAACGGAAGTGAAAAACCAAGATTTCGTCGTATAGATTGCAAGATATGTCCAAATCAAATATTCGAAAAGTCGCTATGAAATCGTATATCGACCGTAACGGTTATTTGAATATAACTTGATATCGGTTGCAAATCGGGACAAGGTTCTTTTGAGGCGTAGCGATAATTTAATTTTTAGAATTTTACTGTAATTTTTAATTAATTAAATATGCAACTTTTTATTTGGAGTATTTTGCATCCTATATTGATATTTTGGGATTTCAAAATATGAGTTAATCTACCGATATTATTATATTTTTGGGATCGTGACACCTCGTTGAGCACAACTGTACTTTTATTTCTGTCTATAGCAACCCGTAACACAATGAAATTCGGTGTAATAGAAATCGTATAACATCGCTTTGGAAAATAATAATAATAATAATAATAATATTAAAATACTTCTCAGGAACTTAACAAGTAAGGAATGTTAAAGTGAAAGTGATGGCAAGCTACCACTTTAGTCAAGTTCTTTATTAATTGAAGCATGGCAAACATGACACTTTAAGTCTAAGAAAAGCTATATCTGTATCTAAATGTAAACCTCTTCAATCACGTACGCTGAAAGGGAAAACTTCACCTTTAAGTTAAATAGCTAACTTACAGATAACGCACATGTATGGAGAGAACAGAACTAAAACTAGGATAGTAGACCTATTTTTCCACCCCTATTACTTAAATGTCCATTACCTCATGAGGTTTCAAATCACAGGCTACCGTATAGATGTAATAAAATGCAAACCCATACCCCTACGTTACCAAAGTAGTGCCTACCTATATTTTCAAACGCGCCTACAGTAACTCATGCCTTAATAACTAAGGGATGCTGAAAATCATGAAGCACCATACTCTAGCCTACCATACAGATTTCACGCGATTTGAAGTATCATCCTAGCTATTCTAAACTCTAAACTACATGGCTATCGCTTAACACTTAAGCAATATGGTATATAAATACACACAGGACCTTCTACTAGTTTCAAGGGTTAAACGAGAGAGATCGAAACAAAATGTAATGCCAGAAATGAGTCCGGACTGGCTTGCGTTGAGGGTAGACGATAGGGGAGAAGCCCGAGCTTGTCGTTGGTGATCTGTCGGGTCTATACAGTGGCGGCAAGAGTAAAGCAAGGGGCGTTGAAGTTGAACTTAGAAGGTGAAGGTGGTAGGAACAGTCAGCATGAGTAATATGGAAGGAAGCTTCATTTACGTTAAGATGGTGTACATGGCGCTAACGCTGAGCATGGGTGGATGTCAATGGAGACTGTGGGGTGGAGCCCGTGACTGCATGGTGACGGGTGGTGGTAAGCAACGAGAGGAAGTGGCGTACATGAAAGCAAGTAGAAGAATTTGCGGTGAAGAGATTTGTACGTGGATGGATGTGTGAGAAGTTTGCAAATGGGGACGCGCTAGAGAGGAGATTGGGCATTATGTTTGTAAAGGTAGCAGGGTACAATTGTTTTAAAGGTAAAGTAGCGTCTATGGTAACACGGCGCATGGAAAGGCTGGAATGCATTAAGGTACATGTGCGGTCTGTGTCTTAACATGGAGTGATGTTTATGATGCCATACGTTTAACAAAGGGGCAGGCATGGGTCTTTTTTCATGGAGAAGGCAAGTATGTTAAGGAGATGATGGGAATATAAGATAATGAGCAGTATCTATGTGGTGTAGTGTGCGGTTTCTGAAGCAAGTATGGACATGAGAATGTTGGGTGTATGCGCAAGAAGAGAGAACAACGATGAGGAAATGGTGACTGAGGGCTTTTGTGCGTGATGTAGTTAGTTGCAGGTGAGGGTCAAATGGTGTACGGTGGTATTCACGGCAAATAGAGGAATAGTGTATTGGTGAAGGGAAGAACACGGCAAGGACTTTGTGAGTTTCGAGTTCGTATTGGTGATTTGAAGTATTCAACAATGGGAGCGAAATAGGTACTGAACCGGAAATTAAATGTGTGGTTTAAATGTGTGGTTTGGCCATTAAAGAGAAGGGCTTAATTTAGAGGGATAAACCTTATCAAAGGGGAATAAAAGCGAAATCATTTGTGTTAACAAAAAGAGGTGGTAGATGCTATTAATTGGAGGAACAGTGGAGGAGTTTGTAAATTCATTTACTGTGGAGGGAAACAACGGATCCAAGAACACGGCTAAAAGGGAAGAAGAGGCAGCATATAGACGGTGTATGGGCTGACGGTGGGTTGGTCATGAATTGTTCACTGAGATGAGAACGTCAGTAAGGGGAAGCAAGGAATGACGCAAATCGTTATTTAACGGTTAACGCGCCAAGGTGAGTAAATTCACTCACTCTGACCCATTTCAAAATATTATAATATTTTAAATGTTGTTTGAATGCTGTGTGATGGTCATTTAGGTAGATCATAATTAAATTGGTTGAAATATATATCGTTGCATATGTTGGATACTGATTCCGTCGATTATAATATCCCGTGGTATGGAATCAGTGAAAATTGTTTGACTAACATCTGTGGATGCGGAAACCGGTTGGAGGAATCCAACCGGATTCCTCGATATTTATATGTACTGTTTGTTTGTATTCACTGTTTGAACCCGAATTACATTTAAAACCCGTGTGAATAATTGACGTTGAATAAAAATTCAGCATTTGCTTCGATAAATAAATAAACAATATCGATTAAGAAAGTGGTAAACAGTCGACCGAAAAACCATCGTTTTGTTAAGAAGTTGATTGGCTGTCAGGCAAATTAACGAAGTTAATTATAAAAATTAAATATTTATAATTAAAGTGAAGTTTTAAATTATAATAGAAGTTCTATTATAAACCAGTATTTTAGAGTTTGTTTTATAAAGTAAATATAAACGATTATCTAGTTAAGTAAGTATGAAGCGATAATTATCCGACAAGTAAATAATTTGGATAATTGTTTTAAAATAAACAGTTAAGGAATATCATTAGATTAATTATATTAATTTACTGGTAAGAAGTAGATAAAATCAGTTAACGAAGTTACTGATGGAATGAAATTAAAGCGAAGAGTTAATTTTTAATATAAATAGCCAATAACAACGAAGATTTCAAAGTATGAATATGGTGTTATAAAACCATATTCCCGAATAAAATAAGGAAATACGATTTGATATATTATAAGTAATAAGGAATTATAATACAGACTTATATCTGTTCTAAGGTACGAACGTTGTCGATCAAGGTCTGAGAGGTAAATAAAATACCCCAACTTAAACGGCTTCACTATTATCGAGGAACAATACCAGTTTGTAACTGAAAGAGATGTCAAGATTAGTATAAAAGGAATATGGCAGGGTATGCAAGTCTTAGAACTATAGTGATAAAATAAACGCTGTTGATTAGGCTTAAGCGAGACTGTTATGTTGAGATTAGTTATAAAGAAAATATTACAGCGTATTGCAAGTTTTACTACAGCGATAAATTAACGCTGTTAACAAAACTTAAGCTTGATTTTTATATATAGCATCACTTCCTAGGAAATGAAACAGTTTGATCTGAAATCCACTTATTCTAAAAGTAATAGGTAACGGTGTTTGTCCAAAGGAAATATGAGAATAAGTTTAGAAAGAGAAATGGGAGAATCGTGTTAGAAAACGATGACAACATTTCGATGTTCGAAATGTGATTAGAATTAAACCATTAGGAATTGGAACTAGAATTCGACGATGTCGAATGTACTAAAAGTAAACCATTTTTAGGGATTATAATCTGATAGAATAATTAACATTTAGTTTTTAAACAAATAAATGTTTATAGAATAGGAATCAGTATTCGGTTATAAACTAGATATCGATTTGATAAGAAGTTGACTTAGAAACAGAGTTTATAAAGTGGAATAGAAATATAAAAGTATGAAAGAGATTTCGGTAAACGAGATAAGGGAAATTATTAAGTGAATAAAGAGTTATTTGATAAAGATGCTCAGATTTCTATAATAGAAATGATATTCACATTTTAAAGTGAATAATGTTTTAAAGTGAACGCTTGGCCGATTAAAAGGTTAAAATGAAATTGGAAATATTTTCCAATGTAAATAGGGTAGATTATCTAAGTATAGAAATAAAGAATGTGAAATTAATGGAAATAGTTCGAACGTTAGTAACGTATATTTTCTGGAATATGGGAGAATAAGAGTTTATAATAACTGGAAACGTTTTCCAAGAAGTGTAAAAAGGCTAAAACGGGATTTGAGAAATATCTGGTAAGATATGGGAATTTGGATGTTAAATAAAAAGTACCCGTATTTATGTGAAGTTAGTTATACATTAGAATGAATGTTGTTTTTACTCCGAAAGTTAAATAACCGACTATCGAAGTGTTTTGACCATCGTTGTCAATACGGAGAGACCGGTTGGATATATTATCCGGAAACCACTTCGTATAGGCATAAGCGCTGCGAATTAGATATGCTGAAGATAATTGAAGACGGAGTTAAATGCAAGGGTCGTCCAGTTCTAGAATGGTGTTTTTTGTTTGTCTAGTCCCAGGACAACTTGTATGGACGAGTGTCTAACAGAGTATTTCCAACGGTCACGCCGTTGATTTTTACGAATATACCAAGTTGGTGGGGAGAAGGTAGCTTCTCTTTATTTTACACCCAGTGTGCATTTGTGTAATCAATATGTGATTAGGGATTTAACGATGTGACATTCAAAGTGAATGGTGATCAGATGTTATGAAGATAGACATAGCCTCTAGCCTCACAACCGGGAATGACAGAAGTTGGGCTAGGCAGCATGGCTAGTTGGGTCATCCCCAAGCAGGGTGTATTGTCACTAATCTAGAGAAAATTCATATTTATACTTCTTTTCGATTCTGTATCTTCGGATGACAGTTGGATGGCCTACAAGCGTGGTGGCAATATATTCGCGACACTCAAGCTAAATGAGTGAGCGGTCATGTGTGGCCGGGTTGCAAGATGTTCTAGTTGAACCCTGAGTGTATCCCCTCTAGAGTACACTATTCAGAAGGTGCTCCCATACCTTGTCTGTTGGAATCCATTCTCCTATTAAGCGCCCTGCGGTTTATGATTTTATACTATATATATGTGGAACGTGAGATGCAAGCGTTCTGCTACTTGGATATTTATTTGTTTAGACATTATCATAATATCACTGGTTTTGATTTCAAAATACTTTGGGTTATAGTAAGGTAAAAACCGTCCATGTTTATGTGTGGGCTGGTCTTACTATTATCTTTTTGTTTCAAAAGGATCTTCAAAGTTAAATAGTATAGTTGAAATTTACTCACACCAGTCCTTGTTGCTTGAGCGCTTGGTACGCATGATAGGGGGTTCTCGCTTCGCGGTTTGGTGGCGAATGGGAGACTCTTAACCCTACATGTCCCGACAATGTGGGTTGGTTGCAGTCGAGAGGCTGGCCGTAAAACAAGGTGCTGGGATACCTCTGTAAGCCATGGTGGGATGATAGCCCACTGCCATCGCGCCGTTACAGTTGGTATCAGAGCTGAAGGTTAAGTGATTACCTTGGCTCTATGGCGTGACTCAATAGAGATAAGGTTAGTAATACCTAAGATTGAGTTAGAGTGTATATATATGAGTGCGTATTTGTAATTTATTATAAAAACTATTTTATATTGTGTTGGCTGGTCAGTCAAGTGGTTTATGAATTCTGGTCGAAACATTAATGCAAACTGTGTCGATAGGTGTTTCTAAATTCTTGAACAGAATAATTCGACACAGTATGTTTTTAAAAAGAGGGTAAATAAAATAATTTTACCCAAAAGTATATTTGATATAAAGAAAGCATATACATATTGAAATTATCTAATATAAATTCAATGTGTTGGTTGAAATTACGATCTAATAAGATTTATAATTGAGTAGGTTATACAAATAACCAATCGAAATATTATATAAGTATAATATGAAAAATCAGATGAACTGAATCTGAATTTAAAACCAGAATTGAAACAAAACTCTTGAAACTGGGAAAAGAGTTGGAAATAAATTTTGAATTAAATATATGGGAATTTTAAATCCTGGGAGATTTGAAAATTGTTTTCCAAGTACTATGAAAGATATTTTGAAGTAAAATTCAAAATGGAAGTGTTTTAAAATGAATTTTTAAAGTGATATAGTATTGAACTCACTTCGATCACTGGAAAATAACCCTGATGATGAACCATGGCATCCTCAGTGTAATTTTCGAGTTTCTGAGTGATGGATTACTACCAAAGATTTTGTTTTGAATTATTGTGAAGAAACAAATTGTTAGAAATTCAATGTTTTGAATTATATATGATTTCAAACTGATTTGAAATAAACCCCAGGAATTTGAATTTTGAAATAAAGATTCGACTTATGGAGTTAAAATGGTAAAAGTAGAAATTAACTAAGATAAGCAAAATTGGATTGAATTTGGAATGATCCCAAATGAAAATTGTAAAAGAGAAATATTGGAAACACGAGTTATTAAAATGAATTGATTTTTGGAGAATAAGAATCAAAATTTGAATTTGGAGATGAAGATAACTGATTTGAGAAATAAATCAGTAAATGGAGTTGGAATTGAAATATAAATTTGGCTTAGTATATGCGAATGATTGGATTGAAAAATAAATTAATGGGAAATCAGTTGGAAATGTTTGGATATATGCTGTTTTGATAGCAGATGGCAGAGATAGAGTTGAATGCCCAATAGAGAAGGTACACGTTTATATACGAGTATGAGATTTTTATGAGTTGGTTTGGGCAAGCCGTTTGGCTGTTTGATTTTCTATTGGATTGGAGAAGGCCCAGAGTGGCAAGTTGTTGTAGTACCGAATAAGCCGTGCAGAGGAGATGCTGGCAAAATTCTCTGAAAATTTAAGCTGTTAGGAAATTTTCAGAATTTCTGAAGTATTTGTTAATAAGAAGGGATTAAATTTTTAATTGGAAATAAATCAGTTCAGTTGAAACTGAAAGTATAAAGTAAACCAAAAAGAGTTTTAACCTGTTTACAACAGAGATTGTAGCATTTTCCCCATCTTAGCAATTTCGAGGACGAAATTATTTTAAGGGGGAAGGACTGTAACGTCCCGCATTTCTATCGGTTCGTATTTGAATATTTAAATCAGTTTAGATATTGAATATAAATAGAATTATATATTAATTAAAACGAAGTTGAACGTACAAAAATATATATTAAATATAATCGAGCCCGAAATATCGCGGCAGTTCGTAATTTGACATTTTGAACTTCAACTGAGTGTACATAACTCGTTTTAAATCAAATTTCTGCGAAACAAGAAGCGTTGGAATCTGTTGAACTGTATCATTCTAACGGAAGAGAAAACCAAGATTTCGTCGTATAGATTGCAAGATATGTCCAAATCAAATATTCGAAAAGTCGTTATGAAATCGTATATCGACCGTAACGGTTATTTGAATATAACTTGATATCGGTTGCAAATCGGGACAAGGTTCTTTTGAGGCGCAGCGATAATTTAAATTTTTAAGTTTTACTGTAATTTTTAATTAATTAAATATGCAACTTTTTATTTGGAGTATTTTGCACCCTATATCGATATTTTGGGATTTCAAAATATGAGTTAATCTACCGATATTATTATATTTTTGGGATCGTGACACCTCGTTGAGCACAACTGTACTTTTATTTCTGTCTATAGCAAACCGTAACACAATGAAATTCAGTGGAATAGAAACCGTATAACTTCGCTTTGGAAAAATAATAATAATAATAATAATGTTAAAATACTTCTCAGGAACTTAACAAGTAAGGAATGTTAAAGTGAAAGTGATGGCAAGCTACCACTTTAGCCAAGTTCTTTATTAATTGAAGCATGGCAAACATGACACTTTAAGTCTAAGAAAAGCTATATCTGTATCTAGATGTAAACCTCTTCAATAACGTACGCTGAAAGGGAAAACTTCACCTTTAAGTTAAATAGCTAACCTACAGATAACATACATGTATGGAGTGAACGGAACTAAAACTAGGATAGTAGACCTATTTTTCCACCCCTATTACTTAAATGTCCATTACCTCATGAAGTTTCAAATCACATGCTACCGTATATATGTAATAAAATGCAAACCCGTACCCCTACGTTACCAAAGCAGTGCCTACCTATATTTTCAAACGCGCCTACAGTAACTCATGCCTTAACAACTAAGGGACGCTGAAAATCATGAAGCACCATACTCTAGCCTACCATACGGATTTCACGCGATTTGAAGTATCATCCTAGCTATTCTAAACTCTAAACTACATGGCTATCTCTTAACACTTAAGCAATATGGTGTACAAATACACACAGGAACTTCTACTAGTTTCAGGGGTTAAACGAGAGAGATCGAAACAAAATGTAATGCCAGAAATGGGTTTAGACTGGCTTGCGTTGTGGGTAGACGACAGGGGAGAAGCCCGAGCTTGTCGTTGGTGATCTGTCGGGTCTATACAGTGGCAGCAAGAGTAAAGCAAGGGGCATTGAAGTTGAACTTAGAAGGTGGTAGGAACAATCAGCATGAGGCATGAGTAATATGGAAGGAAGCTTCATTTACGTTAAGATGGTGTACATGGCGCTAACGCTGAGCATGGGTGGATGTCAATGGAGACTGTGGGGTGGAGTCCGTGACTCCATGGTGACGGGTGGTGGTAAACAACGAGAGGAAGTAGCGTACATGAAAGCAAGTAGAAGAATTTGCGGTGAAGAGATTTGTACGTGGATGGATGTGTGAGCAGTTTGCAAATGGGGACGCGCTAGAGAGGGGATTGGGCATTATGTTTGTAAAGGTAACAGGGTACAATTGTTTTAAAGTAAAGTAGCGTCCATGGTAACACGGCGCATGGAAAGGCTGGAATGCATTAAGGTACATGTGCGGTCTGTGTCTTAACATGGAGTGATGTTTATGATGCCATACGTTTAACAAAGGGGCAGGCATGGGTCTTTTTGCATGGAGAAGGGAAGTATGTTAAGGAGATGATGGGAATATAAGATAATGAGCAGTATCTATGTGGTGTAGTGTGCGGTTTCTGAAGCAAGTATGGACATGAGAATGTTGGGTGTATGCGCAAGAAGAGAGAACAGCGATGAGAAGATGGTGACTGAGGGCTTTTGTGCGTGATGTAGTCAGTTGCAGGTGAGGATCAAATGGTGTATGGTGGTATTCACGACAAATAGAGGAATAGTGTATTGGTGAAGGGAAGAACACGGCAAGGACTTTGTGAGTTTCGAGTTCGTATTGGTTATTTGAAGTATTCAACAATGGGAGCGAAATAGGTACTGAACCGGAAATTAAATATGTGGTTTAAATGTGTGGTTTGGCCATTAAAGAGAAGGGCTTAATTTAGAGGGATAAACATTATCAAAGGTGAATAAAAGCGAAATCATTTGTGTTAACAAGAAGAGGAGGTAGATGCTATTAATTGGAGGAACAGTGGAGGAGTTTGTAAATTCATTTACTGTGGAGGGAAACAACGGATCCAAGAACACGGCTAAAAGGGAAGAAGAGGCAGCATACAGACGGTGTATGGGCTGACGGTGGGTTGGTCATGAATTGTTCACTGAGATGAGAACGTCAGTAAGGGGAAGCAAGGAATGACGCAAATCGTTATTTAACGGTTAACGCGCCAAGGTGAGTAAATTTACTCACTTTGACCCATTTTAAAATATTATAATATTTTAAATGTTGTTTGAATGCTGTATGATGGTCATTTAGGTAGATCATAATTAAATTGGTTGAAATATATATCGTTGCATATGTTGGATACTGATTCCATCGATTATATTATCCCCTGGTATGGAATCAGTGAAAATTGTTTGATTAACATCTGTGGATGCGGAAACCGGTTGAAGGAATCCAACCGGATTCCTCGATATTTATATGTACTGTTTGTTTGTATTCACTGTTTGAACCCGAATTACATTTAAAACCCATGTGAATAATTGATGTTGAATAAAAATTCAGCATTTGCTTCGATAAATAAATAAACAATATTGATTAAGAAAGTGGTAAACAGTCGACCGAAAAACCATCGTTTTGTTAAGAAGTTGATTGGCCGTCAGGCAAATTAACGAAGTTAATTATAAAAATTAAATTTTTATAATTAAAGTGAAGTTTTAAATTATAATAGAAGTTCTATTATAAACCAGTATTTTAGAGTTCGTTTTGTAAAGTAAATATAAATGATTATCTAGTTAAGTAAGTATGAAGCGGTAATTATCCGACAAGTAAGTAATTTGGATAATTATTTTAAAATAAACAGTTAAGGAATATCGTTAGATTAATTATATTAATCTACTGGTAAGAAGTAGATAAATCGCGCCATTACAGAAAACTTGTCAGGCAAATTGTAAAAACAAGAAAGTTTTTTCCATTTTTGAAATGATTCTTGCCTCAAAAGAAATGTCAAATAAAACTGATTTGTTTTCCTCTGCTTTCATGCTTTGCATGTTGGTCTGAGCATCATGTTGTATAGCCGTACCATTTGTGTACACACACTTGCTAATCAGTATGATTTTGTTGCGTTTTATACTTTGTTGCATTTGTGCTTTTGCCACAGTTCCATTTTGTTGCTTTCACCATTTTGAAATAAGCTTTGATTTAAATGGGTCGACCATGGTGTTGCATGTTAACCCACTTAAAAAAAACTTCTTTTCCCATTGTGATTTGCATCTACATGCTGATTTATCTTGACATGCTTATGTATTGTACTATGTTTATCGGCCGCACCATTTTGTGTTGACCATGCATGAGCTTGTTCATGGACTTGCTCGATGTCCCTGACCTTATCTGAAACCACCACTAGTTTGTAAATCCAGACCTTGTGTATGAGGTGGCTTGAGTTTCATGCATTGTCTACTTTGACTTGTTTGCACCTGAAACAATTCTGCACCATATATATACTTGAAAACTTTGAATCTCTGACTTGAACTCGGCTGCATTAGTCTGGACACTTGAAAAAAACTTGACAATATATATATGCACTTGCTGATCATTTTCACTTGTGACTACTTGTTCATGAAACACATAGTTGTGTCACTGCACCATACTTGACATGTATACTCGCACCATTCACATTCATGCTGAACTGTATTTGTGTCTTTAACCCATGATTTTGCTTATCATTGATCTGCCATGTTAATCACTAGTATTTTGCTTGATTTGCCAAGATAAAACACTTGATTTTGTGTGATTTGTGATCTGCCACTTGCTTTTATTGCTGAGCTGATTTTCATCTTTCTTCTTTGACTTGATTTTCCCACTGATGACTGTGCACTGAGTCGAGAAGGTCCATGTGGCTACTCCTCAGTTGCACACTGAATTGGTGTGGCAGTGCACACGTATATATATACACACGTGTGTATATGCAGTCATTCAGAAAATTTCCTATCCCTGTACATATGCAAACTGTCTGCCTAGACACAGATGAATCAAATCAAGTCATGAAAAATGATGAGAAACACACCAGAAAACTGAGGCAAATAAAAGTTTAAAAATAAAATAATATTTGCTAGAAATTAGAATATTATTTCTCTTCTAGATACTGTGTGTGTTTCTATTGTGACAGGTAAGCAGATGGTGACTGGACTGACTAAGGGCTGTGAAGACAGAAGACTGAAGATAGAAGATTGAAGATGGAAAAACAGAAGACAGAAAAAAAATAGACATGAATATCTATATATGAGTGAAAAGAAAATGTATATATATGAAATCAAAGTGTCTGTATAGTCGAGTGTGAGTGTTGTAGTGAAAATGAAAATGAATATAAATTGAAATATCAGTGATGTATTCGAATAGTGGAGTATAAAATTTGTACTATTTGAATATATGAAATAAAATATTTATATTTAAATAAAATACCGTTGAATATTTGAATTCGTGCAAAGTCGTATTCTATTTAAATTTAAATATTATATTCCTGTCTGTTATGTGAATATGAAACAGTACGATTTCAAACACATTTGAAATAAAATTTATTTGGTTGTTATCATCAAACAAAAATCATATAATTGTGTATACAACACCATTATATAAAAGAAAAGCAAGTTATGAAAGTTTGGCATGGTGAATGTGACGATCCCAAAACCCCGTGACACGGTGTTAAGGATAATCATTGGAATATAACACATTAATCATCATTAGCAGATCACAGATAATAGCATAAACAGAAAATAGAATAATTTACACACATATGACAGCGGAATCATATAGATATCATCACTTCAGAGAAGCACAGTACAGGATACAACTTAGTGCATAATGATACATAATCAGTCTACATCGCCAGGGGCGGAATCATACATAAAGAGTACACAAAAGGAATATCAATCTACATCGCCAGTGGAGGAATCATAATATAGATACAATAATGGCGGAGAAAATCCAAGTCAGCACAGTGTAGTCAAGCCTCGCCATGAGCCAAAAGGTGCGTCAGAAACCTGTAACTAGGCCGCCCGTGTGAAAATGAGGGCACCCGAGTTTGCAAGGTGAAACAAACTACGAGTCAGTCATGGGACTGGTATGAGAAATCTACTCAACTTATTAACAACAATAATAAGGCAAATCAAAGGACCACGCCACTTTCGCGGAACGGGTTTACTTCAATGAGTGCTAGTGCATGAAATAAAATAAATGATTAAATCAACGCAATGCTTTTTATAAAATGAAGCCATTATAAGACTCAGGTCCCATCACACAATGCAACGCAAGCCGGAGGATAGAGTTTTTACCTTATAATGGCCAAAGATGCTTCATACGAATAAAACAAAGGTGTTTGATATTATTACTAGTGCATATATGTTCCAAAAGCAAATTCAATCATAAATATCAATCCTAGGCGGCATAGCTACCATCTACTATGTCGCCATACTAGTAATACAATCACATCCGCATATTTCGTATTGGAAATTGGATTCCTTCATGAGTCGAGGCAAGGGGCAAGCTCCTCTCCGTTCGAGACACTCTAGCAAATGCCTCGGGACCGCACACAGCAATCCCCTGGATCCTCCAAGGCCGGTCCTCTCTTACTTTTGAGGATTAGTTATTCCTGAACACACGTTTCCCGGTCCTTACAGACCTATAATCGAGGCGCCTCGTATTCCAACAACCACACAGGTGAAAAGTAGATATAAATGTCAGGGCTGGGAGGTCACTGACACCACCATAGCTAGAAGGAAACGTCAAGCACTCCTTTGGTCCTTCTCCCGTTTTTGACTCATACCGGGGTGTGAGGCTCGCGAATTCACGTTATACACAAAGCTACGTCACACAGACCATGCTTTGATCATCAACCGCAAGACTTTGCTTTGCAACAGAAGCCTTGATCATATGCCACTTAGGCGTGCCACACAGGCGATCCACTCCATGCGACTGATTTCTGTCAATACATAACCTCTGAGCTCGTACGTCTCAGAGAAGGGCGTCAAGCAAGAGAATAAATTCTCTGCCGCCAAATAGATATATATTTAACAGAGATCAATCAACACAGAACAAAATCCAATGTCAGACACACAGTCCATTTACAAGTCCGTTCTGGGTCTGAACGAAACCGGAGGCACCAAGTCCTCGTATATCCGTACAATCAACATTATGTTTGGACGGCTACTACTTCAATTCCTTCATGGTAGCTACTCCAATCACGAGCATCAGTAGCGCCCATCCATCCAATGTGGAGATCGTCGGTCTTCAGTCGTCTTCGACTCTTCGACTTTTCAACGTCGATCGATTATTTGAAATGAGATAAACTCGGCCTTTTCAAATAACCCACGTATATTTAGATTTTCAAATCGATTATTCACATGGTTGGACTATTCAACATTCACTTTTCAGTTATTTAGTTATAATTTTCTTGTCAAATACATTCAACCATCACATATCAAGCAAACACAACAAAGTTGGTTTATTTCCCCTCTATATCGTCAATAGTATTTTATAACGATATATCGCCATTTTTATTTAATTTAAAATGGCCATATTTAATTAAACGACGTTTCAGGTCGTGTCGATGCACTGGCGCTGCTTTCCACTAATTTTGTTTTACACATATATGAAAATATAACCGTTGGATCCTCACAAATTTTACATCATTAGGAAGGTCATTTCAAAACGAATCCAACGGTTTCAGTTTTGGGAAAATCCGACGGTCGGATCTTCCACATTAACCATTTGAAGTTTCGATTTCAATTTACGAACTGCAGCGTCGTTATTCGATTTAATTTAATTATATTTATATATATATAAATATAATCGTTTCTGGCGCTGATTTTCCTTAATTTTGAATTAAACATTCCAGATAATCCAACCGTCGGATCTTCACAAAGTTGGTGCCGTTAGAAAGATATTTCCAAGGCGAACCCAACGGTTGAGGTTTCGGGAAAATCCAATGGTCGGATATTCCGCACTAGTCATTTGAAATCACGGTTTCAAAATATGAACTGCACGGCCACGTTTCGTTTTAATTCTATTTATATTTATATATTTATATAAATATAGTTCATTCAAAAATTCCAATATCGTTTCCACTTCAATTATTTTACTAACGCCTTTAATTTTTGGAAAATTTCGCCATAACCTCCTTTGTACGGGAGGGTCTGGGAAAATTCCCAAATAGCCACACGGGCGTCTCATATTAAAAAGAAAAAGAAAAAGCCAAGCGGCTAGCCAACAGGCTCATAAAATCATCACCCAAACAAAGCGGTAAATGTGTACCTATTTGTCGGGCACAAAATTCTATTTCTCTTCTCTAGCCCCTTTTTGCTTTAACCTGTTCAATAGATATGCATGTACATATATACAATTTCTAACATTTATCATTTTCCATTCAATTTCATATTCGATTTGCTTTAGTTTAAAAACATCATTCGTTCTAATGTTGCATGCATAAGCTAAAATCACATCATTAGCTAGTTAATGTATATTCCAACTCATGCACGTTTATTAGAACAAGTGGCTATTTTTAACACTTCACATTTCAAAGATGATAATTTTGGCGAACTAGAATAGATTTCAACACATGACTATTTTATTTAGTTCCTATGCATGTTAAAAGTAATATTTCTATCACAAATATTTGTTTCAACGTCCGCATATCTTTAGCATATCACACATATGATAAAAATGATATTTTTATCATTTAAAATATTTATTCAACCAATGTATGGTTTCAACACTTCATAGTTTCAATAAAAATGTAATTTTTATTGTTCAATCTTTTTATTCAACACATGAACTTTTCCACTACACACACTTTTCAACAAATGGGTATTTCCACACATGGACAATTTATTTATGTTGTTCATATTAGAAAGATGGGATTTTTATGATTGAAATTATTTATATAAGGCGAATATTTTTCATACTTCATATATATATATATAAAAATATGATTTTTGTTGTTTAAACACTTCACTCATCCACGAATGAATTTTATTTTCACACAACACTTTTCAACACATGAACAATTTCCACACATGGACATAGTTTCAATATATGACTTTAATTTCTATGCATGAAAATAATTTCAACGTATGAAAATAATTCTAACACACAAAGATTATTCAAAATTTCGGCAGCATAACGGCAGGGTAGTTAAAACCGGCACCGTCCCTAGTACGGCTCCTCGCTCTACCTTAAAACCTCGCGGTTTTTGACACTGGGGATTCATGCATCTAATTCGCACGCAGGCAGCATGTTTATTTTTATTTCCACAAATATTTCCAATTCATTTCAATCACCAATGGGTATTTTCAACCACAACCAAACAATATCAACCACAAACAATTATTCAACCATTCGTATTTTTCATCCAATATTTCACACCAATTCACCACAATAAATATCGTCCATGGTTTGTGGACGAGGGGAGTATATATATATATATATATATATATATATATATATATATATATATATATAATATTTGCTATATTTCACTTGCATTTCAACACATATATCAATTATTCTATGCATGTAAAAATTCATACTTCGCTCATATAGCTTACACTACGCATGTACATGAGGTATACAACACGTATGTAATTTATATTTCGCTTATATAAATTATACACGGCATTTTCCATTCAATTTCACGTTAATTTAGATTTCTCACCTTGGTTTTCTGAGCGCTAAAAATCGATACGATGTCAGAAAAATCCGCAGCTTCTTCTATTGGGTAGAGAGCTTCCTTGCGGTCTCGATGTTTCCTGTTTCATCGAATTTCGTCAACACACCAAAAAGATATGATTTTTTAAAGTGTAAAGATCAAAGAAAAACTCACTTTCACGAGCTTCAAAACTAGGTTTACGATTTTCGAGAAATCCGTGGCACGTGGGGACGATCAGGGAGTTGGACGTGGAAGAGAGAAGAGAGGGCTTTAAATCGGTAGTGGTTTGAGGGGGTGCGGTGGCAGATCGGAGCGGCGGCGGCGCTGGGAAGGTCGGGACTTTGAGGCGTCGGTAAGGGCGATGAGGGGCGGCGATGCTTAGTCGGATTTGGAGAGGGGGCTGAGGCGCGTCGAGGTAGGGGGTGGCGAAGTCTGGAAGCGCCTGAGGCGGCGGCGATTGAGGAGAGAAGGTGGGGAGCTCGGGTCGCCGTTGAACGGGGGGGGGGGGGGGGTTTCTCTTTTTTTTTTTTTAATTATGAATGGAGAAATATGATTGGCCAAGGATTATATTAAATTTTTAAATAGTGTTTTCTCAAACGAACTCCTTTTTAAACCCAACGACTGTCGCCCCTTGCTAAATACCCCCATTCCGGACACAATGGGATATGTTTCGTGGGCCAATTCGACTGTTACAGTCAGTTATTTTTCAAATTAAAGTATAAAACATTTAATTTTTAACTCTGAACGCACATTTCAATTTGCCTGGGCCACAAACTGATTCGAAAAATTCCAGAAAGATAAATCTAGCTATATTTTGACGCTACGGTCCCAACAAAACTAGTTTCGTCGAATTCTGAGGTCGTTTGAAAAATGGTCATTTTTTGGTCGATCCAATTTAACAAAAATCGACCAAACACATTTTCTTTTGCCACGCTCACATATTAGCTTCAAAAATTATGAAATTTGAAACCTAGCAATAGTTTGACATCCCGGACCCAACAAAAGTGGTTTCGTCGAATTCCGAGGTCGTATGCAAAATATCAATTTTCCTGGCCTATATATTCTATATACCGACCATTCTGAAAATTCATTCGGCCATAACTTTTGATTCCCGTTATGAAACTTCGATTTTTCAGATTCGTTAGAAAGGTATTGACTAACAGATTTAAATAATTTTGGTTTCGCTAAAATTCGTTATATTTTCTACCCTGCACAGTCGGTCAAAGTTTGAATTCAAATTTTCAAACTGACTCACTATTTCTAATTCACTATTTTATTGAAATATTCTATTTCAATTATTCAAATTCTTTTGAAATAATCAATTTAAAAATTTTAAATTGGCTCGTATTTTCCGGGTTATTACAGTGAAGTAGTTTGGCACAACAACAAGAATCAATAAGCACATAAATGCACCACAAGTCAAGGGTTGACACATGCATGGTTCAAGTAACACAGCTCAAGACTATGAACACACAAGCTTAGTGGAAACTGGACATATGTAGCATGAAACAGTATGGTGTGAACAGTAGCATGGGCAATGTAGTGTTCAAATTTAAACCAGAATGATGGTAGTTTTTTTAATTATGTAAAGGATCTGTTCTCATTAGTGTTAAAGTCAATAATTTGTTCAAGTTTGCATGAACGGTATAAATGGAATGATTCAAAATGCAACATAAAATTTCACATGGTAATAGGAAGAAAATTTCTTTCTTAATCATAGTTGTTCCTTTTCAAATTCAAAACCAAAGATCCAAAATAGTGTGGTACTTTTTGGTAAGAAACTTTTGATCGTTAATCAATGTAGAATGGATTCTTTCTCCAAATACATGATGGCATAAAAAAACGGCTAAATACATCGAAGGAAATAAGGCAAGTGTTTATCAACAAAATCAAAGGATCAAATTTTGGTAAGAACAAATTCACGATTTGAAAACATTCTAGAAAATACCATGCATCTGTTTTTGGGGCATAAAAATGAAATCGAAGGTTTCCTGAAATCAACCAATCAAACATGACAAGTCTTAATGAAATCAAAGAAATTATAGGTTCGAAATTCTTATATATAGCATCATTTCATTATCGATAAGGTATCCCATTTGAAATAAACAACTCAAGTATTCAAACAAAAAATCAGAGAGCTTATAGTTTTTACTCGATCGAGAGATTGGAGTTCCAAATCGTGAAGTCTACCAACATTCATCAATTCAAAGAATCAATCGATCAATACCCACGATTTGAAGGAGGATTCAAAAACCCTAGTTTCGAAATTTCTGGGTCACCATTGATGAATAAAAGAGAAGCCGACATCAATTTTTTAAGGATCAAAGCAAATACAAAGGAGGCCACTCTCTTTTTCTCTTATTTAATATTTTATAAGGTTTTTTTTTTGAGTTGTTTTAATTTATGTAAATCAATCTATATGTTTTCTAGTTTTCTAAACTAAGGAGTTTTTGCTACAGGATTTTGTAGCTAAGAAAATCGCAACTTAGGATCTAAGTCGTGTCAAGATTTTGAGCTTAGGATTAGAGCAGTAGCGTGGTTTGTGAGTTTACAGGGTTTTGTAAGCGGCAATCTCTTTTAATACCTAGAAGAAATCTTGGGAATACAGCAGTAGGCAGGTTTTGCTGAAGCTGAGTAATTCTTGTGTGTGATTTATCTTTTCTGCAGTATCTTTATTATTCTGTGTTAGTTTATATTTTTAATTTCCAATAAACCCTATTCACCCCCCTCTAGGGTTAATCTAGATCAAACAATTAGTAATTATTGCTTAAATTTGTTTTAACTTGAAATTTTTATTTAGAATTTTGTAAAAATTGCTATTCGTATCATATAAGTTCATTTAGTGAACATATACATAAATCTTTCATTAGTTTTTTAAAAATTGGTTCACTTTGTGGTTTAGTAAATATATCCACATCTTGATTTTCAGTTTTTGAAATTCTCATGTTATTATTTCTTATTCAATGTTATCTCACAGATTACGATGTCTAATATCAATGTGTTAAGTTCGTGAATAATTAATTGATTTTTTAGAAAATTTTGTAGCGCTTGTATTATCACAATAATGGATGATTTATTTGCTACTTTTTCAAAACTTTGGAGTGTTTGTTGCATATATATTACTTGTGTACAACGTAAAGCGATCGATGTACATTCAGCTTCAGACATCGAGTGGAAAATATAACTTTGCTTTTTACTAAACCACAAGACTAAAGATTGACCGATAAAGTGATATGTGCCTCCAACACCTTTTCTATCTATTTTGCATCTTCCAAAATTCGTATCACTATAACACACTAGATCGAAGATTCCACCTTTCAGGTAGAAAAGTATGCAACACTTAGTGTTGGTTAAGTAACATAAAATTCGTTCTTTTCTCCGCTCGATATTGTAATTATTTAGGTTGAGCTTGAAATCTTGCACATAAATAGACACTCATCGTTATATATGATCTACTAGCAGTTAAATATATAGTGAAGCAATCATACTACGATATAATCTTTGATCTAAATGCTTAACATGTTCTTCTTTGTCTAAATGTAAATTGATACCCAATGGAGTTAGTTTATTAGCAGTTATATTCATTGCAAATTGTTTCAGTAATACTTTACAATATTTTCTTGGTTTTTGAAAATTCCACTTTATAATTTTGTATTCTGGATAAAAAAAATCAATTATCTCATATGTGAAGTTTCAATTCATTTTTCGCTATATTTGAAAGTCATTCATTGGTTGAATCAAACATAATATCATTTACATATATTTGAATAACAATTTTTTTTACTCTTTTATTTCAAATATTTTCAAAAAATTCTTTTTCAAATTCAACACCATGATTACTTTGAATATTTTAATTTTTAGATTCATTAAATATTTAATCCTTTTAGCAAAAATTTAAACATTTAAAAGTATCAATTTTATGTTTTAAAAATAAAGTCCATGTATATCTTGAGTAATCATCTATTGTAACAAAAACATATTTATTATGACTTATTAACGTACTCGAGTTAGTCCTAATAAATCCAAATGAAGTAACTCAACTGGTTGCTTAACTTTGCAGGTTATTTTAGGTAGATCTCTTAATAAACCATTTTTGGTAAGTTTTTTTGGCATTATTAAAGTTTACATGACAAAAGCGTCTATTCCTTAATTATGGATTATTGTGATTTTCCGCTAAGTATAAATCAATATTATTTTTAATGTTCATGTTTAATATGTAAATACTTCTACTTATTGCAGCATCAAAAGTTAAAAATTTGTTTTAATCAATGATATTGCATCTATCTTTTTCAAAGTCAATTTTAAATCATTTAGCACATAATTAACTAATACTTAGTAGATTATGTTTTAGATTTTTCACAAGTAAAACATCAGGGGAGAAGTAGAAAATACCGATGTTGATGACGTTTCCAATGACAATAACATACTCTTTTGATTTGTCTTTGAGTGTTACAGTTCCACTATCATATATGCTACGTTCGATAACATCTTTGCATTGCCAGCCATATGTTTGGAGCATTGCTATTGAGTACCAACTTCTCCTTGATTTTACTTATGGTACTTGCAAAAAATAAAAACAAATTAATTGGCTTTCACTTTCTCCATTTAGGTCCTAAGGGTTAGTAAGGGAAGGTAGACATACCAATGATGGTATAGGACCTTTAAAAATATAGTCTTTATTATGTACAATATTTTTTTAAATAGTCATCTATGTATTTCTTTTTAATCAACATATTGTTTATTTTAGGAATCCATTTGTTTATATCCTTTGGAGTAGAGGTTTTATTCCTCTTTTTAGGTTTTCAAAATTTTGTATATATAATTCTTTTGACTCTTTTTCTTAAAGCCAAGTATGTTTCAGTTTCTGAAGCTTTAAAACTTTTAATCAAGTTTTCCAAATTTTGCTTCTCTTTGTTGAATTTTGGTATGTTAGAACTAATTTTTTTTACTTAGTTTAAAGGTTGTCAGTTTTATTATTAGTCGGATCTAGACTATGTTCTGGTTTTTTAATCACTAGTTAGGTTTTCAATCTTTAGTTTGCTATCATTCAGATCACTTTGCAAGAGAGTGTTTTGAGATGGTAAACCTTTATATTCTTTTTGAACCATTTCTACTTCCTCTTCTAAAATAATTTTCTCATCTCTTAACATTCCAATTTCCAATTCTGCTCTTTTTGATTTTCCTTTATATTCTTGTTCAATTATTTTAATTCAGTACATTTATCATCTAGTTCCATGCCAATTTCTGAATTTTATCATTTGTAAGTTAAGGACATACCTCATCAATATTATCCGTGAAACATACATTTACTTGCTCAAAAATCACTATTGTTGTCACATTCAAAAGAAGAAGATTCAGAATCATCCATGTAACTAAAAATACTCTTTTCTTCTATTTTAACTTTTCAAACATGCTTTTCTTCCTATCATCGATGACCAATAGACATTTTTTCTTGACATGCCTAACTTCATCACATGCATAGCACTTAACATGACTTGAATTTCCTTCATTTTGTGACTTGGTCATTCTCTTGATTTTATTTTGAACTTGTGACGGTTTTTCGCAATTAAAACTATCTCATCTTCATCCAAGTCTGAGTCATTATCATTTGATTGAAATAGTTTCCTCTCTTGAGTTTTTTCCTTTGTTGACTGCTATTTAGCTTCTTGTGACACTAGATTCCCAATTAATTTTTCAAATCTGAGTTGAGAAATATCATTAGAGCCTTCAGTTGCTGATACTTTTCTTTTCCAATCATTACTAAAAATTTCATAATACATGTGATTGAACCAAACTTAGTTAATTTGACTTCAGGTGACATGAGATCATGTTAAATAGTTTGAAATTACGCATATATACATATATCAATGATTGACTTATTTGTCTTCATGTTGAATGAAGAGAAATGGTTTTGTAATATAGAAATCTTAGTTTGCCTGACTTTGGTTGTACCTTCATGTTTAATTTGTAGTGTACACCAAGTATCATAAGCCGTTTGATAGCTTTGGAATTTTTAGTGGCCTCATAGTTTTGTGCATTGGTCCAAGTGCTTATATTGATCGTAGGTACTTCATATTTATTGTAGCCTACCAAATTTCAAATCCACTGGGTTCCTTGAATATTCATGTACATTGAACCAATAAGCATAGTTATACCTAATGGAAAGAGGTGATCGTGCGGTAGATTGTCCCTCTTGAAATGTGCTTATCATATTAAAAGTATATTATCAACTATGTTATTATGGTAATTAATGAAACATGCTCTGATACCAAGTGAAAGTGCACATTATGATCGTAATAACTTATGTATGATATGTGATACAAAGTATGTAAATAATAATGGAAAATGTAACAGAGTAAATATAAGAGCGATCACATCAGAGTTTTTATATTGGTTCAAACTTCCCGTCCTACCTCTAGTTCCGAAGCTCCCCTTCAGCCTTTCACTGACCAATAAAACCCTTCATTTAGTTCGGAGGAATAGGCTTATACAATCTTTCTTTCTTGACAAAGTTGTGTTCGATAAACATAGGTTTTGACTTCAAGTAACCTTTTCCTAAAATCTCCCTTGAGTGTATTTCATAAGTGAGCATAGGTTTGATGAAATATACTTTATTATTTGTAGCAAATTGGAGTGACTGGGAGAGCATTTGTGAATATATAGAGAAAAAGTAGAATTGAGTAGAATTAGATTAATAAATTCATGAAATTGATTTGGTTTAAACAGATTCCCAAAAATTTCCATTAACATTGGTACCGATCTTTTATGGTTGCACCTTGTGGGGTGTGACCCCTGAGGTGGATCCCTTTTAGTCCTTCCATGCTTCCTTTTCTTTTGATTTGGTTTTTTTTTATCTTTCAATCTTGAGTTATTGAAGAAGTTTCAGCCAAATTTCTGAATCCTAAAATTCTATGTCTCAAATAGGTACCGATCAGAGACTTAGCCAAAAATCCAGCCATGTTCCTTTGCTATGGATTCATGTTGATCTGATGCTTAGCCAAATTTTGGCTCAATTCCTATGATTTATATGTGAATCAATCTCATACTTTATCAAATTTTTGTTGGAGAATGGAGTTTTGATGACAACAACCTTATTTCAATTATCATTGATTATAAAATATATACTAACATTTCTGTTTAGAATACACACACACACACATATATATATATATATATATATATATATATATATGTGTGTGTGTGTGTGTGTGTGTTTGTGCAGGATCTATATACAGGAATTAATACCGAAGACTGTAAAATTTTAGATATTTGAGAGATTCAGAATTCAGAGAAGATTCAAGATTCCTTAGTAATCAAGATTTCTAGAGTTCAAGACAAATATAGTAATAGAGTCTAGTTTATATGTAAGACCCTGATTAGCACTCCAGGTTCAAATTCAGATTCTGATTTTCAAAATTAAAATTCTATTTATAAAAATTCTAATTTTAAATAGTTTTTATATCATACTTTTGATTTCAAACATAAGTTTTAAAGTTTATAAGTTTTTATATATTATATACTTTTACAATTTTATATTTATATAGTTTTAAAATTTATAATTTTATAAAAGTAATTATATAATATATGTTTATGATTTCATATGATTTTATACTTTATAATACTCATTTATACCACCAAGTTTTAATTCAAGAATTTCTAGAATCATATATATAGTTAAACACTTGAAAATATTAAAAATTCAAAATTTTAAAGTACATATGTCAACATACAACTGTCATTTTTTCAATTTTGAAAGGAAGTGTCATTTCACTAATTGTAACATTCCAGAAGCGTTGCAACCTTTCAAATCTTATAAATATGGGTTAAATTCGAATTTGTTGACTATTCTTGTTCTCTATCTTCACCACTCTTAATCCCTCCATTAATATTTCTTATTTTATTGGTTTCTATTCTTCTGCTCTGTCGATTTCTATTCTAATTACATAAAACTTCTTCTCTTCTAACTCTCTACTCATTACTCTCTGAATTGAAGTGCTATTGAAGAGTTATAGGGCTGCTATAATCACTTGGGATTGTTTGGGAAATGGCATGTTCCTTGTATCCCTAAAATCAAGGAAAGAGAGCGGTGGTAATCTTGTAGCCGTGAAATCAAGAGTGGTTGGAGCGGTTTTAATCTTATAGCCGGGAAGTCAAGGGGATTGTATTTGGATATTGATATAATAATAAAACTTTGCGCAATCCAGCGTTGCATGGGATTGGATGTAGGAGAAATCCGAACCAGTATAAAATCCGGTGTGCTATTTCCTTTTCTGCATTTTATTTTTTTTTGTTTCTGTGTTTGTGTTTGATTCTATGTACGTGATAATCTTTGTGGTGTGTGATTCATATAGTAGATCATATGAGTTTTAGATTTTCTAAAATTCCTTGAAAACACTATTCACCCCCATCTAGGTTAGTCTTGCCTTAAGATCTGCATTCCCCTAATAATTGGTATCAGAGCAAGGTTTTTCAAGAAAGTTCATAATCTGATTTTTGAAAATATTAAATGGAAAATTTTAAAATGATTGTAAATACTAGTGTCAATTCATACATTGCATCAATGTTGAAAGAGTCTGCACATAATTGTGTTGGAAATTCAAGTGATCTGCTGAAATGTAGTTCAATACAGGAAAAAGGTATGTTATATGGATATTGGAAATTCAAAATTCGGAAAGATGGGTGAAGTGGTTGTTGAAAAATCAAAATTCTAAAATAGTGTGTTACATGGCTGCTGAGAATTCAATTTCTGATGGACAAATGGTGGAAATCAAAAAGGACAAATGAATACTGGATAATGGTTATTCAAGACATATGACGGGAAATCCGGAATTACTAAATAATCTAGTATATGAAGATGGTGGAATGGTCAACTTTGGTGATAAATCTAAAGGATATATTGTTAGCATCGGCAATGTCGGTAATTCTGGAACTCCTACTATTTCTGATGTTTTATTAGTTAGGAATCTAAAACAAAATTTACTAAGTATACAACTTTGAGATAAGGGCTATAAAATAAACTTTGAAAAGGGTAAATGCTTTATAGAAGGTAGGAATTCAAAAGTAATATTCGAAGGAGATCAAAAGAAAAATATCAATATATTGAGTATGAAAATCTCCAACGGTAATCTATGTCTTATGGCCAATACAAGTGACCCTTGGATCTGGCATAAAAGATTTGGTCATATAAATTTCAAACACATCTCTAGGATTTCTAAATTAGATTCAATTAGGGGATTACCCATAATGTAATTTAAAGTTAATCATTTATGCGATGCTTGTTAGTTCGGAAAATTAAAAATAAGTTCATTTAAATCAAAAGAGGAAATGAAAACCTCGAAACCATTAGAGTTAATTCACATGGATTTATTTGGTCCATCTCAAACCCAATCAGTAAATCACAACAGACATGTTTACGTAATAGTTAACGATTTTCCTAGATTTACTTTGACTTTGTTCCTTAAAAATAAAAGTGATGCTTTTAATCAATTTAAAACCTTTACTAAAATAATTCAAAATTTATTATCCTTAAAAATCAAAATAATACGTAGTGACCATGGTAGAGAATTCAGAAACGAACATTATGAAAAATATTGTAATAAAAAGGGAATAACCCATAATTTTTCTTTTCCTAGAACCCCTCAACAAAATGGAGTAGTTGGACATAAAATAGATCGATACAAGAGTGTGTGAGAACTATGTTATCCGATAGTAACTTACCAAGAAATTTTTGGGCTGAGGCAGTTGCAACATCTTGCTATATTTTAAATAGAATTTCAATTAGACCTTTAATTCATAAAACACCATATGAACTTTTGTACAATAAGAAACGAAAAGTATCATATTTTAATATATTTGGAAGTAAATTTTTTATTCTTAATACTAAAGAAAAATTAGATAAACTGGACACGAAATCCGATAAAGGAATATTTATTGGATATTCAAAGAGAAGTAGGGCATATAGAGTTTTCAATTCAAGAACCAATACTATAGAAGAAACCTTAAATGTACCCTTTGACGAAAACTATAAAAATATAACACAACGAAGATAAATGTGAAAATGAAATTAATGAAACAAATAATGAAGATAGTCAACCAAATAAAAGGACTATATTGCTAAGAGACCCCCCTGTAGAAAATATCTTAGGAGATATTGAATTCGTTGTTAGGACTCATAATCAATTAAATAATATGAGTAATTCTGCATTTATTTCTACTATTGAACCTAAGAATCCAAAGGAAGCATCATCTGATGATTCATGGATCCTTGCTATGCAAGAAGAATTGAATCAATTTATCAGGAATGATATATGAGAACGTATTCCTAGACCAGAGGATAAAACTATAATAGGAAATAAATGGGTTTATAAAAATAAAATATATGAAAACGGTGAGGTCGTAAAAAATAAGGCACGATTAGTAGAGCAAGGTTATACTAAAGAAAAACTAGTAGATTACGATGAAACGTTTGCCACCGTAGCAAGATTAGAAGCAATTAGGATATTACTAGCCTTTGCAAACCATGATAATTCTAAATTATATCAAATGGATGTTAAAAGTGCTTTTCTAAACGAATTTGTTAAGGAAGACGTATATGTAGAGCAACCACCTCTTTTTGAAGGCGAAAAATTACCAAATCATGTATATAATTTAAAGAAAGCATTATATGGATTAAAACAGGATCCTAGGGCTTTGTATGATAGATTAAGAAATTACTTATTATAATCTAACATTGAAATATGAAAACTAGATAACACTTTGTTTATTAAAAGAAACAGTAAAGATATATAATTAGTGCAAATATATGTTGACAATATAATCTTCGAATCAATGAATAATAAGATAAATAAAGAATTTTCAGATATTATGACCCAAGAATTTGAGATGAGTCATATGGGAGAACTAACATTCTTATTAGGCTTACAAATTCATCAATTAAAGAATGGAATATTCATCAATCAAGAAAATTACGCACGAAATTTAATTAATAAATATAATTTAATGACAACTAATGGAAGACCAACACGAATGGCAACTAATATAGCATTAAGTAAAGATGATACATCAAAGGATGTTGATCAAAAATTATATAGAGGAATGATAGGATCGCTTGTAACGCCCCAGATTTTTCGGTTATTTAAATTTGAATAATTAAATCTATTATAAATATTATATTGGAATTATATGTAGAGTTTATTAATTAAACGATGATTAAACGTTTATATTTATATTTAATTTAAAACGAACTCGAAACAACACGGTAGTTCGTAATATTGAGTTTTGAACTTCAATTGAATATACAGGATCCGATATAAGTAGGAGTTCTGTAAAACAAGGCACATTGGGATCAATTAGATTATAATTTTCTAATGAAAGAAAAAAATCGAGATTTCAGTTTAGATATTGTAAGTTATTTTCAAATCAAAATTTAAAATAATCGCTATGGAAATCATTTATAAACGTTTATGTTTATTTAATAAATTTAAAAGAAAATTTTATATGATTTGAATGTAGTTTAACTCGAATATGTTAATATTGAGTTATAATTCCATATTTGATGGGATTTAAAGTTGTATGTTATTTTATTTGAACATATTCGATGATAATAATTTATTATTAATAGTTCTGGAATTTATTTAATATTAAATCGATATTACATAAGCGTTGGGAATATTTATTTTTCAAATGACCTCTGTTTTCGACGAAAAAAATTTTATTTGAATACATATAGCTAATTATCGCTAGATTTCCGGTTTGGAGCCAATCAAAATTGTTTTGTCGGTAGATGAAATTTTAATGTGAACCAGTGTATATAATTGAAATTAAAATAATGTTGCATGCTAACGAAGTCGGAACTCAATGAAATTAATTTCATTGGACCCAGAACATCAAGACTTAGTAATGTGTTTATTTTTGTTATTTTTAGGATTCGTGTGTGTGACTATACAAAATTAAAATGTGGATTGCGTGATAACGGATAAAATTATATATGCATATGAACCTTTCTCAAATTCTGACATTTTCTTTTATTTTACTGTGCGCCCAATCCTTGATTTTACTTGCATTCCAATCCCAAAAGTGTAACATGGATACCGTGACAAATAGGCAAAATCTTTATTTGTTTTAATTAAAACTTTTCAGTGATTTCGTCTGATGCCTTGCGCCCCAAACCATTCTTTTACTTGCATCCCAAACTAGCAACTCCTTGCATTCCAATCCATTTCAAAGCCGTTCAAACCAAGTTTTTCCTTGTAATCTCCCCCATGCAAGCACAACAATTCTATTGATTTCTGAAACCTACTCTATAACAGCTTGCTTCCCACGTTCTGTTCTTCCTATAAAGACCTACCTCCATTCTCACTTCTCCATCACTCACCGAAGAAAACCGCACCCTCTCTTTAAGTAAAAAAATCCAAACCAATGTTGTTTTGCTTCATTCCATAAAATCATCTTTTGCTTCCATTAGAAGGCAAGTAAACAAAGAAAACACAGCAAATAAGTTGAAGGTGGACGAGGTCTGACGTGGTTTGATGCTCTTGTCTAGAGGCTGACGAGGTCTGGCATGGGTACGGTGGTGGCGGAAGGCTCTCAGATGGACGGTGGGAGGCGGGACAACATAGTGATGAACATGAAGGCGGGCTGAAGTGTTTTAAAAGATACAGGGAGGAGATTGGGAAGATAGGGGCACGGTTTGTGCATGAAAAGCTCATGTATGTTTGCATGGGAAATATTTCTTGCGGCTGCCTTTTAATGGAAGGAGTAGCGTTGGGAATAAAAGTCTGTAGCATACATAACTAGTAGAAGGAGGGTGCACGTGTGTAACAAGTGGAGGGGTGAAGTAAAGAAGGCGTGCTTGCAAAATGGGAAGAAATGTATGGAGGTGGAACAAGCAACGTGGGGGAGGAGATGCTTAAGTTTCAACGTGGTGTAGGGGAATAGCTTGGGGATTGTTCATCATTGGGAATAAGAAAATACAGTGGATTTGGGTTTTTCGTTTAAATAAAAAGAAATGGGCACACTACTGATAGAAGAACATGCATGCGTGCCATGCATGGATTTGGAGCTGTTATACATGGGAGGTGTTGTATATAACGGTGTTGTATACACAATTATCTGATTTTTGTTTGATGATAACAAACAAGTATATATTATTTTAAATGTGTTCGTTATTGTACCGTTATATAACATCACAGACAGAAATATAATATTTATATTTAAATAGAATACGACTGTACAGAATTTCATATATTCACACAGTATTTTATTTAAATATAAATATTATATTTCAACATTTAAATAGTACAAATTATATGACTCCACTATTTGTACACATTCACAGATGTTACACATGATATTGTACTTGTATATAAACTGAATACGTTAGACAAATTTGTTTGAACACAATAAAAGTAATATTTTATTTCAGTCAAATTTGTTTAATACAAACATCAGTACTTTTCTCTCATTACATAAACAGTTCCTCACTACAACACTCATACAGTCACACAGTTATACAGACATTTTTTTATTGACATAGACACATCACTCAATACAGACATTTTGATTTATACAATTAACTGTCTTCAGTTCTTTGCCTTTTGTCTTCACAGCATCCTTCAGTCAGTCCAGTCTTCATACCTGTCATATACAGAAACACACACAGTAATCTTGAACAGAAATAATTTCATATTCTAGCAAATATAATTTTTATTTTAAAAATTTATTTGCCTCAGAATTTCGGTGTGTTTATCATCATTTTTCATGACTTGATCTGATATGTATATATGCACTGATCAGCCTCAACATACTACACTGGTTTGATGATCAGAACCAGTTGATTCTGAACAGCCACAACACAATGCAGCAGTCTGTTGATATATATAATATAAATTACACGTTCACGATATAGGTATACACACACTGTTGTGTATATATACACACATATGTACAGGTGAACATGGTGAAGGAAAGTTATGATCATGATCAAGCACAAAGGTGAAGTAGCATTCAAATGGTGCATACACAACAGCAAGGTCACAAAGCATAGTGATGAAAGCCAAGTCAATACTCAAGTGGCAAGTGCACAACGTTACAAGGGAGTATACATGCAAGCAGCTCAAAAAAAAAAAAAAAAAAAATGGAGCTTGGTTCAAGTCAAACTATCATGTACAACAGCATAGGAATTTCAGCTCAAACAATGGAGATCAACATGGAATCAAGCAATCATATTTGGAAAAGGTTAAAATGGACAAACAATTCTCTAACTTTCCATAATATAGCATGCAACAAATGGTGGCAAACAATCATGCAACAAGTTTACATGAAGTGGAGAAACTAATGGGAGTTTCAGTTATACATGGAAACGACAAATAGAACAGTCGAGACAGTTAAAATTTCTTACAGCCACAAATCTAAGAAGTTACATTCAAGGCAAGGCATCACAAAATCATCTTTGGATTAAAAAAAAATGGTTTAATGGCATTCCAAGAAATCAACATGCAAAGAGGAATTGAAAGTTTTTTACTTAACTGGTTCAATCAGCATGGAAAAGAATAAATGGCATACATTCTTTGGCAAAAATTCATACCAAATCAAAGGAATGACTCATGGCAATTAATAGTATTTAATTTTTTCCAAACACTCAGCAAAATGTATGGTGCATCAAAACGAAACAGTGCATTCAAAAGAGAGCCAGTTGTCTTTATACAATCAAACAAAAGCAAGCCTATATTTGAATGATATTGAAAAAGAATTACTTCCATTTTTGCCGAGCATGGTTTCAAAGTGTTTTAACAAAGTGCAGAGTTTAAAACTTTTCCAGAAATTGCTCAAGACATTTTTGGCAATAGATTAAGTGCTACAAATTTATTTCCAGAAATATTCATATATGCGTACAAAATAGAAGTGAATGCAAGGAAGTTTTTGAAAAGCAATCAATCAGCAAATAATGTATTCAAGGCATTTTTGAAGAAAAAATATTCCTGGTTTTGGCAAAGCATTAAAGGAATTTCATTTTTGGCATGAAAACAAAATCCTTTTTGAAAAGTGCTTAAAATGGGGTAAAATCAAATATAATCATTTTAGCGACAATTATGGAATCACAGATTTATGTTTGGCATGTTTGCATTTCCAATTTTACAACAGTCAAGGTCTCACAAGAAATCAATCACGCAATTCAGTCAAGACAACATATATTTCAAGTTCACAAGGGTTCATGATATCGACTAGATTCATTATCATTCAAAGTCGAGCTAATCAAGGCAATCAATTTATAGAGCAATCAAAAGAGGAAATCATGGCAACACAAAACAAACGCAATCAGGCCAAGCCATATATTGAAATCAAAGCGCAATTAAAGGATTATACAATCCTATATTAGCATCACCATTTCATCACAGGCAGATGGATCGAAACCAAAAATCAACTTGAAAGCAAAAAAAAATTTCAAATCAATTTTAACTTACTAGAGTTTTGATCAAGAGAAATCCCAAATCGATCACAAGTGAATATCCAAGAGCAACAATCATTTGAGCATCTTTTTCTTTCCAGAACAATCATCGATCGATCGATTTGAGAATAAAGAAAACTCTAGATGACGCCATTTGTTATCTCCAGACAAAAGAGGAAAGTGATTAGGAGTATTAAAGAAAGGAGGGTGGAACCTTTTTCTTAAGTGGTCCGGTCATTTGTGTTTAAGTGATAAAGGGGAGACTTTATTTTTAATTAATCTAGGTTTTTAGAGTTTTTGTTTTACTGTTGTATTTTTTTTCTTTTGAATCGTCCAAGAAGTTTCTAGAGTGTGTAAAATTCTAGGGGAATCCAGTTAGGGTGTTAACTGGCAGTTTACTAGCGTTTGTAAAACTAGGGGAAATCTGGTCTAGGGATATAGACTAGTCTAGAGTTTTGAGCGTAGGGTTAGAATAGGAGCGAGGGGTTCGCAAGTTTACATAATCTTGTAAGCGGGATCTTTTCTATCACCTAGTATAAACTTTAGGAATGTAGCAGTAGGCAGTGTCTTTTCGAAGCTGGGTATCTCTATGTGTTATTTCCTTTTTGCTTTTTATTTTTGCTGCATTCTGTGATCTAATTTTTTTATATCTCGCTTAATTTTCAATAAACCCTATTCACCCCCCTCTAGGGTTAATCTAGATCCAACAAGTGGTATCAGAGCAGGTATTTTTAACTCTAGAGTCATGGGTAACCCTTGTTGTCAGTCCATAGAGAGTCAGTCCAGTCGTATTCCATCTATTTTTAATGTCATAGATTTTTTAAATTGGAAATCAGAAATGAAATCCTATTTAAAATATGTTGATATTAAATGTTGGAATAGTATTATAAATGGGTATGATATTGTAAATAGGGTTGATATTGAATCTAATTTACGTGCTACTCATATTTTATATTCTTATATTGATGATGTACAATATAGCCTTATTTCCCACTGTTTAATTGCGCAGGAAATCTGGCAGACTCTCAACGCGCTATATGGAAAAACTAACAACTGCTCAAAACCCCAGAAAGTCAACTCAACTTCTGATTTGTGCTTAACAAGTTTTATAGATGGAAATTCTAATGGAGACTCAACAGGAAAATTTTCTTATAAAAATTTAACTCATCGTTTAAATGGTTTAACTGAATCTGTTGAGAATCTAAAATCTAAAAATAAATTTCTGAAATCTGAGAAGCTTGAGTTGATCTGCAAAATTAATCTTTTGGAATCAAAACTCAAAAACGTTAAGAAGTCTTCAAATTCTAATTGCAAAAATTGTTTAAATTTGAAAAATAATCCTGTTCATCAAAATAAAAATATTCAAAAATTTGAGAATGAAATTCTGATTTTAAAAGAGAACAAGATAGAGCTTGAAAGCTCAAACAATTATTTGCAAAAAGAATATGAAAATTTTAAGATGACTGAAAATTCCAAATATATTTTTGCTGAAAAATAAAGCTTGTTGAAAACTGAGTCTATTCTGAATGAGCTAGAAAGTGAGATTGAGAAACTCAAGAAATTTGAGTCTGAGAGTCGAAAACATTTTGATTTTGAAATTGCTAAGTCCCAAACAAAACTTAAATTGCTTAGTGATTAAAATTTGGTTTTGAAAACTGATTTTGAAAAGAGTAAGATCACTAAAAACTGTTGTTTAGATTTAATGAAAGAAAATGGTGATCTTAAGTTTAAAATTCAACAACTTGAGACAACTTTGGCTAAATTTTCTAATGGTGGGAAATCTTTGAATATGTTGTTGAAAAACCAACTTTCTTCTGAAAATAAGCATGGTCTTGGTTTTCGGAAAAATGGTGTTTTTGGAAAACAAAATTCGAATGATCTGAAAAATCCCTCAAGCTACTTTGAAAATTTGAACTTTGAAATTTTCAAAGGAATTTTGAATCAAAATCGTGATGAGAAATCGTTTTATAATAATCCATCTAAACTATCCTGGATCCTAAAAAGAAATAAAACAAACTTCGTTAAATTCAAACAGATTTGGTTTCCAAAGGGTACAAAGTTAGATGGATTGTTATACAAATAGGTTTGGGTATCGAAAGATGTGAACACAACTGTGAGTGGTTTTACTACTTTTGTTAGACCACTCAATCCTCTTAACAGTTAGATACCGAAGGAGGCTGAGGAACTGCATTTCTAAAGAAAAACTAGATTCAAACTGCTATATATTACAGAATCATTCACAGTTCCTTAGACACATCTGATGAGTTAGAGATTCTATTTTACATCGATTTCAGTTATGATCTCTAAACTCATCTTTGTAAATATTTATTTCTTTTTGTGTATTCTTCCTTCTTCCCCATTAGTTTTTTTCTTCTGTTTTTGTTTTATCACTGTCATATCATTGTAATTTCTTGGGCTTTCTCAACTTCCAATTGCAGTTCTCATGATCTTATGGAAATTCACTTTATTTGAATAAAACTCTGATGTTTGAATTATTTCCAGATCTTTAATTTAATCTTGTAAATATCTACAATTGTTTTGAAGTTTATCTTTCTGATTTCTGAATTCATAACAGTGTTGATGTATTCTTGTCATATCTTGAACACTGTTAATTTGAATTCTAAATTTTTGAAGACCTGAAAAACAATTGAAATTTCACACAAATCTGCTGTTTTTAGTTTCATCTAATTCATTTTAGAAAAGCTTAAAATATTATACTCATTACAACACTCTGCTATTTATCAGTTGTGATAATTTCATTGATTTTCAGATTGGCGTGGAAATTTTGGATGTCTTGAATCACATTGTTAACATCCTAAAATTCACTGTCATTTATGATCATCTGGCTTAGATTGTTTTTTTGTTTGAGATCATTTGAAACTTTTGATATTTTGAATCTCACACACCTCTCAGATTTGAAATTATTAATTCTATGTGATTGATTCATTGTATCTCATGACTTACATTTATTCAAGTGATTTCGAATAAACCATTATTTTTGGATCATGAATTATTACTCAATCTTGATGTAAATTACTCTTGTGCTTATCAGAAAAAATTGTGAAAAATTCTTTTGAAATACAGGTCATGAAACTTACTGTCATTTCATGGTTATTTGATTTAGATATTTGTTTATTTAAAATCATTTGAAATTATTGATTCATTGAATCTCACACAAATCTTGGAACTGAAATTTATAATCTGGTGTGACTGATTCATTGAATCTCGAGCTTTTCATATCCCTTCAAATGATTTAAAATAAACCATATATTTAATCTTGAATCATGAACCATTCTTTAACTATCTGAAATGTCTTTGAAACATCTCCTTGACAAGCCTGCTTCGAAAATGAGTTTTGTGCTACTCAGATATTGTTCTTGAAAATATTTTTTGGTGACTGCTTGTTTTGGTATCAAATATATACCATGCTCTGATAGATGAAATTATTGTGCTTGATTTGTTAATTGTTTGTTTGGGCTTAATGTATGGTTTTTGCTGTCTGGAATATCCTTATTTGTCTCCAGTGTCTTGTTACAATCCTCATTAATAGAGACATCAAGTGATATCAATTTAGAAGTCCTGATTTGTTTATTCTCATCATGTATATATTTCTTAATCCCTCATGTCTTGTATAGATCTTCATATCCCTCTTGTAATTGATTTTCAATTTTAAAATTATTTATTGATTATTCATTCAGAAATTGAAATCAATATCCAAATTGAACTGTATTTATAATTCATCAAAATTATTATTAGATTTTGAAATTGTGATGAATTGTAACTGCAATATATTTCACAACAAGAGGAGATTTTATTTAGATTTTCGTGATGGTTGATATTATAATGTCTTTGAATTAGCAACTATTTCACGACCATCTCCATTATCTATCATCCTTCTGCCATCCATTATGATTTTATAATAATATGGAGAGTTAATATGTTTTAAAATCTTTTTGAATATACGGTGGAAATATTTGTGATAGAGATGGGACTATGTTATTTTTCAGAATTAGTGTCAATTGAAAATTTTCAATGATCTCGGTACAATTGATCATATTTCATAATATAATTAATTTAGAAATTTATTTCACAGTCCATTTCTGTACCTACCCCATCCTCTACATCCATATATTGGTTTTATATACCGAGGAGTTTTTCCTGTTTTGAAGCTGAAAACAATAAATATATAATTAATACGTAAGTGTGTCTCTAACCTCATTTAAAAATCCAAGCTTTGGTCATGCATGGTTAAGAGACAACTTATAATTTAAGCTGCGACTGACATCATTTAAAAATTCAAGCTTTGGTTATGTGTGGTTAGTGTGCTCTTAAATATAAAATAAAAGAAAACGAAATGATATGCTAAATTGAAATTAATATGAAATTCTCCTTGGTGTTTTAAAAAAAAAGGCCTATCAATCCATCTTCAAATCTGTGAAATGTTTTAAAATTTTATGACGTATTATGATTTGTTGATTGATAGGTATTGGGATTTGAGATTCAGGAAAATGGCGTGAAGGACAAAATTAACAAAAAAAATTATCCATAAGGACAAGGGGCAAAAAAAATAACCACAAGGACAAACTTTAGTGTAAAGTATGAAAATATAGTGGGCCCCTGAATTCCTCCCTTTGCACTAAAAAGTGTCCTTGTTGTTAAATTTTTTGCCCCTTGTCCTTATGGATAAATTTTTTGTTAAGTTTATCCTTGTGCCTAAAAACCTATCACTTAAATTGAATTATTAACTATAGTGCAAATCCATCACTGTTTTTATGTTAAATTTTACAAAATTCTTTTGAAAATAATTGGAAATCATATTTTTGTAACTCTCTCCATTTTATATAAAATTCATCGTACATCCTTCATTCTCTACAATGTGAAACATGCCACCAGTTCTTAGTTTATTATGATTTTTGTTTGACTGATTGAGATTTATGATGACTGTTCTTCCTCTTAAGCTGATATTGTATTTGTTAGTCATTTGTCATCTATATTTTAAATTCTATATTCTTTTGATGATAACAAAAGGGGGAGAATGGGTAGAGATTTTGATTTATGAGTGAATATTTTATAAATATTTTAATTTTGAAAATTCATTCAATTTTCTTTCTTTTCACTCATGCACAGTTATAGGGGGAGTTTAGTTGTAGGGGGAGCATTCAAATAGGGGGAGTTTCACTATTCTCGAACAAACACATGTATTATATTCAAAATCTTTTCATCTGTTTGTCATCATCAAAAGGGGGAGACTGTTGTATATAACGGTGTTGTATACACAATTATATTATTTTTGTTTGATGATAACAAACAAGCATATATTACTTTAAATGTGTGTTATTGTACTTTTATATAACATCACAGACAAGAATATAATATTTATATTTAAATAGAATACGATTGTACAGAATTTCATATATTCACATAGTATTTTATTTAAACGTAAATGTTATATTTCAACATTTAAACAGTACAAATTATATGACTCCACTATTTGTACACATTCACAGATATTACACATGATATTGTACTTGTTTATGAACTGAATACATTGGACAAATTTGTTTGAACACAATGAAAATAATATTTTATTTCAATCAAATTTGTTTAATACAAACATCAGTACTTTTCTCTCATTACATACACAGTTCCTCACTGCAACACTCATACAGTCACTCAGTTATACAGACATTTTTTTATTGACACAGACACATCATCCATACAGACATTTTGATTTATACAATTAACTGTCTTTAGTTCTCTGCCTTCTGTCTTCACAGCATCCTTCAGTCAGTCCAGTCTTCATACCTATCATATACAGAAACACACACAGTAATATTGAACAGAAATAATTTCATATTTTAGCAAATATAATTTTTATTTTAAAAATTTATTTGCCTTAGAATTTCGGTGTGTTTCTTATCATTTTTCATGACTTGATCTGATATGTATATATGCACTGATCAGCCTCAACATACTACACTGGTTTGATGATCAGAACCAGTTGATTCTGAGCAGCCACAACACAATGCAGCAGTCTGTTGATATATATAATATAAATTACACGTTCACGATATAGGTATACACACACTGTTGTGTATATATACACACATATGTACAGGTGAACATGGTGAAGGAAAGTTACGATCATGATCAAGCACAAAGGTGAAGTAGCATTCAAATGGTGCATATACAACAGCAAGGTCACAAAGCATAGTCATGAAAGCCAAGTCAATACTCAAGTGGCAAGTGCACAACGTTACAAGGGAGTATACATGCAAGCAGCTCAAAAAATAAATAAAAAAATGGAGCATGGTTCAAGTTAAACTATCATGTACAGCAGCATAGGAATTTTAGCTCAAACAAAGGAGCTCAATATGGAATCAAGCAAGCATATTTGGAAAAGGTTAAAATGGAGAAACAATTATCTAACTTTCCATAATATAGCACGAAACAAATGGTGGCAAACAATCATGCAACAAGTTTGCATGAAGTGGAGAAACTAATGGGAGTTTCAGTTATACATGGAAACGACAAATAGAACAGTCGAGACAGTTTAAATTTCTTGCAGCCACAAATCTAAGTAGTTACATTCAAGGCAAGGCATCACAAAATCATCTTTGGATAAAAAAATTGGTTCAATGGCATTCCAAGAAATCAACATGCAAAGGGGAATGGAAAGTTTTTTTTTACTTAACTGGTTCAATCAGCATGGAAAAGAATAAATGGCATATATTCTTTGGCAAAAATTCATACCAAATCGAAGGAATGACTCATAGCAATTAAAAATATTTGATTGTTTCCAAACACTCAGCCAAATGTATGGTGCATCAAAACGAAACAGTGCATTCAAAAGAGAGCCAGTTGTCTTTATACAATCAAACAAAAGCAAGCCTACATTTGAATGATATTGAAAAAGAATTACTTCCATTTTTGCCGAGCATGGTTTCAAAGTGTTTTAACAAAGTGCAGAGTTTAAAACTTTTCCAGAAATTTCTTAAGACATTTTTGGCAATAGATTAAGTGCTACAAATTTGTTTCTAGAAATAATCATACATGCATACAAAACATAAGTGAATGCAAGGAAGTTTTTGAAAAGCAATCAATCAACAAAGAATGTAGTCAAGACATTTTTGAAAAAAAATGTTTCTGGTTTCGGCAAAGCATTAAAGGAATTTCATTTTTGGCATGAAAACAAAATCCTTTTTGACAAGTGCTTAAAATGGGGTAAAATCAAATATAATCATTCGAGCGACAATTATGGAATCACGGATTTATGTTTCGATTTTTGCATTTTCAATTTTATAGCAATCAAGGTCTCACAAGAAATCAATCATGCAATTCAGTCAAGACAACATATATTTCAAGTTCACAAGGGTTCATGATATCGACTAGATTCATTATCATTCAAAGTCGAGCTAATCAAGGCAATCAATTTACAGAGCAATCAAAAGAGGAAATCATGGTAACACAAAACAAACGCAATCAGGCCAAGCCATATATTGAAATCAGAGTGCAATTAAAGGATTATACAATCCTATATTAGCATCACCATTTCATCACAGGCAGATGGATCGAAACCAAAAATCAACTTGAGAGCAAAAAAAAATTTCAAATCAATTTTAACTTACTAGAGTTTCAATCAAGAGAAATCCCAGATCGATCACAAGTGAATATCCAAGAGCAACAATCATCTGAGCATCTTTTTCTTTCCAGAACAATCATCAATCGATCGATTTGAGGATGAAGAAAACTCTAGACGCTGCCATTTGTTTTCTTCAGACAAAAGAGGAAAGTGATCGGGAGTATTGAAGAAAGGAGGGTGGAACCTTTTTCTTAAGTGGGCCAGTCATTTATGTTTAAGTGATAAAGGGGAGACTTTATTTTTAATTAATCTAGGTTTTTAGATTTTTTTTTAATGTTGTATTTTTTTCTTTTGAATCGTCCAAGCAGTTTCTAGAGTCTGTAAAATTCTAGGGGAATCCAGTTAGGGTGTTAACTGGCAGTTTACTAGCATCTGTAAAACTAGGGGAAATCTAGTCTAGGGGATATAGATCAGTCTAGAGTTTTGAGCGTAGGATTAGAATAGGAGCGAGGGGTTTGCAAGTTTACATAGTCTTGTAAGCCGGATCTATTCTATCACCTAGTAGAAACTTTAGGAATGCAGCAGTAGGCAGAGTCTTGCCGAAGCTGGCTATCTCTGTGTGTTATTTCCTTTTTGCTTTTTATTTTTGCTACATTCTGTGATCTGATTTTTTTTATATATCTCTCTTAATTTTCAATAAATCCTATTCACCCCCCCCTCTAGGGTTAATCTAGATCCAACAGGAGGATCAGTTGCAAGAAGAGGAGATGGGGTGTTTGTCTGCGGCGGGCTGCCGCATCTATGATGGGCTGGAAATTTGGGCTTCGTAGGCTATAACAGAAAGAGATGATGATGATAATAATAATAATAAACAACGAAAATAACAAATGCATGGGAATAGAAGAAGGTGGAAACAAAAATAGAATTGGAGAAAGGATCATGGAAAATGGGAATATTGGCACGTGCAACAGCAGGTGAGGTTTCGTGACTTATCCTCTTTTTATATAACTTATGTTAACATACATTAAGGATTTACCGTGCCTAATTCCAAGGCTTAATCAAGATTTAATTACCGTAGGATAGAAGTTAAGCTAATATACTATATGCTAAGTTAATAGTAATATTACTTTAAATGATATAATGCACTGGGTAATCTATGTGGTACCTAACCCATTCGTATTTGCCTAGAGTTAATATACTGTCACCTCCTTTAAAACGTGCCTACTATGTGCCTTCTTTGTATCACACCAATTTAATTAGAATAATGATAATAATTAACATTTTATAATTTCTAATTAGGGAAATAATTAATTCGGGTGTTATAACATGAATAACCTTTATTGAAATATCAGAATGGAACGAAACAAGCTACGTCAGAATCGTAATGACAAATACCTCATTCTGGAATTAATTTGGATGGAAATGAATACAACAAAGATTTATGGTTAAATTAAACGACTGTTTTAATTTAACTATGACCGGACTATTTCAAGGCATCAAATCCAAGGTGAGTTTAACTCACTCAGTTATCCCCCTTATATTTTATATAAGTCGGGTTTATCCTTTGTGTGCTATGGTTGCTAGCTGTTGATTGATTTGTTCATCGTCTGCATATATGCTGATATTTTTATAACCAAATTAAATTAAACGATCGTTTAATTTAATCAAAACCAATCGTTATTTAAAACGATTATTTCCAATCGTGGTAACTTACCTTGTAGGTTACATTTATAATAAAACAAACGTATTTAGATTAAACTGAATGCTTGCATTGTTAATATTAGTCGACCATTATCGGTTGAATTGATTATTCATGTTATCATCAAATGTATTGTTTATTTCCATACTATCATCATATGAACTGGTTGACGAATATGATTGGATTATTGTGTTGATTTTTGATTTGTTGAATCGAAATTCAATATTTGTCTGTTGTTAACCAATGGGGTATTATTGGTTGAGGAATTACAAGCAGATGGCCCAAATATAAACTGTTTTATAGGAATTGATTTACCGTCAGGTAAACCGATAAAGAATAAAGTTATAAATTTCATTTATAACTAAGGATGGAATTTAAAATATTTTATTTTAAAAAGGAAGTCTATTTAAAAGGGAAATAAATGTTATTATTTAATTTGTAAGGTAAATTATTAAATTGTTTTTATAATGAATATTCTTCTGTCATCAAGTTTTAGAAACAAATGGAAATATATTGAAAATGATTATTATTTACTTATTAATATTAAAAGTAAATAAGATTTATTTCAATTAATTATATTTTTAACCAATTTAAATGGAAAGACAAATAGGTATTTGATTAACGAATTAATCATGTTTTAGTTGACCGAGTTAACCGAAGGTGAATATTATATTAGTTCGTTAATTTAATAGGAATAGTTAATGATAAAGTAAACATTTCCTAAATGTTGATATTTGGTTATTATTTATCTAACAATGATCAAAGTAGTTAATCTTGGGGTTTAAATGTATCAATGGAGATTTATCAAAATATTAGTCCTGTTTATAATAAAATAAAGTTTAAAAGGCAAATTATATTAATAGAAATACAAATCAAGTTTGAACTGGATTCTTATTTGAATTCTATTTGATTATATTGATAAAATCCAAGTTGAACGGAGGTGTTATGAAACCCAAATTTTATTAAAGATATAATTGGAACGAGTTATTGGAAATGGTGTATAAATGAAGTAAAAACCCAAGATGTGAAATTAAAGAATTGGAATGTAACTGGAGATTGTTTGAGTTAAACGATTTTCTAAATATTGATCTGATGTTGGTTTTGGCCTTCGGGGTTGATAATTAGGGAATTATTTTCTTACTGATTCACGGTTAAGGGCGGATAATGATATAAAATGGAAATCGAAATGAAAACTCAAGTTGGAAGTAAAGTGGTGAGTAAAGTTATTAATATTTGATCTAAATTCGCTATATTAAACGAGAGATGAAATTTTATCGAGATGGGTTTGAATTAAACTTATCAGAGTTTATGAAGTTTTCTATTTTTAATAGAATTAAGATTTGTGTATACATTGTTTTAAAGGACTATAAAGCAAAACGAGGAGGTTAATAATAGCTTACTTAAATTAAGTAAACGCATTAAGATTGAAGTAAGATTTCAAAAAGGAAGTCTGATATTAAAACTATGTTTTAAATCGAATGGTAAATGGAATATGTGGGATAATTAGTGAAATGGGATTTCGTTGATAAACTTCTATTTATTCTGAAGATAAAAATGTTGTTACTCAAGGTCTGAGAGGTAAATAAAATACCCCAACTTGAATGACTTCATGATTATCCAAGAATGATATTAGTTTAGAAACGAGGGTGGTCGAAAGGAGTAAAACAAAAATTTCAAAGAATGGTATTATATAATAAAGTTTGAAATGTTTTAAAACAATAAGATGATTTTAAGTATAATAGTATTTTTGAAATAAGAAATTAAAAAATGCTTTGGTTTAAATATTGTAAATTTTAAAGGTTTGATTTACAAATGGAAATATTAAAAAGGGCCAAGTGGTGCTAGATACCGAGCCAGTGAACTGTTTTATTTCATGGTTGAATGATTGTTTATTTGATAGTTAAAAAACCAACTATCAAAATCTGACCCATACGATTGATCGTATGGGAAGACCGGGATCGATTGTATATTCGAAAACCATTCCTACCAACAAGTACGTGAATGTTGAGCATATTAGACAATGATTGAGTTGGATCGTTAAAGACCGATGATCTTCATAAAGTGGAAGAATTACTTAAAATCTCTGACTTGCAATGAGAGGTACACTGTGATTCTATCATGGTTGGAATCGACGGATTGCAAAGACTTCTCGCTACTGATCTATAGGGTGATTCCTAGGATGCAGTAGGAGGGTGCCTTCGGTTTGTCCAGTCCCAGGACGACTTGTATGGACGGATGTCTGGCAGAGTATTTCCAAAGGGATTATGTACATTGATTTCTCCAAACGTACCATAGTTGGTGGCGGAGAAGGGCACTTCTCTTAGCTTAATGACTAGAGTATTTTTGTGGATGTCAATTAGTGATATCTGGCGGATCTGACGATGCGGCATTCAAAGTGAATTTTGGCCAGATGTTCTAAAAAATGATTACAACCTCAAACCTCATCAACCAGGAAATGACAAAAATCAGGAAGGTAGCATGGCTATGTGGGTCGCACCCATTAGGGTGGATTTTTACCATCTAGAGAATATTAATATTTGTTACTTCTTTTCATTTCTGTATCTCCCGGGAAAACAGTAATTATGCAGCCGTAAGGTGACAATATATTCGATACACTCAAGAGAAATGAGTGGTCGGTCATGCGTGGGCCGGGTTGCAAGACGTTCTTGTTGAACCCAATGTATTCCTCTCTAGAGATACACTATCGGCAGGTGGTTCCATACCTTGTCCTAGTCGGAATCCAACATCCAATAAGAGCCTGCAGTTTTGATTGTATAATATTTATGTGGAGCGTGAGATGCAAGTGTTCTGGTTAGTTGATATCTACTTGTATTTAGACACTATCATAATATCAGAATAATATTGATTTCAAAAATATTTTGGGTTATAGTAAGGTAAAAACCATTGGTATTTATGTATGGGTTTGGTCTTACGATGATCTTCTTCTTTCGAAAAGATTTTAACTTTAAAATCAAGTTGCATGACACCTTTAAACTTAGTGGGTTTCTCACTCTGGCTCACCAGACTGACTCGGTGTTTGTAATGCTCGGGTTAGACCGGGTTGTACAGGTTTAGGTTACTGGATACTGTGAAGTTACGAGCTGGAAGAGTTCAGGCTTGTAATGTTATATTATTCCGCTATGTATTGTATATGTGGATAGATTATTATAACTGTTCGGATTGTCTTGACAGATGTACTATGATTGTAAGTATTATTTCAAGTTTTCAATAAGATCTATTTCTATATTATATTTATTCCGCTTTGTTGTGAGACTCTGATTCTGATGTGTTTCTTCTTCTTATTTCTTCTATTCTAATATTTCTTTCTTATCTTACCCTCTAACTTCTTTCCTTAACGTTCTGGATTTTCGGCACTCGAGTTTGGACACGAGATGTTTTTGTGTCGAAAATTCGAGCATCGAATTTTCCAGTTTGTTACATCGCTATTGTATATAACCGCTAATAGACTAGATATTTTGCATAGTATATGTCTCTGTGCAAGATATCAATCGCGACCTAAGGAAACTCATTTAAAAACTGTAAAACGTCTAAGATATGTAAAACATACATCAGACTTTGGATTATTTTATCCTAAGAATGATTCATTTGATTTAATTTCTTATTGCGATGTTGATTATGCAGGATGTAAATCCGATCGTAAGAGCACTAGTGGAACATGTCACTTCTTAGGACGTTCACTAGTTTCATGGTTTAGTAAAAAGCAAAATACAGTATCTTTGTCAAAAACTGAAGCAGAATGTATCTCTGCTGCTTTGGCTTGTTCACAAGTAATATATATGCAACAAACTTTGAATGATTTTGGATTAAAAATAAACAAATCACCAATATACTGCGATAATATGAGCGCTATAAATATATCTAGAAATCCAACTCATCACTCAGGAACTAAACATATTGATATACGACATCATTTTCTAAGAGATAACGTAAGTAAAGAGAAAATTTCACTCGAATTTATAGAAAAAGATAAACAAATAGCAGATATATTAACAAAATCGTTAAACGAAGCAACATTTACTAAATTTAGAATAGAATTAGGTATTTGTTCATTAAGTGAATTAGAATAAATAAATATATTAATATATATAAGAATAACAATAAAAATCAGAAAAATAAAATTATAATTGTATGTATGTCGACATACATATATTCCTATGTCGACATATAACTGTTAGATTTCAAAAATTAATTCCCACCAAAAATTAGTTACAATGACCATTTAAACTCTCCACTTTAAATTTTTCTTCTTCATTCTCTTATTTAACTTCTGTACAAACTCAAAACCAAAATGAATCATGGCCTCCACTAATTATAATAACCAAATTTACCCCAAATCGTCCGCTGGATCATCTGAAGGTCCATTTCAACGTTCTACCCTCTCTCGTGTAATCAAATTGGAAGAGAAAATGGAGTAACTCTCCAAATGCTCATTGAGATTCAAGTACTTGAAATATGAATGAACCAAGAGAAAATTAAACAAGGAAAGATGATGTGGAATCTCCATAAGTTTGTAATGGATAATCAAGAGAATCCAACCAATATCGAAGATGATAATCCAGCGATGGAAGAAGAGGAAGAGATGATGGAAGAAGAGGAATCAGAAGAGGCACAACAAGAAGGCACAAACGAGGACGATCAAGTCATATGCACTGGGAAAGTTTCTTTCGATCAAGAAGGAAACATCATAGAAAAAAATGGGAAATTTTGCCTCCATTACCCCAATTGTTTAATCCATAAGTCCCTTATCGTAAAGAACAAATATAATTTAGGTTTCTTCTCATTTATTCATTTAACCAGTGTAATATGTGTGTAACCGATCGTGTAATTTTCTTTGGTGTGTATCGTTTGTATTAAAAACTATGTTTAATTTAATGATCATTTTGATCTTTCATATGCATTTATATATAAGCATAAATTTAGGGGGAGTCATATACATTAAGTATTTTGGTGTATAATCACAAATTATAATATATAGACGAATAAAGGATTTAGGGGGAGTATTATTAGAATTTCTTTTTGATAATGCCAAAGGAAGAGAAATTATAAAATATAGATTTAGTTTAAGTAGAGTATATAAGATTCATATTGATAGGGGAAGTATTAGAAGGATCAGAATCAACAGGTATGAACCGGTATGAATATTTTATAAACCAAGGTTGTCATCATAAAAAAGCGGGAGATTGTTGGAGAATGGTATTTTAATGACAACAACCTTATTTCAATTATCATTGATTATACAATATATACTAACATCTCTATCTAGAATATATATATGTATATATATATATATGCAGGATCTATATACACGAATTAATACTGAAGACTGTACAGTTTTATAGATTCAGATTTCAGAGAAGATTCAAGACTCATGAGTAATCAAGAGTTCAAGAGTTCAAGAATTCAAGAGTTTAAGACAAATATAGTAATAGAGTCTAGTTTATATGTAAGACTCTGAATAACACTCCAGGTTCCAATTCAAATTTTGTTTTTCAAATTCTGAATTTCAAATTTCAAATTCTATTTTTCAAAATTCTAATTCTAATTTTAAATAGTTTTTATATCTTACTTTTGATTCCAAACATAAGTTCTAAAGTTTATATGTTTTTATATTTATATAGTTATATACTTTTATAATTTTATATTTACATAGTGTTAAACCTTATAATTTTATAAAAATAATCATATAATATATATTTATGTTTTCGTATGATTTTATACTTTATAATACTCATTTATATCACCAAGTTTTAATTCAGGAATTTCCAGAATTATATATATAGTTAAACACTTGAAAATATTCAAAATTCAAAATTTTAAAGTGTTATATCGACATGCATATGCTATGTCGACAAACAACTGCCATTTTTCAAGTTTCAGAGGAAGTGTCTTTTCACTATTTGTAACTTTCCAGAAACGTTGCAACCTTTCAAATCTTATAAATAAGGGTTGAATTCAATTTTTTTAACTATTCTTCTTCTCCGTCTTCACCTGTAACAACTCGGAAATGCGAGCCAGTTTAAAATTTTATTTTGGCAATTTTAACGAATTTTGAATATTTAAAATGGATTATTTTAAATAATATCGACGAGAAATTTATTTTGAATAGAAATAGAATGTATATATTTATATACGTCGTCGTTAGAATATAAATATTTATTTTAAATTATAAAAGGAATTGAAAATGGCGCGGTAGTTCGGTAATTCGATTTCAAACTTCAAATGAATGTACCGGGTGCAAAATAAACCGGATTTTAGCAAAACTAAAAATATTAGAATCTAATTGATAATATCTTTCCAGCGAATCCGAAAAATCGAAATTTCATAGCGGGAATCAAAAGATATGTCCAGTTGAAATTTCAGAATAGTCGCTATGGAATTTCGGCCCTTAAAAATAGCCATTTTGCAAACGACCTCGGATTTCGACGAAACCAATTTTTTTGGATCCGCGATGTCAAGTTATTGCTAGATTCCAAATTTCATAATTTTTCGTATCAGTATGTGAGCGTGGCAAAGGAAAACGCATTTGACCAGTTTTAGTTGATTTTAATCGACTGGAAATTGGCCATTTTACAAACGGTCTCAGAATCCGACGAAACTAGTTTTGTTAGGACCGTATCGTCAATACGAAGCTAGAAAATATTTTTTGGGAATTTTTAGAGTTAGTATGTAGCCTCGGTAAATTGAAATGCGCGTTCAAATTCAATATATAGAGTTATATGTTGATTTTGACGAATACTGATCGAAACGATCGAATTAGCCTGCGATACATATCCCATTGTGTTCGGAATAGGGGTAAAACGCTAGGGACGACAGTCGTTAGGTCGCGTTTCGAGTTCGGGTGAAAAGTCAACATCTTGGAATAAATTAATTAATTAAAATATAATATTTCCCCCTTTCTCTCCTACACCCACGATAAGCCCCCCCCCCTTTCGTTCTAAATCAGATCGAAGTAAATAAAAAAGAAAAGAAAGAAGTGGACGGAGGGGCGCATGCCTCCTCCATCGCCGCTGCCGCCGCTCTAGGTGGCGCGCCTACCACCAAGCCTCCCTCCCCCCGTTCTTCTCCTTCTCCTCCTCTTCTCCTCGACCGACGTGACCCCCCTCTGCCAAAACCCGAGACAACCCACCACCGCGAAGACCCTCCACGCCACCAACCACCACCACTCCACTCTCCTTCTCCTTCCTCCCCGCGACCGACCTCCTGCAACCCCCTACGCGCCATCGCTGCTCCGGTGTTCCTTTTCCCCCTTCGAACGCTGTTCAAAGTCCAAGCCAACGAAGGTGATTTTTTAACTCTTTTTAAAATTCAGTTTTTAATTTCAGTTTTGCTTTGAAAAACATATGTAAAATGCGATTTTCGTTTATAGAAAAGCTTGGATCTTTATATTCGAAAAGTTTAGATGTCCATAAGTTATAAAAAATTAGATTTTTATATGTTAAAAATGAAAAGATAATATTTCTATAAGAGGAGAGATAATATTTTTATATATAGAAATAAAAGTATAATTTCTATATTATAAAAATTTAATCTTTATATTAGGAAAGTTTGAATTTGAATATAGGAGAAGCAGTGATTTTTATCTTGAAAAGATTCGATCTTTAAAATAGAAAAGACTTGATAATTCAAGAAAGAATAGATTTTTAATGCAACAAAGGTCAGATTTTTATAGATATTTTAGTGTAAGAAAAATATAATTTTTATGATATAGAAAGGTTAAAAATATAATTTTTATTTGAACAGCGTGAAAGGAACTGCATAGGATATTCAAATGGATTCAGGAGATTCGGCAGTTCAACAGCAAAGCACGGCGGAGTGGAACCCTCTGTGAAAACTTCTCACTCTAAATCTTGGTTTTCTAGTTATAGTATATATACTAGGATGCAGACGGTGCTTAGCAGCACCCGACACCCGTCATCCACAGACCATGGATGGCTTGTATGTTTGTTTGTTGTGATGAAAATTGATTGTGTGGTGTGAAATAAAATATTTATGTAGTAAAAATATTTGATCGTTAAAAATATTATTTTTAACGTGTATGTGGGAATAAAAATGTGTGTTGGTTGATGTGAAACCCCACACGGGTATTGGGATGATATTTGGTATACGCTAATCCCAATTATTTAATTGTATGTTGATCGATAGGTCGACAGGATGTGTAAGCATTAATTATTTATATTTGATGCTTATGCAGTTGTGTAGTGCACTTTGGATGATGATTGATTATTTATCGTTGTGATTATATACATGTGTTGTATGGAATCCATATAATTAACATTATATGGTAATTTATTGGGCCTCATTCCAATTGGGAAAATAAAGAATAGAATGAAGTGTATATTCATGTGTTGAATAGATAAATTATCATGTGTTGAAAGAAATATTTTAACAATAAAATATACATCTTTATCATATTTAAAATCATTCTCTTACTACTTTACAGTTGGAGTCTGATTTGAAAATCAAACGATAGATACCATAATTTTATAAAATATTTTAAATAACAAAAATAGTTGTGTTGACAGTACTCATTCGTTGAGATTAATCAAGTGTTGAAAGAAATATAGATTCATGTGTTGAATATAATAAATATTCATTTGTTGAATAGAATAACGAAGTGATTGAAACATATAAAGCCGTGTTGATTAGAGTTGCGTCATTTTGACGTGAACGATATTTATACCGATTATATTCGTTTTTATAATGAATATTGAAAAGTGATTTCAAAATATAACGTTTTGAAAATATTATCATTTATATAGTAATGATATAAAATATTCAATTTTGATTTGAAATTGAATATAGAGTTGAAATGGTTTTGAAAACGAATTTAAATCGATTTATAAAATACGTTTTAAAAGGAAATCGATAAAATATTTAATATATATATATAATAAATATATAATGGCCTGAATAGAACGCGCCGCTCCGCGGTAGTTCGTGAATTTCGACCATTGACTTTGAATTAATGTTGCGGGAGATCCGACCATCGAATTCTCCTAAAACCGGAACCGTTGGGTTCGTATCGAAAAGAGCTTTCCAATGAATATTAGAAATTTGAAATCTAACGGTTGGATTTGGAATTATGTCCAAATCAAATTTAGAAAAGGTCGCTGTAAGTGCAGTTCGATGGTCGTTGATGGAAATTGACTGTACGGGCCTTGATAAAATTATTAAAAATATCTATAATCTATGTAAAATCATAGGAAATAGTTTGTGAAGAACTGGGATGAAAATTCCACATTTGAAACGATAAAAATAGATTTTTATAAAAATGAACTAGTTTTGAACTAGAATTAAAATCAATTTATTTTTGAAATAAATAAATTGAATTTGAAAGTGGTTTTAAAAATAATCAGAATTCCCAATACGTGAATTGGGATGGATTTGAATCGAAATTATCTTCGGAATATTTCGATGTTGGATTTCGTGATTATACAGATATTGTTATGGGAATTTGAAAGATATATTTTATATCGTTATTTCCAATACGATATTTGTTGGTTTCAGAATTTGATATTGAATATAAGCAGATATATTTTCTATTCAGAGCCTTGTATTTAATATCAAACATGATTTGGGTTTGTCATGAATGGTGTCTTCATTAACACCGTTCTTAAGCCCAGTAAAAGTGATTTCGGGTTTATCGTGAATCGTGTTTTGAATGACATTGGTTCTTTAACCCAGTTAAAGACAGGATATTGATTTTTGAAAAGATTAAAGCTAAGTGGAGTTTTAATGAATCTTTAATTAGATTGAAATGTGAATTGATAATTTAAATTATCAAATCTGAAAGGTGATCGAGAATGGAGTACCACTAGTTTTGCTCCAAAGTGATGGTTAAATCTTTAACTAGATTTGAATGTGAAATGGTAATTAATTTTACCGATGAAACCGTGGTGTTAGATATGGAGTATTACCAGTTTTGCTCCATGGGATATATAGGTTGGGGTTGGGAAACAAAATAAATAATTACTTCGGTGTGGTTCGCTAATCCCGACTAGATTGGAAAACCATGATATGGTTTGAAATTATATCCAAAGGAAGATTAAAGAATAAATTTAGAAAAATTTATCTTTGATAAAATTAATGGGAACCTTTCCCTAAGAATGTGATTTTGTGAATAAAAGATTATTCTGAATTGGAATGAGGCATTTGTTGTGTCTGTGTAACATTTGTTTATTATATACGTGGGTTATTCGGAAAGGCCGGGTTTATGCCTAATCTGAATAACCGATTCGACGATAAGTCGAAGACGAAGACGGTGGTTGAAGACCGGAAGTCTTCACATCGTTTGGGTGATTACTGATGATCTTGATTGGGCTGTACACCCAAGATGAGGGAAACAGTTGGTGATCATCCAGACGTACTTGGAGATCGATGGATATGCGAGGAAAGTGCCTCCGGTTTCGTTCAGACCCAGAACGAACTTGTAAATGGATTGTGTGTCTGACATTGGATTTTATTCTGTGTTGATTGATCTCTATTAAATACACATCTGTTTGGCGTGGAGAATTTATTCTCTTGCTTAACGCCCTTCTCTGAGACGTACGAGCTCAGAGGTTGTATATCGATGGACATCAGTCGCATGGAGTGAATTGCCAGTGTGGCACGCGTAAGTGGAAATTGATCAAGGCTTCTGTTGAAAAGCAAAGTCTTGTGGTTGATGATCAAAGCACGGCCTGTGTGGTGTAGCTTTGTGTACAACGTGAATTCGTGAGCCTCACACCTCGGTATGAGTCAAAAACGGGATAAGGACCCAAGGAGTGCACGACGTTTCTTTCTAGCTATGGGTGGTGTCAGTGCTTAAACTGGCTGACATTTATATACTTTTCACCTGTGCGGTTGTTGGATGAGGCACCTCGATATTAGGTCTGTTAGGACCGGGAAACGTGTGTTCAGGAATAACCAATCCTCAAAAGTAAGAGAGGACCGGCCTTGGAGGTTCCAAAGGATCATAGTGGGGTCCTGAGGCATTTGCTAGAGTGTCTCGAATCGGAGAGGAGCTTGCCCCTTGCCTCGACTCATGACGGAAATCCAATTTCCAATACGTGTATTGCGGTTTTATTTGTAGAGCCTAGTATGGCGACATAGTGGGATGGGGAACTTATGCCGTCTATGATTGATATTTATGATTGAAATTGTTTTGACGCTATACACTTATAGTAATATCAAAATAATGTGTTTTAAATGTATCAAGCATGCTTTGGCTATTATAAGGTAAAAACCCTATCCTCCGGCTTGCGTTGCATTATGTGATGGGACCTGGGTTTTATAATAGCTTCATTTTTCTTTATTTAGCATTGCGCTGTTTGTTTTATGCACTGGTATTCTTGGGAGGAAACCCGTTCCGTGTTATACGGCGTGGTCCCTTGATTTACCAAACTTTAAAATAAAGATTAATAACAGTTTTAGTTCTCACACCAGTCATATGACTGACCTGGAGTTTATTGTTATAACCTAAACTCTGAGTGCCCTTATTTTCGACACGAGCAGCTAGTAGTTTTGGTTTTTGCAGATTTATATTCACAAGATCCCGATTTACAGCTGGAACGATGCTCGGAAAGCTCTGTATCCGTGTATTACTTTCAGTTGTGTTTTGTATTATTTTCCGTTGCTATGTAATTTATTGTTATCTCTGATATTTATCGGATGTATTTTATTCATTCATACTCTGTATATTCTTGTATTCTTATGGAATTGTTGTAATAAACAATGAAATGTTCTTTCATCTGCGTTCTGTTATGTCTTGTCCTCAACGCAATCCGGGTTTTGCTTACCGGGGAAGTTCGGGTCGTGTCATCACCCCTCTTCATCCCACCACTAATATTTCTTATTTTATTGAATTCTACACTTCTACTTTACTAATTTCTGCTCTAATTATATAATACTTATTCTTTTCTCACTCTCTATCCATGACTCTCTGAATTGAAGTGCTATTGAAGAGTTACAGGATGCTGTAATCATTTGGGAAGTGTTCGGGAAAGGGTGTGTTCCTTGTAGCCCTGAAATCAATGAAAGAGAGCGGTGATAATCTTGTAGCCGTCAAGAGTGGTTGGAGCAGTGTTAACCTTGTAGCAGGGAAATCGAGGGGATTGTATTTGGATATTGATACAGTAATAAAACTCTGCGCAATCCAACCTTGTGTGGGACTAGACGTAGGAGTAATCCAAACTAGTATAAAATCTGATGTGTTCTTTCCTTTTCTGCATTTTATTTTTGTTTATTTTTGTGTTTGTGTTTGATCCTGTGGCTATGATCATCTCTGTGGGGTGTAATTCATATAGTAGATCATTTAAGTTTTAGATTTTTTTTAAATTCCTTGAAAAAACTATTCACCCCCATTTAGTGTTAGTCTTTCCTTAAGATCCACATTCCCTAACAATTTTGGATTTGAATTCAGCTAGTTTCAAAGTGTAATCCGAGCGAATCCAGCTATTAATAGCTTCATATAATCATCCGTACTCGATTTCCGAGCTATCCAAATGTCAAAGTCTAAAGCGTAACGACCTTGCAAAAATGTAAGTTAACACTTGCCCCTCCAAGACGTATCTTTCGATGGAAGATGTATTTTGCATAATTCTGACACTCATAATCTCTTGGAATTATTTGTGAGCTTCATGGCTATTCCAAGCCGTTAGTGTAGTCCACGTTCTCATAGAATAGTCTATATGTTTGGTAGCTTTATTCAACTAATGTTAGTGTTTTTGCCGAACCATTTACTGGATTTTGTGACTTCTCTAAGTCAATCCTAGGCACTTGTGATCTCATTGAATATCTCCTTATGTTTGCGACCTGGTTGGGTCGATTTTTGAACTCTACGAGTCCTTACTGAGCACATTCCATGCTCGACGATCATTGCCTTCTCGTGTCATGTTCCATCTGCGCTTAATGATCTTAGCCTCACTAGGGACTTATCGAGTGTTGTCGCACTTGTCGATTCGAGTTTTGAATGTTTAGTGTGATCTATGTTAGATGATCCATAACTTCACCGAGTTCTTGCCAAGCATTAAGCATACTTGACGATTTATAGCCTTATTGGACTCTTGCCATAGTCGTATTTAAAGATCCCTATCTTTTCATGCCAACCGCGGTCTGTATTTGGGGATCCTAGCCTTATGAGGCTTTTTCCGTCCTAGCCTTGCTGGGCTCTTGCTAAGCACTATTGTACTTGAAAGTCCCAAGTCTTTTCATACCCAACACGATCTAAAGTTGTCGATCCTAGCCTTCTTGGGCTCTTCTCAAGCACATTGTTCTTGACAATCCAAGTCTTTTCATGCTAAATGCGATCTGCATTTGTCATTCCAAGCCATGCTGGGCCTTTTTTCCAACAAATGTTATGCATGACAGACCTAATAAGGTCATTCTGATTATGGGACAACCTAAACCTTGCTAGGTGTGGTGGTAATTAACGATCATAGCCTCACTGTGCTCCTAACGATCACTATGGTGCTTGACAATCCTAATCAAATGAATCCACCTCTGGACCCGTCTGACCCTTGTCATGCGATATGCACCATTGACAATCCTTATCAAACCATTTCGTTAGAGATATAACTTAACCGTTGTCAAACACGATAGTGTTTGACGATTCTGATCGAACCATTCTATTGACAAAATGATCCAACTCTGACTGAACTATCATGTTGCCATAGTGATCTAACCCTTGACAAGCGCAATGGTACTTGAAGATCCTAACCAAGCCATCTCATTTGAGGAACAACTAGGTCCTTGACAAACACAATGATATTTGATGATCCTGATTGAACTATTCGTTGTCAGCATGATTGACCCTTGCCAAACACAGTGGCACTTGATGATCCATTAAGATATATAAACGCTGAAATTCAGTGATAGTTTCACATTTTACGAGCATGATCAATGTTTGCTAAATAATTTTATTAATGTTCTGAAAAATAAAAAAAAGGATAGCATAAGATTGTTTCATCAGCTAAGAGCATGCCTATGGTTCAAATCCTAATCCTGTATATGGATAAGCTATAACACCATTCTCCAAGGCCCAAAGCTAAGCACTACAAATGATGTATCATTTATAATATTAACTTCAAATTATAGAAAACGGAAACATTAACGAATCATAACATCAGTGAACACAGGAATGTGAATTTTTTTTGAAACACATCCATTAATAAATTTTATTACAAAATTCCCATGCGAAAACTCATGTTCATATAAATTACAACTATTATAAAATATAATCATAAGGGAGACAAATGAATATGCCCCCTTGGTTGATCATAGTCTAAATATTGACAATAAATATCCTTGCCATTTACATAAAAAAGAACATAATAGTAATAATAACTCCAACATAGCTAATTACCTCATGTACGTTTCCCAAAGCTTATTCAAAGAAGAACTGAAAACCTTAACCCACGGACTATTTAATTGAGTGCACTAGAGTTTAAGAGGAAAAAACAAAACTTAGGTTCAATCAAGAAACTAGTGTGAAATAGAATAAGTACTCTAAAACAATAGATATATAGGGAGATTATGCCTCTTAGCGAAATGGATTTTCCTCTCAATAGTATCATGAAACACAATTACATCCATGTGCTCCTACGCTCACAATGGTTAGAACAATGATGATAAAATGTGCTAAACTACAACATAATATGGATTGCTCATCCCTCATTCTTCTGACTAACTGTCTTAATAGTTCAATAATAATAAATAATTTACTTTCCTATAAGTTATCTGTTTGTTCAATTTGAGATTACCCATCTAACCCATTATAGCGACAACCTTCCTGGCATATATGTAAATAAAATTCATGAGGTAACCCCTCATTAGATAGGATCTATCTACAGATTCTACACCAACCCAACAGTTTTATCCGTAGGATGACTATAAACCCCATCAATACACGTAGGCAACAATCATACACATGTTAGGACTGCACGCAAGCCATATCCAATCCAACCCAATCCATAGACTTGACCTAACCCACATAAGCCCCACCCAACTCATCTTAGTATGGGTCCGATATGGGTTACAATTTGTAACCCATATTATATATGGGTTGGGTGTGATATTTTGTTCTACCCAACCTTACTTTAACCCAACCTAACCCTATATAAAAGAACTAATTTAATATCAGTCCAATTAAAATTAGAATAGTCTAATTCTAGAATAATGATTATGTATTCTATAGAACATATACAAAAAATATTTCATTTCAATCCAAACTAGATAGAATTTGAAAGATAATTTAAAGAGTATTTTAATGTATTTTAATATGAAACACTTGTTCTACTGTATAGTGAATTAATTTCATACGATGCATTTAAAAATTAAATTTTAATAAAATATGTGTTATGATGAATTGGTTATTTTAAATGCATTATGCTAGCTAAAATCTAATATATTATGCTAAATATTTTAATATTATCTTTAAAAAAATCCCTTGTATACTAATTTTTATTAGATTCATGCAACCTAACCTAACCCTACTAAACCCGACCCATATCCAACCCTATATAGGATCAGATACGGGTTGAACTATCTTAAACCCATACCTATGCGGGTCGGATGAAGTATTTGGTCCAAAACCGACCCAAACCATACCTTATGCAGCCCTAAAACATGCCATAGTTTTACCGGTGGTATGAATGTGAACAATACAAAGAAATTTTATCTAGTACTCCATATTTAATATAACATATTGGGTATTCCTAATATCGCTTCCATTGATATTCCCAATGTAAATATAATTACTAACCTATTGGTAATCCCAATAATCAGAGATAATTAATTCCTTCCGGTGTCCCAAATATAACAAGATTTTTTCTCTCTTGTTGGTGTCCCTGATATATGAATAATTTGTGTCAAAGCATTAGCAACTACTAATATTATACAAAGCGAAAAAGGCCCATAATGCATGTTGTTCATGCTTTTGTCGAACCCCTATCGAGGTGTCAACACGATCAAGAGTGACTAAGTCGATGGCCACTATCTTTCGACTTCATACATAGGTTAATCACCTATGGATTTACAATGGTTTTTTTGAGAAAAAAGGATGTAAAAAGGAACCTTGTCGACATACTCGATGAGCGACAATCCTAAAGGCGATATACCTAAGTCTTTTAGAAAATAATTACGAAATAGGTCGCGTGGATCTAATCAGACGACATGGACTGGAGGCAGCAACCTCAAATGGTTTTGAAAATAAATTTGAAAACAAAGCTTGTTGACATGGGCAATGACGTCAAGGTTATAAAGACGATAGCCTCAAGCTTTTATAAATAGTTTTGGAAATAGATTTTATCGACCATGTATAGTGACGATAAGGATACAGGTGATAATCCCTAAGGTTTTCTAAAGTAAGTTAGAAATAAGCTCTATCAACTTAGTCGATAAGCAAGGTTAGAGACGATAACCTCGAAGCGTCTTTGAAAATAATTTGGAAAACAAGCTCTTATAGACCCGGTCAATAAGGTATCGAGACGATAACCTCTACACGTTAAAACCATAAAGGCAAAACGCCCCTATATTTTATAAGAAAATTATATTGTCGCTTCTACACAGATGCAACAAGATTTTACATGGAGAGGTAGTTTTGAATAAACAAGTCTTGACACAAGCAATGAGGACCCTTCAATAAGGATATGTATGATATGACACCACCCGGATCCTATACCATGTTGAATGATATTTGTGTATCCAGAATGCCTCGATACAACACAATCATGTTGAAATGACACAATCATGTCGATACGGTCGACATAGCCTTATCGAGTTGGTAGATAGATTTGGCCTGACATGTAAATAACATGAAAAGCGATTTATTGATATGTTTAGTAAAACTTTTCACCCAATCCATCTTATTTGAAAAACATTATAGGTTACTGGAAAAGGTAAATCTAAGTAACGCCCAAACTTTTCGGTTTTGAGTATTTGAAATAGTCAAAACACGTTAATTACCATTACTTAATGCATTAATCGTATAAACCAATAAAACTTAGGAAAACTGTGTAATTAAGGAAATAATTGGAAAATCCTAAAACATTACAAGTAACTGAAGGAATCCCCATCAAATTGTGCCAAAGTTTCAAATTAAAACAGTTTATCTAACTAATTTGAAGAATTAATCTCATAGTTAACTTTCAATCAAACTTGGGAAATTCATAAAACATTACTACATGTTGAGAAACTTATGAAACTTGAGTCTCTTCTCCAAAATCATGTTTTACACAATTATAGAAATTTTACAGCAAATTGAGATGTCAAACTTTAGGTTTTAATCAAAAACCTAATTAATTCCTATGGAAATAAGCATAAGTATACCAAACAAACAATTGTTTCATCTTAGGAATATCAAAGCATCAAAATGTTCATAAAACTGTATTAGATTCTCAAATTCAATTTGGGTATAGCAATAAAAAAAATAAGTAAGTGTTTAATCTATTATTTACCTTATTTTTCAAATGAAAATATTGAGATTTGACATAGCTTTGATCTATCTTGATCTCTTAGTTTTCCTTATGTTTTCCTCTTCTTCTTTTTCCTAGTAATGAATAGCCTCCCTTATAGTTTTGATTAAGTCCGAGAAATGAAAATAAAGGGGTAAAAGAATGTAAGGTTATATATTTATGAGGCTATGTATTTCCCACTTTTCCCCTCTCGTAAACCCTCTTCTTATGTCTGATTGAATTGATTAGGATCGAACCCTGTTATTATTTCATATGTACAAATATTAGTTCAACATCCAACTATATTATTCTCGACTAATTTCATATTAAAATTCCTAAATAATGTATACTAGAAGTTAATGGTCTTACATCCTTCCCTCTTTAAAAGATTTTTGACCTCGAAGTTCAGTCAAGGACTTAAAACAATATAGCAGTCACCAAACAATGCTATCTACACTAGTGTAACCTACTAGTAATAAGTATGTAAAATAATATAGAACATATCATGAAGAAAAACAGAAGAAGTATCCTTTATCCCGTTTCCAATCTCCTAAGTGTAGTCTTTTTCATTACCACTTTGTAAGAATTTCACAGTTTGATTGTCTTGTTTCTTATCTTCTTCTTATCTCTAGCAACAACTCTAAATGGTTGTATTATAAAAGTTGGATCTGATTCTACCACTAAGTCCTCAATAACCCTTAGATTTATAGTAGCTCATGGTTCAAGCATGCACTTATGAAGGTGAAAAACATGAAAAATATTATGGACTCCACCCAGATTCCCTAGTAACTCCACTCGATATGCGAGCTTCCTAATTCTTTCCAAAAGAGGAAAAGATCCAATAAATCCCAGTGACGGTTTCCCGACTTCCCGAAACTTTGTACACATTTCATCGGTGATACCTTAGTGAAATGAAAACCAATCAAGAATTTGATATCCTTATGCCTCTTAACAACGTATCTCTTCTGCCTCGACTGAGCTTCCTTCATTCGACCTTCGATCAAATCAATCTTCTCTACAACTTCTATTTCTAATTCTGGACCTAGGACTAATTTGCCTCCAGTCACTAACCAACAAGCTTTCAATTTACATGGCCTTCCATATAACACCTCGAATGGTTACATTCCTATACTAGCTTGAAATCTATTATTATAGGAAAATTCAACTAGGTTTGAATGATATTCCCATGAGCTATATAAATCCAATATGCAAACTCTTTACAAATTTTCTAGTACTTTGTTAACTCATATGGTTTGCCCGTCTGTCAATGGGTGATGAGCGGAACTCATCTTGAGCTTAATTTCCAAAGTATTATGTAGAATTTAACAGAACTTCTAGTGAACAATAGATCTCTGTCGCTTATAACACTACTAGGAATCTCATGAAGTCTCACTATATAACTCAGCCAATAGAGGCGTTGTCCTCGTATACTTGACAGTAATGAAATGAACACTTTTGGTCATTCTATCTACCATGGCGCTAACACTTTCGTTCCCTTTTATTTATCTTGGAAATCCATTAATAAAATCCATTGAAATCGAATCCCATTTCAAAATAGGAATATATGATGGTTGAAGCAAACCACTAGGCTTCTGATGTTTGGCTTTTAATTATTGACATTTCAAACACCGCCTTATCCATATGCCAACATCCCTCTCCACTTCTTCCCCGAAGATGCTTCTGTTCATATATTAATACATCTAGGTTCCTCTAGATAGAATTTTGACTTAGATCGATGACATTCTCTTAGAACTTCCTTCCTTAGATCTTCAACATCCTGGACACATAATCTTCCTCTCTTTCTCAACAATCCTTTATGGTCAAGTCTGAAGCCTTTCACATCATCAATCTCTACAATAGCTTAAAGCTTCTGATCCTTTCAGCTAGGAGTAGATCTTCACCCTTCTTGAAAGTAATCTTTTCAATCAACACTGATCAAACTTCTAAACATGACATCATAGTTGTGCCTTAAGTCGAACTCACTGTTGATGTAATCTACACATCACAAGTAGTTGGTGCCTTTACATATTTCAACTCCGCCAACATGGCTAACACTACATCCTGATATATTTAGTTAATGTAACGACCCGGATTTTTGCCGATATATTTTTAACATTTTTTTAAATGTTATATTAGAAATATAATTGGAAATTTATATGGAAATTATTAATTAAAGCGAAGTTTGAACGTATAATTTATAAATAAATTATAAACGAGCCCGTAATGTCACAGTAGTTTGTAATTTAATGTTTTGAACTTCAACTGAATATACAGAATCCAATATAAGCCGGATTTCTTTGAGACAAGAAATTTTTTAATCTATTAAATTATATCTTTCTAATGGAAGTGAAAATTCGAGATTTCGTTTTATATATTGTGAATTACGTCCAAAACAAAATTTCAGAAAGTCGCTGTGGAATGGTATATAAGTCATAACGGTTATTTAAATATATTTAAATATCGATCTTGAATTTGGACAAGCCCTTTTAGACATAGTGATAATTTAATTTTTAGAATTTTTCTGTAATTTTTAATTAATTAAATATGCAACTTTTTGTTTGCAGTATTTTGCACCCTATATCAATATTTTAGGATTTCATAATATAAGTTAAACTATCAATATTATTATATTTTTGAAATCGGGGCACATCGGTTGACATGATGGTATTTTTATTTTTGTTCATAGCGATCTATACAAGAGCGGAGTTTTATGAAATGGCATATTGTTAGTCATCATTTCTCACAAGAATTATCGTTTTCTATACACCGCAAAACTCGCAGAAGATGAAATAATGTCCATAGATCCAGAAATACAATTTCAAACCTTAGGCTTTATGCTCTATCCTGAAGCAACTGTGTCCTTTCTGAAATGAACATGGCATCAGCCCTAAAATTTTTGTATAATGCCAACCTGTCATTTAACTCCTTGCCGACAAAGTAATAGGTAAACAGTGCACCCTATTCTAGTCTAAACCTATTTGTCGTGCCATCCAAGGTGTCTAATACTATAAATATACAGCAATGCACTCGTTCCTTTTCTTCCTTGAGTAAACAAATCACGCCATTCCAGAGAATCCAAACCAAAATTGATATAAATCCTAAAATCCTAAAATAGTTTGGAGGCTGTATTGGGTTGCGTTCACTTAGAAACTGTTCAAGTTCTTTGCAACGAGAGTTCCAAGTATGACTTCGAGCTGTAATTCGGATTGGATTTCAATCCATTTGTGGAGATCATGAAGATGGGTAGTGAACTAAGAACCAAAAAGGGAAAGGGAGGGCTTGCTCGCGATGGAGCAACACGACTTTCGATTGCCTATGGTGGTGGGATTCTCGATGTTTTCATGAGCTGCTGTACAGCGAGATGATAGGGGTTCATGGAAATTTCTCTGCTAAACGGAAGCTTGCGGGAGGAGGTAATCGATGGCGTTGGCAAGGGATTCGTTGTGGCAGCGGGTGGCTGGAGATTGACGAACTCCGATCCCCTATGGGAGGAGTTAGGCTCAGGTGAACAATACTTTTATTTGGGTCTGTTGTGGTGAAATCAATGGAGGAGAATGTGTTTTCAGTAATGGTTTCAAATTGAAAAAAATGAAAAGAAAACAAAGATGATTTCTGGAAGAAGATGTATTAAAAAGTGAGTTTAAGAAAAGGGAAATTCGAAGTCTGAGTTTCTGGTTGTGTATCATGGTGAAGTTCGTAGTTGGTTTTCTGTTTGTTTCCTGAGATGGAAATTCCAACGTGGTTAGAGGTGGGAAGTTTAATAGAGGAGCAGCAAAATATTACTGGGGAAGAAACGATTTTGTTTAAACGTGATGAAGGCATAATCTAATCCGGGGATTTAACGTTAACGTAGTAATTAAGGTTTATTATTATTATTTAGTTAACTATATTAGAATTGTATAAATTTTATTCAACTTGTAACATTAATAACTTACTCACATTTTAACAGAATTTTGCGAAACAAGATTCTTTGAACTCATAGCGACGATATCTACGTTATGGAACAAAACTTCGCTGAGAACTGAGCTACTGGAGTTTCGTTGAAAAATCAAACACTTGTTTGATTTTAAACAGAAATAAAGGCAGAATTATCAACTGCAAGATTAGGTGAGTAAACTCACTAACTCTGACTCGTTTATATTTTATATAAACGAGTTTTAAATTTATTTACAGTATTTTATACTGTGTGACGGTTATTTGGATGAATGGTTGATAAATTGGTTGAATTGATTGATATAGCTATATCATTGATCGTTTAGTAATTCTGTTCACCATTACATTTCATATAGGATGTGAAATTTCTATTGCTGATGTTATTTATGTTAATTAATATCTGTGGTTGCAGGGAAATAGGTTGGAGGGATCCAACTGGATTCCTCAACAATTTTATTACTGTTTTCATTTGTTGTGTTATATGATGTAATATAATCCCTGATTAGTTATGTTGTGTTTGAATTACACTGGCCCTAGAAACTTGCGTTAATTTAAAGGATTTTGAAATGTTTTCTAACTGGAATAAGATATATTTTCTGGAATAAAGAAATTAGGATATTGGAAATGTTTTCCAACAATCAAGAGAGAAAAATAGAGTTTTGAAAGGATACGAAAGATAAGATAATAGGAATTGGAAATAATAATTTAATAGGAAATTAAATTAAAAGGGGCCAGTGTTGTTTGATGCTTGATCGGTACAAATTCCAATTGGAAATAGGACCGTTGATTGTATGGATGTTTCTTTGATAGTTAAATCACTGACTATCAAACTTTTGATTTATTTTATACCTCCGTTGTCAATACGGAGAGACTGGGATCAGATTTAATATCTGAAAACCACTCCGTATTGGCTTAAGCATTACGAATCAACTTATTTTGAAGAGATTATGAAGACGGAGTAAAGTGCAAGGGTTGTTCTGTGAACCCTAGGTAGAAATTGCCCAAGATGGATTAATAGAATGGTGCCTTCGGTTTGTCCAGACCCAGGATGACTTGTAAGGACGAGTGTCTGACAGAGTAATTCCAAAGGGATTACGTACGTTAATTCCTTCAAACATACGAAGTTGGTGGCAAAGAAGGGAAACTTCTTTATTCTATCGACGCTGTCCCTTTCGTGAAATGTTTGCTGATCCCAACCGTTGCTGATATACATTCGATACACTCAAGCGAAATGAGTGGTCGGTCATGTGTGGGCCGGGTTGCAAGAAGTTCTTGTTGAACCCAGTGTATTCCCCTCTAGAGATACACTATCGGAAGGTGGTTCCATACCTTGTCATGTTGGAAATCCAATCTCCAATAAGCACCTTGCGGTTTTTGACTTAATATTATATATGGAGCGTGAGATACAAGCGTTCTGCTAGATTTCTATTTATTTGATTTAGACACTATTATAATATCACCAGATTTTGATATCAAAATGTTTTGGGTTATCATAAGGTAAAAACCATCCGTGTTTATGTGTGGATCGGTCTTACGATTATCTTTTCTTTCGAAAGGATTTTTGAAAGTTAAACAAATGGTTGGAGTTTACTCATACCAGTCCCATGACTGACCCAGAGTTTATTTTGTTTGTTTTCCCTAAACTCTTGGGTGCCCAAATTTGTACAGGCAGTCAAGTAGTCGGGATTTTACAGATTCACTTGGAGGAGTTTGAAGCAGGAGGCTTCACCAGTTTACTATAGACCCATATTTTTCCGTTGTGTATTATGTTCATATCTGGAAACAGGTGTTTATAATTGTTCCATAAATAGCTGTTTTGCTCTGATGATGGTATGTATATATATATATATATATATATATATATATATATATATATATATATATATATATACAGTTCTGATTTGTATTTCAAAAAGTTATGTTATTTAATATATTTTATTCGTCCCGCTGTGAGTTGTGATTTTTGTTTTCTTCTATTCTAATATTTCTTTCTTTCTATTTCTCATCCTCTAACTTCTTTCTACCAATGATTCGATTTTCTGTGCAATTTGGGTTGGATGTGTGGTGTTATTAGTCGACTCAAAGGGTACGGAAAATTGGGCCATTACATTTGGTATCAGAGCTGAAGGTTGAGTAGTAGCCTTGGCTCTGTGGCGTGATTCAATAGAGATGGGGTTAGTAATACACTAGATTGAATTTGAGTGTGTGTGTATATATATATATATATAAGCGCGTATTTGTAGATTGAATATAAATTTTTTTTATATTGTATTGATTGATTTGTTGGGTGGTTTATGAATTCTGGTCGATACAGGATGTACAACTGTATCGATAGGTGTTTCTAAACTCTCGAACAAAGCAATTCGATACGGTATTGTTTTAAAATGGGTAAATGAAATAATTTTTCCCAAAAACAATTTTTGATATAAAAGAAATTATTTTCTAGAATTACTAATTTGGTTGGTTGTTATTATAATCTAATGAGATTATAATATCGAAATGGCTATATGAAACAAAGTAAAATTTGTATGAGAATGGAATATACAAATAAGCTAAATAAGAATTTGATTTAGATCAGAATTGTGGATTTGAATCCTGGATATTTAATAAATATTTTCTGAAGTATTTTAAAGGTAATATATCATTACTTTGAAGGATTTTTTTATAAAAATGGGTTTAAATGGATTTTGAAAGTGAGTAAGAACTGAAATCACTTCAATGGCAAGAAATAATTCTAATAATGGGTCGCGACATTATCAGTTTTGATTTTCAAGTTTCTGAGTGACGGATTGCTACCATTATAATTCGTTGATCGAAAATTTATTTGGAAAGAATAGGTTATTTCAAAATTTCAAAGGTTTTGGATTTGCAAATGGTTATGGATATATATATATATATATTTCATATTCCAAGTGAGTTTGAAATAAAACCCGAGAATTTGAATTATGAAATTAAAATTTAACTTAAGTTAAATGAAATTGAACTGGATTAGAGATAATCCAGATTGAAATTAGACAAAGAGAAATGCTTGAAATTGGAATTAATAAAGTGAATTCGACTTATGTATAAAAAAGTTGAATATATATATTGGGTATTATTGTTCGGAATTAAACTGTGATAGAATGGAACTCAAGCGGGATAAGAGGGTTGATTTTTGAAAATAGAACTCAGTTTGGATTAGTGAACAGAACTGAACAAATCAGAAAGTTAAAGACCAAAGGTTGGATTGATTTGGAATATATTGGAAACATATATGTATGTTGAGCATGTATTGAATGGAAGCAAATGCAAGAGATAGAATTATGCCCGACAAAAAGGTACATGTTTACAATATTATTCGGCTTTAATGATCTTATGAGCCTATGGGGCAAGTCGCTTGGCTTTTTGATTTTCTTTTGGATTGGAGAAGGCCTAGAAAGGCGAGTTGTGGTTGTACCGATTGAGCCATGCAAAGGAGATGCTGGCGAACTATTTGGAAAAATTTAAAGAATTTGAAAATTTTCAAGAAATTTTTGATAATTTAAAATCGAATTGTTAAGTATAATTGAAATAAAAAACCAGAAATGGTTAATAAAATTTCAAGTGGAATATTGATAAATGGATTTAAAATCAATTAGAATAAGTGTGGATATACAGAAGAGCATAAGAATTGAAGACAAGAAAGTGATGATTGATTGTCTAAAAATGGTGGACATATCATTTGGAAAGAATAATGAATGGTCGAGTACTGGTATGAGAATTCAATGGCCGGGTAAGAACTAAGTTATGAAGGTATGGAATATATGATTTTAACTAAATAGGCTATGAGGAGTTAGAGCTATAGCATCTTTACTGCTTAGCAACTTCAGGGACGAAATTCTATTAAGGGGGAAGGAATGTAACGACCCGGATTTTGCCGATTTATTTTAAACATTTAATTTTTTTAAATGTTATATTAGAAATATAAATGGAAATTATTAATTAAAGCGAAGTTTGAACGTATAATTTATAATTAAATTATAAACGAGCCCGTAATGTCGCGGTAGTTCGTAATTTAACATTTTGAACTTCAACTGGAAGTCACTGCGGAATTACATCCAAATCAAATTTTCAGAAAGTCACTGCGGAATAGTATATAAGCCATAACGGTTATTTAAATATATTTAAATATCGGCCTTGAATTTGGACAAGCCCTTTTTGATATAGTGATAATTTAATTTTTAGAATTTTTCTGTAATTTTTAATTAATTAAATACGCAACTTTTTATTGGAGTATTTTGCACCCTATATCAATATTTTGGGATTTCATAATATAAGTTAAACTGCCGATATTATTATATTTTTCAAATCGAGGCACATCGGTTGACATGATGGTATTTTTATTTTTGTTCATCGCGATTTATACATGAGCGGAGTCTGTTAGTCATCATTTCTGACAAGAGTGATCGCTCTCTATACACCGCAAAACTCGCAGAAGACGAAATAATGTCCATAGACCCAGAAATACAATTTCAAACCTTAGGATTTATGCTCTATCCTGAAGCAACTATGTCCTTTCTGAAATGAACACGGCATCAGCCCCAAAATTTTTGTATAATGCCAACCTTTCATTTAACTCCTTGCCGACAAAGTAATAGGTAAACAGTGCACCCTAATCTAGTCTAAACCTATTTGTCGTGCCATCCAAGGTGTCTAATACTATAAATATACAGCAATGCACTCGTTCATTTTCTTCCATGAGTAAACAAATCACGCCATTCTAGAGAATCCAAACCAAAATCGATATAAATCCTAAAATAGTTTGGAGGCTGTATTGGAATGCGTTCACTTAGAAACTGTTCAAGTTCTTTGCAACACGAGTTCCAAGTATGACTTCGAGCTGTAAATTCAGATTGGATTTCAATCCATATGTGGTGATCGTGAAGATGGGTAGTGAACTAAGAACCGAAAGTGGAAAGGGAGGGCTTGCTCGCGATGGAGCAACACGACTTTCGATTGCCTATGGTGGTGGGATTCTCGACATTTTCATGAGGTGTTGTACAACGAGATGATAGGGGTTCATGGAAATTTCTCTGCTAAACGGAATCTTGTGGGAGGAGGTAATCGATGGCATTGGCAAGGGATTCGTTGTGGCTGCGGATGGCTGGAGATTGACGAACTCCGATCCCCTATGGGAGGAGTTAGGCTCAGGTGAATAGTACTTTTATTTGGGTCTGTTGTGGTGAAATCAATGTAGGAGAATGTGTTTTCAGTAATAGTTTCAAATTGAAAAAAAGAAAAGAAAACAAAGATGATTTCTGGAAGAAGATGTATTAAAAAGTGAGTTTAAGAAAAGGGAAATCCGAAGTCTGAGATTCTGGTTGTGTATCATGGTGAAGTTCGTAATTGGTTTTCTGTTTGTTTCCTGAGATGGAAATTCCAACGTGATTAGAGGTGGGAAGTTGGATAGAGGAGCAGCAAAATATTACTGGGGAAGAAATGATTTTGTTTAAACGTGATGAAGGGATAATCTAATCCGGGGATTTAATGTTAACGAAGTAATTAAGGTTTATTATTATTATTTAATTAACTATATTGGAATTATATAAATTTTATTCAACTTGTAACATTAATAACTTACTCACATGTTAACAAAATTTCACGAAACAATATTCTTTGAACTCATAGTGACGATATCTATGTTATGGAACAAAACTTCGTTGAGAACTGAGCTACCGGAGTTTCGCTGAAAAATCAAATGCTTATTTGTTCTTAAACAGAAATAAAGCCAGAATCATCCACTGCAAGATTAGGTGAGTAAACTCACTAATTCTGACTCGTTTATATTTTTATATAAACGAGTTTTAAATTTATTTACACTATTTTATACTGTGTGACGGTTGTTTGGATGAATGGTTGATAAATTGGTTGAATTGATTGATATAACTATATCATTGATCGTTTAATAATTCTGTTCACCATTACATTTCATATAGGATGTGAAATTTCTATTGCTGATGTTGTTTATGTTAATTAACATCTGTGGATGTAGGGAAACAAGTTGGAGGGATCCAACTGGATTCCTCAACAATTTTATTACTGTTTTCATTTGTTGTGTTATATGATGTAATATAATCCATGATTAGTTATGTTGTGTTTGAATTACACTGGCCCTAGAAACTTGGTATTTATATACCGTAAAATATTTTTGAAAATAGAAAATGAAATTTGAGTTTTAGAATGGAAATTTATTTCAAAAACATAGAAATGTAATTTCGAATAGGGTTGAAATTTTAAAACATGTTAATGAAGAAAACAAGTAATTGTTTATAAACGAGAGTATAAATTAAGCGAGTTATTTAAATTGAAATATAAATTCAAAGTTGAACTTATATGAAAAAGGGAAAAATGGTTTTGAAAACAATATTTGAAATGAGATTTGAACTTGGAAAATTATAAAGGAAATTATAAACGAGATTTAAATGATTACAATACAAATGAGATTTGCTTTGGAAAAACATGAATATAAGTTATAAATAGGATTTGGGATTGAGATATTATTTATAAGTATGAAATCAAATTTTATATAAAAGAAATATATTCACGATTATAGTGAATAATAGTTTAAAGTAAATGTTTTTCAAATGAAATATCTATAAAGGAAATTTAGATTTGAGATATGAATCCAAACTGGATTTTAATTGAAAAAGGAAAATGGGTAATCGTTTTAAAATGAAAACGATGAGTTTGGAATACAAAATAAATTGTGATAACGTTTATAGAGTGAAATGGATACAAAGGAATTTGGTCGGGATTTGGAAAGGATGAATCCAAGAGTGAATTAAGAATTTGAATTAACCCGGAATGGTAAATTAATTCGGAAGTTCGAAACATAAATCGAATATGGATTATTCGAAAGAGATTATTTATTGGAATTCGATTATTTCTGTAATGGCCCGAAAATCCGTACCAATTTGAGCTGACCAATATCCTACACATTCAACTCAAAGTGCACGAAAATTCAACTCAAAGAACTCAACTGAACAGAATCAGAGTAAACACGAAACTCGCAGCAGAACGAATAAAATTTATTATATAACATAACTTTGAAATACAAATCTGAATTTGTATATACATACCATATCAGAGTATAACTCATATACATCACAGCGGAAATAATCTCTAAATAACTAATAGTGAAACCTTCTTCTTTGATCTCCTCCAAGTAAATCTGTAAAAGCCTAAAACACTTGACTGTCCGTACAAATTTGGGCACCCAAGAGTTTAGGGAAAACAAACAAAATAAACTCTGGGTCAGTCATGGGACTGGTGTGAGTAAATTCCAACCAAACTGTTTAACTTTGAACATTCTTTTAAAACAAAAGGATAATAGTAAGACCAGCCCACACATAAACATGGACGGTTTTTACCTTACTATAACCCAAAATACTTTGATATCAAACCCAGTGATATTATGATAATGTATAAACAAATAAATATCCAAGTAGCACAACGTTTGCATCTCATGCTCCACATACATAGTATAAAATCAAAAACCGTAGGGCGCTTATTGGAGATTGGATTCCAACTATGACAAGGTATTGGACCACCTCCCGATCAATGTACTCTAGAGGGGATACACTGGGGTTCAACAAGAACATCTTGCAACCTGGCCCACACATGACCGACCACTCATTTCTCTTGAGTGTATCGAATATATTGCCACCTACAGTTGTTGGCCATCCAACCGTCATCTGAAGATACAGAAACTGTAACACCCCGAATTTCAGTTAATACTAATATTCACTAATTACAGAATAAATAATCTCAGATGTGAGAATTGGGGGAAACGGCTGCGTCATTGCGTTCGTCTCGGAAAAATACGCGAAATAGAGTCCGAAATTTTGTAAATCGGAGTCCGTATGGCCCAGTTATGGCCCAAGGAAGTTTGCAGAAAATTCAAAGTTAAAAACAGATTTAAAAATTCAAATTCAGATTTTTAATTTCAACCAGCGGGGCCAGGCGGGAAAGTTCCCGCCCTAGCCATGTCGACAGGGCTGTCGATAGGCCTGTCGACTGGGGAGTCGACTGCCCTGTCGACTTGCCTGTCGACACGGGGTGTCGAGCCACTTGGCCTGGGTGCACCAGGTCTGGTTTTCTAGCTAGGGCTGGGCTGTGTTCTAGAGACTTCCTAAATCTGACGGACCTAATCTAACCTAGGGTTAATCCTATGGTCTAAAACACACCCTAATCCTATAAATACACCCTAATGCAAGCCTAATCTATACTAAAAATAGAAATGATGCCATCATGCCACCAAAATCAAACCTAAGAGGAGCCTCCACTAGTTTATGAAGGAAGTTGCAAGCTAATCAACCTCTAATCATCATCTTCTTCATATTTAGCAACTAGTTCTACTTCATAAGTTTGCTAATCTTGGTTTTGGTGAGTTCCTATGCCTTTAGCAAGTAATTGCTAAACTAATTAGGATAGGATATTAGGAGGCTATGGATGTAAATGTGGATTATGCAAGTTGTGGTTGTCATATGTTATAAGTTCATATGTAAACTTGCCTCTTTTTATGATATGATGTGTCATGTAAGTTCATATGCAAGTTTTATGCAAGTTTATATGCAAGATCATATGCAAGTTAGTCTCTTTTTATGATATGCATAACATGTGCAAGTTTGCCTTTGTGATATGACATGATATGCAAGTTTATATGCAAGATTCATGTGCAAGTTAGCCTCTTTCTATGATGTGCATAACATATGCAAGTTTGCCTTTGTGATATGACATGGTATGCAAGTTCATATGCAAGTTTTATGTAAGTCATATGCAAGTTCATATGCAAGTTTTATGCAAGTTCATATGCAAGTTTTATGCAAGTTTATATGCAAGATTCATGTGCAAGTTAGCCTCTTTCTATGATGTGCATAACATATGCAAGTTTGCCTTTGTGATATGACATGGTATGCAAGTTCATATGCAAGTTTTATGCAAGTCATATGCAAGTTCATATGCAAGTTTTATGCAAGTTCATATGCAAGTTTTATGCAAGTTTATATGCAAGTTCATATGCAAGTTTGTCTCTTTTTATGATGTGCATAACATATGCAAAGTTGTCCCTATGTATGACGTGTTATGTAAACGAATTACGTGGGAAACGATGGGGTTAATATGCATGATTATAAAAAGGTGTAAAGTTGTTATGATTAAGCATAACATAAAATGAATGGACATAATTGGGAATTTACCTATTAAGTTAGGTCTACCCACATTATGGAGTTGGGAATTTACCTATTAAGTTAGGTCTACCCATACTATGGAATTGGGAATTTACCTATTGAGTTAGGTCCACCCATATTCTTAAAAATGTGTAATTAATTAGGGATAATTAATTATGGGGGTGATTAATTAGGTGTAATTAATCAACTAAGACACGAGGTTGGACCCTTTTTGTAGCGGAAGTCTGCCCGGAACCAACCGGCCATCCAGCAGCTACAAATGATTGGCCCAATGTGAGAGGTCTTAGTCATAAATTAAATACGTGATTAAAGTAAAGACACGAGATTAGACCCTTTTTATGACAGAAGTCTACCCGGAACCAACCGGCATATCCAGCAGTCATAAAAGATGGTCTAATGTGAGAGGTCTTTATGAGGTCATGATCTTAATTAATTAATTAAGAAACACTTAACCATATTAGCATGTAGAGGGACATGAGGGGTTAAGTGGGTGCCTTGGGTGGCATGTGGAAATCTAGTGGTTGCCTTGGGTGGCAATAGAAAATACGATTAGAATACTTAACCAAAGTAGAACATGTAATTAAAACATGATTAAAGGGTTAAGTGGTATACACTAGAAATGACAAGCTTAGGTGGGTAGCTTGTGGGGGGGGGGGGGCATTTCAACCAATATCCCAAACGTATCTTAGTGGGCTCGACTCTAGTCGAGTGACGGGACACGCATATTGGGCTTGACTATAAGAGGCAAAACGGGGTAGCGGTGGCAACGCGAGTCCAACGGGTTTCATATGCGTGTGTGGACCCGGGCTGGTAGGTAAGACGTTGTTGCATCGTGTAGATATAACCCGTGCACCATTTGTTGTATCGGGCTAGCCACTTTGGGGAGTGATACACCCCATTGTGGGGCCAGCACGGATATCTACGTAGGGAGCCGATCGCTTGGGAGTAGTGGGTACACCTAGTGGAGATAGGGGCAGACGGCACCTATGTAGTGAGCTAGGGGTACGCGAAACTACTGGGTAAATTTTCTAAGTCCTTGGGAGGGATCAACCTTTAAGTAGGAATGACTGGTGTGGTGCAGTGTAGTAATTATCCTTGGGTGGGTAAATGCGTCTTTATCGTTATCTTAGTTCACTCTAAGTCTGATTGGCTACTGAGTGTAGTCATTTATCCCCAGTCACACTGTACCAAGTTATATCATATCCTTATTACTTTAATGATTACATTGTTAAAGTTATAGGACTCGCTCAGACTTATGTCTGACCCCGTTGTTTTTATCTTTTTTTCCAACCCTCAGGTTCTCAGAGTGGGCCCAACACGAGTGGGCTTTGATCAGGCTGCTTTTATTACTTTCTTGGAGCTTGGACCCTAGATGTAGAGCTCAGTTTACCCTTTTCTTTTATGGCTATCAGTACATGTATTGGGATTGTGTATTTTTATTTAGCAGGATGGATATTTGTACTTGACTTCTATTATGGTTTTGTGATGTAACCAGACATGTTTTATTTTCCGCCGCAATTGAAATGATGTTTTAAATTTTCAAAGTATTACTTATATCTGTCTTGCTGTAATTACTCTGTTCTATATTCACTCAAAATACTCCACCGATGTTATGGCATTCCCTTAGAGAGTGACCATAGCGGGCGTGGGGTGTTACACGTGGTATCAGAGCAAAGGTTACCGGAACAGATAAAATTTTTAGAAAACTAATTTTCTAAAAACATTTTTGGAGGAGATATTTTCAAAAACATGTCTTTAAAGAGAAAAGTTTTTGAAAGAAAAGCATAATCCCCAATAGCCATATCATTATCCTTCGAATTCTTCGTTTTGAATCTTTCCTTTTTCGTTTCAGCATGGATGAGGATCTTAACTTTCCGGAGGGTGTGACGATACCAGTATGGTATAGGAGATTGATGGAGGCCAGGGCCACCACTGCGGGTCCAGCAAATGTTCCTCCACCAACCGTAGCACCCGATCTTCCTCCTCCCCCTCCTCCTCGCACAGATACTTTTGCTAAGACTTGTAAGGAATTCAAAGCTATGGGAGGAAAACCTTTTCAAGGATCTGAAACTTTTGTGGAGGCTAGAGATTGGCTTAAGGAGGTGGAAGAGTTGATAGATATCTTTGAGATGGAAGAAGGAAAGAAAGTCAAGTTAGCTGCTTGGTTAATGAAGGGAGAGGCCTCATTCTGGTGGGAGGTCACTAATGGAGAACGCCCCGTTGACTCTTGGGTGGATTTTAGGGAAAGATTTGGGGCAAAGTTTCTCTCAAGGGCGGAGGAAAACTTGTATATGGAAAGATTCTTGACTCTAAAGCAAGGAAATCTCTCAGTGAAGGAATATGTCAACAAGTTTAATCAATTGGCAAGGTTTGGCCTAGACATGGTGAATACACCGGAGAAGAAGGCTTTGAGGTTCGTGAAAGGCTTGAATGAACCGATGCATGGGTTGGCTATGACTCATATCCCTTTGGGGGCCACCTTTGAGAAGCTAGTTGACATGGCACTCATGCATGAAGAAGAGAAGGGTCCCAATGCTAATAAGGCACCCGAGAAGAAGGGAGATCAAAAGAGACCTCAGCAACAACAGCAAAACAAAGGGGGGAAAGGCAACGGTGGCAAGGGGAAGAAGAAGTGCTTCAATTGTGGGATACCAGGCCACATAAGCAAAGATTGTAGAAAGAAGAAGAAGACTGGTTGCTTTCACTGTGGCGAAGCAGGGCATCTAGTGAAGGATTGCCCTAAGAAGGGGCAAAGGACGGGATCTACCTCAGGAGGACAGGTGCAAGCTCTTATGGCACCGGGTCAGGCTAGGGGGCAAGTACAGGCTCTCGCGGTTCCACCGATTCACGAAAGAGGTAGAACTATTTCCGTTGAAAGTCTGGTTTTTCTATTTGATCATCCTGTCCGTACATTGTTTGATTCAGGCGCATCGCATTCGTTTATCTCATCATCATTAGTTGAGTCACTGCACTTAGACACCAGTCTTGTAGATGATCCCTTGGTTGTTTCAAACCCAATTGGGGGCTCCACTTATTTGTCCATGATATGTTTGGGTTTGAAGATTTCTATACTTAGCATTGAGTTTAGATGTGATGCTTTTGTTTTGGGCTTCACGGGCTATGGGTTGATTTTGGGCATGGACTGGTTATCCAGTAATGGTGTTGTTCTTGATTGCGAAAGGAGAGTTGTTAGGCTCATGACCCGCTTGGGTAACACTCTCGAGATCTCTTGTAATCCCATGGATTCTGTTATACTAAGTTATCTTGAATCGCTTGACGCTTCGGTTGAGAGTTTGCAATCTGTTAGAGTGGTCCGGGAATACTCGGATGTGTTTGAGGAGGTGAAGGGCTTACCTCCGAAGCGGGAGATTGACTTCCGAATATATCTGGTGGATAATGCTAAACCTGTATCTTTACCAGTGCGCCACATGGCTCCTCGTAAGAGGAGGGAACTCCATAAGCAAGTAGGGGAGTTGCTTGAGAAGGGTTTCATAAGACGAAGTATATCGGAGTGGGGTGCTCCAGTAGTTTTTGCTACAAAGGCGGATGGGTCCCTCAGACTTTGTGTAGACTATAGAGAACTCAACAAGCTCACAAAGAAGAATAGACACCCATTGCCGAGGATTGATGATCTTTTCGATCAGTTGGTTGGCACTTCAGTATTTTCTCAGTTGGACTTAGCCACGGGGTTTCATTAGTTGAGGGTGGCTGAGGATAGCATAGACAAGACTGCCTTTAGGACTCCGGATGGTTTCTATGAGTGGCTGGTGATGCCATTTGGGTTGACGAACGCCCCTGCATACTTTGTTGATTTGATGAGTAGGGTGTTCAGGGAGTTCCTTAATAAATTCGTGGTGGTCTTTGTGGATGATATCTTAGTATTTTCTAAGAGTGAAGAAGAGCATGCCCTACATCTTGGGGAGGTATTGAAGACTCTTCGAGCACATAGCCTTAAGGCTAAATTCTCTAAATGTCACTTCTGGAGGAAGGAGGTGCGGTTCTTGGGGCACGTGGTCTCCAAGGAAGGGATAGCTGTGGATCCCGCGAAGGTAGTATCAATTCAGGATTGGAAGGTTCCGAAGAATGCTACCGAAGTAAGAAGTTTCTTGGGGTTGGCGGGTTATTATAGGAAGTTTATCAAAGACTTCGCGAAGATATCAGCCCCATTAACCCGCTTAACGAAGAAGAATCTTGTTTTCGCATGGGACGTAGATTGTGATGATGCGTTCCGACGGTTAAAGAGAGCTTTAACCACTGCTCCAGTTTTAGTGTTGCCAGATGGGAGAAAGCCATTTGTTGTCTATACCGATGCTTGTGGGACAGGACTTGGCGCAGTCTTAATGCAAGAGGGAAGGGTAATAGCCTATGGTGGAAGGCAGTTGAGAGTGCACGAGAAAAATTACCCTACCCATGATTTAGAGTTGGCCGCTATTGTTTTTGCGCTTAAGATTTGGCGCCATTATCTTCTTGGTGAGAGATTCGAATTGTTCACTGACCACAAATCATTGAAGTACTTGTTTTCTCAGAAGGATTTGAATTTGAGACAGCAAAGGTGGTTGGAGTTCTTAGCATCCTATGATTTCGAGATAGCGTATACCCCTGGCAAGGGTAACATGGTGGCGGACGCCTTGAGCAGAAAAAGGTTGTCCTTGAGTCCATTGTTCGTGGAACAACGAAGCTTGGAATTTATCTCGATGTTTGATTTCAGACCTTCCATTGATTATGTACCCGGTTTGCTAGCTTCCTTGGAGGTTAGACCTACTCTTTTGGGGCAGATTGGAGAAGCACAGAGGGACGACCCACAGTTGGTTGAGTTGGTGGAGAAGCTCATAAGGGGGGAGTCGTCCAGCCATTTGAGTAGGTACACCCTAGACGATAGGGGGTGCTTGCGTAGAGACGGTAGACTTTGTGTACCGCAAGACGAGGGTTTGAGGAAGGTTATTCTTGTTGATGCACACCGTTCTAGGATGACCATTCATCCCGGTGGGGACAAGATGTACCAAGATATGAAGTGGGTTTTCTTCTGGGTCGGTATGAAGAAAGATGTGGCCGAGTATGTCGCTCGATGCTTGGTGTGCCAACAAGTGAAGGCGGAGCAAAAGAAACCTGGTGGGTTGCTTCACCCATTGGAAGTTCCGCAATGGAAGTGGGATAGCGTCTCGATGGATTTTATTGACGGGTTACCCAGATCAAGAAAAGGTAATACGGGAATTTGGGTTGTGGTAGACAGACTTACTAAAAGCGCCCACTTCATACCTGTGAAGAGCAAGAGGACTGCTCCATGACTAGCTTCAGTATATCTTCGAGAGATAGTTCGATTGCATGGGGTACCCTCTAGCGTAGTGAGTGATCGAGATCCTATCTTCACTAGCGAGTTCTGGAGAAGTTTGCAAGAAGCAGTGGGGACTCAATTGTGTCTGAGCACCGCATATCATCCTCAGACGGACGGCCAGACTGAGAGGGTGAATCGTGTCCTAGAAGACCTTTTGAGGCTTTGTATCTTAGATTTTGGAGGTACATGGGAAGAGCATCTTCCATTGGTGGAGTTCGCATATAATAATAGCTTTCAGTCCAGTATTGGTATGGCTCCTTTCGAAGCTCTTTATGGAAGGCCTTGTCGATCACCTGCATGTTGGTGGGAATCTACGGATAAGATTTTGCTTGAGCCTGATATGGTCAGGGAGACTTCTGAGAAGATTGACTTGATTCGAAGAAGGATGAAAGCAGCGCAGGATAGGCAAAAATCTTATGCGGACAAGAGAAGGACGGATCTGGAGTTTGAAGTTGGGGACATGGTCTTTGTCAAAGTATCTCCGTTACGAAATGTGGTTCGCTTTGGATCTGTTGGGAAGTTAGCACCAAGGTTCGTAGGGCCATTTCCCATTAAGGAAAGAATTGGACGGATGGCATATAGAGTGGAGTTGCCCGACAGACTTAGTCGTGTACATGATGTATTCCATGTGTCCCATTTGAGGAAGTGCTTACATGAAACCGCAGAGGTGGTAGAGCCGAGCTTGCTTAAAGAAGTGGAAGTAGAGCGTGATGCGACTATTCGACGAGCTCCTACCCGCATCCTTGGGTCAAATACTAGGAAATTGAGGAATCGAGAGGTTCAACTTGTCAAAGTACAATGGGGAGAAGACAAGGGCAACGCTACTTGGGAGACGGAAGCGAAGATGCGTTCATTGTACCCATTCCTTTTTGAGGGTATGTCTTTTAACTTCTCCTTTATCGTTTGACTATTACTTATCTTATCTTTAGTATGTCCTCTCATTAAGTACCTTTGACCTTTAGATAGGGTAAACCTATGGTTGAAACATGTGTTTGAGACATGTTATGTTTGATGGATGCATGTGGATGCAAGTGGTTGCTAGTGGTTGCTCGTGGATGCATATATACACACTCTAGGCACTAGATCGGCTCAATCACTTCATATTGCATATTGCATAAAATTGTGTGTAGGAAGCTATATTTATGGATGTGTAATGATTGTGTTATCATATGGATGATGCATTTTAGTGAATGATTGTGCACTCATGTAGATATTGTATGTGTCGATAGGGTTCTCTCGCATACATAATGGATGCATGGCACTATCATGGTTTGCATATGTTCATACATTAGATAGGGAACATATACACACACTCTTTGCATATGCTCATACATCATTAGAAATTGTTTTAAGGACAATGGATGCCCGTGTTGGATGGATTGAGTAGATGGTTGTTTGGATGGTAGGATATGCATTCTCCTTAGCTTAGAGATTTCGGGGACGAAATCCTTTAAGGAGGGGAGAATGTAACACCCCGAATTTCAGTTAATACTAATATTCACTAATTACAGAATAAATAATCTCAGATGTGAGAAATGGGGGAAACGGGCTGCGTCATTGCGTTCGCCTCGGAAAAATACGCGAAATAGAGTCCGAAATTTTGTAAATCGGAGTCCGTATGGCCCAGTTATGGCCCAAGGAAGTTTGCAGAAAATTCAAAGTTAAAAACAGATTTAAAAATTCAAATTCAGATTTTTAATTTCAACCAGCGGGGCCAGGAGGGAAAGTTCCCGCCCTAGCCATGTCGACAGGCCTGTCGACTGGGGAGTCGACTGCCCTGTCGACTTGCCTGTCGACACGGGGTGTCGAGCCACTTGGCCTGGGTGCACCAGGTCTGGTTTTCTGGCTAGGGCTGGGTTGTGTTCTAGAGACTTCCTAAATCTGACGGACCTAATCTAACCTAGGGTTAATCCTATGGTCTAAAACACACCCTAATCCTATAAATACACCCTAATGCAAGCCTAATCCATACTAAAAATAGAAATGATGCCATCATGCCGCCAAAATCAAACCTAAGAGGAGCCTCCACTAGTTTATGAAGGAAGTTGCAAGCTAATCAACCTCTAATCATCATCTTCTTCATATTTAGCAACTAGTTCTACTTCATAAGTTTGCTAATCTTGGTTTTGGTGAGTGCCTATGCCTTTAGCAAGTAATTGCTAAACTAATTAGGATAGGATATTAGGAGGCTATGGATGTAAATGTGGATTATGCAAGTTGTGGTTGTCATATGTTATAAGTTCATATGTAAACTTGCCTCTTTTTATGATATGATGTGTCATGTAAGTTCATATGCAAGTTTTATGCAAATTTATATGCAAGATCATATGCAAGTTAGTCTCTTTTTATGATATGCATAACATGTGCAAGTTTGCCTTTGTGATATGACATGATATGCAAGTTTATATGCAAGATTCATGTGCAAGTTAGCCTCTTTCTATGATGTGCATAACATATGCAAGTTTGCCTTTGTGATATGACATGGTATGCAAGTTCATATGCAAGTTTTATGCAAGTCATATGCAAGTTCATATGCAAGTTTTATGCAAGTTCATATACAAGTTTTATGCAAGTTTATATGCAAGATTCATGTGCAAGTTAGCCTCTTTCTATGATGTGCATAACATATGCAAGTTTGCCTTTGTGATATGACATGGTATGCAAGTTCATATGCAAGTTTTATGCAAGTCATATGCAAGTTCATATGCAAGTTTTATGCAAGTTCATATGCAAGTTTTATGCAAGTTTATATGCAAGTTCATATGCAAGTTTGTCTCTTTTTATGATGTGCATAACATATGCAAAGTTGTCCCTATGTATGACGTGTTATGTAAACGAATTACGTGGGAAACGATGGGGTTAATATGCATGATTATAAAAAGGTGTAAAGTTGTTATGATTAAGCATAACATAAAATGAATGGACATAATTGGGAATTTACCTATTAAGTTAGGTCTACCCACATTATGGAGTTGGGAATTTACCTATTAAGTTAGGTCTACCCATACTATGGAATTGGGAATTTACCTATTGAGTTAGGTCTACCCATATTCTTAAAAATGTGTAATTAATTAGGGATAATTAATTATGGGGGTGATTAATTAGGTGTAATTAATCAACTAAGACACGAGGTTGGACCCTTTTTGTAGCGGAAGTCTGCCCGGAACCAACCGGCCATCCAGCAGCTACAAATGATTGGCCCAATGTGAGAGGTCTTAGTCATAAATTAAATACGTGATTAAAGTAAAGACACGAGGTTAGACCCTTTTTATGACAGAAGTCTGCCCGGAACCAACCGGCATATCCAGCAGTCATAAAAGATGGTCTAATGTGAGAGGTCTTTATGAGGTCATGATCTTAATTAATTAATTAAGAAACACTTAACCATATTAGCATGTAGAGGGACATGAGGGGTTAAGTGGGTGCCTTGGGTGGCATGTGGAAATCTAGTGGTTGCCTTGGGTGGCAATAGAAAATACGATTAGAATACTTAACCAAAGTAGAACATGTAATTAAAACATGATTAAAGGGTTAAGTGGTATACATTAGAAATGACAAGCTTAGGTGGGTAGCTTGTGGGGGGGGGGGGCATTTCAACCAATATCCCAAACGTATCTTAGTGGGCTCGACTCTAGTCGAGTGACGGGACACGCATATTGGGCTTGACTATAAGAGGCAAAACAGGGTAGCGGTGGCAACGCGAGTCCAACGGGTTTCATATGCGTGTGTGGACCCGGGCTGGTAGGTAAGACGTTGTTGCATCGTGTAGATATAACCCGTGCACCATTTGTTGTATCGGGCTAGCCACTTTGGGGAGTGATACACCCCATTGTGGGGCCAGCACGGATATCTACGTAAGGAGCCGATCGCTTGGGAGTAGTGGGTACACCTAGTGGAGATAGGGGCAGACGGCACCTATGTAGTGAGCTAGGGGTACGCGAAACTACTGGGTAAATTTTCTAAGTCCTTGGGAGGGATCAACCTTTAAGTAGGAATGACTGGTGTGGTGCAGTGTAGTAATTATCCTTGGGTGGGTAAATGCGTCTTTATCGTTATCTTAGTTCACTCTAAGTCTGATTGGCTACTGAGTGTAGTCATTTATCCCCAGTCACACCGTACCAAGTTATATCATATCCTTATTACTTTAATGATTACATTGTTAAAGTTATAGGACTCGCTCAGACTTATGTCTGACCCCGTTGTTTTTATCTTTTTTTCCAACCCTCAGGTTCTCAGAGTGGGCCCAGCACGAGTGGGCTTTGATCAGGCTGCTTTTATTACTTTCTTGGAGCTTGGACCCTAGATGTAGAGCTCAGTTTACCCTTTTCTTTTATGGCTATCAGTACATGTATTGGGATTATGTATTTTTATTTAGCAGGATGGATATTTGTACTTGACTTCTATTATGGTTTTGTGATGTAACCAGACATGTTTTATTTTCCGCCGCAATTGAAATGATGTTTTAAATTTTCAAAGTATTACTTATATCTGTCTTGCTGTAATTACTCTGTTCTATATTCACTCAAAATACTCCACCGATGTTATGGCATTCCCTTAGAGAGTGACCATAGCGGGCGTGGGGTGTTACAGAAACGAAAGAAGAACAAATATGAATTTTCTCTAGATCGATGATAATACACCCTAATGGGAATGACAAACATAGCCAAGCTGCCTGCCCGATTTTTGTCATTTCCTGGTTGTGAGGCTTGAGGCTATGTCTATCCTTTTAGAACATCTGTCCATCATTCACTTTGATGCCACATCGTCAAATCCGTAATCACATATCGATTTCACAAATGCACAATGGGTGTAGAATAAAGAGAAGTTACCTTCTCCCCACCAACTTGGTATATTCGTAAAAATCAACGGCGTGATCTATGGAAATACTCTGTCAGACACTCGTCCATACAAGTTGTCCTGGGACTGGACAAACAGAAAGCACCATTCTGAAACTGGATGACCCTTGCATTTCACTCCACCTTTTATTATCTTCACCATAATATAATTCGCAGCGCTTATGCCTATACGGAGTGGTTTCCAGATAACATATCCAACCGGTCTCTCCGTATTGACAACGATGGTCAAAACACTTCGATAGTCGTTTATTTAACCATCGAAGTAAAAAAAAACATTCATTCAAATGTATAACTAGACATCACACAAACATGAGTACTTTTATTTAACATTCATTTTTATTTTTTCGAATTCCCATTTCTTACCAGATATTTCTCAAATCCCGTTTTAACCGTTTTACACTTCTTGGAAAACATTTCCAGTTATTATAAACTCTTATTCTCTCATGTTCCAGAAACATACGTTATTAACATTCGAAACATTTCCGTTCTTTTCACGTTCTTTATTTTCCACACTTGGATAATATACCCTAACTATGTTGGAAAAATATTTCCAATTTCATTTTAAACATTTTAATCTGCCAAGCGTTCACTTTAAAAAATAATTCACTTTAAAATGTGAATATTATTTCTATTATAAAAATCTGAACACCTTTATCAATATGACTCATTTTTCAAGTAGTAAATATCGTTATCTTGTTTTTCAAAATCTCTTTTATATTCCCATTTCACTTTGTAAACTCTGTTTCTAAATCAGCTTCTTATTAAATCAATATCAAGTTTATAACTAATATTGATTACATATCCTTCTATAATTTATTGGTTTAGACCTAAATATTAACTATCCTATCAGAATAATAATTCCTAAAAATAATTTACTTTTAATACATTCGACATCGTCGAATTTTAGTTCCAAATCCTAATGGTTTAATTCAGTTCTAATTATATGATGTCATCGTTTTTCTGAAACGATTCTCCAATTCTTTTTCTAAACTCATTCTTATATTTCTTTGAGCAAATATCATTACTTATTACTCTAGAGTAAGTGGATTTCCAACAAAACTGCTTTCATTTCCTAGGAAGTGCTGCTATATATAAAAATCACGCTTAAACTTGGTCAATAGCTTAATTTATCGTTATAGTTCAAAACTTGTCATAAGCTGTAACATTCCCCTTTATAAATAACCTTGACATAACAGCCACGCTTAAGCCTAGTCAACAACGTTATTTTATCGCTATAGTTCTAAGACTTGCAATACGTTGCCATATTCCCTTTATACTAATCTTGACATCTCTTTCCGTTACAAGCTGATATCGTTCCTCGATAATAGTGAAGTCGTTCAAGTTGGGGTATTTTATTTACCTCTTAGACCTTGATCGATAACGTTCTTATCTTAGAACAGATATAAGTCTGTACTCTAATCCCTTGTTACTTATAATTTATATCAGACCGTATTTTCTTGTTTAATTTGAGCTATGATTTTATAATACCATACCCTTACTTTGAAATTCGGTTGTTTATGACTATCTATATTAATCATTAACTCTTCACTTTAACTTTATGTCATGGTTCTATTTATAACTTATTTAGATATCAAATAACCATTTATATTTATTTTATAGAACTAACTATACAATATCAGTTTTTGATAGGACTTCTATTATGTTTTAAACTTTGCTTTAATTATAAAAATAGAATTTTTATAATTAACTTCGTTGATTTTCCTAACGACCAATCAACAAAACGATTGGTTTATGGTCGACTGTTGTCACTTTATTAATCGAAATCATTTATTTATTTATTTAATCAAAACAAATGTTGAATTTCCATTCAACATTAATATTCACATGGGGTTTTACTGTCATCTGGGTTCAAACAGTGCATATAGAAATAATATACAACAAACAGTACATATAAATTTTGAGGAATCCGGTTGGATTCCTCCAACCGGTATCCTCCATCCATAGATGTCAATCAACACAATTAACACTAATTTCATACTAGGGAATATTAAAAAAGGTGGAATCATTGTCCAACTGATGATGTGTATATATACGACGATATATATATTTCAACCAATTTACTTTGTAATCTAACTAAACGATCATCACACAACATTCAAACAACATTAAAATATAATTATAATATTTTAAAATAGATCAGAGTTAGTGAATTTACTCACCTTGCACATTTACCGTTAAATAACGATTTGCGTCAATCGATTAAACCCGGCTGCTCCGATATAGAAACCGACCAAAACAATATTTTATCCGCCTTCAACCACGTCCTGCTCCACAGTCCGGTCTGCTGAGGTGGTGCCATCGTCATTGATGAACCCAGTTCGTACATCCGACTACTGCATATCTTTGCTAGCGGTAATATTATATATATATATATATATATATATATTCCTCTGACTTTTTGTTTTGAAACCACACCCAGTTTTTAAATCATAACATGTTTAACCGTAAAATCCCCCCTTTAGTACTCATCCCCTCATACCGCTACGGTACATCCCAAGTCCTCCCATGTGTTCACATACTACAGCTTTACGCTTTCTTCAAATCCGACAATGTATACTCCTCTTCTTGTTCACACGGTGCTCCACATTTCTTTAACCATTGTCCTTATCAGTCATCCCATTTTCATGTATATTAACACTGCTCTTTCCCCTGTTGTACCCATACCAAGCTGCGCCGTAGTGGTGCTGCTTCCACCCGTAGACACACCAACCTCCATCGTTTTGTATGTTCTTCTTCCCAGGATTTAGCGTGAGCTTCAGTAATGAAGCCATTGTTACTTTAAATACCAACATGATCCCTATGTAGTTCACGTCAATACTCCTTTCCTCCATAAAACACTATTGCGTGTTAAACATTCCCAATATTATATATATAAGTTACGGTGGCCCAAGCCCAATCATTACCGCTCCTATTTCTACGGTTCATCTTCTACCAAGATAAAAGGGACCGACTTCCTCTTGTAAACTCCCATCCGCACACTTCAGGTTTCCAATAATTGCTTGCTACCCTGTACAAGCCATACACAATTTAAGATGGAAACAAATCTCTATATTCACCACTTAATTCCAATGCACACAACACTCCTTGGTATCTGCACCTCCCCAAAATACCTCACCTATACTGTTCTTCTCCCTTAAAATAACAAATCTGTGACCTCTCTGTACAACTCAACGGCAAAATCTCTACCACCACCACTTCCTTGACCAACGCAAGTGCATCTGCCTCCACGCTCCACCCTGGTCTTTGTTCCTATTCGCGACAGGAACTACTCCAGTAATTTTCCCATGTATTTTTGAATCCTGCAAACTGTAATACCTCGTACACCTCCCTTTCTTCTTATACATGATACCGAAGTCCACTCTCTTCAATGGAAAGGCACGCCACAAACATGAACCCCTTCTCTTCATGAACAAACCACTACAGCAACTTTATTTTCCCACAATTTCATTTCTGCACATCACCTCCCTCCAATTTTAGGCAACACATTATCCCCAAAAACAAACGCCACTGTTGTACCCAAATATGCCACTTTCGATCACCTCATTCCTCTTCATGACCACCGTTAACCTCAAACTTCCCTTCACCGAAACCACAACCACCCCGTCCCATCAGTGGCAGCTCTCACCTCCACCAGTAATTCGACATCGCACGGCTCTTTACCTCACAGTAAAAGTCAGGACCAAAAATATCATAAATCTCCTCAGTAAATATCATGAAGGAGCCAAACTCCTCCAGCAACCGAAAAACAAACCTCAGACTGCAAATTGCTCACCGAAATTCCCAAAAACAAAAGCCTAATTTTGCTATAATTCATTTGAACAGTAGAGCACTGCCGCACCAAAGTTCTAGGCTTCTAGGGTGAAACTCTACCCAACGAGAGCAAAGGACCAGAGTTAAAATTTTAAAGATATTTTTCTTCTATTTCTGAAAGGAAATGAATTCCTATTTTTGAGAGAAAGGTTTCGTTTCTGAAGCTTTTTCTTTTTGTGGGAAGACGGAGGAGCCTGTTGGTATAAATATAAGAGGATGTAAGATCCGTTTTAACTTGTAAAGGGTAGGGAGTTGTATTTCAATGTAGCTATGTTTATAAGGGAACGTTTTTCCTTCCTAGCATGTGCATTCGTACAATGTTAGGCCATTCCCTTTCCAATCATAGGCATGCGCTGTGCTCTTATTTTATTCACGTTGGTTTTCCTTAGGGATGAAGGAACCGGTTATAATATATATATATATATATATATATATACACACACACACACACACTCTGATGCTTAATGGTTAAGGAATGAAGTATGGTTCATTTAATGAAATTATGGGCGTATGCACCATTGAAGTGATCATTCGTGAATATATTTATACATCTACCTCTAGCCTAGCCATAGTTGATTTCTTTGCTTTCTGATTAAGAAAACGTATAGATGTTTTTAGGCAGCTACATATGTACGTTTAAGCTACGAATACTTCAAGTCTAAGTAAATTAAAGACAAAAGACATATATGCCTGTCGTGGTTTAAGCGGTTGCGGTTTATTGTTTTAATTTAGATATTCCGGTACCCAGGTATGTAAAATTCCATCCGCATATGACTTGTTGTTGACAAAAATAAAAATATCATCGTAACAAGCAATGCGCCGCTATCCCAAAAATATAATAATATCTGTAGGTTGACTCATATTTTGAAACCCCAAAATATCGGTATAAGGTTCAAAATACTCCAAACAAAAAGTTGCGTATTTAATTAATTAAAAATTAAAGTAAAATTCTAAAAATTAAATTATCACTACGTCTCAAAAGAACCTTGTCCAAATTCGAATCCGATATCTAGTTATTTTAAATAAACCGTTACGGTCAATATACGATTTCATAACGACTTCCTGAATATTTGATTTGGACATGTCTAGTAATCTACAACACAAAATCTTTGTTTTTCACTTCTGTTAGAAAGATACAGTTCAACAGATTCCAGCGCTTCCTGTTTCGCAGAAATCCGACTAATAACGGATCATGTATACTCAGTTGAAGTTCAGAACGTTAAATAACGAACTGCCGCAATAACGGGCTCGATTATATTTAATATATATTTTTATACGTTCAACTCCATTTTAATTAATATATAAATCCACTTATATTACGAATTTCAATATTTAAATTGATTTAAATATTCAAATTCAAACAGATAAAAATGCAGGACGCTACATTCCTTCCCCCTTAAAAGAATTTCAGCCCCAAAATTACTAAGAAGTGGAGGTGCTATAATTCTAACTCCTCACAACCTGCTTGGTTGAAATATCATACTTCACATCCCCATAACTCGATCCTTGCGTCGAATCTTTTATCCGTATATCAATAATTCTCTTATACTCAAGCCCTATTTCATTTCAACTTCCAGTTCCATCTCACTTCCCAATTCGTGGTCAACAATCCAATTCCATAACCAAACTCGGTTCCAATCCAATATCTCATTTCACAAATTCACTTACTTTACCAAGTTTAATTCTATTCCAATTTTATTCCACTTCGTTAAATTTATATTTATTTACTTTATAAGTAAATTTTAAATTTCAGAATTCAAATTCCTGAGGTTTTTATTTCAAATCAGTTTGAAATCATATACGTATATATAAACATAGCAATTCAAACATTTGAATTTCCGAACAACTTATTTCAAAACAAAATCTTTGGTAGTAATCTGTCACTTAGAGACTCGAAAATGAACACCGATGATGGTCGACTTCAATATCGGAATTATTTTCCAATAATCAAAGTGAGTTTAATACTGTATCACTTTCAAAACTTATTTTCAAACATTTTCATTTTGAATTTTACTTCAAAATATACTTTTCAATACTTGGAAAACAAGTTTAAATCTCCCAGGACTTTAAAATTCCCATATATTTAATCCAAATATTATTTCCAGCTCTTTTCCAAGTTTCCAGAGTTTTAATTTCAATTCTGGTTTTAAATTCAGATTTAGTTCATCTGATTTTTCATATTATACTTATATAATATTTCAATTGGTTATTTATATAACTAACTCAATTATAGATCTTATTTGATCATGATAATGATCAACACTTTCAGTATATATATATTTACAACATATATGCTTTCTTTATACCAAAATATAATTTGGGTAAAATTATTTCATTTACCCTCCTTTCAAAACATACTGTGTCGAATTACTCTGTTCAAGAGTTTAGAAACACCTATCGACGCAGTTTACATTACTGTTTTGACCAGAATTCATAAACCACTCGATTGACTAGTCAACACAATATAAAACAGTTTTCATATAAATTTACAAACACATGCTCATATATATACACTCATACTCAATCTAGAGTATTACTAACTCCATCTCTATTGAGTTACGCCACAAAGCTAAGGTAGTCACTTAACCTTCAGCTCTGATACCAACCGTAATGGCCCGAAAGTCTATACCAATTTGAGTTGACCAATATCCTACACATTCAACTCAAAGTGCACAAAAATTCAGATCATTAATAGAAAGAATTAAGAGGATGAGATAGAAAAGATAGAACTAATAGAATAGAAAAAGAAGAAGAAAACAACTGAACAGAATCAGAGTAAACACGAAACTCACAGCAGAACGAATAAAATGTATTATATAACATAACTTTGAAATACAAATCTGAATTTGTATATACATACCATATCAAAGTATAACTCATATACATCATAGCGGAAATAATCTCTAAATAACTAATGGTGAAGTTTTCTTCTTTGAGCTCCTTCAAGTGAATTTGTAAAAGCCTGAAACACTTGACTGCCCATACAAATTTGGGCACCCAAGAGTTTAGGGAAAACAAACAAAATATACTTTGGGTCAGTCATGGGACTGGTGAGAGTAAATTCCAACCATACTGTTTAACTTTGAACATTCTTTTGAAACAAAAGGATAATAGTAAGACCAGCCTACACACAAACATGGACGGTTTTTACCTTATTATAACCCAAAATACTTTAATATCAAACCCAGTGATATTATGATAATGTCTAAACAAATAAATATCCAAGTAGCAGAACGCTTGCATCTCACGCTCCACATACATAGTATAAAATCAAAAACCGCAGGATGCTTATTGGAGATTGGATTCCAACTATGACAAGATATGGGACCACCTTCCGATCAGTGTACTCTAGAGGGGATACACTGGGGTTCAACAAGAACATCTTGCAACCCGGCCCACACATGACCGACCACTCATTTCTCTTGAGTGTATCGAATATATTGCCACCTACGGTTGTTGGCCATCCAACCGTCATCTGAAGATACAGAAACAAAAGAAGAACAAATATGAATTTTCTCTAGATCAGTGACAATACACCCTAATGGGAATGACCCACATAGCCATGTTGCCTGCCCGATTTTTGTCATTTCCTGGTTGTGAGGCTTGAGGCAATTTCTATCCTTTCAGAACATCTGTCCATCATTCACTTTGAATGCCACATCGCTAAATCCGTAATCACATATCGATTAAACAAATGCACACTGGGTGTAGAATAAAGAGAAGTTACCTTCTTCCCACCAACTTGGTATATTCGTAAAAATCAACGGCATGACCGTTGGAAATACTCTGTCAGACACTCGTCCATACAAGTTGTCCTGGGACTGGACAAACAGAAAGCACCATTCTGAAACTGGACGACCCTTGCATTTCACTCCACCTTCAATTATCTTCACCATAATATAATTCGCAGCGCTTATGCCTATACGGAGTGGTTTCCAGATAATATATCCAACCGGTCTCTCCGTATTGACAACGATGGTCAAAACACTTCGATAGTCGGTTATTTAACCATCGAAGTAAAACAAACAAACATTCATTCAAATGTATAACTAGACATCACACAAACACGGGTACTTTTATTTAACATTCGTTTTTATTTTTTCGAATTCACATTTCTTACCAGATATTTCTCAAATCCCGTTTTAGCCTTTTTACGCTTCTTGGAAACATTTCCAGTTATTATAAACTCTTATTCTCTTATGTTCCAGAGACATACGTTATTAACATTCGAAACATTTCCGTTCTTTTCACGTTCTTTATTTTCCACACTTGGATAATATACCCTAACTATATTGGAAAAATATTTCCAATTTCATTTTAAACATTTTAATCTGCCATGTGTTCACTTTAAAACATTATTCACTTTAAAATGTGAATATTATTTCTACTATAAAAATCTGAGCACCTTTATCAATATGACTCATTTTTCAAGTAGTAAACATCATTATCTTGTTTTTCGAAATCTCTTTTATATTCCCATTTCACTTTGTAAACTCTGTTTCTAAATCAGCTTCTTGTTAAATCAATATCAAGTTTATAACTAATATTGATTACATATCCTTCTATAATTTATTGGTTTAGACCTAAATATTAACTATCCTATCAGAATCATAATTCCTAAAAATAATTTACTTGTAATACATTTGACATCGTCGAATTTTAGTTCCAAATCCTAATGGTTTAATTCAGTTCTAATCATATGATGTCATTGTTTTTCTGAAACGATTCTCCAATTCTTTTTATAAACTCATTCTTATATTTCTTTGAGCAAACGTCGTTACTTATTACTCTAGAGTAAGTGGATTTCCAACCAAACTGCTTTCATTTCGTAGGAAGTGCTGCTATATATAAAAATCACGCTTAAACTTGGTCAACAGCGCTAATTTATCGTTATAGATCAAAACTTGTCATACGCTGTAATATGCCCCTTTATAACTAACCTTGACATAACAGTGATGCTCAAGCCTGGTCAACAGAGTTATTTTGTTGCTATAGTTCTAAGACTTGCAATACGCTGTCATATTCCCTTTATACTAGTCTTGACATCTCTTTCCGTTACAAGTTGATATCGTTCCTCGATAGTAGTGAAGTCGTTCAAGTTAGGGTATTTTATTTACCTCTCAGACCTTGATCGACATCGTTCTTATCTTAGAACAGATATAAGTCTGAACTCTATTCCATTATTTCTTATAATATCTATCGGACCGTATTTTCTTGTTTAATTTGAACTATTATTTTATAATACCATACCCTTACTTTGAAATTCGGTTGTTTATGACTATCTATATTAATCATTAACTCTTCACTTTAGCTTCATTTCACGGTTCTATTTATAACTTATTTAGATATCAAATAATCGTTTATATTTATTTTATAGAATGAACTATACAATACCAGTTTTTAATAGAACTTCTATTACGTTTAAAACTTTGCTTTAATTATAAAAATAGAATTTTTATAATTAACTTCGTTGATTTTCCTGACGGCCAATCAACAAAACGATTGGTTTATGGTCGACTGTTGTCACTTTCTTAATCGAAATCATTTATTTATTTAATCAAAACAAATGTTGAATTTCCATTCAACATTAATATTCTCATGGGGTTTTACTGTCATTTGGGTTCAAACAGTGCATATAGAAATAATATACAACAAACATTACATATAAATATTGAGGAATCCGATTGGATTCCTCCAACCGGTCTCCTCCATCCATAGATGTCAATCAACACAATTAACACTAATTTCGTACTAAGGAATATTAACAACGGTGGAATCAGTGTCCAACCGATGATGTGTATATATACGATGATATATATATTTCAACCAATTTACTTTGTAATCTACCTAATCGACCATCACACAGCATTCAAACAACAATAAAATATAATTATAATATTTTAAAATAGATCAGAGTTAGTGAATTTACTCACCTTGCGTATTAAGCGTTAAATAACAATTTGCGTTAGTCGATTAAACCCGACTGTTTCGATATAGAAACCGACCAAAACAGTAATTTATCCACCTTCAACCACATCCTGCTCCACAGTTCGGTCGGCTGAGGTGGTGCCATCGTCGCTGATGAACCCAGTTTGTACATCTGACTACTGCATATCTTTGCTAGCGGTAATATTATATATATATTCCTAGGACTTTTTGTTTCGAAATCAAACCCAGTTTTTAAATCATAACATGTTTAACCGTAAAAGCCCCCCTTTAGTACTCATCCCCTCATACCGCTACGATACATCCCAATTCCTCCCATGTGTTCACATACTACAGCTTCATGCTTTCTTTAAATCAGACAATGTATACTCCTCTTCTTGTTCACACGGTGCTCCTCATTTCTTTAACCATTGTCCTTATCAGTAATCCCATCTTCATGTATATTAACACTGCTCTTTCCCCTGTTATACCTATACCAAGCTGCGCCATAGTGGTGCTGCTTCCACCCGTAGACACACCAACCTCCATCGTTTTGTATGTTCTTTTTCCCAGGAGTTAGCGTGAGCTTCAGCAATGAAGCCATTGTTACTTTAAATACCAACATGATCCCTATGTAGTTCACGTCAATACTCCTTTCCTCCATAAAACACTATTGCGTGTTATACATTCCCAATATTATATATAAAAGTTACGGTGGCCCAAGCCCAATCATTAATGCTCCTATTTCTACAGTTCATCTTCTACCAAGATAAAAGGGACCGACTTCCTCCTGTAAACTCCCATCCGCACACTTCAGGTTTCCAATAATTGCTTGCTACCCTGTACAAGCCATACACTATTTAAGATGGAAACAAACCCCTATATTCACCACTTAATTCCAATGCACACAACACTCCTTGGTATCTGCACCTCACCAAAATACCGCACCTATACTGTTCTTCTCCCTTAAAATAAAAAATCTATGACCTCTCTGTACAACTCAATGGCAAAATCTCTACCACCACCACTTCCTTGACCAACGCAAGTGCATTTGCCTCCATGCTCCGCCTTGGTCTTTGTTCCTATTCGCAGCAGGAACAACTCCAGTAATTTTCCCATGTATTTTTGAATCCTGCAAACCGTAATACCTCGTACACCTCCCTTTCTTCTTATACATGATACCGAAATACACTCTCTTCAATGGAAAGGCACGCCACAAACAAGAACCTGTTCTCTTCATGAAAAAGCCCCTACAGCAACTTTATTTTCCCACAATTTCATTTCTGCACCTCACCTCCCTCCAATTTTAGGCAACACAGTATCCCCAAAAACAAACACCACTGTTGTACCCAAATATGCCACTCTCGATCACCTCATTCCTCTTCATGACCACCGTTAACCTCAAACTTCCCTTGACTGAAACCACAACCACCCCATCCCATCAGTGGCAGCTCTCACCTCAGTAGTAATCCGACATCGCACGGCTCTTTACCTCACAGTAAAAGTTAGGACCAAAAATCTCAAAAATCTCCTCAATAAAAATCATGAAGGAGCCAAACTCCTCCAGCAACCGAAAAACAAACCTCAGACTGCAAATTGCTCACCGAAATTCCCAAAAACAAAAGCCTAATTTCGCTATAATTCATTCGAACAGTAGAGCACTGCCGCATCAAAGTTCTAGGCTTCTAAGGTGAAACTCTACCCAACGAGAGCAAAGGATCAGAGTTAAAATTTCAAAGATATTTTTCTTCGATTTCTGAAAGGAAATGAATTCCTATTTTTGAGAGAAAGGTTTTGTTTCTGAATCTTTTTTTTTTCGTGGGAAGACGGAGGAGCCTGTCGGTATAAATATAAGAGGATGTAAGATCCGGTTTAACTTGTAAAGAGTAGGGAGTTATATTTCAACGTAGCTATGTTTATAGGGGACCGTTTTTCCTTCCTAACATGTGCATTCGTACAATGTTAGGCCATTCCCTTTCCAATCTTAGGCATGTGCTGTGCTCTTATTTTATTCACGTTGGTTTTCCTTAGGGATGAAGGAACCAGTTATAATATATATATATATATATATATATATATATATATATATATATATATATATATACACACACACACACACACTGATGCTTAATGGTTAAGGAATGAAGTATGGTTCATTTAATGAAATTATGGGCGTATGCACCATTGTAGTAATCATTCGTGAATATATTTATACATCTACCTCTAACCTAGCCTTAGTTGATTTCTTTGCTTTCTGATTAATAAAACGTATAGATGTTTTTTAGGTAGCTATGTATGTACCTTTAAGCTATGCATACTTCAAGTCTAAGTAAATTAAAGAAAAAAGACATACATGCATGTTGTGGTTTAAGCGGTTGCGGTTTATTGTTTTAATTTAGATGTTCAGGTACCCAGTTATGTAAAATTCCATCCGCATATGACTTGTTGTCGACAAAAATAAAAATATCACCGTAACAAGCAATGCGACGCGATCCCAAAAATATAATAATATCCGTAGGTTGACTCATATTTTGAAACCCCAAAATATCAGTATAGGGTGCAAAATACTCCAAACAAAAAGTAGCATATTTAATTAATTAAAAATTACAGTAAAATTCTAAAAATTAAATTATCACTATGTCTCAAAAGAATCTTGTCCAAATTCGAATCCGATATCTAGTTATTTCAAATAAACCGTTACGTCCAATATACGATTTCATAGCGACTTCCGGAATATTTGATTTGGACATATCTTGTAATCTACAACATGAAATCTTGGTTTTTCACTTCTGTTAGAAAGGTACAGTTCAACAGATTCCAGCGCTTCTTGTTTCGCAGAAACCCGACTAATAACGGATCATGTATACTCAGTTGAAGTTCAGAACGTTAAATTACGAACTGCCGCGATATTACGGGCTCAATTATATTTAATATATATTTTTATACGTTCAACTCTGTTTTAATTAATATATAAATCCACTTATATTATGAATTTCAATATTTAAACCGATTTAAATATTCAAATTCAAACCGATAAAATTGCGGGATGTTACAATATCGAATTTAGGGAAGTGGTTATTTTTACTTTCCGTTTTTAATATAATTTACTTACGTATTAATTTATTATTGAAATAAATAAGTACAAGTTATGCTTCTATAAACCAAATATTTGGAAACAACGATTATCATGCTACTGTTATCATAAACGTTTTATAAATCTAAACAGCGATTTTAGCGCTGTCGTTATAATAAATGTTTGTAAAACTTAACAGCGATTTTAACGCTGCCGTTATAATAGATGTCTTATAAATCAAATATTTGGAAACAGCGATTATAATGCTACCGTTATAATCAAATATTTTTCGGTAAAAGAAGTGTATTCTTAGATTGAATCCGCGTAAGCGAGGGTTTGTTTGAAGTTGTGAGCTCTCACCATTTCAAAATTGAGAATGTTATTCAATTAAGGTCTGAGAGGTAATGATACACAAACTTGATTGACTTAATGATTGATGGAGGAATAGTTAAGGTTCAATAGTGAAGATGGGTTAGCAAGATGGTTAGTTAATAAGTGATTACTGGTTTGATAGATGAGAGAAAGTTTTCTTTGAAAGGGCTATGAAAATGCCTAATTTAAGGTTGATTTCAAAATGACGTATTATAGGATTACTATTAATGAAAATGAGTGCAAATTTGACATGAAGCTCAAAGTTTCATCCAGCCTGGCCTAGCATTTGTGTGATTTCCCTAAGGATACCCCTGGAGTATATATAATAACGATGTTTTATAACATCGCGTTAATTTAAAGGATTTTGAAATGTTTTCTAACTAGAATAAGATATATTGTCTAGAATAAAGAAATTAGGATATTGGAAATGTTTTCCAACAATCAAGAGAGAAAAATAGAGCTTTGAAAGGATATGAAAGATGAGATAATAGGAATTGGAAATAATTATTTAATAGGAAATTAAATTAAAAGGGGCCAGTGTTGTTTGATGCTTGATCGATACAATTTCCAATTGGAAATAGGACCGTTGATTATATGGATGTTTCTTTGATAGTTAAATCATCGACTATCAAAGTTTTGATTTATTTTATACCTTCGTTGTCAATACGGAGAGACCAGGATCAGATTTAATATCTGAAAACCACTCCGTATTGGCATAAGCGTTACGAATCAACTTATGTTGAAGAGATTAGGGAGACGGAGTAAAGTGCAAGGGACGTTCTGTGATTCCTAGGTAGAAATTGCCCAAGATGGATTACTAGAATGGTGCCTTCGGTTTGTCCAGACCCAGGACGAGTGTGTGACAGAGTATTTCCAAAGGGATTACGTACGTTGATTCCTTCAAATGTACAAAGTTAGTGGCAAAGAAGGGAAACTTCTTTAGCCTAACAATTTGAGTATTTTTGTGGGAATCAATTAGTGATTTCCAATGGATCTGACGATGTGACATTCAAAGTGAATAGTGGCCAGATGTTCTAGAAGATAATTCAAACCTCAAGCCTCACAACCGGGAATTGACAAAAATCGGGCAGGCAGCATGGCTATGTGGGTCGTTCCCATTAGGATGCATAATCACCTATCTAGAAAAATTCCAATTGCTTCATTAATCTATCGATGCTGTCCCTTTCGGGAAACGGTTGCTGATCCCAACCATGGTGATATACATTCGATACACTCAAGCGAAATGAGTGGTCGGTCATGTGTGGGCCGGGTTGCAAGAAGTTCTTGTTGAACCCAGTGTATTCCCCTCTAGAGATACACTATCGGAAGGTGGTTCCATACCTTGTCATGTTGGAAATCCAATCTCCAATAAGCGCCTTGCGGTTTTTGATTTAATATTATATATGGAGCGTGAGATGCAAGCGTTCCGCTAGATTTCTATTTATTTGATTTAGACACTATTATAATATCATCAGATTTTGATATCAAAATGTATTGGGTTATCGTAAGGTAAAAACCATCCGTGTTTATGTGTGGATCGGTCTTACGATTATCTTTTCTTTCGAAAGGATTTTTGAAAGTTAAACAAATGGTTGGAGTTTACTCACACCAGTGCCATGACTGACCCAGAGTTTATTTTTTTGTTTTCCCTAAACTCTTGGGTGCCCAAATTTGTATGGACAGTCAAGTAGTCGGGATTTTACAGATTCACTTGGAGGAGTTTGAAGCAGGAGGCTTCACCAGTTTACTATAGACTCATATTTTTCCGCCGTGTATTATGTTCGTATCTGGAAACAGGTGTTTATAACTGTTCCAGAAATAACTGTTGTGCTCTGATGATGGTATTTATATATATACAGTTCTGATTTGTATTTCAAAAAGTTATGTTATTTAATATATTTTATTTGTCCCGCTGTGAGTTGTGATCTTCGTTTTCTTCTATTCTAATATTTCTTTCTTTCTATTTCTCAACCTCTAACTTCTTTCTACTAATGATTCGATTTTCTGTGCAATTTGGGTTGGATGTGTGGTGTTATTAGTCGACTCAAATGATATGGAAAATCGGGCCGTTACAGTTAACGATATAGACAACCTTATGCCAATTTCCAGGTATATACTCAATACCAAACCATATGTTGCTAAGAGCTTCATCTATCTTTGCTACCTCTTATTCAACTCTTTCTGAAATGAGAAATATCTCAAGGACTTATGATTCGTATGTAGCTTAAGTTTTTCCCTAAAAGGTAATATATTAAAATTTTAAAAGTAAAGAAAACAGTCGCTAAGTCTAAGTCATCAATGGGATATCTAACCTCCTGTTGTCTAAGTAGCCTAGAATTATGTGTAATTACTTTACCATATTGCATAAGAACAACTCGTAATTCAATTCTGCATGCATCATCACGGACTATCATCTCTTAGTTACCATCTGGCACTATAGAAGCATTGGTCTGTAAGTGTTTCAAACTATGAAATTCCATTTCATACTTAGTTGACCAAACAAATTTAACATCCTTTTGAGTCAACTTAAAATGTGGTGCCACTATCCACAAGAAATCCTTACTAAATCTCCAATAGTAGCCGACCAATCGGAGAAAACTTCTGAATTCGATAGCACTCTCTGGCCGCTTCCAATTATTAATAGCCTCGATCTTAGCTAGATCAACATACAAAATTTTGCCTAAAACAACACGACTAAGAAACACATCCTACTTTTCGCAAAAGTGACATTTAGAAAATTTATCCTTCAACTGGTGTTGCCTCATGGTTTTAAGCACAATTTGAAGGTGAATCTCATGATCCTACGAACCTATTCAAGTGCTCTAGGAAAATTGGTTCGTTAAATCTACAAAGAAAGTGGGTTCAATTTTAAATCGAATGACATGATCATCCATTCATACAATCCATGTCTTGTCTGAAATGTCGCTAATGGAATGCTATCTTTCGTTAATCGCAGCTGATGAAAACCAATAGCCAAGTCCAGATGCAAAAATACTTTAGGTCCACTTAGCTGATCAAATAGATCATCTATTCTTGGCTAAGGATGCCTTTCTTCACTATTCTTTGATTGAACTTTCCATAGTTGATACACAATCTCATTAATCAATCTAGTTTCTTCACAAACACTTCAGTTGCTCCCTAAAGCGAACTGCTTATTCAAATAAAATTATTTCCTTCCAACTGTACTTAATGCACCTTCAATTCTTTCATCTCCATCGATGTCATTCGGCTATGTGGTCTACTAACTGGTTTAGCTTCCGATACAATATCTGTTCTAGACTCATGGCTCTATTTAGTGATAATCCGACCACTGGCTTGAAAACATCTGCTAACTCCTTAATAGGAACTTGATTTACTTTATTTTCTAATTTTTAATCACCAAATAAAGCATATAATTTCGAACTTGCACTCTCTACCGAGTATATGATTCGATTACTATAACTTTTAATGACATTTTCCTATCTTGATAAAATATATTGGCATCATATCGATTCAACCAATTCTTACTTAAAATAATTCCAATGCCCATAAAGCCAAATACATATAAATTGCAGATAAAAGTGTAATCTAGCAAATGAAATTCTAGGTTATCGCATCTCATTCTCAAAGTTGCATAACCCCTTATAGGATTAGCGATAAAGGAAGTAAAAAGTTATGATGTTTCTAAAAATAAATTATCTACCAAACATTTTGGAGATAGATGAATATGATTTACTAGTGTCAAATGATATTTTAATAGGTACGTTATGAATCAAAAGCATACCTTCCATCATCGAATTTCCATTTTCAGCTGTGGTTAGTCTAGATGAAGACAGTTCCAAAGAAAGAACTTTTCTTTTAGCTTCTTCCGGATACTTCTCCCCTAGCTGACTGTAGTTGTAGCACCTCAAATTCTTTGCAGCATCATCTTTAACTTCACTAGACTATCATTCCTTTGTGTAATGACCCTTCTTATCGCACTAATGGAAAACAACATCATCCTTATTTCTTTTTCCTTACTTCCCTTTTGAACTCCCTTACCCTTGAACAACTTTCTTTTCTTTCCTTAAGAACTGTAGTTATCACTCAACTTCTTGCCACTAAACAAACCAAGCAATTCTTCGTTCCTAATAGCCATTTCGACCATAACATTGCTAGGATCCCTTAAGTGCGGCATTATAGCTGCTGCAATATCTTACTTCAGCCCCAAAATGAAATTATTATTTCTTTTAATAGCAGTGTCAAAGGTACCATAAGCATACCTAGATAATTCATCAAACCTATTAGCATACTCTATGACAGACATATTACCCTGCACCAGCTCACCAAACTTCTAAAACAATACTTCTTTAGACCCTTTAAATAAATACCTATACTTGAATCTGGTCCTAAAATCTGCATAAGTGATTTCATCCTTTGGTATTCCAACAATAATGCAATTCCACCAATGTAGAGAAGCTCCTTGCAAATGCCTCAAAGTTAGTCTCCTCTTTTGTGCATCAATCAAGCCTAGATCAAAGAAATTTTTTTCACAACTCAAAAACTCATTCTCTACTTAAATAACATACTCATTTCCATAGAAGATTCTTCCTTAAAGGTTAGTGTAATCCTTGCTTAAGTTGGCATAGTTGTTTCCAATTGATGCCTTGGATTAAGTCCTCCAGCATTAGTGACATTGGGTCCAGCAAAGCCAATAAAAGCTTCAGCTTGCATCAAATTGACAAAAGAACTGACAAAGATTCCCCATATCAACTAGTGGTGTTATAATACCTTCTTCCTCATTTCCCTAATGACCTTGGTTCCTATCTGGTTGAGCATTTCCATTTCTTGTAGTACTTTCACCACCCAGATTCACTTCTCTCTCCTTTTCTCTATATCTTACTTTCCTTGACATGTATACGGATCTTAGTAAGATACCAAGGATGGTCTATGGAAGTGGCATACTTATATATTACAAATGTAAGTACAACATAATATCATAATCCCATACATCGATGTATTATTTTGATCATTGGGTTTTAATTCAAAGTCATTTAAAATGATAATTTTAAGTTTACAAAAACCTATGCTTTAATACCAAATTGTAACATCCTATTTTCTAAGGCTCAAAGCTAAGCGCTATAGATGTTGAAGTCATCTACAGTATTAACTTTAGGCTATAGAAAAAACATAAGTTAATGAATCACAATCAGAGAACATGGAATATGAATTTTTCAAAACACACCGATTAATCACTTTCATTACAAATTCCCACGCGAAAACCCATGTCCAGATCAATTATAATTATTGCAAAATATAATCACAAGAGTGACATATGGAGATGTCTCATTCATTGATCATAGTATAAACATTAGCATTAAACACCCTTTACGTAATTACATACAAAGAGAACGCAGCGGAAATAATAACTTATACGTAGGTAATTGCCTCATGCATGTCTCCGGAAGATTATTCGAAGAAGATCTGAAAACCTTGACCTTCAGACCACTCAAACGACCCAAGAGTTTAAGGGAAAAGCACAAAATTTTTGGTCATTCAAAAACACTAGTGTGAATAATAACAATGAAACAATAAATATCTAATAAGACCTTGCCACTTAGCGGCACATGTTTCCCTTTCACTAGTATCATGCAACACAACAACTATCCTTGTGCTCCTGCACTAGCAATGGTTAGAACAACGATGATAAAATACGCTAAAATGCAACATAATGTGGATACCCATCCCCTGTTCTTTTGAATAACCGTATTAATGGTTTAATAATAATAATGATTAATATGCCTACAAGTTATCCATTTGTTCAATTTGAGATTACCCATCCCAACCCATATATCCCAATTATCCCAATGATGAGCTTCCTAACATATATTAAATAAAATTCATAAAGTAACCCTCATTGGAGTAGAGCTATCTCCACCTACCCATAAATTTATCTGTAGGAGGACTATAAACTTCGTTAACACATGTAGGCAACAACCATACATATGCCATTATTTGCTAGTGGGATGACTATGAACCCGTACAAGTAAGTTATATTTGGTAACTCCAAAATTAATATAAAGTATTGATATCCCCATTATTCTTTCCATTGCTATCCCCGGGTTGATATAGTTATTAACCTCATTGGTAACCCAAATAATCATAGGTAGTTAATTTCTATTAGTATCCCCAATATATCATGATTTATTTTCTCCCATTGGTGTCTTCAATATATGTACAATTCGGATGTCGAAGAATTAGCAACAACTAAGAGCATACAAAGCAAACATAAGCTCAAAAAACATGTCATTTCGGCTCCTGTCGACCCTCTACCAAGGTGTCGACATTATCAAGAATGATTAAATCGGTGGCCTATGCTTATCAACTTCATACATAGGATATACACCTGTGGATTTGATTTTTTTTTAAACAATGTGTGAAAAGGAATCTCATCGAAATACTCGATGAGTGATAGTCCTAGAGGCGATAGCCCTAAGTCTCTTTGAAAAAAGTCACATAATAGGACTTATCGACCTAATTGGTGACAAGGATCGAAGGAGACAACCTCAATTGATGTTGAAAACAAGTTTGAAAACAAAGCTTATTGACATGGACAATGTTAAGGTTATAGAGGCGATAGCCTCGACCTTTTATAAACAAGTTTGAAAACAGACCGTATCGACCATGAACAATGACGATAATAATAGAGGCGATAAACCCAATATTTAGAAAACAAGTTGGAAATAATCCATATCGACTCAGTCAACACAGCTAGGTTAGACGTGGTATCCTGAAATCTTCTTTGAAAACAATTTAGGAAACAAACGATTGTTGACCGGGTCGATAAGTATAAAGGCAACAACTCTACCAGGCTAAAACAATGGAGGCGGAAAGCAGTTTATCTTTATAAGAAAAATAATCTTGTCGCTTCCATATCGAAGCTATAAGGTTAAAGAGAAGAGGTGGTTTTAAAACACAAGTCCAAATGTAGGTAATAAAGACTTCTTCGATAAGCATATGAACTATACTTCACGACCTAGATCCATTGTATATCATGTCGAATGATATTTTGTGCATCAGAGTGTCTCGATACCTACAATACGACATAACCATGTCAACACGGTCAACACAGCCTTATCAGTTTGATCGACAATCATAGACTGATATATAAGTAACATGAAAACTTATTTATTATTACGTTTACTAAAACTTTTCACCTACTATATATTACTTGGCAAAACATTATAGGTTATTAAGATAAATCAGGGAAATAATCAGATTTTTTGGTTTTGAAAATTTAAAATAGTCAAAATAGTTTGATTAACATTAACTAATGCATTAGTTACCTAAGGCAAATCAAAACTAGAAAAATCATAGTAATTAGGATAATTATAAAATCCTAAAACTTCACAAGCGACCAAAGAAATGCCCTACTACGTTTTGGCAAAATTTCATATTAAAATAATTTATTAATTATTTTTAAGAATTAATTCCGTAATTAACTCTCAATCAAACGTAGGATACTCATAAAATATTCCTACGTGTTCAGAAAATAGTGTAACTTGTAATCCATATCCAAAATCATATTATGCACCACATATAATAATTTCACAGCAAACAGAAATGTCAAACTTTAGGTTTTAATCAAAAACCTAACTAATTAATCCCTATTTAAACAAGCATAATTAAACCTAAAATAACGGTTTCATCTTAGGAGTGGTAGAGAATCAAAATATTCATAAAACAATATTGGATGCATAAACCCAATTTGAGTATAGCACATAACTGAAGTTTAACAAGGGTTTAAGCTATTATTTGCCTTAGTTTTAGGATGAAAGTGTTGAGATTTAATGTAGCTTTGGACTTATCTTGATTATCTTTGCTTTCCTTATGTTTTCCTCCTCTTATTCTTATAAGTAATGATCGATCTCCCTTACGGTTTTGCTTAAGTTTGTGAAATGAAAATGAAGTGGTAAAAGAATGGAAGGTTATGTATTTATATGGGGCTCGGTGTTTCCTACTTTCCACCTTATATATACCCTTTTCTTGTGTGAAATCCTTTAAGGAGGGAAGAATGTAAAGACCAGTATTTTAACGATTAAATACTTAAACAGTTTATTTAAATATTAATCGTTAATTATTTAATCAACGATTCCAAAAGGTGATTTTTTTTCACAAACGATCGAATCGGGAATCCAGGCTAGTTTCTTTGAGTTCGTATGCTACGTTATGTTAATAAAAGTACAGGGTTTGCCTTATTTTGAGTTCGGACTATTTAGAGGTGATAACGATCTCGACATACGTGTAAAATTATCATTTCGGGCAACAGTCTTGGATTTCGAAGAAACTTATACCACCGAAACCGTATCGTCATATTGATGCATGCCGTCATGTTTCTTACCGTTTGGATGAGCCGTTTGACCGTTGTAAGGCAAATTGCACATCGATTTTCTTTGAGAAGGAAATGGGAATTTAAATTAAATAAAATCATATTAACCTTGTATCTATAGTACCCCTTTTCCCTTAAGACTTGTATCCACTGTTTCATCGAGTCTCATGGCCACAAAAAAATTCATAAGTCCCAAATCACTCCATTAAAATCTTGGTTTAAAGTTCTTTTAACCCAAATCATTGAGAACTTCATGCCCATATGTATTTTGCTACATTTGGTGATGATGTTTTCGCGGTCTATAGTCTAGGGTTCGAGAGCTTTTCGCGTGTGGCCGGAGTTTGGACGAATGGAGTTCAACATCGGCATGAGGCCTGTAAGGCGCGCTGGCCTTTAGACTTTGGTGGGGTCCGACCATATTTTTGGTCGTATGTCATGATGCCTGGACACAGAAGTTCCTGATTGCGCATCTTAGGGTAGTGAAGTGTTGGCAACCTCATGGGAATGGGTGAGTTTGGCTTCAGGCAAGAAGTACGTTGATGTATTTAGGTTTGAATTTCGTGAAGCATTTTGGAGTATCACTGGAAATGTAACCCGCTTTGAGTTGGTTTCATTGTCTTTGCTAGCTTCAAGTTTCGTCCATGATTTAAGAACAAGAAGTAAGGGCAATTTGGTAACATTACAATGTTTTGATTTAATTGTTCTAATTTAAATTTGTGAACTTTTATTACCATATCATATGCATTTGTAATTAGATCCGGATGCAGTTTGTTGCATTGTACTCGTATGGATGAACCCTACGTCGTAGATCTGGTTTGACTGATTTGGATAATAAGGCGAGCGATATTATCTCTCACTGGATCGTATTTTTTCGTATAGTATAATTTTGATGTTATAATTTGGTTTATAATCCTAAAATGTACTATTTAGAATAGTTGAATCTAGAAAGAGATTAAAAATATATATTATAAAATGATTTGAGTAGTTTTGACCATGATTAGGACATATAACCTAGTTGCACGCTACTGCGCACTATTTTGACCATATAGCTATATTTACACTATTTGGTCATATATTTCACTTTTATTGCCATATAAAGGTTCTATTCGATTTATTAGCACACTTATAGATGCTTGTATGCTAGATTAGGAATTTGTTTGACTATTAGTTGTATGGTTGAATTGTTTGCTTTGTATAGATTAAAACGTCGTTTGTAGGCGAGCTAGTATTAGAAAATTTTCCGTTCGTGAGAGTTTGGGATGTCCATCGATCGAATACACACGTTGGTGTATATTGATTGAATTCACAAGGAAGGTAGACTCAAATGGATGATATATATTTTCGATGGAGCTTCAGAGCACATAGATGGATTAGAAGATAGAGCAGCATTGGAGCTCGGCAGTAGATCTGAAGATTTGGATAGAGCAAAGAAGTCGGAGGACAGAGTGGATTCTAGTTCGACCAAGTTCAGATCAACTATATCGATGCGGAGTCGGTTCGCCAATTCTGGGTAGATTTTGTCGATCTAGATCCTGGTCGACTAAGTCCGGATCAACTATAATGATCCGGATATATGTGACTAAATTTGGATCGGGTATGCCAATCTGGATTGGGTTCGACTAGGTCGAACTGAAGTTAGGTCGACCCGGGTAAAGGTGACGTAATGGTGATTGATGTAGAGACACAAGATGCACTTACTTGGCTAAGCGACGAGTTAGATTTCGCAACTAATGTCGAACGTTTTCCTTGGATGCATATTTAACCAATTTTGGTTAAATAGGTGATCCGAGTAGTCGTTATCGATTTCCATGAAGTTCCCGATATCAATTGCTATGGTTGTGGCCATCTTTCCCAAATTGACATTAACGACGATTTTATTCCAAGGAGTAGTGTATGATGGTTCGTTCAATTGTGGTTTCAAGACAATGTCTTCTCGATCAGTGGCTTTGGCTTGAAATGAGGATGAAACACTTCTATCCACTGACGCATCATTTAACGACGATGATTCCAAGATGATGATTCTAGGGTAGAGACCAGGCTGGTACGATGGATTGATTTCTCTGAGATGCGGAAAAGATGACATTAAGTCGTATCGAGCTGACTGTTGAAGAGAGATGGAAGCTACAGGATGATATCCTATGACATACGATGACGGTCGGGGATAATTCCCATTTTGAGATGACTCTGAAGTGGAGTCTTATGGACATTCTACTAGATGGATTCTGTTGTGGAGGATGTGTGTAAATGAGTTATTAGTATTCATGACTTCGATATACCTTTGAGAGAGCGGCGCAAGGACAGATCATAGCCTATGCTATGAGGATTGATCGGCCTAGTCCCCAGAGCCTATGTTGTGTGAACTGGGTAGGGTTATAGACTACAGCTTATGCGGTGGGGCTTAATGATAGTTAGGTGGAGCTCAAGCATTGGGGATTGCCTGTGCATTGATTAATTGGGTGACCGGAGTACCGGATGTCATATACTTTATGCACTGAGTGAGTGAATGTGAGGATGTATGTTATGTTGTTTACTTATTTATCACCATTGGGTGCTTAGTTATCTATCACACTTTATCTACTTAATGTTTATCATAGTATAACATATATTGGTTGTTATGTGCTAACTATGTGGATGCAGCGGCAGAGCAAGTATGATTCTCCATACCCTCCATGTCGTATATACTATTGCGACTTCTATAGTAATTTGAGATTTATTTATCGCTCACACCAGATTTTTGTTAGACCTAAGATTTTATTTCTCTCTTATTACCTTGAGTGCTCATCTACGATGCCGATGAGTCGACCAGGAGACAGGTAGAAGTATTATCTAAAGCTGTGCAGGTGGATTCGCGTGAGGCAACGATTTATATATTTATACTTGTACTATATCTGTTTAGTTCCGCTGTATCACACTGTGGAGCCTTGACATTGTTATTTGTTATGTTAGAGGCAGTTTATTAGTGTTACGTATAATTGTATAAGCTTACATACTTTGATTTTCTGATTCATATAATTATTACTATCTCGCCTATTTTATATTTGTGATTTGATTATTATATGTTATCTGATGCGCCGTGAGATATGCGATAGGTTTTGTGCTTGTGTTTATATTTAGTTCTCTTCCTTCTCTTCTCTTCTATTTTCTTTTTAGTTTCCTTTTTCTCTTCTTTTCTACTATTTTTTTCTTTTGACAATTGCCTTACATCCATCAGGTGCTCGCAAAGTGTAAATATTTAGTATGGAGCATTGTTAGTGTATGGAGGACCTTCACATGAAACCTGTGAGTAAAGTAGATGTGATTTCAAGTCATCCAACAAGAAAATGACGAAGAGAGGCAACTCCGTCTTTTTGGAAAGATGACAATTACAGTAGTATAAAAGGAGAACCCATGTGCAGAGATATAATAAATCCTTTGTATAGAGTTGAAATTTTAAGCATGAAACCAAGAGAATTTGTTGATAGTTCATGAGTGATGCACTAATAACCATAAAACAGTTGAGAATTTAACACCAAATAGAGATGGATGTTATGATGGATTTCTTCTACGTGTGATGATGGAGAAATTGAGAACCACGATTCATTTTGAGTTAGCATTTATGAGTCGTAATTTAGGGCTGGTAATTAGAATTGAGAACCGAAAACCATAACTAAATCGACCCAAACCCAAACCAAATCCGATGGGTCTCAGATCGGGACTAGGTGATTAAAAATACAATTAAGACCCGATCAAACCCGACCTGAACTGACCCGACCCGAAAGAACCAACCAAAAAGTATTGAAATACATGTATTTTTACTGTTATAATCTAGCCGAACCTGAGCCCGCCCGACTCGACCCGAACTGAAGCTCAGGTCGGGACAAGGTTTTTGAAATGTGTAGTTCAGACCCGACAAAACCCGACTAGCCTAAACTCGAGACCCAACGTGTAACAACCTAAATTTTAAACAAACAATATATAATTAATTGATTAAATTAATTAATTAATAAAAAGATGAAATGAAGATTAATAAAAAAATATTGAGAATTGAGAAAAATAGATTTTACGTTGCGTCTGTTACGAAATTCAGATTTAGATACACTTTTGGTTTGTTTAACTCGGACAAGAAATGAACAAGTTATGACCAATCAAAATTTGCAATTAAATTAGAGAATTTAATTAATAAACTGGAAAATAAGGATAATTGATTATGTATTGATGATGTGTATAATATGCTGAACTTGGACAACAAATCTAGATGAATCTGGGCTATTTTTCGTGTTTTATTCCTTGCTGACTCAGCATGATGTGTCTTTAACGGTTTGATTTTAAAACCCAATATCCTATGGTTTATATTATCCTAACAAACCTCACCATCTTCTTACACAAACATTTCCTCATCTTCTTCCCTCTTTAGGTTACATTCTAAAATAAAATTAAGAAAATGTCGAGGTGCTATCAAAACATAGATTGAAAGGATAAATCTTTTACAACAACTATTTCAAAGGCTTTTTCTAGATCTACAACAACTATTGTGAGTATTACTGTGATTTTCATATTTCTTCTAAGTTAATATTAGAATAGATATAATAGTTGTTGTAGTACTCTAAATAAATGAATTTTTGATAGTAAAACATATTGGACCTGAAAGTACCAGTGTTTATAAGTTTATTCTTGTATGTTATTTTTGTTTTAATTATTGTTAATTACTTACTTGTTTTCAGTTATTACATGTTTATATGTACATCTTTCTTCCTTATTTCCTTTCAATCATTAATTTGGCATTGATTGGAAAACATGTATTTGATTAGAACATGTAATTAACATTAATTTGTAGATATGTTAATATGGCATTGATTGTAAAACATGTAATTGACCTTAATTTGTATATACATTTATGCTAATTTGTCATTCAAGCTAATTGATATTAAGGAGGATATGCTAATTTGTCATTCATGCTAATTGATATTAAGGAGGATATGCTAATTTGAGGAATATGGTAATTTGTCATTCATGCTAATTGACATTAATTAGGGAGAATATGTTAATTGGAGAAAACATGTCAATTAGACATTTACGTTCATTCATGGTTTGGGAAAACATGTAATTAAATGTTTATGTTCATTTCATGACTAACTTGAGGAAAACATGTCAATTAGATGTTTATGTTCATTTAAAGTTAATTTGGGAAAAAACATGTTAACTAGACATTTATGTTCATTTGATGTTTATGTTCATCTGATGTTGATTTGGGAAAACATGTTGAATAAGCATTTATGTTCATTTGGAAAACATGTTATTTGAAATAAATTTGTAAACACGTTATTTGAAATAAGTTTGTAAACATGTTAGTTTGACATTAAAAGGAAAAATATGTTCAATTAACGTCAAGACGGAAGACATTTTCATTTGGCGTTAATTTGAAAAGTATGTTAATTTAACGTTAATATGGAAAACACGTTAATTGTACTTAATATGACATTAAGTAACCTTATTGGGAAAACATGTTAATCATGATGAGTTATACATAATAGGACATAAAGTAATCTGCATGGGAAAACATGTTAATTGGAATTAATGGTATTTAATTGGAAATTAACATGCAAATGGAAAACATGTGAATTATACTTAATTTAGTATTAAGTAAATATGTCATGGGAAAATGTGAGAATCAGATGTGAATTAGGTAAAACAAGTCACTGTAATCTATATACATCTGGGCAGGCGCCTGTTTGTTTGGGAAGGGTTGTACACATAATAACATTTAATAGGAGATTTCATTTACAACCATGATTATTAATGAACTTAAACCTGCTAAGTTAAACCTATTAATTAATAAGCTAATAGGTTCGACATCTTATTGTTTATATCTGGTTTTGGGACTCTTAAAATCCTAGTTACTTGGGGGATCAAGGCTAGGGGTGACTTGTGTCAATCTTGTTGTTGTTTGAGACCCGTATCAGTCAGTATCCTTATCGGTATCATATCAGGGTCTCGCACTAGGTAGGGGCAAGGGCATGCTTTACTGATCTGGATTGTAAGAGGTTCAAAATCTTGGAGGTGGGTATGGGGTCAAAATCTTGGAGGTGGGTATGGGGGCATTCCGGCGGAATTATGAGCTTGCATGGGTCCGATGGGAGAAACTAAGACGCTGTAACACCGGCGAATAAGGCTGTATCTTTAAATTTCATAGGTTAGGGACTGATATCCCCTACCATGGTGTCTGTCACAGGCTATTCATGTCTGTATGGAGCCGACTGATAGGCAGCATCAGGAAAAATCTCTCCTACTTACTTGTTTCTGTCTGAATCTATAGAAGTGCAAACTAATTAATATCCCTGATCTGATGATTATTATTTTTGTTGGTTGTCATCATTGTCTTTTTATAAGAATAGCCAATCCTTATTATCAGTTTAAACTCTTACCCATTTATGACACTAGAACCACTATTTATCTAATTTACTTAACTTAGCAAGTTGAGCTAGTAATCACAGCAGCTCACCAAGCTTTATGTTCGACCATTTTCCTTTCTTCCTTTCTCTTTCTCCCCCCAGGCTTACATGGATAAAGTGTATAGCTTAGATTTCTTTGTTAGCTCTGTCATGGTGGATTTCTGCAAGTTGGATTACTCCTGTTCTCTTTCCAAGGTTCGTATCTTTTTGACTATGTTTGGGGGATAACATTATTTTACCCTAATGTTGTTTTTTCATGAGATTTTGAGACATGACAATCTGTAACTGTTGATTAAATGAAACAAATATGGTTTTGTATTTTGTAAGTGAAAGTTTCTTCTTCCATTGTGAATATATATTTTTATGTCTTGTGAAATTTTAGTCCCTGTTATTTTTTATGTCTTTATACATATAATGATCCATACTTCCTTAATGAAATCCTCATATGGGTGACACTTAGGAATGGGCGGTGTTACATTTGGTATCAGAGCCTAAGATTACTAAGATCATTAAAGTTTGTTTTAAAAGAAAGAATTTCCTAAAGAAAACACATTTTTCATAAATCAAAAGTTACTTTTGAAAATAAAATATCCCCTATAGTCAGTTACAACCTTCCTTTGGCGCTTTCTGAATCTTTGTATTTTTAGTTGAGTTATATCACATTCTATATAAGCTTTCCTTCATAGATTGAAAATTTGATTAATGGAGAACCCCGTTTAGCTTAGTAGTTGGGAAAGGTTGAAGTTAGGAAGGAACTTGTTGCTTGATAAATATTAAAAAAGGGTTAATCATGGATATAAAAGGATAATTTGAAAAGTAAGAATAGCCTAGATTGATTGATTAAGAAAAAGGAAGGTATTTCCATAGTTGGGTTTGAAATTAACATAGAAAACGTCCCTGTAAGAATAAATGGATTGGTGTGGAATAAGGGTTTTATCATATTGTGCACCAACTGCCAACTTAAAGATAATTAAAAATAAATATCTTGCAATTGCAGATTTCTATTAATAGACTGGCTTATATTATGGAAATAGATTTTTATACGTTTTCGGTAACCAATTAATTAGGGGACTTCTAAAAAGGTGAATTTAAGGACAAGTAAAAGGTCAACATGAGTATACTAATGACAAAAGGATTATAAGAAACATATAAGTAGTAATAAGTTGGACATAAAGAGAAAAAAGGTAAAAGGTAAGGATGAGTGGAAGAAAGAATGTTATCTATCTTTAATTCTTGCTAGTTTTTATATTTTGTTTAGGAACATTTTGTCCCTTTTTCCTTTGATGTATTGGTTACGTAGGTCCATAGCAACAATAAGTTGAATCTTGTAGAGCGTCTGTATTGTAGGCTTAATGGAGCATTCCTTTACAGATAGGGTAAATCCCTGAGGGTGTGATGATAACACTAGTGACTGTTTTGCACTTAGGTCCAATGGTAGTTTCTGAACCTCGTAGGGATCAGCTTGATTATCTGTTTATCTATGGTGATCGGGTTGAAACTAAAATCTTGATGTTTGGGGTATTTTCGGGTATGGATTAGGTTGCCATGATTAGGTCTCATATGACATATTGATTTACAATGAGGGGGTAAATTATGAGCCAAGAATATGGCGCAAGCTTTAATATGACATATAGACTTATATGGAAAAGTTACAGGCCTAACATCTGCTAAGTATTCCTTGGGGCTATTTTGACTGCAAGAAGGGGATGGTTGGGTTAAGTCATGCGATGGACTAATTTTTGAGGCTTCTTGCGACCCGAAGGGTCATTCATGTTAATATTCTTAGTGCATATCAAGGAAGTATCGGTTCAGTTCTCTTTGTGTTATATATATTTCGAATAGTAAGTGCTTGAAAGATTATCTCTAGGAGAGAGATTAGTTTGCGAATCTGTATTTGTGGCAATGCTAAATTTGTAGCATTTTTGGATAAAGCACATGGCGTAAGTAAGAGTTGAGTTTCATGATTTTGACTGGAATCTTCCCTAACTATTTGAATATACCATCAGTGGATGGGTTGTAGGCTTAGGCAAGTTATCAGTGTAATAAGTCGTCTCATATGTTGGAAGGAAAGTGGGTTTTCTTAGGGGTACTCTTACTCGAGTGTTGACTTGTGAATGATTAGCTGGATTATAATATTTTACTCCCCAAACCCTATCTTTTGAAGAAGAAAAATGATGTGACTCTTATGTTAGAGCTATCCGCATGTATTTTAAGGAAGTAATTGGACTTCATTTGTGATGAAAATGTTTTCAGAAAAAGCCAAGTAAAAGGATTTTTGAAAATATTTGTGCTTATAGACAAGTGTATAACAAGGAGGTGTTTTGTGGAAACTTGTGGAACCACTTGAGTCGAAACCCCATATGTGTAAAGTTTTAAAGAGGAATTTTGAAAGACTAATGTATTTTGATATAAAAATTGTATTTTGGAAACTTCATAAAAGCAACTATATATGTCTCAAAAGAAAATTTGCAACTAAAATTTTTCCTCATTAAGATTTTTCAAGTAAGGTTTTGGAAAATTATACGTATAAAAAGTGGGGAGGTAAGAAAGTCTTTATGGGTTTGGAAAATATAAGTGGAATGAACCAAGGAACACGAGATGGGTAAAGTAAAGACTGGAAATATGGAAAGAAGGAAAAAAATGTGACTTTGCTTGTAAGATTAAGGTGAACTTTTGGATTGGTTCACTTGAGATTTTCTCCTTGAATTGACTAAGATAAGTAAAATGGAAGAACTTCACTAAGGGATTCTCGTTTCTTACCGGTATTCTTTTAACTAGTATTTCCCTTTTGATATTCTATTTGTTGCTTCTTCCTTTGATTAGAGACTTCCTTCTAGTATATCCTTGGGAAATGTAGATCTTAATATTTGAGTTCATAGATGATAGGGTATGGTTGAAATATGTGTTTGAGACACATTATGTATGATGGTTGAAGTGTTATGCCAGTGGTTGCCAGTGGACGCATATTGTTGATAGGCCTTTCGGACAACCCATCAAGACCCGACAATGCCACGGGCCTGTGCCTTGGATGCCTGAAGTAAGTAGACAAAGTCAAGAAGTGGGCTGACCGATGAGTCCCGTCACTTGAGTGTATCACCCACATCATACGCAGTCCAAAATAAGCCCGCTGTGATCAGGATATTTAGCCATATCGCACCCAGCTAGCTGCCCGTCTGAAGAATAGTTCACGCCTGACTTTACCCATTCTAGACCATCCTAATCGGACGGATCGATTGCCACCTATCAACTGTAATTCGAGGTGTACCGATTCCTTGTGAGAAAAATACTTCGTCAGACATAACTACTCTTTTGGATCCTGCAACATGTGTCCGAGCCAGCTCAAATACTGTATCACCTATAAATACCCCTTCTAGACTCAGAAGAAAGGACTCTTGGAAGTTTGAATACTCTAGCTTTCGAATATTTGTGGACTCATCGTATTGTTGTTGTAACTATTCCACTGGATAGTTTAAAGAATATATAAGAGATTATAAAGTGGATGTATGCTCATTAACGCCGAACCACTACACATTTGTGTGTGATTTTCTCCATTTTCAGTAAGTTTTTACAATCATTTATCTTCATTTATTCTCTACATAACCCTTTCTTTCGGTGTTGTGCCAATTTTTGGTGTCAACACTTTGGTTACTTCACCGAGAACTAATATTCTCAGCCTAAAACGGATTTTTGCTCTACTTTCGGATTACCAAGTGCGAGATGAAATCCAATCTCTCTTCATACAGACATTTCTGAGCTATGGCTAGAAAAACAACTCGCAATACCAGAAAACAACCGCAGGTTGGGACATCTCCAGATGCAGCCGGCGGATCGGTTGCACTTGAAATTACATCGGATCAACCTGCATTACCCCCCACAGCAGATTCGACTCCATCCTCAACTTTCGCCACCCGAGACGACTTTATGACTATTCTCAATCAACTCCGGGAGACTATGAATGCCTTAAAAGTCCATGTTCGAAAGAATGCTATGATGCAACAGGAAATGAATCGCATGTCAAGGCAATGGGTGGAGTTTAGGAATCTGCAAGCTCGGGAGGTCAGGGACCAACAACTCCCTCCTTCCCAATTAGACCATATTTCAGAGAGCTTATCATCATCCGGAGGAAGCAAGGATCCACGTCAGTCTCGATGTCCGCTAGAAAGGACCGAGAATGTTCGCCAGTTGCGTCTTGGGGGACGTCTGGACCAACCATGGGTAGGCAAACACCCAGGCCGATCAGGCCGAGGCGGAGGTCGTCAGTCCCGTTGCCTTATTAAACCGAGAAGCCTCTCCTTCTCCTCACCAGAATGCTATCCAAGTAGATCGATCCCCTATTCATCCCCCTCAGAATCTTGTGATTGACCAAGATACCCAGGGAGGGAGAAAGATTTCCCAGACGGCAAGTCAGAAAACGTTACCCGGTGAGAGAGCCAGGAGAGACCAGTCGGTTGAGGAGGTCGATCGATATGCAGTCATTCCTCTAAATCTGACCGCTATGGTGCGACATATTATGAATGACAGTAGAGGACACAGGAATGAGGATTGGGGAGTCGACCGAATCCATACATCATTCACCGATGGCATCTTATGAATAGAATTCCCCAGGAGATTCAATATTCCCCAGATGAACCAATACGACGGTACCATCGATCCACAACAGCACCTAACGAGGTACTCATGGCATGTGGAGGTGGCAGTTACTCCCGACACTATCAAATGCAAAGCCATTTCGATCTTTTTGAGCGGAGTGGCACTCATGTGGTTCGTGCGCCTACCTGCAAGGTCGGTCCCAAGCTTTAATGACTTGAGTGAGAAATTATTGAATTAATTGCGTCTCCATGCCACTAAATCAAACCATGTCATGGCTCTTTCGGCGGTCAAGCAGGGAAGGGACGAGTCCTTAAGAAACTATCTCAATCGTTCAATCGGGTTGCCACCGAAGTAAGCAACCCTAATCATGAAACTGTCCAGATAGCAATGGTCGATGGCATCGATAAGCGAACAGAGTTCAAAAAGTATTTGATTAGGAAGCCACCCACAACGATTGAAACATTCTATGAAAAGGCCAACATCCGACTGAGGCAGGAGGATGCGCAGTTAGAAGAGGAGAATAGGTCGAAAGATACATCTACCTCATTAATCCAGAACGGTTAAACAGTCTGAGGATAACTCAGGAAAAGTAGAAGTGAATGTTGGAAACAACGGCAAACGAAATGGCGAAGGATCGAAGGAAGCCAGTGGGAATTCCGGACAAAGGGAGAACGCCAGAAAGCGACCCTGGTTCCAGGCATTCGAAACTTATACAGCCTTGATTACACACTAGAGAATATTTATCTCGACACCTATAGCACAGTCCAGTATAAGAAGCCGCCCCTACATGAACTGACTGAGAAGGAGCAAGCGACTGGGAAGTATTGCCTGTTTCATGAAATTTTCGGACATACGACCAACGAATGCCGACATCTTCGGGATATCATTGAGAAATTAGTTCGAGAAGGAAAACTTAATGAATATAAAACAGCCTCATGAGACAGAGGGCAAGGGACTTCAGCGCCCAGGCAAGGTCAGGCCGCGTCTCGAGCTCCTGCCCAAGAGAAGTGGAAATGGATAGTCATCAATGCCAAAATTGGAGGACCGCACCCTGCCGGGTTCAGTGTCAGGACTATGGAGCAATATGTAAACTTTGTGAAACACCTTGACGTTGCGGAGACCAGTATCCTTGAAGTTGCAAGCCCTATGTAGAAAAGGAAAACGGAGATAGAAGATGTTATCTTCCGAGAAAGGGAAGAAATTGGCATAGGTTCCAACGGTCGACCCACTAGTAATAACTGCAATCATAGGCCCGGCAACAGTGAGGAAAGTGATTATCGACAATGGGAGTTTGGTCAACATATTGTTTAAGCAAGCTTATGATCAGATGAAGTTAAAACAGAAAGACTTAGAGCCGTGCGCTGGCCAAAGACGTGGCTTTAATGGGTCGTCCACTGAGCCTATTGGGATGATCAAGCTACCCGTGGAATTGGGAGACAGAGATCATAGGAGGGTACGACTCCCAGCATTTTTTGTGATGGACACCGACTCCCGAAACAATGAATTTTTAGAATGACCAACTTTAATGGAGTTTTGAGCCTACATTGCCCCATGGTGCCTGCTGTTGAAATTCCCAACTAATGAAGGAATTGGAACAGTTCGTGAGAACCAAGTGACGGGGCGAGCTTGCTATTTAATAGAATGGAAAGATTTGCAGAACAAAAATAGCAAACAATCAAAAGACAATCTCCCCCTGGAGGGGACATGGGCATAACAATTACAGAGATCATCCCAGTCGGGACCGCCCATTTGCGAAGTCGAGGACATCGACCCAAGAGAGGATGAAGAACTAGGATGTAGAAAGGCAGCCCCGAACGTGGCTACCGTGGAAATTTTGATCGATGGAGACGACCCTACCAAGATTCTGAAGATTAGGTCCTACCTTGATCCCTTCTGGACGAGGGAACTGACTGAATTTCTCTGTGCAAACCTTGACGTGTTTGCATGGACCCACGCCGACATGTGCGGAATTTCACCCTTCATTATAACTAACTCTTTCAGCATTAGTCTGAAGTACACCCCCATAAAGCAGAAGAGACGTGTGCTCGGCCCCGAAAGGTCTATGGCACTAAAAGAGGAAATTGGGAAGCTACAAGCCAATGGATTCATCCGGGACTTGACCTATCCTGACTGGATAGCTAACCAAGTGCTCATAAAGAAGGCTAAAGAAAAGTGGCAGAATTGTATTGATTTTCCAACCTGGAAAAAGCTTGCCCTAAGGACGGCTTCCCGTTACCTAGGATCGATCAGTTGGTTAACTCGACCGCAAGACATGAACTATTTTCTTTCATGGACGCATATTCAGGATATAACCAGATTGCTACCCGACCAAGAGCACACCAGCTTCATCGCTGACCTTGGGTTGTATTGTTACATAGTAATGTCCTTCGGACTGAAGAATGCGGGGGGCAACCTATCAACGATTGATTAACCGGATGTTTCATGACCAGATAGGGAAGACAATGGAGGTATACGTGGAAGACATGCTGGAGTAGGATCAGGTAAGTTTCTGCGTTTCATAGTCAGCTCCCAAGGGATCGAAATTAGTCGCGATCATATTTCGGCCCTTAAAGGAATTTAAGAACCTAGAAGAATTAAGGATATGCAAAGCTTGGCAGGTAAGGTAGCAGCAATGGGTCACTACCCAAGGACCAGGATGGGCAGAAAAAGAGGCGCTTGAGAAGACATGATCGAACGCCGGGAGATATGGACGAATTAAGTAGCGCGCCCAAGAAGAGGAAAGTGGATAAATCCCCCAAGTCCAGGGAGAAAAAAGGAGCCGAGCCTTCTTGGGTAGTGACCCATCGCTCCAGTCCTATGGTTGGCACTTCTTCTGCCGACCGATTCCAAGAACTGGAATGAAATTTCCCCGGTCTCGTTTTTTCCGAGATCGGGGTACTTCCCGAAATACAACCATTATCTCATAGCTTCTGTCACAGCATGCGCAGTAATTTGGAATATGTCTTGTCTCAATATGATGCTATGCTGGAATATGCCGAATAAGTGAGTGGGGTATTAAAGGGAAAACTAGTCGAGCTCGCTAGTTTAAAAAGGGACGCCGACAGTGGTAAGAGGACCTTCGGGTTCTTTGAAAAGAAAATCAAAGATCAGGAGATACAGGCGGCGACTGACAAAGAAAAGTATAGGAGAGAGATCGAGGATTTGAACGTTCAAGCCCAACAGAAAGGCCGGGAATGTGCTTCTATGAAGTAGGAAATTGAAGCTTTGAAGAGGGACAGAGCTCAGCTCAACCTCGAAATTCAGAATTTAAAGGCTGCCCTTTATTCGTTCGAGCTGGCTAAAGATCTGGCTGGAAAAAAATACTGCGGCAGCGGTCGAGTCTGCTGGTAATCTGAAGCTTCAACACGATGTTGAAATCGAGACCCTTAAGGCCGAGCATGCCCAAGGGAAAGTCAAGATAAAGAAGGGGCATGCTCGCCAGGTTCTTTTGTTTTGTATAGATGTTCTCCGCCGCAGGGATTTGTCCTAGATGCCTGGATATCCCAAGTCGTTAGTTGATGTGTGGAAGGTACTTTTATGGGAAGAAAAGAAGAAGGCAAAACAGGGTCATCCAGTGGATGAGACATCACTGATGACCCATATCTTGACTGACAGAGAGCGTGCCATTGTGATGGAGGCACGAAACCAAGAAAAGAGAATGGCAGAAGCGGAGCGTTGTAAGGTGAAAGGAAAATCGATCCTTCGAACTGAATCTGGTGACAGTCGTCTTTATGCTCCCGCGCCCTCCGCGCACATGGTTACAGAGAAGGGTTCGTCTTCTACCTTTCCATCTGACAAAGTCAAGGTAACGGAAGGACAAGTGGTTGGTTCTAATGTGGAATGTGAGCTTCTCCTCTCCCCTTTTTATTTTTGAGCCCTTATCCTCCTCTAGCCCATATGTGTCTTCTTTCTTTCTTAGGGATTTCTGTTGTTTTTGAAACGATGAATAAAGGACCTACCGCTGAGAAAAAGGGCGCCACCGATGAAGAGAATAAGGCTGCGGAAGTAGCAACGGTCGACTTAGTATCTCCCGATGTCGAGATCATTGAGGAATCCAAAAAAGAAGATTGCCCAACCATGGCCGAGATCAAGAACCAGAGGGACAAGGAGATTTCTGCTGTGAAACCTGAACCCGCCGGGGATTCTTCGAGTGCCAAACCTCTCCAGTTCCTTCCTCCAACCATTCTTTCTTCAGCCCCATGCTCTGCTGCCCCCCTTGTTCCGTAGGTTTCTGACCCAGCTTCCCATTCTTTTGGTAGTACGCTTGGGGGGTCGAGACGAGTGTTGACCACCGAGGAAATGCTGGAGATGATCAGGCAGAAAGAGTTGGCTGAAATGGTGGAGCAAGGACTAATGCCACCTCCCTTTTAGGACTTTCTTTTTCTGTGTAACTATTTAATGATGTATCTCTGATGTCGTTGTTTGAATGGTACCTGCTATACAGTAATATTTTGTGATGATGTCAGGGTGTTATGAATGAAAATCAACTTATTTCGCAAGTAGTGATAACATGTGTAACATAGAAGTCGTGTGAATCACATGGTTAAATTTTTGATGTCAAGGGTGAGTTACCCTTTACCACTGTCGGGGGCACTAACTATTTCTTTTGCCCCCAGTGTTGGGTAGATACTTGAATGGTGAACTCCCCGTCGAGCTCAAGGAGTCCCATCCTTAATCGAGGCTTGGATGCAATTGAGCAGGGGCGTCATAAGGCTTTTATACTTATCCTTTGGTCAGTAAAGGGTAAAGTTTTATTGTTTGAGCGGTCTTTTGTCAAGGTGCACCGTTCACGCTCGGGTGTCGTTTATACTCTTCCTCAAGTCAATGGGGTCGAGAGTCGAGATCTGATGGTCGATCAGCGTGCCTGGACAGGTGTCGGCTTTATCCTTGATTCATTCAAGGTAAAGGTTGTAAGGTCAGTCATTCAATCACAATTACTGGCTCTTTTATAATTACAACAAATTAGAGTAGGAACGGAGACTCTTATTAATACGCTACTGTGACCGGTGATGGTCGCTTATTACTATTCCAGCAACAAATAAATCAATAATCTAAATGCGAAAAGAAAGCAAAAACACTGAAATATAAATTCTAAGAAAGATAATGCTGTAAATGCTCCGCGTTCCATGCTCTTTGAAACAGCTCACCATTCACAGTTGCTAATCTGAAACTTCCATTATCGAGCTTTCTCTGAATGACGTAAGGTCCTTCCCATCTCGGACCCATGTGTACAGGGACAGGAAAGATTCGTTTCAAGACCAGATTGCCTACCTCGAAGGTCTTTGGCCGGACCTTCTTGTTATAATATCGAGCGGCCCTTTGCCTATGGGCTTGAGCCCGAAGATTCGCTTCTTCTCTTTTTTCGTCAATCATGACTAGGGAGGTCAAGAGAAGTGCCTTATTAGTCAGGGGATCGTAGTAGGTCGTCCAGTGAGTCCGGACTTCAAGTTCGATCGGAAGGACTGCTTCGGACCCATATGATAAAGCAAAGGGAGTATGCCCTGTGGCGGTTTTGTGGGTAGTACGATATGCCCATAATGCCAAGGGCAACTCGTCGACCCATTTTCCTTTAGCGCGTTCCAGCCGTTTCTTCAAAATGGTTTTAATGATCTTATTGACCGCTTCAACTTGACCATTGGGTTGGGGGTGCGCGACTGCGGTGTACCTCTTTCGATATGATGTTTCTCACAAAAATCCCGAAATTCCAGACTGTCGAACTGGGTTCCGTTATCTGTGATAATGGTTCGAGGTACCCCATACTGACATATAATGTTCCTGACGACAAAGTTGATAACATTCTTTGTTGTAATCGTGGTCATCTGCTCGGCTTCTGCCCATTTTGTGAAGTAATCTACCGCCACAATCGCGTACCTAGCACCCCCTTTTGAAATAGGAAAAGTTCCGATTATGTCAATTCCCCACATAGCGAACGGCCAAGGACTTGTCATATGGGTAATATTCGTTGGAGGAGCCCGAGGGATTTGTGCGAACCTCTGGCACTTATTGCATTTCTTGGCGTAGTTGGCGGCGTCCTTATTAATGGTCGGCCAGAAGTATCCATAACGCAGTATCTTCCGGGCCAGGGTTTGCCCCCCAGTGTGGGCTCCACAATCCCCCTCATGTACTTCTCGTAGTATTCTTTTGATTTCATTGTTGGCTACACATCAGAACATAGGAACAAAAAATCCTCTTCTGTAGAGTTGGCCTTGCTGAACAAAATACCCGAAAGCTTGTCGCACCAAAACTCGCCTTTCGTTCTTCTTTTCGGGCAGTTGCCCATGGAGAAGGAAATTTTTGATGGGAGTCATCCATGATTCTTCTTCGTGCTCGATATCCGTCTGATCGACATTCATCTGGTCAATGATTGGTATTTTCAAGACTTCTATGGGGACTAACTCTGTCTCGTTCGGATAGTCTGAACTGGCCAGGTTTGCTAGCCTATCCGCTTTCTGGTTTTCTACCCGAGGAATATGGGAAATAATATATCGATCGAAGTTCCGCAGCAACTTCTCGACTTCTTTGAGGTAAGAAGTCAGTCGTTCTCCTCGGGTAACGAATTCCTTTAGGACTTGACAGACTACAAGTTGTGAGTCACAAAAGATGTCGAACGATGTTATCTTCAGGTCCTTCACTAATTTGAGCCCAGCAATCAGGGCTTCGTACTCAGAGTCGTTATTGGTTGCCAAAAACTCTAACTTCAAAGCATAATAAATAGAGCGCCCTTCGAGGGAAAGAAGTACTATGCCGGCTCCCGAGAGCTGTTTATTTCGGGCCCCATCCGTGTAAAGCTTCCAGCTGATTTGTTCCTGATCGACCTTCATAGTCTCGGGGTCATCATCTTGACATTCTTCCTCTGGGGTCGTAAATTATGCTATGAAATCAGCTAAGGCTTGTCCTCGGATTGACTTCCGAAGAATAAACGTTAGGTCGAACTGGCTTAACTCAATATTCCATTTTCGCAATCTCCCTCTTGCTTCTGGTCGTTGTAAGATTTGTCGAAGAGGCTGATCAGTGAATATTTTAATTGGATGGGCCTGGAAGTAGTGCTGAAGCTTCCTTGACGTGATTAGCAAACTATACGCCAGCTTTTCGATCTTAGGGTAATTACATTCGGCTCCGGTCAATTTCTTACTCACATAATAAACCGGTCGTTGCACTCGATCCTCTTCACGGACCAGGACCGAGCTAATTGCATGTGTGGATACTGCTAAATAGACGAACAAGTCTTCATGGTTGATAGGTTTGGATAAAATAGGAGGCTTTTTAGGATGATCAAGCAGATTGCGGAAGGCTTCGACACAGTCGGGCGTCCAAGCAAAGTTCTGTTTCCCCCTTTTTATCAGTTCAAAGAAGGGCAGGCATTTATCAGTGGCTTTCGAGATGAATCGTCCCATGGAGGCTACCTTTCCTGCTAAACTCTGAACGTCTTTTATTCGGCGAGGCTCCTGAATTCCCTTAAGTGCTGCAATTTGATCGGGATTGATCTCGATCCCACGGTAACTTACAATGAAGCCGAGGAATTTGCCTGACGCCACTCCAAAAGAACATTTTAACGGATTTAGTTTCATTCCATAATTCCGGAGGATGCTAAACATCCTTAACAGGTCGTTCACATGCTCGGATGATTGTTTTGATTTTACCAACATATCATCTACGTATACCTCCATCGTTCTCCCAATTTGATCATGAAACATTCGGTTAACTAACCTTTGATAGGTAGCTCCTGCATTCTTTAAACCGAAAGGCATCACCTCATAACAGTATAGTCCGAGGTCGGTAATGAAGCTGGTTTGTTCCTGGTCATGGATGTGCATGGCAATCTGATTATATCCGGAATATGCATCCATGAATGAAAGCAGCTCATGCCCGGCGGTCGAGTCGACCAGCTGATCGATCCTAGGTAACGGGAAGCTGTCCTTAGGTCAGGCTTTATTTAAATCGGAGAAGTCAATACAGGTTCTCCATTTCCCGTTTTCCTTCTTCACCAACACTAGATTGGCTATCCAGTCGGGATAGGTTGAATCTCGGATGAATCCGTTGACCTGTAACTTCTCAATTTCTTCTTTTAGAGCTCTCGACCTTTCAGGGCCTAACATTCGCCTTTTCTGCTTTACTGGAGAATGCTTTGGGTCGATGCTGAGGGAGTGGGTTATAATAGATGGAGATATCCCATACATGTCAACGTGGGTCCAGGCGAACACGTCTAAATTCGCCCGAAGGAATTCACTTAACTCCCTCGTCCGGAGGGGATCAAGGTGAGATCCAACCTTTAGGACCTTGGTGGGATCATTATCGTCGATTGAGACTTCTATGGTGGCCTCATTTGGGGCCGCCTTCCTGCACCCCGACTCATCTCATATCGTCGGTCGATGTCTTCGACCTTACAGGCTGGCGGTCCTGGTCGGGGTGTTTCCTGTAATTGATACGCTTCCTTCCTCTCCCCCAAGGGGAAGATTTCTCAGACTCCTTTTTACCACCGTTCCGTAGTTCCTTCCATTCTGCCATATAGCATGCTCGACCTGTTACCTGGTCTCCTCGCATGGTTCCGATTCCGCTATCCGTGGGGAACTTCAAAAGTAAACACCAAGGGGCGATACATGCTCGGAACACAGCCAGGGCAGGCCGTCCCAGGAAAGCATTATACTGTGAGTTGATATTCATTACAACAAACGGTAGAATGCTGATTGTTCGTCGATCCCCATCTCCTAACTCCACCGATAGCTTGACCTGGCCGATGGGTTCGGTGGTCGCCCCATTGAAACCACGTATCTGACCTTCATACAGCTCCAAGTCGTTCGCATCCAATTTCATTTGGTCGTAGGTCTCCTTAAATAGGATGTTTACTGAACTCCCGTTGTCAATCAAAACCTTTCGGACGGTAGCTGGGCCAATAACAGCTGTTATCACCAACGGATCGACCGTTGGAATTTCTATACCAGATGATTCTCGTTCGCAGAAGATGATATCCTCACCCATTGTTCTTCTTTGTTTGATAGGACTCACGGCTTCACGGGGATCCACTTCTGCAACATCAAGATGTTTCGCGGCGTTGACGTATCGTTCCATGGCTCTGACGCTATGACCTGTGGGATGCGGTCCTCCCACGATAGCGTTAATAACAATCCCCTTTCCTTTTTCTTGAGGGGTAGCACGAGCCGTGGCTTGGTTTTGCTTAGGCATCGAAGTTCCTTGCCCCCTGTCCCTTGGAGCTGTTTTGTATTCGTCGAGTTTTCCTTCTCGAATCTGCTTTTCTACGATGTCCCTAAGATGTCGACACTCATTGGTTGTATGCCCGTAAATGTCATGGAATAAACAGTACTTCCCAGTTGCTCGTTCCTTCTCTGTAGGCTCTCATTGGGGCGGCTTCTTATATTGCATCGCATTACAGGTATCGAGATATATGTTCTCTAATGTGTCATTTAACGCAGTATAGGTGTCAAATACTTGGAAGCGGGGGCGCTTCCGAGAATTCCCTCCTTGCTTCGAACTCCCACTGTTCTCTCTCGGTCCTTCGCCACTAAGCTTGCCACAATTTTCAACATCTACTTCAATTTTCCCTGAGTTATCCTCAGATTGTTTAACCACGACGTTGTTTCGGGTTGACGGATCGAAGATGTCCCTCTGACCGTCCTCCTCTTCCAGCTGCGCATCTTCTTGCCTTGATCAGATGTTGGCTTTTTCATAGGAAGCCTCAATCATGGTCGGTGGTTTTCCAATCAAATATTTCCCAAACTCGGTTCGTTTGTCGATGCCATCGACCATGGCCATCAAGACGGTCTCGTGGTTGGGGTTGCTAACTTCGGTTGCCGCCCGATTGAACCGATTGAGATAGTTTCTTAGGGATTTGCCTCTCCCTTGCTTAACTGCTGACAAGGCCATAACATGCTTTGATTTGGTGGCATGAAGACGGAACCGAGTTAGGAACTTTTCACTCAGGTCTTTAAAGCTAGATACAGATTTTGCGGGTAAACGGACAAACCACATAAGTGCTATACTACTTAAAAAGATTGGAAAAGCCTTTCATTTAATTATGTCAGGAGCAACCGCTACCTCCATGTGCCAAGAATATCACATTAGATGCTGCTGTGGGTCTGAAGTCCCATCGTACTGGTCTATTTGGGGCATATTGAATCTCCTGGGAAATTCCGCTTGCAATATGTCATCAGTGAACGGTGTATGGCTTTGGTCGATTCCCCAGTCCTCATTTCTATGCCCGCGACTATCGTTCATAATTTGTCGTACCATCACGGCTAGGTTTGGTGGAACCATTGTGTCCGGGTCGACTTCTTGTACCGACGGACTTCTATCCCCTCCATCAGGAAATGCTGTCCGAACATTTCTTCTCCTCCGGTTCTCTTGGTCCCTCACAAGATTCCGAGGAGGGCGTATACGAGACCGATTTCTTCGAACAGCGTTTTGGTTTATTGGAGGGGAAGGCTCCCAATTGTGTGGGGGCTACAGGATCGACCACTTCTAACTCGACCTGTTCAGCATGCCCTTGAGCACGCTCGTCGGGTGGATTCTGATATTCTTCCGTCTGTGGTTGTCGGGTGATTTCAATTCTCTCTAATGGGCTCCGAGGTCGACGCGGGTCCCTGTCTTCTTCATATGAAGATGAGCTTCCTGATGCTCGATCCGGTTGTGGGGAAGGGAGTCGATGGCCCCGAACCTCCCGAGCTTGATTCCTGAATTCTTCCCATTGTCTCGCTATGTGGGTTATGTCTTCACGAATAGCGGCGTTCTCTTGAAAATGGACCCTTAGGGCATCAGTAGTTTCCCTAATCCGATCTACTACAGCCATGAATTCGTCTCGGGTCGCGAAGGCAGAGGATGGAGCTAAATCCCCCCCAGGGGGTAATGTAGGCCGACTCGACGTAGCTTCAGGGTTAGCCATCCCGCCGGCTGCTTCCTTGGATGTTCGAGCTTGTGGATTCTTTCCGATGTTGCGGACTGTTTTTCCCGCCATTGCTAAGTCAATGCAATGACAAAAAAGTGATTTTCGTCTTGGACTTGGTGATCCAAAAGTAGAGCGAAAATCCGAGTTGTTCTGAGAAAATCAGTTCTCAGTGAAAGCACCAAAATGTTGATACCAAAAACTGGTTCAACACTCGAAAAGAAAGGTTTCGTAGAGAATAAATGAAGAATAACAAGAATGCAAAGAAATTAAAAAGAGATCACACATAGAATTTTTATAGTTGTTCGGCAAAGATGGTGCCTACGTCCACTTTATATGTTATTTCTTTTTTTACCAGAAAATAAAAAATATAATCCCCTCTCTGAATTGAAATACAGGTATTTATAGGTGATGCAATATTTGGTCGTTGTCTACACGTGTTATCAGATCCAGAGGAATAGCTACGGCTGAAAAAATCTGTATCTGCTGAAGAGTCGGCCTTTCCTCCAAAAATCCAGCACAGATTCAGTGCTTGATCCGCCCGCCTTGGGCAATTTGAATGGAAATAATATGGGATGAACTATTCTTTAGATTGACCCCCAGATGAGCGCTTCATAGCTGACTGGACCTAGCCACATCATACTCCTTTGGGACCGCGTCTGACAGACAACGTGGCATAGGATGATGGGCTTCTCTGATTGATTTACTTCAAGGGCTTCGGGGACGAATCTTCGACATTACCATGCCTTGATGGGCAGTCCAAAAGGCCCCATCAAAAACGTCTTCAAAAGTGGGTTCCGCGCCCAGAATCTCTATATATGGTATATACAAGGTGCATAAGTAGGAATATGTGGTAGGTTGAAGTTGCACTGGGACAATCCGTACTCTTCTTAGAAAATCAACTATAAATGGCGGAAAAAGGAGAAATAGCCCCTACATAACACATCAGTCAGCTAGTTGCCATATATTTCTCTGGAGGAATGTGGGGTCAGTCTGCTTCAATTTCTGCCTTAATTTCCTCCTTAGAGATTTCGTGCTTCAGACAGATACGTCTAAGTCTAGCCTTATCGGTTATTGAAGCCACAGAATCACTGGGTGGCTCTAGAGGGGTTGCATTGCCAAACTCATCGGGGCTCGATTGTTTCCTACACCCATTCCTCTTCTTTTATTCACTAAGACTTCGTCTCTAGATGATACTGCACTTTCTTGAATTTTTACCTCGAAATCTAAGCCAGTGTTGTCCCACTCCGGGTCTAACGTTGACGAAATATCATCGATATTGAGATGGCTGGATGATTCTGGAGCTGTACTTTTTTCTAGCAATCTCGCTGAGCGTCTTCCATACATATATGCTATACTATCCAAGAGATACCAAAAATTAGAGTGTAGTTGCCCATGTCCCCTTGTGTATATGTGTGAACTAATATGTGCCAGTGTGTGCGGTACTGGAAAGAAAAGACATAAAGTAAGCAAAAAAAACAAGCAAATGATAAGTGTGCATTGAATAGTCGGCCAATCATGTGTTCGTTAAGTCCAGAATGTCCAGTTTAAATGGCTATATCCTAAATGTTCACGAATCTGTAACTTGTGATTGACTTTAGTTGAATTATATGCATGTTTGTGTCACAAGTCTGCATTGTCAAGGTCGTCATTTCAATCAAGTTTCATAGTATGCGGTAGTGCATATATCCCATGTTGAAGATCTGCGGACCGGGTCAGTATTTCTTAAATAAGCATAACATGTCGGGTCAGATTACCCTGAACGAGCAGCGCGGGTCGAGTCATGGAACTGGATCGTGTCGGAGTACCTCGACCCGACCCGAACCCAGTGAACGAGCTGCATCTTCTCCAGTTATCCACCCTACAATGCTTCTCCGATCCAAAAGCCTCCTCACCAGCCCATCCTACACCCTTTCTTCCTCTCCGTCTTTCAGCGATCATCACTCTATATTTTCCCCTTTCTTTAAAGCAAAAGGGAAATCCCTATGCGCCAAGTACTAAGATCCCCTAACCGAAGGTATCACCAACCACCGAATGGCCATCGACGTTAACAGATGTGGCGATGACACCTCAAACCTCGTCGATGAGTTCATGGCAGTTGGCAATGAGGGACAACACGTGATTTAAACGTAATCAAGTAATGAAATGGAGTTAAATACATGGAGTGAATAATTTAAAGGCCAACCTTCGAATTGAATTAGAGGATGGAAAAAATTTGGGGGATTTGAGAATTAGGGTTTCTTCTTTTGATTTGGAGAAGATCGGTTTAGGAAAGAAAATAAAATGAAAGAGGATACGGGGGGTGCCTTAGTATATATAGGGTAGTGAATGCCATTCGTATTCCATTGAGCTGCAGCCCAGTCCAACCCGCTCCAATGATCCAACAATCGAAATGCTTCGAGATCCTTCGTACCACGTGCGGTACCGGGTCATAAAAGCACAATCTGATCCGTGTAGAGACGACAGAGACAGTTTAGGAATAATCAGACCAAGTGCAAGACGGGTCAGAGTAGCCCAATCGTACCCGCTGTTGAACCTTTGATGTTCATTTATGAAACCATAGTTGATTAAAACACGAAGGATTGAATCACTATTACAATGTGGCTTAACCCAACGATTCAAAATTTTCAAACCAACGAAAGTTAATGAATTTACCTAGAGAATCTCTTGTATCCTGATTGAAGGTTCCAGTTTGTTGAATGCAATGAAGATGGTAAAGAATGAAACCTCCTATTTATACTTGATGCAGAAATCAAGAAACACAACTTTGCAAAATGTCACTACTTTACAGATAGACGAGACTATTGATTGTCATTGATTCAAGAGCAGATAGATTGGCAATTTCGAAGCATGCCCCATCTCTAATAAAACGTACTTCGAAGGGGCAAAATATTAGCCTACTTTGTGACCAGGTCACACAAAGTTTATACGATCATTTACGAAGAACGAAATCTGATCATACTGATAAAGGAGTCTCGAGTCGAAGAAGAAATTGTGCACCAATTGACGCTGAGCAAAACCGGGTCGGGTAGGAGAAGTCAAAACCCAATCCCCACGCATGCCTTAAACGAGAGTATGACGTCCTGAAGCCTTCGAAGAGGAACTGAGGATACTCCTATACCCGATCCGCCCTATACCTGCTACTCCACCGATCAAATGAAGACCTATTCCAATGCCTAGAAAATCGGGGTGGGTACCCCCACGTACCCACGATCCTATGCGCTGTCACCAATATAACACATCTAGATCTAAAGTTTAAGGGATGGAAACCACGTCTTACTGCAACCCGTCTGTATTCCCCGCCATAAGTACACCAAGACTAACCATTTTGAGGGATCTTTTGGCACTTTACACATTCAAGTGTCACCACAAATAATATTTCTCTATTTTATTCAGATTATATTCGAGATTTCTGAGTATATATCCATAGATTTGGACAGATTATTGATTGTATTAATGAGGTTGAGTGATTATCTTCATTGTACTTGTACTCAATTACCAATCGAAGAACTATAAAGTGGACGTAGGCTCGTTAATCCTGAACGATTGTAAACCTTGTGTGTTGACTGTTTTTTATCTGTTTTTAGATTACTATTCCCTACGATTCCTAGTCTATTGGGTGTTAGAACCACTTTTTGGTTTAACATATTTTGTTGACATCTCCCATAAGGTTTGTATCTATAAATGATGTAAGATCAAAAACTTAATTAATCAGTTGAGTTTCAACATAATAATATTTAGAAGATTATTAATAATATAAATAAGCTAATCAAAACATTTATCAATGCAACTTAAATAATTAATAAAATGAATCATAAAAATACCCATTAGATTGTTGCGCACATTTGCGCACTCAAAATCACTTTTTCATTGTTCGACTTTACTCTAGCTCATTATACGTATGACTCTTTTGCTTCGTTATCCACCAAAATTTTCATTAAAAGGTAGTATCTGTTCCTATAAAAGAAGAATTATTAGGGTTATAATATTAATAATAATTGGTAAGAGAAAACACTTACAATTTAATTGCACATTTCACATGTAAATTGGACTTAGAACTTATTCTCTGAGCCTAACTAGAAAGTCATAAATTCCATTTTGAATTTTCTAAATCAACTTAGAGTAGAGTCTAATGGTCAAAGTGGTTGTGGCAATTAATGAGTCAATACCGGTAGACTATTCTCACATTTGCTTTAGGGGTAATCTATCGCTTGATGAGATACTTCTTAAATTCTATCAGGCTTTAGATCTCAAGCATAGGACTATCATTGTAATTATGGTCTGAAGCAGTGCCTTAAGTGGGATTTGGGTATGCAAGCTTTTCTATCATCATTGACATCAGGCTGGGCTCTTTTGAGTCAAAAAAATTCGATGCAAAAATGAAAACTAATGCTTACTACTGACACTATATAAATATCAATTGCCATGTTGGAAATGCCATTGCAAAATTCAACACGAATAATAGACTGGTTCTCTCTTAGGAATCAGTTAATTGTGCTTGCCATATGTGATTTCTGGCCATAGTGGATGGATGGGCATTATCATTGTATTTACACACCTACAAAATTTGTGAAAGTAAGTAAATTATACACAGAGATATAAGTAATGTGGTAACTTAGTTTAGAACATTTCTAATGAATGCAAAATCAAAAACATTAAACAAAATTGGAAATAGAATCATGTTTCCCCTGTTAAAACATCAGTTATCATGTGTCTCCACATTTCTCATAATCCCTTCAGAAAAAATTAAAGTTCCACTTTAAATGAATGTAAACAAAACTAAGAAAAATGAATGGTTCACCAGTGATCTGCAATGTTGATATTCAGGAATATCTTTTCCAAGTCGATTTCACTTTAAAAGAAAATATCTTTCAATATGTAAAAAGAAGTTGATGCACAACACAACTCTAGCATTGTTACCATATAAGATGAGCAGGACATACGAATGTATTAGCATAATTAGTAGCGGACCTAGCAGGTATACCAAATAATTTTTTGTTAGCTATAGCACTTTATCTGGGCTACAATGACAACCATGTAGGCCATCAAACAATAAAAAAAAGAAAACATATAGAAAAGTACATAATGCAAAACCAAGCTTAGTCATTAATTCCTGGTTACCTAATGCCCATTTTTATCCATGTGACGGTGTGTCCATGACAATCATCACAACCACTGCATAACAAAAGAGCTACATGCAAAAATATCTAGATATATAAAATTATTAAACAACTCCTATAAAATAATAATGTGATCAAATGTAACAATTCATTAAAAAAAGAATCAAGCTTCCGAATTTTTAAGAATGTTTAGGAAATATATTAAAATTCTCAAATCATCTAATACAAAAAATACAATGCAAGAAAAATTAAACATATGGAAACCCAATCTTTTTATAGTTGCCTTATAAATATAGTGTGGTGCTAAGGGCACCCCAATTTCCTCTTCCTATTACCACAATTAAAAAATTAAAACACATTAAATTTTATTTGCTTCCTAATACCGCATTAATCACTTTTTAATTTATCACTCAACCATTGATTGCCAAAATAATCACGTACTCAACCCTAACCTAAAACCCTAATTCTTCGTTCCTTTGTCGCCGCTGCTTTTCATAGCTTTAAAATTCATCTTCACTTCTTTCATTTTGCCAAATTCGATCTATATTCGCAACCTTTTCATTTACATCCACTCATTCTTGTAGTAGCGTAAAATTCGGTGAAGAAAAAGATAGATGAACGCATCGGAAACAAAAAATCATAGCAGTCTAGGGCTTTCAAAAGAGAAAAAAATGAATGAAATGAAGCTGAGAGGGAGAAATAAGTATAAATGGTGGTAGCCTTATTTTTTAATGTGAGGTATTAGGAAGAGTGGAAGGGTAATTTCTATGTATTTTTTAGTCGTGGTAATATGAAGAGGAAATTGGGGTACCCTTAGTACCACACTAAATATATTATAAAACAAAAGAGGAAAAACACGAATTTATGGGTTACAAAAGGGTTAAAACTAGAATTTAAATCTAATATGAGAAGCAACACCTTATCTGAATTCTTTGTTGATGTAGCTTAGAGCGATCATTTCGTACTAGTTAAGAGTAAGAGAATGATAGCATGGTTGGCAGCACTTTACGTTCGTGAGATAGCCCGTCTTCATGGAGTACCTTCCAGTATCGTAAGTGATCGAGATCCTATTTTCACCAGTGAATTTTAGAGGAGCTTGCAAGAAGCATTAGGTGCACAGTTATGTTTGAGCACCGCTTATCATCCTCAGACCGATGGACAGACGGAGAGGGTGAACAGAATTCTTGAAGATCTTTTAAGGCTGTGTATCCTAGACTTTGGAGGGACTTGGGAAGAGCATCTTCCTCTAGTAGAGTTTGCCTATAACAACAGTTATCAAGCTAGCATTGGCATGGAATCCTTCGAAGCATTGTATGGACTACCTTGTAGATCACTAACCCATTGGTGGGAATCTACAGAAAGATTATTACTTGGACCAGATATGGTTAGGGAAACGTCCGAGAAGACTGACCTTAGTCGTGGCGAATGAAGATAGCTCAAGATAGGAAGAAATCCTATGCAGAATAGAGAAGGACTGATATTGAATTCAAAGTGGGAGACTTAGTTTTTATCAAAGTGTCACCTCTGAAGAATGTGGTTCGCTTCGGATCGGTAGGGAAGTTGGCACCTAGGTTTGTGGGACCATTTCCCATAACCGATAAGATTGGCCAAATGGCCTATAGAGTAAAGCTTCCAGAAAATTTATCCGGTGTTCATGATGTTTTCCACGTTTCTCATCTGCGGAAGTGTTTGCATGACACCGCGGAAGTTGTTGAGCCAAGCATATTGGAAGAAATGGAAGTAGAGCGGGAGGCGACAGTCAAATGAGTCCCTACTTGGATCAGAAGTTAAGAGGCTCTACAATAAAGAGATCAAGCTAATAAAGGTTCAATGGGGAGATAACCCAGAGGATGCGATTTGGGAGACCGAAGACAAGATTCGTGCTTCGTACCCTTTCCTTTTCGAGGGTATGTTCTTAACTCCTTTTCCAAAATTTTATATGTGCTTGTTTCTATCATTTGATTATATCATATCCATAGTATTTTTGACCTTTAGATAGGAATCCTATGGATGTAAACATGTGTTTGAGACATGTTATGTTTGATGGATGCAAGTGGATGCAAGTGTCTGCTAGTGGATGCCTGTGGATGCATATACACACACATTAGGCACTAGATCGGCTCAATCACTCTCATATTTCATATGGATATGTGTGCATCTTCTTTTCTTTTATGGATGGAAATGGATGTATTAGCATATGGATGTTGCATTTGGACGAATGAGTGTACATACATATAGAACTCACATGTTAGAATAGGATTATTTGCATACATATTGGATACATGACACTAACATACATTGCATTAGGGAGGTCAATTGAATCAGTAGACCGCCTGATCTTCGCATTAGTATTAGGACATATACACAAACCTTTACATATATTCATATAAGCATTAGAAATCCATAAGGACAATGGATGCATTGATTGATGGATGAGCAGATGGATAATAGATGGTAGGATATGCATTCTTCTCAACTTAGAGATTTCGAGGACGAAATACTTCAAGTAGGGGGGAATGTAACACCTTGTAATTTTGTTAACATTAAAGAGGATAAATTAAATAATAATTAATTTAATATTCGGAATTAAGGGAAATGGACGGTGCCATTGTGTCCGTCTCGAAATTCTGGTCAAGATAGACATTGGTTTGCATAAAACGGACACCGTATGAAGAAGTTATGAGGGTTTTAAGTTTGTATATGCGCAGAAGAATCATATATATACGTATGAGTCAGATATGAGTCAAAATCTTATCCATAATGGTTCAAAAATCAAAATTACGTAAGGAGGCAAATTTCCTCTCTAGGGGGTCGACCCCCCTAGAGGGGTGTCGACCGGGTGTCGACGCCAGGGTCGACCCCCCTACGGGGTTGTTGATACCCTTAGGGCTGACGTGGCAGTCGGTTTCGGAGGTGCTGGCAGCTATAAATATGTGTCCATTTCTCATGTTTTCTTCATTAGAAATCGTGGAGGCCAGAAGCTACTGGTGTCTGAACAGAGACAGATCCTATCTTCTACAACAATCAACTTAAGCAAATTAGTTAGAGATTCAAGATCCATTCTTTCTCTATTTTTCTAAACCTAACTCTGTGAGTTCCTAGTTGCTTTTGGATTTAATATTTAAAAGTAAAAATGATATAACTATAGTTTGGATTTGTTCATGTGCCTATGTTATACTGGATTTATTGTATATTGTGAACATATGCCATTCTAAATTGATTATAACTTTGATCTAAATCTCTATCTTGTCGGATCTATTGATCAGGATCTTCACCTTATTTGTGTTAGATCTATTTTTAGCTATTGGATCTAAATCTCTATCTTATTAGATTTATTGAAACTTCTATGACATGTTATGATGTGGATCTTGACCTTATTCATGTTAGATCTATTTTTCTACTATTGGATCTGAATTATGTGGACATCTAAATTATTAATCAGATCTAGTTTATCACCTTATGCCTATCATATTAGATCTAAGCCAGTTGGACATCTTAATTATTAATTTAGATTTATTATGCTTATTATATCATCATAGTTAAGTTAGAATTAGTTAACTGCCACAAGTTCATCAGATTTATGCTTATATGTCCACCCTATCACCATGCTAGTTTATGTTTATGCGTCAACAATCACCTTTGTCATATTCCCATCACTTTTCCCTTTTTATTATGTATGACTAGGCTACTTTCTAGCCTAGATGCCGCCAAATATATGCGAATGCGTTCGTTAGGGAACGAGGGAAAAAGGTTAGAATTGGCATAATTTAAATAATGTTTATATGAATTGGACATATAATTCAAATTGGGGAAGTGGGGGCATAATCACCTATAAAGACATAGGTAAGAATTGGATAAGAACGAAATGTCCAATAATTACAATTAGAAATTGTAACTGCACTTATGACACGAGGTTAGGCTGCATTAATGGTGGAAGTCTGCCCGAACCCGACAGGCATATCCGGCAACCACTAATGTTGAACCTAATGTGAGAGGTCTAAGTGCGCAAATACGAGACAGGCACAGACATGAAGTTAGGCCCAACTTGTGGAATAAGTTTGCCCGGACCCGACCGGCATATCCAGCATCCACAAGTTGTAGGCCTAATATGGGAGGTCTAGCCCATTATAACCATAAATGGACATGGTAATGAATTGGAGTAAACAAGGAATGATAGTAACCTATTATGATTAATTACTTAATGTAAATGTTGTATATAATAGGTAGGCTTGTCCTAGGGACAAGTGGAAATTATAATGTTAGCCGCTTTGTAGTCGGGCTACACAAAGCTAATAGATTGCTCAACGAAGAAGTTTGAAGAAAGAATTTACATCAGAAATCCAGATCGGATCGGAGGGATCTAACTCAAACTCTTTGGTTGTGCTATGGACGAACCAGAATGAAACATGTTGAAAACACAACCGGATCGAATCGGAGGGCACCGATCCGAATCCTCTATGCAGACCCCGATCTGAATCGAAGGAGCAGCCACGGTTGCAGCGCACGATTTATGAAAAGGAGGAGCGGTTATGTCCACTTTATCCCCATGTTCACCCACTAAACTGATGTCTTATCACCACCTTATCCTATCCGAACCCAACTTTTATGGGATAGAGGCCACGTATATCCGAACCGGAGCCATTCCAGGGGGATTTTCCACCTATAAATACACCTCCAAGGCTCATTTGAAGGAATCTTTTGGCATTTTCAGAGTAAAAACTTCCTTGTAAACCGAATTTCATCACCATTTTCAGATTACAATCATCCTTTAAATTATATTTCAGAGGATATTGAGTGAATCCATGCATTGTATGAGCGAAATTGAGTGAGAATCACTGTTGTATTTACATTCAAATCATCAATACAAAGAGTAGAAAGTGGACGTAGGCTATTTAACGTCAAACAACTATAAATCATGTGTTTTCTTCGTTTTTGATTTCATTTCATTAAAAATTATTAGTAGTTTGGGTGTTAGAGCCATTTTTGGATCTAACATTTTGGTGCTTTCATTGAGAGATCTTTGAATTTTCCGCTTTTTGGGATTATTGTTCTACTATTTGGACCTTCAAGTTCAAAGAAATTAATCCTCTGTTTCCGACATTTTCAAGTATTTGCTACATTGAAGAACTGGACATTATGGTTAAGGAAAAGGGAAAGAAGTGCAAGGCGCTCGGGAAAATAAAGCTAATGAAGATTCGTAAGCCATGATTGTAACGAGGTCGAGGGGGCAGAGCGCTGACGTAGGTCGATCCGATCCAGTTGCTCCGAACAGAATGAATGGATCGACCCCGAACCTAAGCAGAGACGCCGATGCTGCTCGAACCCCCCCTCCGAACCGAACCGATTCCAATTCCCTACTCTAACCCGATCCGAATACGACTGAAGCTGGTACCTCTACTCGAGCACCCACCAGTGCTCTGATGCCGGCCGCGACGACTAGTGATCAACCTGCTCCATCTGCACCCATCACACACGGAGACTTTTCATGCCTCCTTGATATGCTTGAAAGTACTAGGGATGCTTTAGAAGCTCACAAGCATGATAGTCTTCGTATGCAAGAGAACATGATCACTATGAGTAGGGAAATCAATGAGCTTCGTAGGCAGAAGACATCCTCTCCAACTTGCCGCCTTGCAGTAGACCAGTCATCATCTTCGGATGAAGAGCGCCTCGTGAAAGAAGGCCACTTGAGCGACCTCAAAATATTGATCAGTTGACCTTTGGATCTTTGGGATCCCATGAAGATACTGCTCGTGTGTTAGGACCTGACAATCCGAGCCTGAGAGAACCTATGTTGCTGCCCATGCGTGGATCCCACGTTCTACCCAGGGATCCTAATATTATCAATCCTACACAAGGATAGCTTCTCCAACCCCTTCCTCCCGTGAATGACCAGGAGTGGAGGGAACAGAGTAGAGCAGCTGCCGCTAGAAATAGGAGGACATCCTCTAATCAGGAGCATAGGGGTAATCTGAACATTAGGGCTAGAGAGCCTGAGCCTACATAAACAAATGCTGATGTATGGGCGATGGTGTGCCAAATCATGTCTGAAAGCCGACACTACACCAATGAGGACTGGGGCATTAAACGAAGTCACCCCCCCTTTACGGATGATATATTGGACTTCCAATTCCCTTGGCGATTTAACTTGCCACAAATGGATAGGTATTCAGGGAGAACCGACCCAGGACAACATCTGATGAGATATGCATGGTTCATGAATGCCACAACAGCTCTGGAGGCTATAAAATGCAAAGCCTTCCCGATTTATCTAGAAGACGTGGCACTAATGTGGTTCACCCGACTACCTCCTAGGTCGATATCAACCTTTAAAGAACTAAGTGAGCGCTTTATGAACCAGTTTCGGCTTCATGCTCGAAAATCTAAAAGCGTCATTGAATTGTCAAGGATTAAATAGGCTCCAGGAGAATTTTTAAAGTCATATTTAGACCGTTTCAACATGGCTGTTACCGAAGTCAGCGACCCTTATGAACCTACCATTTTGATTGCCTTAATAGAAGGAGTTGGTCCTGACATAGAATTCGGGGATTACTTATCTGGAAAACCGCCCCTACTAGGGAATTATTTTACGAAAACGCCAATATTCGCTTGAGACGAGAGGAAGCCCATGCAAATAGAAAAAGAAAATAGCAAGGGGCTTCTAAGGAAGATATTCAAAACAATGTTGCAGTAAAGCAGTCTGGCGATAGCTCGGGAAGAGTCGAAGTGAACATCGGCAACAAGAACAAAGGTTATAACAACAGAAATGGCAACGACAGTAGAAGGAATAGAAATCGAGGGAACAACGCCAGTAAAAGACCTCGATTCCAAACTTTTGAGAACTATTCGCCATTGAGTGACACACTGGAAAACATTTATCTAGATACATATAATGTATTGCAATATAAAAAGCCACCACCTAGAGACCCAACCGAAAAAGAGATCGCTATGGGAAAGTTTTGTTTGTTCCATGGAACCCACGGTCATTCTACCTACAAATAATATCGTTTGAGAGATGTAGTTGAGAAATTGCTGCGGGAAGGGAAGCTAGACGAGTATAAGGTTGCTCTACGGGACAGGGGCAAGGAGGGCAAGCCCCGAACCAAAATCAGCCTACTTCCAAACCCACAGCCCAACAGAAAGGTAAAGGGATAGTTATCAATACCATTATAGGCAAACCCCATATAGCTAGCCATAGTTACAAAGCAATGGATTAGTACGTTAATGCCGCCAAGCACCTTGAAGTAGGAGAGTGCAGTAACCTCGAAGGCATCACTCCAGTAAAGCAACAGAAGACAATGTCAGATGACGTCATATTCCGTAGTAGAGACGACACTGGAATTCAATCACCCACTGAAGATCCACTGGTAATTACTACAACCATTGGCCCCACTATGGTTCATAAAGTGTTGGTGGACAATGGAAGCTCGGTTAATATCCTCTTTAGGAAAGCCTTTGAAAAAAATGAAAGTCGAAGCTAAAGACTTGAAGCCATGCGAAGGATGGGCTACAATGGGGCATCGACGGCTCCGATGGGATATGTTGAATGACCGGTGACATTAGGGCAGGGAGATCGCCAGAGAGTGAGAATCCTCCCATTTGTAGTTTTGGATGTTGAGTCACCTTACAATGCCTTATTGGGCCGACCGGCTCTCGCGGAGTTTAAGGCATGTTTTGCACCTTGGTGTCTACTGCTTAAATTCCCAACTGACGCAGGAGTAAGGGTGATGAGAGGTGACCAAGCTACGGGATGAGCTTGCTACATGACAGAGTTGAAGATGCTAATGAAGGGGTTGAATATAGAACCCAAGAGTACTTCTCCCCCCTCAAAGGAAAATTCAGCATAGCAATTAAGGGGTCCAGCCTTAAGAGAGTCGCCCGGAGACGCACTCGAGGATATAGATCCCAGAGAGGATAGGAAACCATAGGACCGAAAGGCATCTCCCAATGAAATGACAGTGGACATCTCTATTGATGATGTGGATTCGACAAAAGTATTGAAGATTGGATCGCCGCTAGATCCAATTCGAGCGAAAGAGTTGGCTGACTTTTTGAAGGAAAATCTGGATGTGTTTGCCTGGACTCACGCTGACATGTGTGGGATATCGCCTGCTATTATGAGCCATTATTTGAGTATCAACCCAAAACACCCACCAGTCAAGAAGAAGAGGCGGATGTTATGCCTGGAGCGGTCAGCGGCCTTGAAGGAAGAAGTGGAAAAATTAAAGGATAATGGATTCATCATGGACTCGAAATATCCCAATTGGATATCGAATCCTGTCCTGGTCAAAAAATCTAACGGGAAGTGGCGTACGTGCATTGACTTCTCTGACCTGAACAAGGCTTGTCCGAAAGATAGCTTTCCTCTTCCCAAGATTGATCAACTAGTTGACTCAACGGCCGGACACGAGCTCCTATCCTTTATGGATGCCTATTCGGTATACAATCAAATTCCCATGCACATACCAGATCAGGAGCACACAAGTTTCATCAGAGACTTGAGTTTTTATTTCTATGTGGTAATGCCATTTGGATTAAAGAATGCAGGAGCCACATATCAGCGCTTGGTCAACCGCATGTTCTATAATCAAACCGTAAAAACCATGGAAGTCTATGTGGACGACATGCTTGTGAAGTCTAGACAGTCTTCTGATCATACAAAAGACTTAGCAGAGATGTTTGGCATTCTACGAAGGTATGGGATAAAGTTGAACCCTCTAAAATATTCGTTTGGGGTCGCATCTGGGAAATTCCTTGGGTTCATCGTGAGTTCTCGCGGGATTGAGATAAATCCTAGTCAGATAGCAGCAATAAGGAATATTGAAGAACCATGAAAGATTAAGGACGTTCAGAGCCTGGTAAGAAAAGTTGCTGCATTAAGCAGGTTTATCTCCAAAGCCACAGATAAGTGTGTCCCTTTCTTCGATTTGATAAAATGGGGGAAACGTAACTTCGACTGGACTCCCGATTGTGTGGAGGCTTTCCAGAATCTATTAGACTTATTAGAGAAGCCTTCGATATTGTCTAAACCTGTGGAACATGAGGATTTGTTCGTCTACCTGGCGGTGTCGTCTCATGCTGTCAGCACAGCATTGGTGTGTGAAGAAGACAAGTTCCAGAGGCCTGTATACTACGTAAGCAAGAAGCTAGCCACTGCAGAGCGTAATTATCAAAGAACAGAAAGGCTTGCTTACAGCCTCCTGATTACTTCCCGAAAGCTCCGCCATTACTTTCAAGCTCATCCGATAGTTGTATACACTGATCAAACTTTAAGGCAAGTGTTACAAAGACCCGAAGCATCGAGGTGATTACTTAAGTGGAATATCGAGTTGAGCCAATTCGATTTGAATTTTCAACCGCGGAAATCATAAGGGGGCAGGCCTTAGCCGATTTCATAGCAGTATTCACGATACCCGCAGAAGAAACGGTGGATGACAAGGTTGTTGCTTCTGAACACAAGTTAGAGCTTAGTCCGTGGAAGCTATATATGGACGGGGCCAAGAATGATCGAAGATCCAATGCTGGAGTTGTTTTAATCACTCCTGAAGGATGATCTATTTACTACGCCTTGCAGTTGGAATTTCCTGCTACCAATAACGATTCCGAGTATGAAGCCCTGATTGTGGGGCTAAAGCTCGCCAAGGAATCAGGAGTAAAAACACTGGATATATGCTGTGACTTCAAGATTGTTGTCTGCCAGGTACAAAAGGAGTTTGTTACCAAAGGACCTCGGCTTGTTACTTATCTTAGAAAAGTAAAGGAGTTATTGGGCAATTTGGAGCGTTATAGCATAACACACATTCCAAGAGCAGAGAATCAGAAAGCAAACCGGTTGGCAAAACTAGCAAGTTCTGACAACCCTGATGAAACTAAAATGGTTCCAATAGAGATATTGGAGTCACCAAGTTTCGACCTAATGGAGGTGGAACTAGCCCTAGAAGCCGAGCCAAAGAGGGAGTCATGGATGACACCAATCAAAGAACTTCCTCAAGAGCGGAATTCTCCCATTGAAGAAAAGCGAAAGACGAGCTGTAATACGTAAGGCTGCAAGATACGTTTTACAGGACGACGTCCTTTATCGCCAAGGGTTTTCCATGACTTTACTACGGTGTATTGCACACGACGACATCAAATGTGTACTGGAGGAAGTACATGAAGGTGAGTGTGGAGACCACACCGGGGGCCAAACCCTAGCAAAGAAAGTGTTGCGGTATGGACATTTTTGGCCTACCGTGAATAAAGACGCAGATGATTATTCACGACGCTGCGACAAATGTCAAAGATTCGCCAAAATTCCCAAAGCACCTCCAACTTGGCTTAAGTCAATGGTAAGCCCATGGTCGTTTGCTATGTGGGGAATCGATATTGTTGGAGTGTTACCCATCATCGAAGGAGGAGCAAAGTACGCAATTGTTGCCGTGGATTTCACAAAGTGGGTGGAAGCCGAACCCTTAACCACGATCATGGTAAGAAAGGTGATAAGTTTTGTGTTCAGAAACATTATCTGCCGATTTGGGATATCGAAGAGCATTATAACTGATAATGGGACATAGTTCGACAGCGCCGAATTTAGAAACTTTTTTCAGTACAAGATCAATAAAAGGTATGCTGTTGTAGCTCACCCGTAGACAAATGGGCAGGTTGAAGCCATAAACAAAGTCATTAAATCTATTCTTAAGAAGCGGTTGGAACGGGCCAAAGCCAAGTGGGTGGATGAGCTGCCACTTACTTTGTGGGCCTATAGAACAACCTTTAAGACGACAACTGGCCATACTCCCTTTTCACTCTCCTTCAGATCAAAGGCAGTGATCCCGGTGGAGCTCGAATTCCCCTCTCATAGGGTGACATACTATAACCCAATGACGAATAAAGCACTCCTCCTAGAGTCTCTTAACATGGTTGAAGAGAAAAGAGACGAAGCTGACTTGCATGCCTCAAGACATCGACACCAAGTAGCACGTTATTATGACCGAAAAGTTCGCTTCAGGACTTTCGAATCAGGGGATTTAGTGCTAAAACGAATCTTCCTGCCTTCAACCTAATTGGGTCCAAAGTGGGAAGGACCATATGCCATCCAACGGAAGCTTGATACAGGAGCCTTCAAGCTAACGACCGTGGATGGCGAGGAGATTCCCAGAGCTTGGAATGCTCAGTAATTGCGGTGATATCTGAGCTAGATATGTAATATTTTCCTTTTGTCTTTATAGACCATGTAAAAAGGAATGACTTGCCTTGAAAAGTCAGTTCATATGAAAAAAAGATTATAAAGTGGACGTAGGCTACGACTTAGCTGAACCACTATAAAAATATCGTATGTCATTTACTTTCCTGCTTTATTTTTATCTTCTGTATTGTTCTACCATGATTATGAAATACTAAAACATTAAATTAAAAAATTGGAGAAAATTCGTGTGTAGGAGCAAATGAAATGACCGTTTGCATAATAAGACAAAAGGAATGGGAAGACGACATTCCTAACTCTAACTCTCGTGAATCGAGAGAGAGTATAAAGGACGGGAAGACGGCGTCCCTTGAGGCGTAAAGGTGCACCGCGGTAAGAGACCGCCTCAATAATACTCTAACCTGGTTAAGAGACAGGAGAGTATAAAGATGCTAGAAGGATAAACATCATCGACAAAAGAAATTTAGCCCCACCAGAGAGTCAGTGGCAACTGAATGTAGAATTTAATCAATCTCGAATAAGCCTTAGTTGGTCAGTCTATTCAAGATTGGTTGGGGGCATATATATACACATGTTCCCTTAATGATGGCTTTATTGTACAATTATAATATGACATGTTGTTTATCAGAATTCTGACTTAAATAATGAATTTGCAGACATTTGACGTTGCAGGAAATAAATTACTTTATTCACAAGTACATGGATTTACATAGGAAAATTAGACAAAGGATGCGAGGGCCGCGCTCGCTACAACAACAGCGAACCAGGAGATAAAATGACAAAGGACAAAGCCACTGTTTATTTGGGCTTTAGAGTAGACTTTGCTTTCTTGACAGAGTTAAGCTTTTATTTCTCCTCTTTGTCAGCTTCACTAATAATACGTTTTTGCTTCTTCTTCTCTGAAATTGAGGTGCTGGAGTCCGCGGATTTCTTCCCAGGAATTGGAGCACTGGGGTCAACAGAAGATTTTTTAGCAAGTTCCTCCATAATTGATCTAGTTGAAAGTTTGACAACTAACCTTGATCCGGGAGGCATCACAGCGAGAGGCTTGAGACTTTCGGGGTCTGTTTCTTCGACTTTCACCTATATGCGCTTGTCCTGTTTGGCCTTTATCTCGGCCAAAGTCATGTCATCGACTGTAATGACCCGGGATTTCGACCAACTAATTTTAAATATTTAGAATGGATTTAAATATTTAGTTGATAATATAAATCAATTTTTATATTAGAGTTATCGATTTGATAATCAATTTCGATTTAAAAATCGAATATATTAAATTATCAAAATAAGGAATTAGCGAATAATTTAATTCGAAGTGGAAACTGATTTGAAAACAGTTCAGATGATCAATACATAATACTGTTTGAATTAGAATAATAATATTCAATAATTATCGAAGAATTTAAATGGTTTGAAATTTAAATTAAATCGATTTAAATTAATATCTGTTCTGGATGATCGAACTGGACTTCGATACTTATCCCAGTGGGTTCGGAATAATGGGTAAACCCTAGAAACGCCAGTTGTTGCGTTCGAAAAGGAGTTCAGAATCTTGAGTATTTTAAATTAAATAAAATCATATAGGTTTAGTTCAAAACTAAATTAATTAAATAAAAAGAAGTGGATCTCCTTCTTCCAACTAACCCAATGTCGTGCTCCCTTTATAACCACTAAATAAAACATGTTGTGCTCCCTGTACAACCACAAATAAAATGACCTCTCTGTTCAAATGGAAACCGTACCCTTTGTTTATAAAAACCCGCGATGCCTCGCCTACTACTCAAAAACTAAATCCAAAGCTTCAGTAAATTAAAAATGGGGAATCGAGTTCGTGTAGATGGGTTCGAGCGTCATGCTCGACGCTCATATTTTCACCACAACGTAGATTAGGGCTGGGAACCGCATACGTTTCAGAGGAAGGGTAGGGCGCGAGTTGATCTACTGGTGGAGAGGAGTACGATGGCGACAATTAACTGACAGTACGATGAAATCAACGAAGGGAAGTCGCGGATTTTGTTCGAACTCATACCGTTCGATTTGGGCATCACGTTTCAGATGATTTGGGAAACTCGCGAACGATTTATTGGGTATCAAAATGGATGGTGGCGCAAGTAGAGGGCATCGGGAGTTGGTGCTGAACTGGGATGAAGTTGCGATGTCCAGATGTTCGGTGGTGAGGTACGAACGATGAACGGAACTGAGCGACAGTAGGGTAAGTATTGGCAGATGATGTCGAGTGATGATCTCGGGGATGATAGCGATGAAGGCTGTTTGATGTAGGAGGAAGTTTTTCTTGATTAAGGTAATTTTATCTATTTTATTTCTAATTGAAACTATTTAGGGAATTAGTTTATATAAAAATAAATAGATTAATGTATATGATTAGTCAAATTTGCTAAATGGATTATATATATATATGTATATATATAGTCACGATAACTTAAATAAAATATTTAGCCGTGATTAAAGGAGATTAGGAAATTTAATTATTCGTTTGAATAGTTAATTTAAATAAATATTAATCAATAAATTTAAATTTAATTATCGTAGGTACAAGGTAGACGACTCGAGTAAATTCATAGCCGAGACGTTATGGAAATTTGAATGGATATTCGACAAAAGATAATACGGTGAGTAAATCTCACTCACCTGTTTGTTTAGAATTATTTTTACATCGTTAAAATAATTGTTGTTGCTTGTTTGAATGCTGTTTAGTCTGATTGTTTTTAAAAAATATATATAGTTATTTAGGGTTGGTTGACTATTATATATATATATTGGGTTGATGATTGGTTGGATTCCCGCAGTTTCATTAGCGGATGCCCGCGGTACCATAGCGGATGATTACCCTATACGCCCCACGCTATGATTAGTGGATGACCTTCTATACCGCGATATCCTGCCTCGAAGCAGGATGGGTATTACTATGTTGACTAACGTCTGTGGATGCAGGAAAACAGGTTGGAGGAATCCAACTGGATTCCTCAAAAATATATTATCTGTTTGTTGTTTGTTTGATTTCATATATATTCATATATGATGTGTTAAAAATCAAATGATTGAAAATTGGTTGATTTGATTGTTGAAATTATCCCTGGGCTTGAATATTGATTTATTTAAAATATCAAAAAGGGTATTTGAAATTTAAAAGGGGAATTCTATTTTTATAAATAGAATTTGAATTTTTAATGAAGTATAGAAACATTAGCTTGTTGTGAATACATATGAACAAGGAATCGAATTTATAAACTTTGTTTATAAATGGAAATATGGAATTTGAATCGAATTTATAAACTTTGTTTATAAATGAAATTATGGGTTTTGAATCGAATTTATAAACTTTGTTTATAAATGAAATTATGGGTTTTGAATCGAATTTATAAACTTTGTTTATAAATAAAAATATAGGTTTTGAATCGAATTTATAAAGTTGTTATAAATGAAAAAGATGGGATTTGAATTGAATTTATAAACGTTGTTTATAAATGGAAAGATGGGATTTGAATTGAATTTATAAACGTTGTTTATAAATGGAAAGGTGGGATTTTGAATTGAAGTTATAAACGTTGTTTATAAATAATGCAGAGAATTCAAATAGAATTTGAATAATCAAATTCAAATGGACTTTAACCTATAGAATTTGAATATAGAATTCCAATGGACTTTAATCTGTAGAATTTGACAATAGAATTCAAATGAAGTTTAAATAAAGAGAATTCAAATAGAATTGAATTGGAATTTGAATAAGAAGTTGATAAGGAAACGAGAGTATAAGCATAATTAGAATTTGTTAATATGCAGTTAAAATATATTTGAACATGTCATGTTCAAATATGAAGGTGAAATAGACTGAAAGGTTAAGCAACAGATTTAATTAACAAATTGAGTTAAAACGATTGGTATAGTTAAAATAGATTGGACAGGCATAAATATACAGGAGACAGGTATGGAATAAAGTATAGAAGTGAAATAAATAGAATGCCCGACAAAAAGGTACGTATTTAATTTCCATATGAGATTTTATGCGCCGTATCGGCAAGCCGCTTGGCTTTTTCTTTTTCTTTTTGAGATAAGAAGGACCGGGAAAGCTATTTGAAATTTCCCGATGCTCCCGGTACAAAGGAGGTTATGGCGAATTTTTCCGGAAATTTAAGGAGATAGAATATTTTTAAGATAATTTGATAGTTAGAAATTAACATATCAAAATATATAGAAGTCGATAGGAAAACGAACTTAGAAATAGAATAGTATAATAAAAAAAGGAAGACTAGGAATAAAATCTAGTAAGAATAGAAAGAGAAAATGTATATGTGGTTGAAGGTGAATAATCAGTTGTATGGTATTGATTATTCGAGTAAGTAGTCTTGTCTGTTTTGACGTTAAATGTTATCCAGTCAAGGTCTGAGAGGTAATTATACCCCAACTTGGTTGACTTCATGATATACCGATAAGTAGCAAGATTCAGGCTCGAAGATCAATGTGGAATAAGAATTAGTTAAATACTGTATTTGGGTTGTCGTAACGATGTTTTATACAACATCTGTTTTAACCCAAATATGTGCAAAGCTTGGAAATAAAATAATGAATATTTCCTAGTATAGAAAATAAAGGAAGGCGATATATGGAAATGTTTTCCAAATAACGTATAAGGCCCATATGGTTATCGAAAATATTTGGTTAACAAATATTGATAAGAAATAGAGAAAGATTTAATTAATGGAATATTAATTAAAGGTTCAATGATTGTTGGATGTTTGGATGAACACTTGTTTTATTCGATAGTTAAATCATCGACTATCGAAACACTTGTTTTTATTCGATAGTTAAATCACAGACTATCGAAGTTTTGACCATCGTTGTCAATATGGAGAGACCGGTTGGATTATTATCCGAAGAACCACTCCATATCGGCAGTAGCGTGCGAATCAGATTATATAAAGATAATCGAAGACGGAGTAGAGTGCAAGGACTTTTTCTATTCATAGAAATAGTACCTTCGGTTCATCCTGTTCCTGGGTGACGTGTATGGATGAATGTCTGACAGAGTATTTCCAGAAAGGTCACGTACATTGATTTCTTCAACCGTACCAAGAGTGGAAGCGGAGAAGGAAACTTCTTTTAGCTAACATGTAATGTACTGTTGAGGACGTAAATCGGTGATTTGATGGATTTGACGATGTGGCATTCGAAGTGAATCTGGTGTGATGATAAAGCGTAGCTTCTAGCCTCATCATCCGGTAAATGACAGAAATCGGGCAAGCAACATGGCTATGTAGGTCGCACCTATTAGGGTGTATAATCACCTGATCTAGAGTTTCATTTACTTCTAAAAATCTATTGTCGATGCTATCCCATTCGGGAAACGGTTGCTGATCCCAATCGTTGGTGATATACATTCGATACACTCAAGCGAAATGAGTGGTCGGTCATGTGTGGCTGAGTTGCAAGATGTTCTTGTTGAACTCGGTGTATTCTCCTCTAGAGATATACCAGCGGAAGGTGCTTCCATACCTTGTCATAGTTGGAAATCCATTACCCAATACGTGCTTACGGTTTTGATTGTATATATATGTGGAACGTGAGATGCAAACGTTCCACTAGATTGTTATTTACTTGATTTAGACATTATTATAATATCAAAAGAGTTTTGATATAAAGATAAGTCAAGTGTTTGGATTCTCATAAGGGAAAAACCCGTTCCATGTTATGCGGCGTGGTCTTATGAAATATCATTTAGTTTTCTGAAACTGTTTTAAACTGTTTACTCATACCAGTCCCATGACTGACCCGGAGTTTATTTTGTTTTGTTCTACCTAAACTCTTGGGTGCCTAAATTTGTACGGGCAGTCAAGTAGTTCAGGATTTTACAGATCTATCTAAAGGAGCTTGGAGCAGGAGGCTTCAGCGTTATCCCGTTATAGTTGTTCCGTTATGTTGTAAATGTTGTACTCTGATAAGTGTATGATATACAGTTAAGATTTTATATTTCAAAGATGTGATATATTATATTTTGTTCCGCTGCGATGTGAGATTCTGTGTTGTTATTTCTGTTCTTCTTCTACCTCTTTCTTCTAAAAAAAAAATGTCTCGTATTTTCGTGATATTTGGGTTGGACGTATGATGTATATAGTCAACTCTGATGTTATGGAAATGCGGGTCACTACAGTTGGTATCAGAGCTTAGGTTGAGCGAATACCTAGGCTGTGTGGAAATGTGCTCATTAGAGATAGGATCAGTAGTATCCTAGAATGAGTTGAGTGTATATATATACGAGAGAGCGTATTTGTTATTTGATATAAAAACTGTTTTATATTGTGTTGACTAGTCTGTTGAGTGGATTATAAATTTTGGTCGAATCGTGGGACGCCACGATGTCGATAGGAGTTTATAAACACTTGAACAGAAGATTGGACATGATATTGTTTTTAAATAGTTAAGTTGATTGTTAGGATTATAATCGAATTAGATTATAAAACAGAAATAGTTATATATATAACCAATGGAATTTGTATATGAAATCAAATACAAATGAGATTAATTGAAATTGAATTCCAACCAGAATTCAGAATTTAAAATCCTGGGAGTTTGGAAAATATTTTTCTAAATGGATTTTGAAAGAAATATAGCACTGGACTCATTCAGTGGCTGGGAAATAATTCTGATGATGGTCGCAACATCATCAGTGTTCATTTTCGAGTTTCTAAGTGATGAATTGCTGCCTTAGAAAAGTTTTGATGGAAATTTGTTTGAATAGAAACAAGTGGTTTGAAAATTCAAATGTTTTGAATTTGAGATAGATATAAATATATGTATATATTTATATTACTTCAGAGGAATTTTGAAATGTGAAATGGGAATATAGATTTCAAATAGAAGTAAATTAAAGGAATTTGAATATATATATAATTCAAATAGAAGTGAAATAGAAATTGTATAAGAAAAATTGAAATGGAATTTGAATTCAATGGAATTCAAATGGATTTGAATAAAGAAAAGTCAAATGGAGATTTGAATATTAGAATCCAAATGGAGAATGGTTAAATAGAATTCAAAGAAAACAAAAGGAGTTGAAATAGAATTTAAATTCAAAGGAATTTAAATAGAAATCGAATAAAGGATTTCAAATGGAATTTGAATAAAGGATTTGAAATAGGTTTTGAACGAAGGATTTCAAATAGAAATTGAAGACAAGAAATTCAAATAGAAATTGAATAGAAGGAAATTCAAATATAGAGTTTGAATAAAGAGATTCAAATGGAATTTGAATAGTGTAGATATAGAGGACTTGAAAATTTGAAGAGAAATAGATCGGGAATATTATGAAATGGACTTGATATATATTAAAAATATATCAGAGTGGAGTTGAATTTATTATAAACGAAGTTAAAACGTTTATATTTATAAATATAATTAAAACAAGCTCGCCATAACACGGCAGTTCGTAAATTGGCGATTCGAACTTCAATCGAGTATACAGGACTCAAATTAAGTCGGAATTCTTTGAAACAAGAATCATCGGGACCAGTTGAACAATAGTTTTCTAATGAAAGAGAAAAATCTGGATTTCGTCGTATAGATTTTGAGTTATGTCAAGATCAAATTTTTAGAAAAGCAGCGCCAAAACCATTATAAAACCATAACGGTTTAATTAAATAAACAGAAGGATTTCTAGGAAATAAAATCCGAATTTGGCCATGAGAAAAATATAGACATGAGTTATAAAATGAATGTGAACTCCAGTGAAGTAGATAAAATGATTTGGGAAACAATGATCATATTTCTGATTATTGAATAGAATTAACTAAATTATGGAATAATTAGTTAAAGGAATTTTGAATCAAAAATGGGTTTTGGATAAGTGAAAGAGATTGAGGATTTATATTCGAAATCGAATATATAACTCGAGTTGAAAATATAATTAGATAAGTTTATAATTAAGTTGACATATATTTGAACAAGTCATATTCAAATAAAAAGGGTGAAATAGGCCAAACGATTAATTAGCAACAAGTTAATGGGAAATTGGAATGGTTGAAATTAAATTTAACTTAAGTAAGTTAAATGGATCGAAACGAATAAATTGTGTAAAATCAATGTGAATGAAATATGAATATGGTGTGAATAAAGGAAAAACCAAAAGAGTTAAAAAGAAAATATATTTGTAAGTCAAATATAAAGGAAAAATATTTGTAAAACAAATACAAAGGAAGTTATGTGCAAACAAATGGAAAAGGAAATATTTGTAAAAACATTTACAAATAGATTCAATGGAAATATTTATTTATAGAAAATAAATAGAATGTTATAAATAAGATATTTATTTGTTAAATAAATGGAATTTAATCAAAGGAATATTCAGAAGATGAATAGAAAATGGAAATATGTTTTAACAGATAAATAGAAAAGATTAGTTTATAAATAACAGTTTATAAATTAAATTAAAAATTTATCATTCGATAAATGGAATATATAAGTCTGAACTTATATAGAGAAGAGATATTGGTTTTTAACATCGATAGTTTTAAATTTGAAGGGGTACACAACACTTGCATAAGTAAAGTAACGCTATTAAAGAGAACATTTATAAAGTGAAGAACCGTTACTAAAAGTAAATCTTTATAAATGAATAAACGTTATACAATAGGAGTTATTCGAATAGGAGAAGTCGATTAGAGTTAGAATAAATCGATTAGAGTAAGAATTAACCAGTTAGAGTTAATCAGTTAGGGTTAATCCGTAGAGTTAATTGAATGTTACTTATTCAATTTGAATTTATCGAATATTTGTTATTCAAAATAAGAGTTAACCAGGTAGAGTAAATTGAACATAGTTAATCGAATTAGGATTTAATTGAATGTTAGTTATTCAGTCAAAGTTGATCGAATATAGTTATTGAGATAGTGTTAGTCAAACATAGTTACTCAGGATACGTTGCCATTTCGTACGACTACTAGCGAAATTCGCAGGGCTGCAGATAGCCTAGGGCGGTCGGATGTTTCCTGGGGGAATCAGGCGTAACCATTGTGATCGCTGCGATCTAGAGTCAAGCGAATGGAGTTTAATCGAATATAGTTTATTCGAATAGAGTTAAAGGAGTTATCGAATATAGTTTATTCGAAAGGAATTATCAAATTTGGTTATTCGAAAGGAGTTACCAATTATTAGTAAATCAAAGAAGTTATCGATTTTAGTTTAATCGAAAAGAGTTATCGATTAGTTTAATCGAAGTGAGTTATAGAATATTGGTTATTCGAAGGAGTTATCGAATTTAATTATTCGATGGAGTTAATCGAAGAGAGTTAAATCAAGTTGAGTTAATTGATAAGAGTAAATTGAATAGAGTAAATCGAATATAGTTTATTCGAAGAAAGATTTTCGAATCTAGTTATTCAAAAGAGAGATTATCGAATATAGTTATTCGAAGGGAGGAGTTATCGAATATGGAATCTATTCGAAAGAGAGTTATGCAAGGAAGTTTGAAATGTTGAGTATCAACATAAATAAGTTTTGAAAAGTTAATGGGTTTGTAGCACTTTTTCTACCTTAGCAATTTCGAGGACGAAATTATTTTAAGTGGGGAAGATTGTAATGACCCGGGATTTCGACCAACTAATTTTAAATATTTAGAATGGATTTAAATATTTAGTTGATAATATAAATCAATTTTTATATTAGAGTTATCGATTTGATAATCAATTTCGATTTAAAAATCGAATATATTAAATTATCAAAATAAGGAATTAGCGAATAATTTAATTCGAAGTGGAAACTGATTTGAAAACAGTTCAGATGATCAATACATAATACTGTTTGAATTAGAATAATAATATTCAATAATTATCGAAGAATTTAAATGGTTTGAAATTTAAATTAAACCGATTTAAATTAATATCTGTTCTGGATGATCGAACTGGACTTCGATACTTATCCCAGTGGGTTCGGAATAATGGGTAAACCCTAGAAACGCCAGTTGTTGCGTTCGAAAAGGAGTTCAGAATCTTGAGTATTTTAAATTAAATAAAATCATATAGGTTTAGTTCAAAACTAAATTAATTAAATAAAAAGAAGTGGATCTCCTTCTTCCAACTAACCCAATGCCGTGCTCCCTTTATAACCACTAAATAAAACATGTTGTGCTCCCTGTACAACCACAAATAAAATGACCTCTCTGTTCAAATGGAAACCGTACCCTTTGTTTATAAAAACCCGCGATGCCTCCCCTACTACTCAAAAACTAAATCCAAAGCTTCAGTAAATTAAAAATGGGGAATCGAGTTCGTGTAGATGGGTTCGAGCGTCATGCTCGACGCTCATATTTTCACCACAACGTAGATTAGGGCTGGGAACCGCATACGTTTCAGAGGAAGGGTAGGGCGCGAGTTGATCTACCGGTGGAGAGGAGTACGATGGCGACAATTAACTGACAGTACGATGAAATCAACGAAGGGAAGTCGCGGATTTTGTTCGAACTCATACCGTTCGATTTGGGCATCACGTTTCAGATGATTTGGGAAACTCGCGAACGATTTATTGGGTATCAAAATGGATGGTGGCGCAAGTAGAGGGCATCGGGAGTTGGTGCTGAACTGGGATGAAGTTGCGATGTCCAGATGTTCGGTGGTGAGGTACGAACGATGAACGGAACTGAGCGACAGTAGGGTAAGTATTGGCAGATGATGTCGAGTGATGATCTCGGGGATGATAGCGATGAAGGCTGTTTGATGTAGGAGGAAGTTTTTCTTGATTAAGGTAATTTTATCTATTTTATTTCTAATTGAAACTATTTAGGGAATTAGTTTATATAAAAATAAATAGATTAATGTATATGATTAGTCAAATTTGCTAAATGGATTATATATATATATGTATATATATAGTCACGATAACTTAAATAAAATATTTAGCCGTGATTAAAGGAGATTAGGAAATTTAATTATTTGTTTGAATAGTTAATTTAAATAAATATTAATCAATAAATTTAAATTTAATTATCGTAGGTACAAGGTAGACGACTCGAGTAAATTCATAGCCGAGACGTTATGGAAATTTGAATGGATATTCGACAAAAGATAATACGGTGAGTAAATCTCACTCACCTGTTTGTTTAGAATTATTTTTACATCGTTAAAATAATTGTTGTTGCTTGTTTGAATGCTGTTTAGTCTGATTGTTTTTAAAATATATATATAGTTATTTAGGGTTGGTTGACTATTATATATATATATTGGGTTGATGATTGGTTGGATTCCCGCAGTTTCATTAGCGGATGCCCGCGGTACCATAGCGGATGATTACCCTATACGCCCCACGCTATGATTAGTGGATGACCTTCTATACCGCGATATCCTGCCTCGAAGCAGGATGGGTATTACTATGTTGACTAACGTCTGTGGATGCAGGAAAACAGGTTGGAGGAATCCAACTGGATTCCTCAAAAATATATTATCTGTTTGTTGTTTGTTTGATTTCATATATATTCATATATGATGTGTTAAAAATCAAATGATTGAAAATTGGTTGATTTGATTGTTGAAATTATCCCTGGGCTTGAATATTGATTTATTTAAAATATCAAAAAGGGTATTTGAAATTTAAAAGGGGAATTCTATTTTTATAAATAGAATTTGAATTTTTAATGAAGTATAGAAACATTAGCTTGTTGTGAATACATATGAACAAGGAATCGAATTTATAAACTTTGTTTATAAATGGAAATATGGAATTTGAATCGAATTTATAAACTTTGTTTATAAATGAAATTATGGGTTTTGAATCGAATTAATAAACTTTGTTTATAAATGAAATTATGGGTTTTGAATCGAATTTATAAACTTTGTTTATAAATAAAAATATAGGTTTTGAATCGAATTTATAAAGTTGTTATAAATGAAAAAGATGGGATTTGAATTGAATTTATAAACGTTGTTTATAAATGGAAAGATGGGATTTGAATTGAATTTATAAACGTTGTTTATAAATGGAAAGGTGGGATTTTGAATTGAAGTTATAAACGTTGTTTATAAATAATGCAGAGAATTCAAATAGAATTTGAATAATCAAATTCAAATGGACTTTAACCTATAGAATTTGAATATAGAATTCCAATGGACTTTAATCTATAGAATTTGACAATAGAATTCAAATGGAGTTTAAATAAAGAGAATTCAAATAGAATTGAATTGGAATTTGAATAAGAAGTTGATAAGGAAACGAGAGTATAAGCATAATTAGAATTTGTTAATATGCAGTTAAAATATATTTGAACATGTCATGTTCAAATATGAAGGTGAAATAGACTGAAAGGTTAAGCAACAGATTTAATTAACAAATTGAGTTAAAACGATTGGTATAGTTAAAATAGATTGGACAGGCATAAATATACAGGAGACAGGTATGGAATAAAGTATAGAAGTGAAATAAATAGAATGCCCGACAAAAAGGTACGTATTTAATTTCCATATGAGATTTTATGCGCCGTATCGGCAAGCCGCTTGGCTTTTTCTTTTTCTTTTTGAGATAAGAAGGACCGGGAAAGCTATTTGAAATTTCCCGATGCTCCCGGTACAAAGGAGGTTATGGCGAATTTTTCCGGAAATTTAAGGAGATAGAATATTTTTAAGATAATTTGATAGTTAGAAATTAACATATCAAAATATATAGAAGTCGATAGGAAAACGAACTTAGAAATAGAATAGTATAATAAAAAAAGGAAGACTAGGAATAAAATCTAGTAAGAATAGAAAGAGAAAATGTATATGTGGTTGAAGGTGAATAATCAGTTGTATGGTATTGGTTATTCGAGTAAGTAGTCTTGTCTGTTTTGACGTTAAATGTTATCCAGTCAAGGTCTGAGAGGTAATTATACCCCAACTTGGTTGACTTCATGATATACCGATAAGTAGCAAGATTCAGGCTCGAAGATCAATGTGGAATAAGAATTAGTTAAATACTGTATTTGGGTTGTCGTAACGATGTTTTATACAACATCTGTTTTAACCCAAATATGTGCAAAGCTTGGAAATAAAATAATGAATATTTCCTAGTATAGAAAATAAAGGAAGGCGATATATGGAAATGTTTTCCAAATAACGTATAAGGCCCATATGGTTATCGAAAATATTTGGTTAACAAATATTGATAAGAAATAGAGAAAGATTTAATTAATGGAATATTAATTAAAGGTTCAATGATTGTTGGATGTTTGGATGAACACTTGTTTTATTCGATAGTTAAATCATCGACTATCGAAACACTTGTTTTTATTCGATAGTTAAATCACAGACTATCGAAGTTTTGACCATCGTTGTCAATATGGAGAGACCGGTTGGATTATTATCCGAAGAACCACTCCATATCGGCAGTAGCGTGCGAATCAGATTATATAAAGATAATCGAAGACGGAGTAGAGTGCAAGGACTTTTTCTATTTATAGAAATAGTACCTTCGGTTCATCCTGTTCCTGGGTGACGTGTATGGATGAATGTCTGACAGAGTATTTCCAGAAAGGTCACGTACATTGATTTCTTCAACCGTACCAAGAGTGGAAGCGGAGAAGGAAACTTCTTTTAGCTAACATGTAATGTACTGTTGAGGACGTAAATCGGTGATTTGATGGATTTGACGATGTGGCATTCGAAGTGAATCTGGTGTGATGATAAAGCGTAGCTTCTAGCCTCATCATCCGGTAAATGACAGAAATCGGGCAAGCAGCATGGCTATGTAGGTCGCACCTATTAGGGTGTATAATCACCTGATCTAGAGTTTCATTTACTTCTAAAAATCTATTGTCGATGCTGTCCCATTCGGGAAACGGTTGCTGATCCCAATCGTTGGTGATATACATTCGATACACTCAAGCGAAATGAGTGGTCGGTCATGTGTGGCTGAGTTGCAAGATGTTCTTGTTGAACTCGGTGTATTCTCCTCTAGAGATATACCAGCGGAAGGTGCTTCCATACCTTGTCATAGTTGGAAATCCATTACCCAATACGTGCTTGCAGTTTTGATTGTATATATATGTGGAACGTGAGATGCAAACGTTCCACTAGATTGTTATTTACTTGATTTAGACATTATTATAATATCAAAAGAGTTTTGATATAAAGATAAGTCAAGTGTTTGGATTCTCATAAGGGAAAAACCCGTTCCGTGTTATGCGGCGTGGTCTTATGAAATATCATTTAGTTTTCTGAAACTGTTTTAAACTGTTTACTCATACCAGTCCCATGACTGACCCGGAGTTTATTTTGTTTTGTTCTACCTAAACTCTTGGGTGCCTAAATTTGTACGGGCAGTCAAGTAGTTCAGGATTTTACAGATCTATCTAAAGGAGCTTGGAGCAGGAGGCTTCAGCGTTATCCCGTTATAGTTGTTCCGTTATGTTGTAAATGTTGTACTCTGATAAGTGTATGATATACAGTTAAGATTTTATATTTCAAAGATGTGATATATTATATTTTGTTCCGCTGCGATGTGAGATTCTGTGTTGTTATTTCTGTTCTTCTTCTACCTCTTTCTTCTAAAAAAAAAATGTCTCGTATTTTCGTGATATTTGGGTTGGACGTATGATGTATATAGTCAACTCTGATGTTATGGAAATGCGGGTCACTGCATCGACGTTCCTCGAAGCTCCAGTCACAACAACATCATCCTCCTCTTCATGTCCCTCCTCACCATCATCTTCTATCAGACAATCTATCGTTTCCCCATAGTCAGAAGTCTCGGTGATGGGGGGAACAGAAGCTTTGTCAGTAACCTTCTCTCTCTTGTCCTCGACTCCTCTTCCAGATTCAGAGACATTGACTTTATCCCGCTTCTCCTGAGTTTCTTCAGTAGACCCTTCACCTGGTGTTGTCTTCTGTGAGTCGCCGATTTTATCAGTTGACTTGGTACCTACAGGACGAGAAGTAATAGTTATTAATTCAGGAGAAAACGCAGGACTTTCAATTGTTTGTCCAATAATGTGACGAAAGGTCGAGACAGCTTTGGCAAATTGAGGTGAAGAAGTAGAAATACCCTCAGCAGATTTCTCAACTTGAGCAGCAAGGACTTCGGGAGTCAATCCAGTAGTAGAAGGTAGGGAAGAAGCCTTGGGGATCTCTGGCCTTTCTGGATCATACCCCTCTACTATAGCAGTTTCGACTGTGGCAGAAGAAGAACCAGTTTCAATGGTATCCTTTCCCTTGGCTTGACGTCTTCCCTCCTCCATAGCAGCGACAATAAGTTTACGTCCTTCATCTAAGAGGGTTGTTTCTTCACCTCTTAAGTAATTCTCCATCAGCTTGTCCTCATCAATTGAGTTAACCCCAAGCTCTGCTTTCTCCTACTCGACCAATCGGTCCCATGCATACACGAGGGGAAGAGGATAGTCCTTAAGCAAGCAAGATTTCGGTAACGAATCACCTGAGCAAAAAACCCAACCATAGTTTCAACCCTCTCATCCAACTCTCTTTGAGCGTCTTTCAGTTGTTTGTTGACTTCCTCAACTTACTGTAAAGCCGTATTTACATTTCCTTTTGCAAGAGCCTCCCTCGTTTCATCTTCCAATAACTTAGCCTCAAGCTCTGCGTTCTTTCTAGCTAAATCTACTTTCTCTTGAGCGAGACGAGTATTCTCAGATTTGGCATCCTCAGCCCGCTTCTTTAAATCTATCCGCTCCTGACTATGGGATTCAAGCTCGGAATGATAGTGCTTTTGTAATTCCTCGAGTTGCTTCTTATAGTTATCTGCGTCGTGTTGTACAAGAGTAAGCTTAGCTTGGGCATCCTCCAGATCTTTCTCAGAGTTTTCGATGGCCCTCGTATCATACTCAGTAGCGTCAACCATGGTTTTTACATCTGCCATCAGATCACTAATGATTTTATAGAGTTTCTTTGCGTACTTCTTCATTTCTTTATACTGTTCATCCACGAAATCTATAGTAGCCTTGACATCGTTGGCCCAATCAGGTTTTACCGGTTTGAGTTTTGGGACAAAATGCATGTGCCCGAAATGGTGTTCGGGAAATTTCTGCCTTAGAACTTCCAGTCTAGCCTGGTTCTCGTCATTGAGAATAACCGTCCTTGTGGTAGTTATGTCAACAATGCGACGATATAGCTTCATGGTGGGTCGGCTCTTTCCTGCATCCTTCCCCGATTCTGGTTGCTTCCCTTTTGGATCAGGAACCCTTCTTGAGGTATCATCTTGAGGAATCGTGCCCTTAGATAGAGCAGGAGGCTTAGCGCTGTACTTATCTTTCTCATGATGTGAAGGATGGCTCTTGTGTTTGTCTAAACCTTTGTGATGTGGGGATCGAGAACGGGAAGGTCGATAAGGCTTTGGAAGTCGATCCCTCCTGTCGTCGCTACCCCTACTCTCATGCCGATCAAGCTTCTCGTCGGGATCCATTGGGGGCATACTCGAACGAACATCTTGCATATGATATCGCTGCCTCACCATTTGACCTATAAGAAGAAATGAAGGAATATTAGAGTCAACGGTAACATAAAACTCAAGTGCTGTGACGTGCGGTACTAGAGTGCAATGTGTTTCCTAAAGTGGTGATTCCCTCCAAGACAGACCATAGCCCGGACTGAGGCCGGTATGGGTAGTCTCCTTGGAATTTACTGGAGTAACTTCTTCCTCAGAAGTGAAAGCAAGAGGATTGGTCGCAAAGTCATATGCAGTATAAAAGGTCACGGGCAAGGGAAGATTTCCTAAATCCCGATATATATGGTCATCAACTGTAGTCTTATCTCCTAAAGGAATGACTGATGGTAACTCCTTTGGAGAGATTGGCCTTTCAGGGGTAGCTACGTCTTCAGGAGTGAAATATTTATCTCTGTCCTTTTCAGCTATGTTCGCCATCCTGAGTCGAAGGGGGAGAAGGAGAGTCCCTAAGGGGTACCATTGGATTTTTCGAGCTATCTCCCACCTCAGGAATAATATCAACTAGGGGTATGTACACGTAAGGGCCTTCTCCATGCACTATGCTATGGATTATGGCAAGCAGACGGCGCCGATGCAGATATTCATCTACCAAACAATCCTTAATGGTCAATTTTTGGTCGCTATTAAGTATTCGATTCAAACTATCAAATTGTATTGGAAGCTTCTCCTGTGGAGGATTAGGAACTGCAAAGAGAAAAACATGCAGCGCTTAATAAATGCAAGATAAAAGCTGAAATTGAAACTCAAAAAAATCTGAGCCCCTACTTGATTTAATCCATCTTCTGGCTCACCCGGGCTGTTGCTTGATATAAAACCATTTGAGTTTTGGATCCCCAGCATTACTACTAAACGTGACGGTGATAATTTTCCTTTTCGGCACCGATTCGAAATATACAAAGGATGGGGTGTTATTATTTCGATGCTTATGAACATCTTCGAAAGTCAACTCTTCACCAAGAATTTCCTTATAAGCTATATACAGAGTGTACAAATAGGCATAAGAGTTGGGAAGAAGCTGCATGTGGGCAATCCTTAATTGTCTCAAGAAGTCGACGATAAATGGTGGGAATGGAGGTATTGCTCCGACAAGGCACATTAATCTGGTAATGGTCATATACCCCTCTGGTGGATTATGAGGACGGTCTGTTTTGGATGGCACCTCAGTATCCCTTCGGTGAATCCCGTGTTCTAAACATATCCTGGCAAGTCTGTCATTATCAATCGTCGATTCGACCGAGTCTTTAGGCGATTCCAAGATAACTGCATCCCTAAATTCGTCGGGAGCACGATTATCTCCTACCCCTCCTCCTTCTTCCTCACTGAGAGAGACATCACTTCCAGAAGATGCCACTATTATGAACTTCCATCTCGTAGTCTGGGCTTTCACTATTCCAACCCGAATCTGAGGTGGAAGATACATCCTCGACAAGTGGATTTTCAGATGATCTTGTAGCACCTCTCTTTTCCGCTAATCTAGACGAGCGTCTTTCTGCCATGGTTGCTAAGCTATTGAAGAAGTAAGAACGGAAGTTAGAGTAAAGTTGCCTGTGTCCCCCTGTGCGTGTGTGTAAGCTAAAGTGTACAAGTGTGAATGCAATAACATGAAATAGCTGAGTAAAGTAGTGCAGCGCGAGGATGGATAATGCAATTGTGTATTTATAAGCAGTCCAAAAGTCAAGTCAGAGAGGCTCTATCCTAACTATCCATAGAGGTATAAATCACATTTAGTATTGATTGAGATGATTATAGCATAATTGTGTTTCAAGACACAGCATGGAGGATCGGATCGGTCATGTACTGTTGAACCAGATCGGGTTGGAGCATGCATTTCTAAAGCAATTTGAGCCAGACAAAACATACTAGAGGCGGGTCAGTTCGGAGCTCCAGATTAGGCCATATCAGATCGGTTCGGACAAACAATAAAGAGAATGGAACCGGCTATGGGATGGAAAACCCGTTCGAATCGGTTGGCACCAGACCGAACCGATTTATCAACCCCTCTGAAAGCGAAGAACTATCCTCTCTACCCATCGTCGTCTCTCCCGATCCGATTCGATGGTGTGTACCCTATCCCAAGCATCCTGATGACAACTGATCCACCTCCCACCGATCCTGCACCTCTTTCTATTCTCCTTCTTCATCTTCTCCATTCCTTCATCAACGCCAAGCCCACCTCCTTTCAGAAGGTCACTCATTTCCATAAACTCCACCACAACAAAACACCTATGGACCCATATTTCTTACGCAGACTCCGACCTCCCCCACAACCATCTCGAGGTAACGGTAAGACCGCCGCCGACGATGGCGAGAGAATGGGAAGCGACGCGTTGGGTTTGATGTCATGGCGAGCGAGATCTTTTAAATTACCCTAAAACCCAAACTAGATGCAGTTGAAACAAAACAAATCAGAAATTGAGATCCTCACCTAGTGATTCGATCTGAAAACTGAAGGGAATTAGGAAATTTGGGGGCTAGGGTTTTTTGTTGAGTAACAAAGAAGACGAAAAACTAAAATAACAGGAAAATAGGATTTTTAGCAAATTTATATGGAGTAGAGGAGCTCTTTGTATTCTTCGTGGGCCCCCCAGCGATTGGGCCAACCCGTTGCGGGAGAAGCCCTCACCCCTTCAACTCTGTGGGGTTGTGCGGGCTCATTCTGAGTCGGACCGGATGAATACGAGATCCAAAGGACAAGCTAACTTACAAAGCTAATCCAAAAGATAAAGTGGTAATTCGATAAATATGCATTATCAAAATTTAACTGGAGGAGCTACTCAGGCGGCAAATAAAGTTATCCAAGTTATTTCAACAATGAAAACGATTCGTGCATTTGCATCACATATTTACAGATAACAAGAGATGCAACTTGATGAAGCAACGCATCTCTATAAGTGAATATATGCAATTATCCAATGATGCCAATTCAGATGTCAACAGACAGAATATTTCGAAGCACGCTTCATCTCTGATAAAAACGCACTTCGAGGGGGCAAAATGTTAGCCCGCTTTGTAGTCGGGCTACATAAAGCTAAGAGATTGCTCAACGAAGAAGTTTAAAGAAAGAATTTACATCAGAAATCCGGATTGGATCGGAGGGATCTGACTTAAACTCTTTGGTTGTGCTACGGACGAACCAGAATGAAACATGTTGAAAACACTACCGGATCGAATCGGAGGGCACCGATCCGAATCCTCTATGTAGACCCCGATCCGAATCGAAGAACAAGAAGCAGCAACGGTTGCAACACATGATTTATGAAAAGGCGGAGCGGTTATGTCCACGTTCTCCCCATGTTCACCCACTAATCTGATGTGTTGTCACCATCTTATCCTATCCGAACCCGACTTTCATGGGATGGAGGTCACGTATATCCGAACCGGAGCTATTCCAAGGAGATTTTCCACCTATAAATACACCTCCAAGACTCATTTGAAGGGATCTTTTGGCATTTTCAGAGTAAAAAATTCCTTGTAAACCGAATTTCATCACCATTTTCAGATTACAATCATCCTTTAAAGTATATTTCAGAGGATATTGAGTGAATCCATGCATTGTATGAGCGAAATTGAGTGAGAATCACTATTGTATTTACATTCAAATCATCAATCCAAAGAGTAGAAAGTGGACGTAGTCTATTTAATGCCGAACCACTATAAATCGTGTGTTTTCTTCGTTTTTGATTTCATTTCATTAAAAGTTATTGGTAGTTTGGGTGTTAGAGCCATTTTTGGATCTAACATATAACATAAGTTATAATAAAAGGAAAGAAAGCTTATTAGTAAACCTTAGTTAAGAAAACTAAGTTAATAGGTAAACAACGTCAAGTTGTAGTGATATGTTAAACAGGAAACAGGTGAACTCAGAAGAAGTATACTTAATTAAATATTAAGTGAAGCATGTTATTGTAACTATGGAAACAGACAATACAAAAGGGACTGTAAGATTACTTTCATTAATTACAATCCAGGGGTGAAAGATTGTAAGATTACATTTGTTAATTAAAATCTAAAGAATAACATGTAATGGGGTTTATTAATGAACTTAAATGGATTAAGTTATATTTATATGAAATTAATAAGCAAGTGAAACTTTGGCAAATAAAAAGCAGTCAATGTGAATGGGGATAACCATTTAGTCTGTAATACTTAACCTAGTTGAATCCATAGGGATTGTGTCAACATAAACATGAATAAGGGTTAAGTAAATTTGGTTGAATCAGTGGGAGGGTTAAGTAAATCTTGGGTAGGTGGGTAATATTAGTATATATAGGCCCACAAACTTAACCGTTAAATAAACATGCTTGAATCAGTGGGAGAGTTAAGTAAATCTGGAGGGGGTGGGTAATATTTACATGTTGGCCCACAAACTTAACCCGATAAGGTTATGTAATTAAAGACACCTAGTGGTATACATAACCGGTGGAAATAATAAAGTTATGTAATTAAAGACACCTTTTAGGGTAAACATAACTTATGGAAATGACAGGGTTATGTAATTAAAGACACCTAGTGGTATATATAACTAATGAAAACCTAGTGGGGGGATACAAGACAGAGGGAAAAGATTGTACCATATTGTGTGGGACCCATTTTAGCCAGTAACTCGGAGTAGGTATCAAACATGTACTCCGAACTAGGTCAGAGAAGGGGCATGCTTACTGGACTGATTGTAAGAGATCCAAACGTGGAGGACGGTGTGGGCGGCGCAAACTGACCAGGCCATGTGCGTGCATGAGCCGGGCAGAGGGGGATAAGACAACAGTGACATCAGTAGATATGGTTGTGCACATCTTGAAAATGAAGGGTTGCCACTTTAGGAAGTGATACATCCTACTATGGGCCAGCACAGGGTATCTACGGAGTAGGGAGCCGATCGATTAGGATAGTAGTTAGGGTACATCTAGACTCTGGTAAGTTTAGGAGCCGTTATTGGGACTGCCTGTGGATTGTATGGGGTTAAAACCTCTCACCAAAAGTACGCCTAAGTCTACCGTTTCACACATGTTGGGGATCATCTCATTCTGGATATACTTGTAATAGTGTAGAGTAATCATTAGAGAAGCATATACACTTTAACCTGTCTACCTTGTCACACCTGCCTTTTTTGTAGTAATCTCTCTTATCCACTTTATATGACTGTCATGCTACTTTTATTATTTACTTGATAAAAGTAACTAGACTCGCTAGACTTTATGTCTGACCCTTTTTGTTTCCTCTTCTTTCTTACGTTTCCCCCCAGGTTCTCAGGGTGAGAATACTCAGGCTTAGTCAGGAGTCGGTTATCATCTTGCTAGGAGCTACTTTCGAAGTATGGCTCAAGTTATTATCTCTACTATGGCTTTGTCGTTTTTTGGGGAATTATGTTTTCTTTTAAGTATTTATGTACTCTGATAGAATAAGACAATAGCTTTTATGTTGTAATGGGTATTTTGTATTTCGGACATGTGAATTTTTGGACCATAGTGTTTTATGATAAATGAAGTTTTTATTTCGTTGTTATTTTATATATCTGTCTTGTAATATTTCTGTTCTGTTTACTTATAACGCTTCACGAAACTTAATGCATTCCCTTTGTGAGTAACATTAACGGACGTGGGATGTCACAAAGCTTGCCCATTATGTGGTGTCAATACCCAATCTCGTTGGTTGAATCATAGTTGAAAGTTTTCCTACATGGGTCACAGAAGATTTCTACTTCCTTCATATTCATGTAGGAAACAAAAGGCATTGTTTGATAACACTACAGAGACAGATAGTGCTCCTAGATTGCTTACTGGGAGAAACATCTATGCATTGTTGAAGGATTATCCAAATGCTTTTGGAGAATGAAAAGAAGGCAAAATTAATAAGAGAAAGTGTGTTTATGATGAAGAAGATGAAATTTATGGTACTAACACTTCCACGAAAATGGAGAAATCAAGGTGAAAAAAAAAATCAATTTTCTTCGATTTGCCTTATTGGGAGGTTAGTGGTTAGTATGTTTATTTTTTACTGTTTTAGTATAAATAAAAACCAATAATGCTTTATTGTTATGGTTTTCGCAGGAACTTCCATTACATCATAATGTAGATGTGATGCATGTGAAGAAGAACATTGGTGAAAGCCTATTGACCACGATGTTGCATGGTAATAAATCCAAAGATGGAATTTACTATACGAAGGATTTAGAGGATTGGGGAATTCGACGTGAGCTTCATCCACAACCTAATGGGAATAAAACATATCTTCCAACGACTCCATATTTGTTGTCAAAATCCGAGAGAAAAATATTTTGCAAAAGATTGTACTATTTCAAAGGACCACATGGCTACTGTTCAAATTAAAAAAAATTGGATTTCGTTGTCGGATTGTAAAATTAGTGGATTTAAGTCACATGATTATCATGTATTAATGCAACATTTATAGCCAGTAGCATCAAGATGATTACTGGCAAAGAAGGCAATAAAAGCAATAATTCGCTCATGTTCTTTTTTTTAATAAATTATGTCAATGTGTTCTTGATAGAGAAAAGATAGAACAAATCAATGTTAAGACTATTGAAGTGTTATGTGAGCATGGAAATTTTTTCCCACCATCTTTCTTTGATATATGGAACATTTATCCATTCATCTTGGAAAAGAAGCACTAATGTATGGACCGGTTCATTTTTGTTGGATGTACCCGTTCGAAAGATATATGAAGACACACAAAGATTATGTCAGAAACTATGCACGACCAGAGGGATGTATTGCAGAATCGTATCTAACAGTAGAATGCATGTTGTTCTTCAATGAATTTTTGAAAAAATCAGGACATATAGAGGAGAAAGGAGCTCGAAATGAAGAGTATGAAAGTAGTGTAATACTCGAGCGACGTCCAATTTCAATATCGAAGACAATTACATTGCCGGCTAATGAGAAAGAAATGGCTCGTTTAGCTATGTTAATGAATATGGCCGCGACGGAACCATTTATGGAGTAATTTTATGTTATATATTGTTTTATTTATTTTTATGTATTCCTAATGATATATGTAACTTATAATCAAATGTTCAATACTAGTTTGCATTTAGAGGAATTAGAAACTCAGACCAGTGCATGAAAAAAAATGTGACCTTACTTTGGGAAACACATACCAAAATTTTTGCCGATTGGATCAAAAGGAAGGTTAGTTAGATTTCAAATATATTCTCATATGACTATTAATATACTATAAAATTTACATGCTAAATGAAATTCGTTGTAGATACCTATTACCTCCAAGGATCATAAAGACATGTTGAAATGGATTTCTCATCGTCTGAATATGATGTCGTGTCTTACAAAGGATATATCATCAATGATCAATGTTTTCATGTAAAAGATTTAGGAAGAAAAACTCAGAATTGTGGGGTGTCTTTTGATGCGACTACTATGTATAGAGCAAGTGCAAAAGATATGTCCCAAGTGGTTGCTGTGGTCATTTATTATGGAATATTGATAGATATAATTTGATTAGATGACCATTTGTTTTATATTCCAGTTTTTAAGTGTCGTTGGTTGTATAAAGGAAATGGAATAAAAGTTGATGATGATGGTTCACTCTTGTTAATTTACATCAAGCATCATTTTCACGAGACCCATACATACTCGCATCTCAAGCTAAAAAAGTATTTTATTCAAGAGAGAATGATGATTCTAATTGGTATGTTGTATTGAAAGCACCATCAAGAATTTTTACTAATTTAAGAGGATCCCGATTGCATCGAGGAAGATATCCAAGTGATGGAGGATGAAATAACCGAAGTTGGATGATGAAGATGATAGCTATGTTAGAGAGAATTGCGAGGGCATAGTTGAGTAGATTATATGTCCTACTTGAGCATCGTTGTACATTTGCTTTAGTGTTGGTTGTTCATTTACTTTAGTGTTAGTTGTTCATTGTACTCATATTGATTTTCTGTAGTGTTGGTTGTTCATTAGTGTTGCACCTGAAACTATGTTATATACATTTGTATTGTACCAGAATTTCTGGCATTTCATGGCCATGCGGTCTGACATGTTTTTAATATTACACACACATGCACTAGTACATTGTGTTGCCTTATCTGGTCTGGTCTGCTCTTGCGTTTCTTTACATGTGTATACTTTATATACATATATTTGTATATACATATACATTGTGCTACCTTGTCTGGTCTTTCATTTTTTTACATCAAACCCCACAATTTAAATTATTTATGTATGTTTATGACTGTTATACAATTGAAATTATGTATTTTGTTTCATTTGCAGAAAAAGATGTTGACAAGTAATGTACGTACTCGCAACCAGATAAAGGCTTCAAAGGAATCCCAAAAGAATTAAGCCAGACCGGAAGCGTAACATTCAATGCAAAGAACAACCAGTCAATAATAATTAGAAGCAAGCCATTGTTTGCAATGAAGGCGAAGAACAAACTGTCTAGAATGACCAAAATGAAGAAGGACTACGCTCAGAAAATCAAACCTGTCATGAACAAACTGATGATGCCGAGCTGGAAATTGGGAAACAAAGTGCAGCTGAAATCGGAAGTACATTTTGGAAAAGAGGCGGTAGAGGTCCAGCAAAAGCAAAAAGGCTCCCGTTATGCATTAAGAATCAGATTGAAGTTGAGTTCAATGATGTAGGTGTACCAATAGGGTAAGGGTCTGTATATTTATCCTCTTTGCTTGGACCGCTTGTGCGGGAGCAGGTTCCATATACTATCGATGATTGGCGGAATATAATTGATGATTTAAAAGAAGTTTTGTGGCAGTTGGTTCAGTTATGAATTCAAACTTAATTTTGGTTACTTAATTACATGATAGAAATCTCAGAATTCCAGCAACAAATTTTAACACTCTAAAGCTAAAGCGCACTCCAGTTAGGACCATATGCACATGTGAATTATTTGATTTTAATATCATCTTTTCATGTACTGATTTAGATTAGATTTAAACTGGAAGAGGAATGGCAAAGAAAAGTCATATTTCAACAAATGGGAGTACTGTAGAGATCGTCAAAAAGCAAATTGGTTCGAACTTTGCAAAAAACGGAGAGTGAAGAGGAAAGTCTTAAACTAAAAATCTACGAGCATCAAAAACATGAAGGAATGGAGAAAGTTTGTGAAGGTGAAAACAAGTGTGGAGTTTAAGGTAAATCTAAGATAAAATTCAATACATTAACAGCAAATCATTCCTACACTCATATTGATTAGTATGATAGTTTTAACATCTTTCTATATTTCTAGCAAAAAAGTGAAAAATATTCGGCCCTTAGGGACACATTACTTCCACATACAACCGATCGTAAAGGAATGGCTAGAATGACCGAAGACTTGGTTAGTTAAATAACTATAGCTTTATTTAATATTATTTTATACCTATCAGTTTACTTATTTAATGTTATCCTAAATTTAGAAAAATGAAAGTGTAGATCCATCATCCATAACTAGAGCTGATGTGTGGAACAAATCTCACATTAAAAAAATGGTCAACCATTGCCCATGGAAGCTGTAAATACTATTGTATAATTGTTTTTTATTTTATCGACATTTTTTTTGAAACTGTGATATTTTTACCATTGTACATCATCTATGTGTTTTTATTTATGTAGGAGGAGATTAAAAAGTTTGGTAACATATCCCAGTCTAGCTCGACACAGATCAATGCAGATGCTCTTGTACATGTATTAGGAGAAGATAGACCGGGAAGGTTACGGGCATTGGGAAGGGGTTGCACTTTAACCAAGCTAGCTGTGGCTCAGTCCAAAGATAAACAAGTCTCACGGTGTTGAGAAGAAATAGCAGAATTGAAGGGAATGATACAGACTCTGATGGACCAGAAGGTAAACTTTTAAAATTAATTTTTACTTGTTAAATACATTATTTAGCACACTCTATAATTTAAAATACTAAAAAGAATAAATTTTGGTGCTTTACTACTGGGTGAAGAAAGTTTGCAAGGGAGCACACATGAAATCGTAAAATTAATAATTATATTACTCAATAAATATTTTGATCCAGTAATGTTTTATTTTAAGTATTGTGGCATCCACTTGAGTGCTCCTTAGATTAGAATATCGTGATATTTGTGCTTTGCAGTAGGGTAAAGAAAGTTCAGGAAAGATCTCACTTGAATCGGTAAAATAATAATTATGTTACTCAATAATTAAAATTTATGTTTTTAATTTTTAATCCAGTATTTGATATAATTTTCGGTTGAATAATTCTAGAGTGATAACGAAGTATGTTCGTTGTTGAATTGGGATGGAACCTATAGAGTTGTTGCCTATGGGAGGCTGTTGTCCTTGGACCCAAATAACGTTGTCAATAACATTCATCTTGGACCAAATGCTGTGAGCATTTTTATAAATTTTGCGGATAAAACAGTTTTTGTGGAGGCCTACACCTAATATGGCAGTATTAGCAGATGTTATGAATAAGGTAGTTACTTGGCCATCAGTTTGCGTCAAGGTACCGCTGCAAACACGCTTGAATTTTGATGAATACATTACAGTAAAATTTACACTTCTCATATTATATTTATAGTTATTTTATGCGTGTATAGAATGAAGGTACCACGAATATTTATTTACAGTTACGCGTGAAGCTATTAGCAGTAGCTACATAGAAATAATACGATATTCTCTTGTTTTGAAACTGTCATGACTAGAAGTATAAATGCTAATATTGGAATATATTTTCATTTTTAGCGTACCGACAACATCCACAATAATTGCAAGATTTATGATTGGAATGAGGGTGAAGGTGTAGTTGCCGAAGGAAGAGTCTATGCCGATGATCCAAAATATACTGTTAATGGTATCCGCTCGGTCTGCCTGCTGTTGCGATTTGGGTGGAAAACGTAATAAATAAAGATGCTTGTTTGTGGCAATCCACATCTGATATGTTGTGCATTGGAGATGCAATTGGTAGGAAAATAGCATGGCCAAGATCAAAAGTAGAAGCGGGCAAAGAAAATCCAACTAAAAGTCATGATGATAGTGAAAATCATGCGACTTCTCCCTCGAAATCCTCATATGTGTTCATGAATAAATCGAAACATGTAAGTATTAATTTTCATCATTGATCACTGTGTAAGCATATATTAATGCGTATGTATATATTCTACATAATAATCTTTTTTTTATAGCTAATTGCAAACATGAAAAAAGATGCCAAATGCAAGTTGATAGATGTGGGTGGAACAAATGTAGTGGCTAAAGGAACTATTGCATCAACTGATCCGATAGCGATGGTCCATTGTCGTCCATTGAGAAAGGATGCTGTAAAGGTTTATGTTGAATATGTGACAGTTCCAACTGCAGATCTATGGAGACCAACATCAGCTCTAACGTGCATGGAAGATGCCTTCGGCGCTCCCATAGCTTGGCCAGTGGAAAAAATCATTATTGACACAAAATGAAAGGTATGTAAATATTTTTTTAATATACATTTACGAGTTACTACGGTATGGAAGATGCCTTATAAGCCTATAGAGTTCTGGAACATGTTCTATGTTTCAGAAACCACATACATGTTCAAATATAAGGCATCTATTATACTTTGATATATAAAAAAAATAGTGAACTAAGGTTCAACCTTCAACGGAATTATGTAGTTCAAAATCTTAAGACACAACAGTTACATATGTACTTGTTTCTTTCAGTCAAAATTATTTTGTTGTCATTATTGTATGCATTGGACATTAGTTAGGAAAAAATTGAGGTTAAGAAAAAATCAGGTGTATATACTAGCATATCCATAGTGTTCTTATCCAACATTTCTTTTGGAAAATGGTGATTTTCAGAGTAAAATCCAAGCATATCAATAGTGTGCAAGAAAATGAGTGTGTCCGAAAGGTTTATGTTATGTAGCGTTAAATTCAGAGTTTGTGTCTGAAAGATTATGTTATGTAGTGTCTGAAAAATGGTGAAATGAGGTTAACCTTGCTATTTCTATTCTTAAGTTGTTTTGTTCTTTGTTTTACATGTAGATCAACAATATTTCAAGTGTTTTGATGATAGCAGAACTACAATATTTGCTCGGTAACTTGGTTATTTTAGTTGTTTATTTCAGTGTTTTATTGTACTTGGTTATGACAATGTTACTGGTAGTCTTGTTGTGCATGTTGTGGTTATGACAATTATTGGTAGTTTGGTTGTGAAGGTTGTGGATGTTTGTATGATTATCTTGTGGATGTTTGAAGGTGTATGTTGTGGTTATTTAATATGTTATGTTCAAAAATGTATGTGTTTGTGGATTATGTTATTTACTTGGCGGCAAAATTATGGGTAGGTATGAAATATTATAATACAAATTTGGTAACAAATGGTGGCGGGGAAAAACGCTATGGAATATTAAAGTTATTGGTAGCATTTAAAAACCACTACAAATTAATTGTTATAGAACCCAAAAACATTTGTGGTGGCATGTTTTAAACACTTCAAAAAAGCTAAAAGAACGCAATAAAAAAATAACCATAATGTAGAAACCCTTTCCGTGGCGTTTATGAAACGCCGTAAAAAAACCATTTGTAACGTTAAAAAGCGGCATGAAAAAAAAATAGTAGCGTTTAAACTAAATGCAAAATAAAATAAAAAATAGAGTGGCATGTTTTCTCGTAACGATTATCGAAACGCCACCAAAAATACTTAGTAGCGGTTTTTGGATGCTACAAAAAATCATTTTTCTTGTAATGTTTCTTTTAATCGTGCCTTGTACAAAGGTGTACTCCTTTTGGACTCTTTTGTAGTTGGATTAGCGGACCACTTTTCAATCTTTTGTCCAAATATTGTTCCCTTGGCTTGTGTTTGTATGGCTTCTTTTATACGAAGAAAAGGATTATGTTCTCCTGTTGTAGAATTGCTTAGGGCAAAGATTGGGATTGGTCCTAAATGGAAACTGTTAATGCTCCAATGATCAGGATCATAAGGCTCTATTTATCCTTCTTTATCTTGAATGTGTAAGGTTTCCAACTTAACCTTTTCAAATGTCCATGGCCTATTAATACATGATGTGACCATGGGAAACTCATTAGTTACTCATAGAGACCATCTATTCGTGATTTCTGCTTCTTCGAAGCTTAGTCCAACCTTAGACGGATAAACACAGTTAGATATGGCTGTTAACCACAAGGTCGGAGGCTCGATCCCTCTTTCTAGCACAAAAATCACATAAGAAACTCTGGAGAAAACATGCTAAGTGTCGATCTGCTCTTTATTGATACTTGATTTGGAGTACATGAATGATTACAATAGAAATCCCCAAATTGATTTAGAAATTATGGTTACCTTAGAGAAAAAGAGTACAAGAATATGAAATGAGAAATCGATCGCCGAAATGAGACCCTTGGGGTCTTGTTTATATAAAAATTGGACCCCCTTTTGTCATTGGGTCAGCAGAAGTCCATATCGGCCGCCTTACCCTTGGGTTCTGGGTGCTTTAGCTTTCGGCCGCTCTTTTGGCTTTGCTTATTACTTTTAAGGTGCCGGTTCCGGCTCTCTAGAGGATGGTCTCGGTCCTTGGAGTTTCTCTTCAATGTCGCTCTTATCTTCTTCGTATCGATACCGAGCCTGTCGGGGTGGATAGCTTTGGGAAGGCTATATGCTTCCAGATATTGGGTTCCGGGTATGAGCTTTCGGACTTGCTATTAACACTTTGTGGAGCTTGACTTCTTGATCGAAGTGAACGGCTACCGGGCCCACCATCCCTGTCGATGTCGACACCAGGTGAATTAGTGTAGACAGCTTGTCTGTTTCTAAGGTCACGTCTTGCCCTTTGGTAGACCTTTGAAATGTATTCCGGTCTCCCGGTAGGATGCTTTCGGTACTTTATTAATTACTTACTAAGGTGACCTCTCGGTGACTACTTGATTGAGGTTTTGGTAGGTGGCTCCCAGACAACTTCCTTATGTTCGAATTTTTTTGCTCTTGATGCTCTCGTTTCTTATCATATTGGTATTGAGCCAATTAATACTGATTGCCCTTTTGTCCTTCTGGGTCTCGGATCATGATGTCTTTTTGTTTTCCTCTTTATTAGCTCCCGGCTTCGGATGACTTCTTGCCGGTTATCCTTCCTGCCGGAACTACCCCGCCGGTAATTTCTCTTCCTGCTGGATTTTGAGGTTCCTTCTTTATTGAGGGTTTCGGTTGCTTACCCTTCTGGATGTTTTTCTTAGGCTCTTGGTTTTACTCTGTGTTCAACTTTTGCTTACTGATTACTTCCCTTTCTCTGTGACGGTCTGATACCCCTTCACCGTCAGCCTGTCTCAGAGTTCTTTTGGCAGTAACAAGTGCTTTTTCTTTGCTTTTATCCTTATTCTTTCCAACTTCAGGCGATCCTTCATCCTTGGTCAGATTAACAACGAGAATTTCCTTCTCGGCCTGAGCATCTTCCTCGCGTGGAATTTTTTTTGCTTCGAAATAGAATTCACCAAGGTCCATCGTGGATCTTGTTGCAATAATATTTTGAAATCCAACTTATCCAAGAAGATGGATACAGCTGCCATCAATACCATGGACGGTTCTGGTTGTTCTACCGATGCTACTGCTGCATTAAATCTCTTTAAGGAAGAACACAAAGTTTCTATAGACCTCTGCTTAGTTGTCATCAAAGTCATCACGTTTTTGGGTCTTGCGATGTGGACCTTAAATTGTTCAATAATCCGGGCAACCAACATGTTCTAGCAATTGATTGATTCAGATTCTAGCCGCTGAAACCACACAGCAGCAATATCCGTCGGGTATAGCGTGAAGCATATGACACATGTAGTGCAAAAGTGCACGGTAGGATCCTTTCTACCATCATATGCTTCCAAAACAGGTAACCTGAAGTCCGATGATTTCGAGAACAAGATTTCCCGAGTGAATGAGCTACGGTTAACGCTATTCACGTCATCCTGTGATTCCCTTCCTCTACTAAATCGTCAAATTATGTCGTCGATTCAATTTCCATCTCCGAGAAGCTATTGCTGGTTGTCCAATCAGACACTGGTGTCCACAACATGCAATCCTATGGCTGTTCGACACTGATCCGTAGCATCCAGAGACGGTTCGACCATAACCTCTGACCTTAGTTTAACGTAGTTGAACTTGGCTGGTTTGACATTGTTGAACCGAGCTCCAGCATTTCCTGGAGCTTCTGCACCGATCTTATCGAAAGAAATGTTAGTCTGAGCTTGGCCAGTATTTCCAATATTCCCAACAAGAACATCGCAAGTTGAAGCGTCGCGACGTAAGTCACTATCTCCAGGGCGGTTCTCTCCTGCTCCTGCCGTGCCCATTTCGATATTGTCGGTAGGTCGAACTGGAACTTCCTGTGGTGCAGCTTCTGGCAACCTCACTGGTCGAGCTACCACTCCCTCTTCCATCCTAGCCACAGTGTTGGTCACTGCTCCAGCAACCGAACCTTGACCTCTTGGTCTTCCTAATCCATCAAACCTTGTGAAGAAGTTATTCACCATCTCCTCTACATGTATATAAGTTCATCCTATCGTTCCATACACGTCCTTAGCTCAGCCAATATTTCATCCATCTCTTCTCTGGTCAAATAAATGGAATGATCACCATTGGAGGAAGTCTTTTGACTTCCCTTGTTTCCAGCACCTACATCCTTGACATCCTCAATACGAGAGAGATTTTGGTCTTTCTTCCATTTCACCATTTTCCAATCTCAAGCAATCCAATTTCCTTAACAAATCAGAAGTTGCATGCCTCTTCCTGATGCGCCAAAGTGTTGAAGTTAAAAAGTGGATCTTTGACGTTCAACCCCTAAATAATCCAAATCACATAATATCACAATCACAAAGAACAGTTAATAAAGGGGCCACACAAGGTTTTTATAGTGATTCGGCAATCTAGTCTATGTCCACTCCAAGTAATATTTTATTATATTATATGATTACATAATACAGCTGATTTTATATGAAAGAAAGTAGAAAACAGATGTGAGTTTGAGCCTTGAGCAATATCCTTGCTTTCTTCGCCAGCATAAGAGTTGTTAACCAGCCAAAATATCCCCATTCTATCCATAAATGATGTATTTATAGGTGGGGATGGATACGGTTCGACATAGCCACATGTCCTTCGATCTGAGCATCTAGGATAACGAACCAAATTTTTTGACTGTTTAAATCGACAATAATCCACACATGTCGACCCAAATGAACCAAAAATACAGGTAGTTATTGAGGAAAAGAAAAAAAACAAGAAAGAAGAGAAAAGCAATTACAGAACCTCACAACGGAAGGACAACATATAATAAACAAATAATGGGTCAAAAGCATTTAAAAACATATACATTGAGTTACACTTCTTCCAATCATTTACATTCACCTCATAATCCTAGAAATGAATTTTCATTAAATTTCTTACTTCATTCTAATATATTTTCTATTCGTTTCTCATTTATTCTAATTCATATGACCTAATTAGATCCACTTAGTTCCAAATTTCCCGATGTTCAAAGTTAATAAATTAGACTTCGGTTTCATATTTCCTATATCTTAATTCATATTTCAAATTCGCAGTTTATTTCATTTCCTCGTTAGTATGGATCCAATCTTTGCTTACTCGACCCAACTATCTATATCGATTCTAGATTGACTTATTTAAATTTCCTAAGTTCATTTCATTTTAATAAATCTATCAACCTATCTCAAGTTATATTTTATATCTTGTTTCTGTATTTCCAATTTCCAAATGAAAATTCGTTTAACTCAATTGTCTTATATCTCTATTCATATACCAAATTCCAAATACCCATTTAGATTCACTTCTAAATTCAAATTTTCATTTGAAATCAAATCTTATTCCATTAACTCAATTTATTTGTTTGGCTCACCAATCATGAATTGGATTAAGGACGGCTTATATAGCGCAACTTTTATATTTAGTTCTTAACCCATTTTTATTCGATTTCCTTAGTTAAACTCTAATTCGATTCCTCTACTCAAACTAAGTTGTATTTCGTTTGACAAAATGATTTGCATTCCATCTAATTTACCATTTAATTTCTTTGTTTTTGATTTATCGACAATTCACATTTTGTCAACAAATGTAAATTCCTTTAAACTCCTTCTCGAACTAACTTGAAATATTCATTAAATACCCAAGTCATGAGTTGTTACCTATCTTATTTACACAAATAACTCTTCCATTCCATTTTGGTCGACTTTAGTTGAATTTTATTTCATAGTTAATTTAAATTTACTCTAACCTTCTTATCGGCCAAACTTAGAACTTCTTTAACTTATTATCGCCCACGCTTAAGCATTTCAACGACCATTTCTCTTTCTTAATAATTAAGCCAATTCCTTGGTTTCAAAATTAAAGTTCTAATAAATCGATTAACCTTAGTACATGAGTTAATATTATTAGTTAGGATAAACTTAAAAACCTAGATCGTGGGTTTTATAAACTAAGTTTAGAATAATATATACATATATCTTATGCCATATAAAATTTAAAGTCTTTACCCTTTTGAAAATATCCACTTCGGGTCGAACGTGGACACGTGTTGCTCGATCTGAGCTTGTAGAAGTAGTTGACCACGTTTCTCGCCAAAAGAATAGTTCCGAAGACCAAGCCAGCCTTCATACCAGCATTCAGTTCGACATGTCGAACCGACCTAGGTTCGATATAGTCGAACCAACCTGATGTCAATCTTTCCTGCCTTATTCCTTAAACCCATTCCAGATCGAGTCGAACCACGTAATATAAGGTGAAGTGAATCCATTTCCATGTCGAGCCGGCAGTTCGAGCCGAAGTATACCGTCTCGATATGATGTGGTATTGAAGTAGGTTGAACTGACCTTTTCGACTCAAGATTCATACATTCCAAGCACACATATTTTGAATGTTTTGTGACTTCAATTGATCGAATCCAAGTTCTCTTGAGCCATGTTCAAGTCCTAAACATTTCAATTGCCAGAAATCTGTGATATGGTTGTCTTGCCAAAAGGCAGGTCAAAAGCTTCTGCCTTGATTACTACCAGGATAGCGAAACTTAGCTTAGTTTCGTTAGTAGTATGTTCGTCAACTTTTAATGGCATGCCTATTATGCTAGCATTGTCGCTAAAAGCCTCCTTATCCCATAACCTAAAGCTAAGTTCCGATTGACAAATCCAAATGGGAATTGGGCTAAATATATCTCGATCAAAAACAATGTTCTTGGACCGTTTTCCCAGTATTAATATACTATTAATAAAATAAGGACCCTCCTCAAGAGTTTTCTCACAATCTATTTCATTTGAAAATCTGATAATGAAGAATTCATTGTTGCGTGTAAAAATTTCAAATTCACTGGTAGAATTTTCTGTGTGGGTAATGTAATCCCTGAAATGATGATGGGGAGGCCTATTGCCTTATACATATGCAACCATTGAGCAACTCCATTTGAATTCTATTTTTTACTGACCTCCTTTTTCGCAATTATCGTCCTCCTGTTGTTGATTGAGACTGATGCTACATACCTGAGGTCAAAATCAGAATTACCATTCTTTTTTATCATATCGGACCAAGAGCTAGCAAATTTGATGTTCTCTGTCGATTGTTAGGTGTGGCTCGCATTGGAATTGAGTGGGTGTGTGGATTGAACGGAAGAATTGTCCCACATCGCAAGATATTAAGAAAGATCGTGGTATATATATGGTGTTGGTGACATGTAACAATGGGGATTCCTTTTGTTACAATAAGTGCTTGCCAATACCATATGCTCGATGGGAGATCATGAGGATGTTCAATCTGGACGCTGGCACGAGAGACTTCGATCGTTGACTTCGATAGACACGGTGAAGCGCGTACGGTACGCAGAGAATGTCGAAACTCAACAGCTACAGTGCTTTTATTTTCGTTTTTATCACTAGGATTAATTCTTGATTGATAAAAACTGGTTCCTACATTAGATTTTGTAGTCAATTTATTAATAGGCAGGGCAGGAAAAGATCTTGCAGCTGGTTTCTGATTCGACCTGACGTATTTGTTATCAGTAGACGGGTTCTTGATCGCCGGCTCCGATACCCGATTAGGTTTCTTTCTTCTATTGACTTTTTGAAAGTCATCATCATCATCAATAGGTGAAGGATTTGATGGTTGTGAAGAAGGATTTATGAGTTGGTAGAGCATGAAAGAAAGATGGGAAAATCCACATACTTATCTGAGTTGGAAATAAAACAGGACTTTCTGAGATTTTAAGTGAGAATTTTTAAAACTCTTAATAAGATATCAGAATAGTACGTTTATCTCTTGAGTACCCTAAGGCAACTGTTTTTTTTAGTAAAGGCATTAGTCATTTTGCTTCACGCTCATTATTGCATTTTGAGAAAAACCATCAACAGTGGCGAGTAGAGAGACTGTCGAATGTAATTGGCTCAATATTAGACCCCTGTATTCCAGTATTCAATTAAACCGCAGTACTCGCGCGAGTGATTATTTGAACTACTGTTGCTAGAACAGCTCTTGAATTTTATATAACAAACAATGTTTCAATAAAAATAGGTTAATCAACAGATAGTATTTCCATATTTGATACGTTTCCAATAAAAATACTCAGCTCGGATTGCTCAAGGAACAGATAGCAGTTTAAAGAATAATATTAATAATAAAACATAAGCTCGGATTGCTCAAGGAATATCAGACTTAGTACTTATAACAAACACAGCACCTTGTTACGTCAAACAAATAAGAATATTCAGCCAACAGAGAACACTACTAATAAATGCATTATCTAATTAAGCAGGCAAAACAAAGTGAAGATTACTTGTTAACAGAAATAACAGAAGAAATGGTTTCCAAATTAAACACTATGTTAGCTGCAACAATATTCCTTCTATCTTCATTATCAATGTGTCCATACTCACTGCAAGAAAGCATAGTCATTGCTGTAAATGGCTGTAACATAGAGGCATACGTTGATGGCGATGCATACAGCAATAATTTCAACTACGTGAAAAACGAGCTTATGGACGGTTATTCGTGTGTTATGGCGAAAAATCCAGATGTGTATGGTTATATGAATTGTAACTATGATTATCAGATATGTCAGCAAATTGCAAGGGATGAGATGGACTATATACAGCAGATTTGCCCTAATACAAAGGGTGTAATGGCAACTTCGGTTAATGGGGATGGGTTTTTTATTCGATTTGAAACTTACAGGTTTGATCAGTTTAATGCTAAGTGTAGCGACTACTACTGATCCTCATCTTAACTACTAAGAAGGAGCCGTATGTATTGTTCTACGTAAAGAACAATCAAGTAAAAGTAAAATAATATGGTTTAAATATTCACCTGTATCAATGGTATCGGTGAAACAAAATCATTGTATGATGCCCGTACGTATGTGTGTGTCTATATATACACACACACGTATATGAAGAGCGATCAAGAACACCCCAAATAGTCCAGCACCCTTTTAATCCCCTGATTTCCACCACATAATCCTCTTTCTCTCTCCTTCCACTAATTCTTTCTCCCCCCCACACTAGCTTAATAAATAATAAATGAGAGGCTATTATAGAGATGCAAAAGGGATGCCAACAAAATGGGATGCCATATAACCTTCATATATATATATATATATATATATATATATATATATATATATATATATATATATATATATATATATAAGCGGCTATGGGGACACAAAATTAGACACAAAGAGAGAGACACAAAGCCTCCATCATTGGATTTGTTTGTCCTTATGTGGAAAGCGTAATTCATGGGAGGATCCAATGATTAAGATTTATTGTATGCAATTTTGTGTTCTTGTTTCGTGTTTAAATAGAATTTCCATATATATATATATGAGGCACGCTCTATGGCACCCCAATTTCGTGGCACCCCATTTGCACCCGAATTGTAGCCACTCGTTTATACTTAAATATGTTAGTGGAAAGAGAAAGAGTTAGCGGGAGGAGAGAGAATAAGGAATATGTGGTGGAAATTAGGGGGCTAAAGGGGTGCTACACTATTTGGGGTGCTCTTGATCTTATCCACACACACACACACACACACACACACACACACATATATATATATATATATATATATATATATATATATATATATATGAGGAGCATTCAGAGCACCTCATTTGCTCCCATCTCTCCACCTCTCATTTATTATAAATTAAGATAGTGGAAGGAGAAAGAAGCAGTGGAGGGAGAGAGAAACTGAATGTGTGATGGAAATTAGGGGACATTTAGGGGCGCTGCACTGTTTGGGGTGCTATTGAACGTTCGCCTATACACACACACACACACACACACACACACATATATATATATATATATATATATATATATATATATATATATATATATATATATATATAAGCCACTGATTTTTTTAAACAATACTTGAGCTCACCCAACCATACAACATATTTGATAGGAGGAAATGGATATAGTCGCCACAACAATGTAAATATTGTAATTCTATACAGGCCCGGCCCTAGGGGTAGGCCAGCTAGGCGGCCGCCTAGGGCAACCACCCGGGGAGGGGCAGCAGGTGTGGGGAAGAAGAAGCATTTGTTGCGAATTGATTAACTAGCTATTCTACATTGCTTTCAAGTGGTTGCTATGGTCGAGTGGTATGGGTGTCTGCCTCGGTTATCTGAGATTGTGGATTCGATTCTAGGCATTTTTTCCTATTGTTTGGGCAACGTTTTTGTTTCCTGTTGCTGGGGCAACATTTTTTTTTAACTCATGCATGCCAATCTCGTATGCTGGCAGTTTCGCCTGGGCCAGTGCAAACGCTGGGGCCGGCCCTGATTCTGTATCATGCGTTTGTATATCCATACTCTATATTTAGGACACGGTTCATTTCCACGTCAAGCAGTTCCCTCTGTCTCAAAAATAGGCCCGCACTTATCATTGATAAAATCATGGTAGTTGCGAAAATTAACAATGGATGTATTTGAGGTGAACCTAAACAGTGAATTGAGCGGGATAAGTTGATGAACATGATATGTGTTTATGGCTACGAACCAATTGAGATGTTTAATTGCGTTTATGTTAGTTTAATAGTTTTATAATTAACTATCTATACTATATTATAATTACTGAGTTTGCATTGGAGCACTCTCAGGCCTTCTCACCATCTTAAGCTCAAGCGTCGCGCCCAGAAAACCGAATAAATCGAAGGCGAAAAAACGCGTTGCCCTTTCCAGTTGAACAATCTATTTCTCTACCCAACTTGCGGTAAACTGTCCAAATTGTTCCTCTTTTCCTTCAGCTTTTGTTGTTACTTTATTTCATCTACCCCCGTATGCAACCTAGCCCTAAATCGAAGGCGATCAGGTTTGCTTCTTCTGAACCCTCACTCCACTGCTGCCATCTGCTCCTTCGGCTTTCTTCCATGCAGATCAAAATCAATGAGAACAAATCGATTATCAGGTTTGTTATTCCTAGAACTAACCCTAATTAATAATTTATCAAATTGCGAACTTGATTTTAACAACGTTTCCATGTTTTAATTCCTTCCTCCGATCACATTTTACCTAACCCTAGTTTCAGGGAGGAGCCTCGTCAAATTAGACCTAGGCCAGGTGCTCCTAATTGAGGTGAAAAACCTAACATACATGCCTTTTGTTTATTTTTCTTTCTTATGTTATCATACTATGATTCATTTATTTATGCAGGCTATAATTTATCCTGTTGAAACTGTTGTATGACGACACCAAGATGTTGAAGGCACGGGTTTCGCCGGATCCGATCGATCGCAAAAATCGACCAAGACCGTTCAAAACCCGAGTACGTTAACTTTGGGAATACAACAACATCAAAACAATAACAACAAACTTTTATAACATCACAATAATGTTACATCGGAGTACAGAATATCAGAGTACATTGAATAAAATTACAGCGGAAGATAAATTATAATATTTTAATACATTGCAGCGGAAACAATAAAATAGATACAGCGGGAGATAACTATGCTCTGGACATAGCTTTAAGCTTCAATCCAGCATCCTGCTCAAAAGATAAATATATGCAAAAAGCTACTCGACTGCCCGTGTGGAAAAGAGGGCACCCGAGTTTGCAAAGTGAAACAAACTACGAGTCAGTCATGGGACTCGTGTGAGAATTCTTAACTAATATAACTAATAGTAATAAGGCAAATCCAAGGACCACGCCGCTAACGCGGAACGGGTTTACTCCAATGGATTGTCGTGCATAATTAAAAGTAAATCGTAAAACAACGCAATGCTTTTTGAAAAAACGAAACCATTATAAGACTCAAGTCCCATCACACAATGCAACGCAAACCGGAGGATAGAGTTTTTCCTTATAATGGTCAAAAATGCTTGATACGATAAAAACGGATTTGATATTACTATTAGTGTATATATGTTTCAAAAACATTTCAATCATAATGTATCAACTATTAATCATAGACGGCATAGTACCCCATCCTACTATGTCGCCATACTAGTTCTACAATCAAAACCTCATGGTGTCGTATTGGAAATTGGGTTTCCATCACGAGTCAAGGCTAGGGAGGAGCTCCTTACCGATTCGAGACACTAGCAAATGTCTCAGGATCCCCCACAGTGAACCCTTGGAAAGCTGCAGGGCCGATCCATACATACAGCTTCGTGGATTAGTTATTCCTGAACACACGTTTCCCGATCCTATAAGACCTATCATCCGAGGCGCGCCACATTCCATCATCCACATAAGTAAATATCAGCCAGTTTAAGCACCGACACCACTTCTAGCTAGAAAGAAACGTGCTGCTCTCCCTGCGTTCCCTTCTCCCGTTTTAGACCCAACCGGGTTGTGAGGTTCGCGAAGTAACGTTATAACCACAAGGCATGCTTTTCAACAAAGCCTTGATCATCTTCATCTTAGCGTGCCACAGTGTCAATCCATACCGCACCATTGATCATCCATCAATATATAAACGGGAGTTAAGCAAAGAATAAATTCTCCACCACCAACATTTATATATTAAACATAAAATCGATAACATGATATTTAACGGAGTACAATGTCAGACACACAATCCATTTATAAGCTTATACTCTGGGTCTGAGCGAAAACCAAATCCGTACAAATCAACACTACGTCCGGACGGCCTCCACTGTAGCCCCTTCAAGGTAGCTACTCCAATCACGGGCATCAGCAGCCGTCGTCCATTCGATATGAAGATCGACGGTCTTCTATTGTTGTCTTCAAAACTTGAATTTTAAACGTCGCTTAAATTATTTGGAATGAGATAGAGTCGGACTTTCCAAATAATTCTCGTATATGTATAAGTTGGAAATCATTTCATATCGTTATTAGTAATTTATAACGATTTATATTTATTTTTTTATATAAAAAAATAATTAAATTCCATTTCATTAACGTAATTATATAACAAGTAGTGAATGTTTTGTTTCCAACCTATCGAAATGTTTATAATGTGTAATGAAATGTATTTTATTTCATTACATTTTGCTAACGAAAAATATTCCTATTCGCATATACAATATTAACGTACAATGTACACCCCATAATGTTTATTTTTATTTTCATACACATACACATCATATACACAAAAATGTACATTTTCTTGTTTCATCTTTCGAATTACACAAAATGTATATTTTGTTTATCATACCAATTCCAACAAAAATGAGCATTTTTGTGTTTCATTTCAATTCCAACAAACGAATATTTTTGTTCATTCACCTTTACTTCTACAAAAATGAGTATTTTTGTTTGTTTATTTCAATGTAACAAAATTGATAATTCTGTTATCTTTTCAATGCAAAACAAAAATAATAATTTTACATTACAAACAAAACGATAATTTTGTGTGTTAATCTATTTACGTAAGAATGTAATTTTCATATCTTTAATCTTTTTAATGAAAATCTAATTCATTAAAACATAAATTTCATATCCTTATTTTATTTATGAAAATCCAATTACATAAAAATGTAATTTCATATCCTTATTCTTTTTAATTAAAATCCAATTACATAAAAATGTAATTTTTCACTTTTAATCTATATGCACGAAAAATGTAATTTTCCCTTTTAATCTAATTTACATTAAAAATGTAACTTTTACCTTTAATCTTAATTTCATAAAAATGTAAATTTCTTACTTTTGGTTTTAATTACATAAAGATGTAATTTTCTTTCTTTCTCTTCATCTTAATTACATAAAAATATAAATTTTTCTTTTAATCTAATTACATAAAAATGTAATTTTCTCTTCTTTAAACATGACGGTGAAAATAATGTTACTTTCTAATTTAACTCATGATGGTGTAAATAATGTCCATTTTCTATTTAACCATTTATATTTTAATATGGGCCAGAACTCTCATATAAGGCCTGCAACTTGTGAATGTTGGATGGGCCGGTCGGTTCCGGGCAGACTTATCCCACAAGTCGGGTTTAACCTCGTGTCTTGCCCCAATTTGTATTTGCGCACTTGGACCTCTCACATTAGGCCCAACATTTGTGGCTACTGGATATGCCGGTCGGGTCCGGGCAAACTTCCACCACAAATGTGACCTCACCTCGTGTCCAAGTACAATTTTAATTAATCATTATAATTGTTCTACTAAAAATATTATTTTACATGGCACTTCTTAACAAAATTGATGTTTTTAATTCATGTGCCATTCTTAAATAAAAGTGATGAATTCTAATGTCATATAAAGAGGATATTTTATATGGAAACATATTTTCTATGAATTCTAATGACTTTTTTTTTCATCTAATGACCTTCTAGTTTTAATGACTTTATAATTTAACGACATTTTAATCTAGTGATATTCTAGTTTCAATGACATTCAAATTTTAATGACATTTTCAATAAATGACATTATAATATTTAAACATGAAGGGCAAATTTATCTCAACATAAATGCCAATTCCAATCTTCACATAAATGACAAATTAAATTTCACATAATTGACAAATTAATTTTTACATAAATGACAAATTCAATTTTTACATATATAACAAATTCAATTTCTACATAAATGACAAATATATCTTAATTAACATGTTCCTAATAAAAATGGCATGTCTATTCTAATTAAACATTTTTGCTTTTTGTTTAATCCTTCTAATGAACCATATTACATTAAACATGAAATCTTTTTATTGTAATATAAATGACAACAAAAATATGTTATTTCAAATTGCAACAAAATGACACTAAGAATATATTATTTTTAGTTGAATCAACATGACATTAAAAATATGTTCGTTTTCAATGTTTCAATATGACACTAAAAATATTCATTTTTAATGATTCTACAGAACACTAAATTTATATTTCATTTTTAATGACACAACTTGACACTAAAAATAATGTTTCATTTTTGGTGAAACTTAATGACATTAAAATTATGCTTATTTTCACGAATCTTAATGACGCTAAAAATATGTTTATTTTATATAAAACTTAAAGACACTAAAAATATGTTTATTTTATGTCAATTTCATATCACCTTCATATTTCTACATATGATATCAACTAATATTTTGGTGTCAATGTTTCCATAACAATTCCTATATATGGCAACAACAATATTTTGGTGTCAATTATGATGTCCATTCCTCATAATAATATATGTAATCATGTTGTTTTGGTGTAAGTTTTTCATGTCAATACATAGGATAACAATGTATAATTGGGTGTCAAGTCTCATGTCAAACTTCTCATTCTATTTTTTTCGCAACTCTTACATTTGACAAAAATGATAATTTTTTTGTCGTAACTCTTATATTTAACAAAGATGATAATTTTGTCGCAACTCAATTCTCTAATTATCATAAACATTCATTTCGACATTCTAATAACAAAATGATAATTTTGTTTGATTCAATAATCTAATTAATATAAACGTTAATTTCAACATTCTAATAACGAAATGATAAATTTTTTTGATTCAATTCTCTAATTAACATAAACGTTAATTTCAAATATTCTAATAATACACAGATCAAATCACGTATAGAAAACAACAGAGTATTACGACATATGAAGAATACTACAATTATCATTAACAAATTTTAATTATAAAATGAAAGAATAGAATTTCTCACCGAATAATTCAGATTTGAAATTTCCTGAATTTTTAAAATGCTCTGTTTTAGATTTATTCAACTCCGTCTCGTAGATCTTTTCTTCACAATTTCAACGCTTTGAAAATCGCTCAATTCCGTTCTGATTTGGATAAGATATGGCCTTTTAATCATTCAATACTTTAATTACACATTTGAATTATATTATCATAATTAAATCGTTACCCTTAATCCTTTGTGTAAACCGCTCCTTCTTCAAAATGCATAACACCAGAATCGACCGGCGCCAGATTTGAACGCACCACCAAGTCGTTGCCAACCTCCTCCACTTGCGCCACCAACATGAGCCTGAGGAGATCGTGACCGTTGAAACTGTAGAACTCTCTTAGCTAAAGATTTTTCCCATTTGGAAATTCTTAGAATTGATGAAAGAATCGTATTAGAGTGAGGGAGGAAGGAGAGAATACAATGGCCGTTCAAAGAATTGGTGGCGGCTGGTCATATTACTATTAGGATTTTGGCTTTGTAAATTTTTAAGGTATATATATATCATTACTATTTGCTCTTTTATTCCTCAAGGTCCATTCACATTTTGTATGTTATATGTGACAAAGAAAAATGAATTGCTGACTAAGGCTGGCTTATTTACTTCCCATTTATGTTTCCTGACATCCCCTTTTATGACACGCTATAATGACACATTTTTCAAATTTCAAAAATAGATAACAATGAAAGAGAGAGAGGATAAAATGAAAAGAATTAATGCTAGTTTAATGCTAATTGTGACAAAGTTTGTGAATTTAAAATTTCAAAATATATAACATCATAATTACCATATGACCAATTAGTATTTATTTACACATGTTACATTCATAATTCGCAGTCATCATCTTAACCATATAAGTTTATTTCAAAATGCTACATTCTATATATATATATATATATATCGTTTTGATTGCTTAAATAATTTACGATATTTTTAAAACAAATTCACATACCAAAATTCAAGTTAGTTATTACACCGATTTATAGTGTTTGGTTTCAATTGTAATTAAATTTCATTAAGTATATATATATATATATTTTATTCCACTAAATTTGGTTTGACTTAATTATGTCAATGAGTTACACGATAAAAAAATAAAAAATAAAAATTAGCAATCCAAATATGGTTATATGTTTAATGTATATGGACAAAAGCAAATGGTTGCATAAGTAAATCAATTATTCTATTGTAATCAATCCTCTACCGTTACCTTATTAATTCACTTTAATGGACTTTAGTTGCAATTTATTGTAGTTTATTTCCAATATTAAATTGCACCCTTTATTTCTATCATACAACGATATCATTCAGCAAATCACCCTAACCAAATTCAAATGACAAATAAATGGCTATTTATTTGTAATAAATTTCCTATGAATGTTAATGCCACATAAATGAAATTTATAAACAGTTTCCTATTTATGTTATTTTTATTTTGATATAACGTTATCTAATTAAAATGGCATTTTTATACTAACATACCTTTCTAACTATAATGGCATTTACACTAATACGACATTTCATATGATAATGACATTTTTTTTATATTAATACCACATGATCAAGCAAGGTGACATTTCATGTTAATACAACATAATCAAACAAAATGATATTTTCCTGCTAACACATCTAAGATTTTATTTCTAAATATTCTAAATACATTAAAATTTCTAAAATAAAAATTTTAAATTGGCCCCAAAATTCAGGGTTGTTACAGTCTCCCCCACTTAAAATCTTTTCGTCCTCGAAAAGGAACGAAGCTAAAAGTGTTTAATTATCCTACTCAATTTTTTTATTCTTCATTATTCATTCATTGGTTTAAATAATTTTATAGTTGAACTAATAATTACACTACACAATCATCAATCAATTGGTTGATTAGCTTTTTAAAATATATAACTTTTATATATTCAAAAGTCATATTTTCCAAAAATAGAATATAATTACAAATACGTATATTATAGGCTTGCTACTCTCAACTCATTCTAGGGCATTACTAACCTCATCTCTAATGAGTTTTCTCATTCTAGGATACTGCTGATCCTATCTCTAATGAGTATTCTTATTGGATATTACTAATCCAATCTCTAATGAGTCTTTTGTTCCGTTCTAATGAGTTGTATCCCAATGATTTGAGCTAACCAAAGCTCTGATACCAATTGTAACGGCCCGTGTTTCGCCCGATCTGATTGATCGCAAAAGTCAATCAAGACCGTTCAAAACCCGAGTACGTTAACTTTGGGAATACAACAACATCAAAACAATAACAACAGACTTTTATAACATCACAATAATGTTACATCAGAGTACAGAATATCAGAGTACATTGAATAAAATTACAGCGGAAGATAAATTATAATATTTTAATACATTGCAGCGGAAACAATAAAATAGATACAGCAGAAGATAACTATGCTCTGGACACAGCTTTAAGCTTCAATCTAGCATCCTGCTCAAAAGATAAATATCTGCAAAAAGCTACTCGACTACCCGTGTGGAAAAGAGGGCACCCGAGTTTGCAAAGTGAAACAAACTACGAGTCAGTCATGGGATTGGTGTGAGAATTCTTAACTAATATAACTAATAGTAATAAGGCAAATCCAAGGACCACGCCGCTAACGCGGAACGGGTTTACTCCAATGGATTGCCGTGCATAATTAAAAGTAAATCGTAAAACAACGCAATGCTTTTTCGAAAAATGAAACCATTATAAGACTCAAGTCCCATCACACAATGCAACGCAAACCGGAGGATAGAGTTTTACCTTATAATGGTCAAAAATGCTTGATACGATAAAAACGGATTGATATTACTGTTAGTGTATATATGTTTCAAAAACATTTCAATCATAATGTATCAATCATAGACGGCATAGTACCCCATCCTACTATGTCGTCATACTAGTTCTACAATCAAAACCGCATGGTGTCGTATTGGAAATTGGGTTTCCATCATGAGTCAAGGCTAGGGAGGAGCTCTTTACCGATTCGAGACACTCTAGCAAATGTCTCAGGATCCCCCGCAATGAACCCTTGGAAAGTCGCAGGGCCGGTCCACACATACAGCTTCGTGGATTAGTTATTCCTGAACACACGTTTCCCGATCCTATATGACCTATCATCCGAGGCGCGCCACATTCCATCATCCACATAAGTAAATATCAGCCAGTTTAAGTACCGACACCACTTCTAGCTAGAAAGAAACGTGCTGCTCTCCCTGCGTGCCCTTCTCCCGTTTTAGACCCAACCGGGTTGTGAGGTTCGCGAAGTAACGTTATAACCACAAGGCCTACTTTTCAACAAAGCCATGATCATCTTCATCTTAGCGTGCCACATTGTCAATCCATACCGCACCATTGATCATCCATCAATATATAAACGGGTGTTAAGCAAAGAATAAATTCTCCACCACCAACATTTATATATTAAACAGAAAATCAATAACATGATATTTAACGGAGTACAATGTCAGACACACGATCCATTTATAAGCTTATGCTCTGGATCTGAGCGAAAACCAAATCCGTACAAATCAACACTACGTCCGGATGGCCTCCACTGTAGCCCCTTCAAGGTAGCTACTCCAATCACGGGCATCAATAGTCGTCGTCCATTCGATATGAAGATCGTCGGTCTTCTATCGTTGTCTTCAAAACTTGAATTTTAAACGTCGCTTAAATTATTTGGAATGAGATAGACTCGGACTTTCCAAATGATTCTCGTATATATATAAGTTGGAAATCATTTCATATCGTTATTAGTAATTTATAACGATTTATCTTTATTTATATATGTATATAAATAATTAAATTCCATTTCATTAACGTAATTATATAACAAGTAGTGAATATTTTGTTTCCCAACCTATCGAAAAGTTTATAATGTGCAATGAAATGTATTTTATTTCATTACATTTTGCTAACGAAATATATTCCTATTCGCATATACAATATTAATGTACAATGTACACACCATAATGTTTATTTTTATTTTCATACACATACACATCGTATACACAACAATGTACATTTTCTTATTTCATCTTTCGAATTACACAAAATGTATATTTTGTTTATCATACCAATTCCAACAAAAATGAGCAATTTTGTGTTTCATTTCAATTCCAACAAACGAATATTTTTGTTCATTCACCTTTACTTCTACAAAAATGAGTATTTTTGTTTGTTTATTTCAATGTTACAAAATTGATAATTCTATTATCTTTTCAATGCAAAACAAAAATAATAATTTTACATTACAAACAAAACGATAATTTTGTGTGTTAATCTATTTACGTAAAAATGTAAGTTTCATATCTTTAATCTTTTTAATGAAAATATAATTCATTAAAACATAAATTTCATATCCTTATTTTATTTATGAAAATCCAATTACATAAAAATGTAATTTCATATCCTTATTCTTTTTAATTAAACTCCGATTACATAAAAATGTAATTTTTCACTTTTAATCTATATGCATGAAAAATGTAATTTTTCCCTTTTAATCTAATTTACATTAAAAATGTAACTTTTACCTTTAATCTTAATTTCATAAAAATGTAAATTTCTTACTTTTGGTTTTAATTACATAAAGATGTGATTTTCTTTCTTTCTCTTCATCTTAATTACATAAAAATATAAATTTCTTCTTTTAATCTAATTACATAAAAATGTAATTTTCTCTTCTTTAAACATGACGGTGAAAATAATGTAACATTCTAATTTAACTCATGACGGTGTAAATAATGTCCATTTTCTATTTAACCATTTATATTTTAATATGGGCCAGACCTCTCACATTAGGCCTGCAACTTGTGAATGCTGGATGGGCCGGTCGGTTCCGGGCAGACTTATCCCACAAGTCGGGCTTAACCTCGTGTCTTGCCCCAATTTGTATTTGCACACTTGGACCTCTCACATTAGGCCCAACATTTGTGGCTGCTGGATATGCCGGTCGGGTCCGGGCAGACTTCCACCACAAATGTGACCTAACCTCGTGTCCAAGTACAATTTTAATTAATCATTATAACTGTTCTACTAAAAATATTATTTTACATGGCACTTCTTAACAAAATTGATGTTTTTAATTCACATGCCATTCTTAAATAAAAGTGATGAATTCTAATGTCATATAAAGAGGATATTTTATATGGAAACATATTTTCTATGAATTCTAATGACTTTTTTTTCATCTAATGACCTTCTAGTTTTAATGACTTTATAATTTAACGACATTTTAATCTAGTGATATTCTAGTTTCAATGACATTCAAATTTTAATGACATTTTCAATAAATGACATTATAATATTTAAACACGAAGGGCAAATTTATCTCAACATAAATGCCAATTCCAATCTTCACATAAATGAAAATTAAATTTCACATAACTGACAAATTAATTTTTACATAAATGACAAATTCGATTTTTACATAAATAACAAATTCAATTTTTACATAAATGAAAAATTTATCTTACATAACATGTTCCTAATAAAAATGGCATGTCTATTCTAATTAAACATTTTTGCTTTTTGTTTAATCCTTCTAATGAACCATATTACATTAAACACGAAATCTTTTTATTGTAATATAAATGACAACAAAAATATGTTATTTCAAATTCCAACAAAATGACACTAAGAATATATTATTTTTAGTTGAATCAACATGACACTAAAAATATGTTCTTTTTCAATGTTTCAATATGACACTAAAAATATTCATTTTTAATGATTCTACAGAACATTAAATTTATATTTCATTTTTAATGACACAACTTGACACTAAAAATAATGTTTCATTTTTGGTGAAACTTAATGACATTAAAATTATGCTCATTTTCACGAATCTTAACAACGCTAAAAATATGTTTATTTTATATAAAACTTAACGATACTAAAAATATGTTTATTTTTCATATCACCTTCATATTTCTACATATGATATCAACTAATATTTTGGTGTCAATGTTTCCATAACAATTCCTATATATGGCAACAACTAATATTTTGGTGTCAATTATGATGTCCATTCCTCATAATAATACATGTAATCATGTTGTTTTGGTGTAAGTTTTTCATGTCAATACATAAGATAACAATGTATAATTGGGTGTCAAATCTCATGTCAAACTTCTCATTCTATTTTTTTCGCAACTCTTACATTTGACAAAGATGATAATTTTGTCGCAACTCTTATATTTGACAAAGATGATAATTTTTTTGTCGCAACTCTTATATTTGACAAAGATGATAATTTTGTCGCAACTCAATTCTCTAATTATCATAAACATTCATTTCGACATTCTAATAACAAAATGATAATTTTGTTTGATTCAATAATCTAATTAATATAAACGTTAATTTCAACATTCTAATAACAAAATGATAATTTTGTTTGATTCAATTCTCTAATTAACATAAACGTTAATTTCAAACATTCTAATAATACACAGATCAAATCACGTATAGAAAACAGCAGAGTATCACGGCATATGAAGAATACTACAATTATCATTAACAAATTTTAATTATAAAATGAAAGAATAGAATTTCTCACCGAATAATTCAGATTCGAAATTTCCTGAATTTCCAAAATGCTCTGTTTTAGATCTATTCAACTCCATCTCGTAGATCCTTTCTTCACAATTTCCACGCTTTGAAAATCGCTCAATTCCGTTCTGATTTGGATAAGATATGGCCTTTTAATCATTCAATACTTTAATTACATATTTGAATTATATTATCATAATTAAATCGTTACCTTTAATCCTTTCTGTAAACCGCTCCTTCTTCAAAATGCATAACACCAGAATCGACCGGCACCAGATTTGAACGCACCACCAAGTCGCTGCCAACCTACTCCTTCTTGCGCCACCAACATGAGCCTGAGGAGATCGTGACCGTTGAAACTGTAGAACTCTCTTAGCTAAAGATTTTTCCCATTTGGAAATTCTTAGAATTGATGAAAGAATCGTATTAGAGTGAGGGAGGAAGGAGAGAATACAATGGCCGTTCAAAGAATTGGTGGCGGCTGGTCATATTACTATTAGGATTTTGGCTTTGTAAATTTTTAAGGTATATATATATCATTGCTATTTGTTCTTTTATTCCTCAAGGCCCATTCACATTTTGTATGTTATATGTGACAAAGAAAAATGAATTGCTGACTAAGGCTGGCTTATTTACTTCCCATTTATGTTTCCTGACATCCCCTTTTATGACACGCTATAATGACACATTTTTCAAATTTCAAAAACAGATAACAATGAAAGAGAGAGAGGATAAAATGAAAAGAATTAATGCTAGTTTAATGCTAATTGTGACAAAGTTTGTGAATTTAAAATTTCAAAATATATAACATCATAATTACCATATGACCAATTAGTATTTATTTACACATGTTACATTCATAATTCGCAGTCATCATCTTAACCATATAAGTTTATTTCAAAATGCTACATTTTATATATATATCATTTTGATTGCTTAAATAATTTATGATATTTTTAAAACAAATTCACATACCAAAATTCAAGTTAGTTATTACACCGGTTTATAGTGTTTGGTTTCAATTGTAATTTAATTTCATTAAGTGTATATATATATATTTTATTCCACTAAATTTGGTTTGACTTAATTATGTCAATGAGTTACACGATAAAAAAAAATAGCAATCCAAATATGGTTATATGTTTAATGTATATGGACAAAAGCAAATGGTTGCATAAGTAAATCAATTATTCTATTGTAATCAATCTTCTACCGTTACCTTATTAATTCACTTTAATGGACTTTAGTTGTAATCTATTGTAGTTTATTTCCAATATTAAATTACACCCTTTATTTCTATCATACAACGATATCATTCATCAAATCACCCTAACCAAATTCAAATGACAAATAAATGACTATTTATTCGTAATAAATTTCCTATGAATGTTAATGCCACATAAATGAAATTTATAAACAATTTCCTATTTATGTTATTTTTATTTTGATATAACATTATCTAATTAAAATGGCATTTTTATACTAACATACCTTTCTAACTATAATGGCATTTACACTAATACGACATTTCATATGATAATGACATCTTTTTTATATTAATACCACCTGATCAAGCAAGGTGACATTTCATGTTAATACAACATGATCAAACAAAATGATATTTTCCTGCTAACACATCTAAGATTTTATTTCTAAATATTCTAAATCCATTAAAATTTTTAAAATAAAAATTTTAAATTGGCCCCAAAGTTCAGGGTTGTTACATGAACTGTCCAAAGTTAGGTTCACATCTTTTGTATGTTATCTTATTTTATGGTATTTGTGTTGCATTTGAATTAATTATTATGTTAGCCAAATAAATAATCGTTATAGAATGTTTACTTCAAACACTATGTTCACCCTTCAGTTTTACAGACCAAGAAGATATTTCTATTCATGTTTCTTCTGGTAAGGTCACTACGTATGATTGTGCTTTATCCTCCGCCTAATGATAAACACCCTTTCGGGCCCATATTCATTCAGTTTGTGGTAGGAAATTTATTTTATGTTTTTTTCTTCATATTTGCTTATTATTTTAAAGTCTTTCAATTAGGTTATCTTCAGTGAATTTTAAAGTTGTTTGTATTTAAAATATGAGTTTTGTGTTGTTTTGGTTCAACATCTGCTTTAGAGTATGTATTTCTTTGTCTGGGTTTCATATTTCTTCAACACAATAATATACATTTATTAGGTTCTTTATCGTTCATGTCACCTCAGTATATCTCCTTACAAAAGTAATTTAATTTGTTCTAATATAATGATTAAATGGTATATGCTGTAATTATATAACATAAAATGATAAACATTTGAAAATTGGTAGCCATATTTGATGTTAGACTAAGTAATTGAATAATATTTTGGAATCTGCTGTTATGATGTTGAAATTGGGGTTTCTATTGCATAATTTTTCCAAATGAAAATTCTAGAGAAAAAAACTAATTATTTATTATGTTTTATTATCTTTAATTTTTAGATATTATTATTTATGAAGACCAAATGACATTTTTTTTACTGCAAAGCCGACTTGAGTGCATATTCTTCAAGATAACATGTTACCTTAGAACCAAGGACTTTTACCCTTTAAAGATCAGGATGTCCTGTATCATTTGCTTGCTTTTATCATACATTATATTCATTTTCTGTTTCTCTCTTTTTTCACATCTTTATTTTATACCAATTCACATGAATATTTCAAACATATGTACCAAAGTGTCATCATACAATATGACGGGGATAAATACCATTTCACATTTACCTTTAACATGTCAGGTTCACTTTGACATCATGGTGACCATTATAAATCTTTTGGGTTTTTCTTCTTCATATTTTAGCAAATAAGAAAAGAAACGGCAATAAGATTTATTCTTTAGATTTACTTGTGAATATTTAGGTAGAAACAACTATTTCCATGTTTCATAAAAGACCCTGCACATCCATCTGAATATCGAAATGCATTGATTTAATAACACATGCATAATACTTGAGGTTAAAACAAATGGAATCAATCCAGATGTTAATAGAAAGCAAGTGCAAGAGTATATTTTCACTATGTAATATCCAGTATAATATAATTTATTCAAAAATGTGAAATATTATTTTGGGGATACTTTGTGCAGTGTTTGCAATAGTCCCATGCTTGAACAAGGCTTACTCTACTTCTCTATACTTTATGCATTTGTCCATATAGTTTGGGTCCTGAGTAGGTGCCACCAAAATACCAAATGGGCACACTAAGGAACAATTTGGTTCACTATCTGTGGATGCTCCCATTGTGTTTTGTATGCCCTCCTATTGTAATAATACCCCTGACCAGATAAGTTATCTCTACTTAAAAGCATTAAACATAGCAAGAATAGAAAATCCCTTTGTCCTCTCCTGACGTTTGTTGCCTCCATAAACTCATACGCATACACAAAACACATGCATACACACATGATATCATACATATACTCACGCACAAACACACATGAGTTCATAAAATACACCCACATGTCACACGACACATATATAATCAGGCGTATACATATACACACATATGTATTCATGAATGCACGTAAAATGGAACACACGCAGTAGAGAAAAATAAATGGAAAAAGAATGTTTGCCTAAGAAGTGAAAAATATATATCTCATCCTCTTATTTCTTTCGTCAATTTTTAAACCAAAGAAGAGATCCTTGAATTTTTGTGCCATGCGTGTATGCAAATATGTGTACTGATCTAGTTTTTGGGAGGTCATTTTTTCCAAGTCTATTAGTATGGTTTCACCAACATATTCCAAATTAACATTCCAAGTTATCTATCCTACCTATGAATTATCCTATCTACAATAATCTTCATAAAACATTAACTAAATATAATTTGAATCTTTAACAAATTTTTAACCACTATTTTACACATTTATATGTTGTCATCTAAATTTTATTTGTCAAAACTTCTTTTTACATAGTATTTGCAAGTTCCAAAACACATTTCATTTGTAAAAGTATTTTAAGGTTAATGCTTTCTTATCCTATACTTATAAAATCACTTAATTCCATGAATTTACTAAAGGCTTTAAAGAGGTCACCATTTTACTCCATATTCAAGTAAGGCTTCTTTTATATGAAAAGATCTGTATCTATAGTTTTCAATACTCATGCCAAACCAATAACCAGATAAAGCAACCCGACATGAGTAAAGCAAGTTGCCAACCAATGTTGACAGAACACAGTAGCAAACAGTAAAAAAATAAATCAAAATGGTCACACTAAAACCGAAAACATGCAAGTTCATGTATTTTGTCAAAACCGAGCAGACATGTATGGAACAAGTTGAAAATAGACTCGCAATTAACACTATGATGGAACAGACAACAGTAGCAAGCCAACTCACACTAATTATATTTAGCGTGAACCGAAGTCAGAAACTTGGGAAAGGTTTAATCGTAAGAGCACTTACGATTGCTTGGCGGACGACGGTGCTGAAGGCGGTGCCAGTGACCAACAGGAGGCGACGACGTTGGGTTCATAGACGATGGAGGCTACGATCGGATGGACTGGCTATTGTCAGGCTAGGATTTCGATCTAGTGGTGGCCCAAAACTGGCGGCGGCGCGTCACTGAAATGGTGGAGAAGAGGGCGGATCCAGGCAAAACGACAGCGGACTGATGTGGTAGATAAGGGGGTGGTGTTTTAATTTAAGTGATGAAGATTTTTATTTTATTCTTTTTAGAGGAAGGAGGCCATATTTTTTTAAATGGAGCTTCAGATGGCAAACCAAAAGAAAGAGGAGTGAACCGTGAAGAATGGAGAAGGACGTGCTATAAATATATTTTTATTTTTATATGTGGATGAACATGTCATGTTGTTTCACATTCAAGGTTGAAACGGAAGAATAGGTATCAATTCTTTCCATTTCAAAGTTATGTTTTTTTTTCATTATAAATATATTAATTAATACATGCCATTTTAGAATCTCAAAAGGGTAAGAGAGAGAACATGGAGAGCAGGGTGAGAGGAAACGGTCAAAATAAATAAAGTAGCAGATGTTTAATATGTGGTTTTCCAATTGAAGGAAAGAGCAATTAACGAAAATGAAGTAAATAAATGGTATGCATTAATGAGATATTTAATTTCAAAATATTTTGAACCGAAAATGAATTGGTTGAGATCCATAAATTAAGGTGATTTTTGAACGTTCTAGCTTGTCAAGAGGCGCATGCGAAAAACATTTTATAATATATATAATATTGCAAGGAATAGGAAAAAACGTAGAGAAAAGGGTAGGTAAATCAAATGATTCAATGTTCCTTTTATTTGACCGAACGTAGCCAGATACACAAGAAGGAACAACACTAATTTTTGAATAAATGGTAGACTTTAAATGTGTATTTAAACGAGGTCCCACGTTTCCAAATCCAAATGTTCACCGTTTCATATGCTTGTTTATTTAATTAATTTTATCTTCTTCTTCCTAATGTATTTAATGTGTATTTAATGTTTACCGTTTCATACGCTTATTTATTTAATTAATTTTATCTTCCTCTTCCTAATGTATTTAATGTTTACCGTTTCATACGCTTGTTTATTTAATTTATTGGTAACAGTCTAACTTATTTAAAATTTTCTCTATATTACAAACGAAATGAACTTTTCTACATTACTAGGAAAATTCCTTCATTGCTATATTAAATTGCACGTATTCCTAATATCAAATTTTCGTAATTAAATTTGACTGCAAAATTTTTCATAATATTTCGAGTAACTGCACCATTTAAATCGTACATTATTAAAATCGTTGAAACTTCCATTATTAATGTTTAATTTAAATTTACTTAAATTAAACAAACATTTGTATTTTCATGTACAGAATTAAAGTTTGAATTTAAATTTTAACGCCAACCATTTCAATATTATTACGGTTATTATTTCACGATTGGCAACTATCTTTCATTTTATAAATAATACTTCAAAGTTAATAATTCCACAAAATTTAATAATTGTTTCCATTGTAATAAATCATCATTCATCTAATCATAAATTGCTGTTTATTAGAAATAAATTTGAAATCGTTTGTTAATAATTTCCTAAAATTTATTTTCAAACCATTTTAAATTCAAGGATTAAATACAATTAATTCAATAATTAAGCGATCTAAATTTGCGGGACGTTACATTCTCCCTCACTCAGAACTTTTCATCCTCGAAAAGGAACGTAGTAAAGAACTAGTAATTTAACGGTATATAATTCATTCTCTTATTAACCTCAATTGCTTGTTTAAGTACAAAATTTTGCTTCCAATTAGTTGAACAAAAATCATTCCATTAGTTCTTTTCCCTTTCTGGAGACGAAAATTAGTATTTTAATTTATTTCAAAGCTGTGAACTTGCATAACATTTAAAATCTCTTTCTTATTTTACTATGTTGAGGTGAGACAAATGTTAAATTTTTATGTCATTAATTTGTTCGTTAACGTCAAAATACTTTATAACTCGAAGGCCTAACAAGTTTATTTTCGTTCTTAAAAGTGTTAGACATACGTTGATCAGACGCACGACTAAAAATCTCCAAGTGCTCAATATACTTGTTTCAACTTCCAGTGAAAATACTTAAAAACATTAAAATAGATAAAAGAAGTACCATCCAATAAACCAACCGATGAAACTTATTCATGAATCGCAGATACACAATGGTTACGCCTGGGTCCCCCAAGAAGCATCCGTACCCGTAGGAAATCTCTTCCCTGCGAATTTCGTCACGAACAATCAACGGGACGAATCAATAGAAATAGAATTACCTGAGATCATCATGGAACGCTGTAATAACCCGAAAAATACGAGCCAATTTAAAATTTTTAAATTGATTATTTACAAGCAATTTGAGCCATTGAAATAGAATATTTCAATAAATTAGTGAATTAGAAATAGTGAGTCAGTTTGAAAATTTGAATTCGAACTTTGACCGACTGTGCAGGGTGGAAAATATAACGGATTTTAGTGAGACTAAAAATATTTAAGTCTGTTAGTCAATACCTTTCTAACGGATCTGAAAAATCGAAGTTTCATAACGGGAATCAAAAGTTATGGCCGAATGAATTTTCAGAAGAGTCGGTATATAGAATATATAGGCCTGGAAAATTGATATTTTGCATATGGCCTCGGAATTCGACGAAACAACTTTTGTTGGGTCTGGGATGTCAAACTATTGCTAGGTTTCAAATTTCATAATTTTTCGAATCAATATGTGAGCGTGGCAAAAGAAAACGCGTTTGACCAGTTTCTGTTGAATTTAATCGACTGGAAATTGGCCATTTTTCAAACGGTCTCAGAATTCGACGAAACTAGTTTTGTTAGGACCGTATCGTCAATACGAAACTAGAAAATATTTTTCTGGAATTTTTCTAGTCAGTATGTGGCCCCGGTAATTTGAAATGTACGTTTAAAATTCAATATAAGGATTTAAATGTAAATTCAACAGAAACTGATTGCAACGATCAAACCAGCTTACGCTACATATCCCATTGTGTTCGGAATGGGGGTAAAACGCTATGGACGACAGGCGGTAGGCCTCGTTTCGAGGTCGTATGTAAAAGTCAACCTTTTTGCAAAATTAAATAATAAAAAGAAAAAAAAAATATTATTTCCCTCCCTTTTCTTCTTCTTGCCCCCCCCCCCCCCCCCCGATTCATTAATCAGAAAAAAAAAAGGGAAAACCTAAACCTATCGCCGCCGCCCCCCTCCGTCCAACCTCCTCCTTCCAGTGTCGAAACCGACGAACCCCTCGCGACGCCCCCCAAGTCGAATCAAATCGAGCTGCCGCCCTTACCACGACGCCGACACCACCGAGCACCACCACCACGAAGCCGCCGACGCCTTCTTCTTCCCTCCCCTTCGCAGGCGACGGTGAGCATTTAGGGTTATTTTATTTTTGTTTTGCAAAAAAAACTAATTTCTGAATTTTTAAAGAATATTAAAACTGATTTTTTAAAGATTTATAAACTGATTTTATAATGAATTTAAAACTGATTTTTAGATTTATAAACTGATTTATAAGAATTTTAAAAACTGATTTATAAGAATTTAAAAACCGATTTAAAAATGATTTAAAAACTAATTTCTGTTTTTTTAAAAGATGCAAAAACTGTTTTTTTTTAAGATGCAAAAACTGATTTTTAGATTTATAAACTGATTTTTTAAAGAATTTAAAAACTGATTTATAAAGAATTTAAAAACTGATTTTTAAAGGAAATAAAAACTGATTTTATTTTAAGGTTTAAAATAGGAAAAAGGTTTAAACTTTGAAATAGAAAAAGGTTTAATCTTGTAAAAGAAAAAGATTTGAACTTGCAAAAATAAAGATCATATTTTTAAAAAGAGAAAAGACGGAATTTTTGTTAAGTAGAAGAAGTAAGATATGATTCTTATATTTTTAAAGCAATAAAAATATAATTTTTACATCATAGGAATATTAAAAATATAATCTTTGTTTTTAGAATATGATCTTTATATATTGAATAACATAGTAAAAATTCGATTTTTACCTATGTAGAGAATACGGGCAACGAAAGCGACAAGAAGACGAAATAGACAAAGATTTCTATAAAAGGAAGAGTCGTGTTATTGGATAGCTATTGGTGAGAATTTCACACTCTTCAATTTCTTTTTATATATATATATATATATATGTGAAAATAAAAGTGAATTGCTATATATAAATATTTATATATATATATATATATATATATATACACGCCCCCTCGTCCACAAACCATGGACGATATTTATTGGTTGAAATTGTTGTGAAAATTGGTTGACGGCAAATTGTTGTTTGGGATTGTTTGTGGTTGATATTGAATTGATTGTGGTTGGAAAATACCCGTTTGTGATTGGAAAATATTTGGTTGAAACCACATAGGATTAGTTTGTGGAAATGAAATAAATATAAACATGCCGCCTACGTGCGAATTAGATGCATGATCCCCATTGTCAAAAACCGCGAGGTTTTAAGGTAGAGCGAGGAGCCGTACTAGGGACGGTGCCGGTTTTAACTACCCTGCCGTTATGCTGCCGAAATTTTGAATAATCTTTGTGTGTTAGAATTATTTTCATATGTTGAAATTATTTGCATGCATAGAAATTAAAGCCATATATTGAAACTATGTCCATGTGTGGAAATATTCATGTGTTGAAAAGTGTTGTGTGAAAATAAAATTCATTCGTGAATGAATGAAGTGTATAAACAATAAAAATCATATTTTTTATATATATATGAAGTATGAAAAATATTCGCCTTATATAAATAATTTCAATCATAAAAATCCCATCTTTCTAATATGAACAACATAATTAAATTGTCCATCTGTGGAAATACTCATTTGTTGAGAAGTGTGTGTAGTGGAAAGGTTCATGTGTTGAATAAAAAGATTGAACGATAAAAATTACATTTTTATTGAAACTATGAAGTGTTGAAACCATACATTGGTTGAATAAATATTTTAAACGATAAAAATATCATTTTTATCATATGTGTGACATGCTAAAGAGATGCGGACGTTGAAATAAATATTTGTGATAGAAGTATTATTTTTAACATGCATAGGAATTAAATAAAATAGTCGTGTGTTGAAATCTATTTTAGTTCGCCAAAATTATCATCTTTTGAAATATAAAGTGTTAAGAATATCCACTTGTTCAAATAAACGTGCATGAGTTGAAATATACATTAACTAGCTAATGATATGATTTAAGCCTATGCATGCGATATTAGAATGAATGGTATTTTTAGACCAAAGCAAGTCAAATATGAAATTGAATGGAAAATGATAAATGTTAGAGATTGTATATATGTGCATGCATATCTATTGAACAGGTTAAAGCAAAAAGGGGCTAGAGAAGAGGAATAAAATTTTGTGCCCGACAAATAGGTACACATTTACTGTTTTGTTTGGGTGATGATTTTATGAGCCTGTTGGCTAGCCGCTTGGCTTTTTCTTTTTCTTTTTGAGATTAGAAGGACCGGGAACGCTATTTGCGATTTCCCGATGCTCCCGGTGCAGGGGAGGTTATGGCGAAATTTTCCAAAATTTTAAGGTGTTAGAAAAATATTTGAAGTGAAAACGATATGGAAATCATTGAATGAACTATATTTATATAAATATATAAATATAAATATAATTAAAACGAAACGTGGCCGTGCAGTTCATATTTTGAAACCGTGAATTCAAATGATTAGTGCGGAAGATCCGACCATTGGATTTTCCCGAAACCTCAACCGTTGGGTTCGCCTTGGAAATATCTTTCCAACGGCACCAACTTTGTGAAGATCCGACGGTTGGATTGTCTGGAATGTTTAATTCAAAATTAGTGAAAAGCAGCGCCAGAAACGATTATATATATATATATATATATATATATATATATATATATATAAATATAATTAAATTAAATCGAATAACGACGCTGCAGTTCGTAAATTGAAATCGTAACTTCAAATGGTTAGTGTGGAAGATCCGACCGTCGGATTTTCCCAAAACTGGAACCGTTGGATTCGTTTTGAAAAGACCTTCCTAATGATGTAAAATTTGTGAAGATCCAACGGTTAGATTTTCCTATATGTGTAAAACAAAATTAGTGGAAAGCAGCGCCAGTGCATCGACACGACCTGAAACATCGTTTAATTAAATATGGCCGTTTTAAATTAAATAAAAATGGCGATATATCGTTATTAAGTGCTATAGACGATATAGAGTGAAAATAAACCAATTTTGTTGTGTTTGCTTGATATGTGATGGTTGAATGTATTTGACGTGAAAATTATAACTAAATAACTGAAATGTGAATGTTGAATAGTTCAACCCTGTGATTAATTGGTTTGAAAATCTAAATATACGTGGGTTATTTGAAAAGGCCGAGTTTATCTCATTTCAAATAATCGATCGACGTTGAGAAGTCGAAGAGTCGAAGACGACTGAAGACCGACGATCTCCACATTGGATGGATGGGCGCTACTGATGCTCGTGATTGGAGTAGCTACCATGAAGGAATTGAAGTAGTAGCCGTCCAAACATATTGTTGATTGTACGGATATGCGAGGAATTGGTGCCTCCGGTTTCGTTCAGACCCAGAACGGACTTGTAAATGGACTGTGTGTCTGACATTGGATTTTGTTCTGTGTTGATTGATCTCTGTTAAATATATATCTATTTGGCGGCGGAGAATTTATTCTCTTGCTTAACGCCCTTCTCTGAGACGTACGAGCTCAGAGGTTATGTATTGACAGAAATCAGTCGCATGGAGTGGATTGCCTGTGTGGCACGCCTAAGTGGCATATGATCAAGGCTTCTGTTGCAAAGCAAAGTCTTGTGGTTGATGATCAAAGCATGGTCTGTGTGACGTAGCTTTGTGTATAACGTGAATTCGCGAGCCTCACACCCCGGTATGAGTCAAAAACGGGAGAAGGACCCAAGGAGTGCATGACGTTTCTTTCTAGCTATGGTGGTGTCAGTGAACTCCCAGCCCTGACATTTATATCTTTTTCACCTGTGTGGTTGTTGGAATGCGAGGCGCCTCGATTATAGGTCTGTAAGGACCGGGAAACGTGTGTTCAGGAATTGCCAATCCTCAAAAGTAAGAGAGGACCGGCCTTGGAGGATCCAGGGGATTGCTGTGTGCGGTCCCGAGGCATTTGCTAGAGTGTCTCGAACGGAGAGGAGCTTGCCCCTTGCCTCGACTCATGAAGGAATCCAATTTCCAATACGAAATCTGCGGATGTGATTGTATTACTAGTATGGCGACATAGTAGATGGTAGCTATGCCGCCTAGGATTGATATTTATGATTGAATCGCTTTTGAAACATATATGCACTAGTAATAATATCAAGCACTTTTGTTTATTCGTATGAAGCATCTTTGGCCATTATAAGGTAAAAACTCTATCCTCCGTCTTGCGTTGCATTGTGTGATGGGACCTGAGTCTTATAATGGCTTCATTTTATAAAAAGCATTGCGTTGATTTAATCGTTTACTTTATTTCATGCACGAGCACTCATTGGAGTAAACCCGTTCCGCGAAAGTGGCGTGGTCCTTTGATTTGCCTTATTATTGTTGTTAATAAGTTGAATGGATTTCTCATACCAGTCCCATGACTGACTCGTAGTTTGTTTCACCTTGCAAACTCGGGTGCCCTTATTTTCACACGGGCAGCCTAGTTACAGGTTTCTGACGCACCTTTTGGCTCATGGCGAGGCTTGACTACACCGTGCTGACTTGGATTTTCTCCGCCATTATTGTATCTATATTATGATTCCGTCACTGGTGATGTAGACTGATATTCCTTTTGTGTACTCTTTATGTATGATTCCGCCTCAGGCGATGGTGACTGATTATGTATCATTATGCACTAAGTTGTATCCTGTACTGTGCTTCTCTGATGTGATGTTATCTATATGATTCCGCTGTCATATGTGTGTAAATTATTCTATTTTCTGTTTATGCTATTATCTGTGATCTGCTAATGATGATTAATGTGTTATATTCCAATGATTATCCTTAACACCGTGTCACGGGGTTTTGGGATCGTCACAGCTGGTATCAGAGCTTTGGTTAACCTTAGTTCTGGAGTCTAACACATTAAACACTTCGTCAAGATAGAATCAGTAGTATTCTAAGGCGAGTCGCTCATTAGAGATAGGACTAGCAAAGTCCTAGAATGAGCTGAGCAGAATAGCAAAAACAATTGATCAGTCCATCGTTATCTTTCCGTAGGAATTTCTGCTTAACTATGCAATAGACTATTATTTCTGTTAACTGACTTTTTCGTTACTTATACAGAATTTGACTAATGGCTACCAGAGGAGTCGCCGCTAGAGGAGGCCGTGCCGGCCGAGGCCGAGGAAGGGGAGAAATCCCAGCTCAAGAAGGACCTTTGATACAACCTCCGGCAGCTCAATACTTCGAGCTCGACCGTGTAGCTAAGAGATATAAGAACTTAGGAGGCAAGACCTTCTCGGGAACTGGCACCGTAATAGAGGCCCTTGCATGGCTCAAAACATGCGAGAAAATTCTTGAAGGCCTAAGGCTAGGAGACGAAGACAAAGCTATTATGGGCGCCTGGCTTATGCAGGAACAAGCCGAATTATGGTGGGAATCTCTTACCGCCGGGAATAGAGAAGCTGGAAGAACATGGGATGGATTCAAAGAATTCTTCAAGGAGAAATATGTCCCAGAACAAGCTCTAGAAAGAATGCACGATGACTTCGCCAATCTCCAGCAAGGGGATCTTTCCGTGCAAGATTATCTGAACAAATTTACAATGCTGTCGCCCTATGCTCCAGAACTTGTTGCTACCGCGAAATCCAAAAATAAGAGGTTTATCTTTGGACTAAGACGACAATATCATGATAGAGCCATGGCCCATGTCAAGCTGGATTTCAACGAGCTAGTGGAGATGACATGCAACTATGAAGACCTTGATCAAAGGCATCTGGATCAGGATCGCGCTAGAAGCCAAGCAGGAAACAAGCGCAAACCTACTGTAAATCAGGGCGAGTCAAGCCAAACAGCATCTTCAAAGCCTCAGACTGGCAAGCCGCCAAGGGGAAGTTGCTTTAATTGTGGTAAGCCGGGGCACTACTCAAACGTCTGCACAGCTCCAAAGAGGCAGAAAACAAATTCTCAAGGCTCGAGCCAAGGCTCTCAGAACCCTCGCTCGTGCTTCAACTGTCGCAAGACCGACCATCTGGTCAAAGACTGTCCTTTGCTAAAGAAAGCTACTGTAGCTCATGTCTATGACGGGTCTAGCCCGCCAGCTGCTTCCGACGGAGCAGGTAAACCCGATGTTTTGGGAGGTACCCTTACAATTAAAAATATTCCTGTTTCTATATTGTTTGACATAGGTGCATCGCGTTGTTTTATTGCTAGAAACACGGTGCACAAACTAAAGTTAAAACAGCGAAAGCTTAAAGAATCGGTTGAAGTTCATAACCCGATAGGGGGTCCTATTACTCTCGGTTCATATTGTAGGGTGCCAATCTCCTATTCTTTCTATAAATTTCCTTTTGATTTAATCGTTATGGATTTTCCCGAATTTGATATTATTCTCGGGCTAGATTGGTTAACGAAACATGAAGCTGAAGTGAAGTGTGCAGAAAGAATTGTTAAAATTCGAACGGAGCTTGGACATATATATATTCCCCGTCATGGTTCGAATCCGAATAGAGAAGAATTTTGGTCAGCATTAGAACTTATCCCCACTTCCATAGAAAAGATTCCGATTGTTAGCAACTATGCGGATGTGTTTGAAGAAGTTGAAAACTTACCTCCGCAAAGAGAAATAGAATTCCGAATCGATCTAATTCCCAATGCTAGACCAGTGGTGCATCCAATTCGTAGAATGACTCCGAAAGAAAAAGAAGAATTAGGCGATCAAACTCGTCAACTGTTGTGGAAGGGTCTAATCAGACCTAGTTTTTCTAATTGGGGTGCAGCTGTTGTGTTTGTCCCGAAGTCAGACGGTACACTTAGATTATGTGTTGATTACCGAGACCTCAACAAACAGACGCTTAAAAATAAATATCCATTACCCCGCATTGATGATTTGCTAGACCAATTGAATGGGGCGAAAGTATTTTCCCGAATGGACCTAGCTACAGGTTTTCATCAATTGAGAATAGCAGAAGAGTGTGTTCCTTTGACCGCTTTCAGAGGTCCAGACATATTTTATGAATGGTTAGTAATGCCGTTTGGCCTATGTAACGCTCCAGCATACTTTGTCGATCTAATGAATAGAGTGTTCAGGGGAGTTCTGAATAAATTTGTCCTCGTATTCATCGATGATATTTTAATCTACTCCAAATCAAAACCCGAGCATGAAAAACACTTAGAACAAGTATTGGAGATTCTAAGGAAGAACGTCTTCAAAGCCAAATTCTCTAAATGTGTCTTCTGGCAAGGAGAAGTTAAATTTCTTGGCCATGTCGTGTCAGAGAAAGGAATTTCTGTTGACCCAAGCAAGATAACAGCGATTCAAGACTGGAAACAACCCACTACTCCCACAGAAGTTAGAAGTTTTATGGGGTTGGCTAGTTATTATCGAAAGTTCGTTAAGGATTTTTCGAAGATATCCGGTCCGTTAACGAAGCTCACAAAGAAACATGAGAAGTTTAAGTGGACTTCCGACTGTGAAGAAGCTTTCCACGAATTGAAATCGAAGTTGACCACCGCTCCAGTGTTAACTATTATTGATGGCAATCAAGATTTAACGGTTTGGACAGATGCTTCTATTAGAGGTCTTGGTGCAGTGTTAATGCAGAGAGGCCAAGTAGTCGCTTATGCAAGCCGCCAATTGAAACCGCATGAGAAGAATTATGTGACTCATGATCTTGAGTTGCTAGCCATCGTATTTGCCTTGAAAATCTGGAGGCATTACTTATTGGGAGAGAAATTTATATTGTACACAGATCACCAATCATTGAAGTATTTATATACCCAGAAAGATCTGAATCTGAGACAGCAGCGTTGGCTAGAATTTCTTGCAGCGTATGATCTTGATATCCTGTATACGCCGGGGAAAGCTAACGTAGTAGCGGATGCACTTAGTAGGAAGACCGCAATTGTTGCCCATCTTATAATTACACCTGGATTGATTGATAAGATTTCAGCCCTTCAGAAAGAAGATGAATTCATTCAGAGAATCAGTAAGAGAGTCAAGGAAGGTGAAACCACGAGTTTCCGTATTGACAATAAGGGGGTTCTCAGGTTAAATAACAGGATTTGCATCCCAAATATTCCGGGCCTTCAAAGAGAAGTGCTGGACGAATGCCATAAATCCAAATTTTGCATCCATCCTGGGGTGAGTAAAATGTACAATGATATCAAACGCACTTTCTGGTGGAAGGCAATGAAAAGAGATATTTCTTTGTATGTTAGCAAATGCCCTACTTGTCAATTGGTCAAGAGTGACCAACAGAAGCTAGCTGGACTGTTGCAACCGTTGGAAGTCCCAGGCTGGAAATGGGAACAGATTTCCATGGATTTCATAGATGGTTTGCCGCGAACCAAGAAAGGTAATGACAATATTTGGGTAATCGTAGATCGCTTCACGAAGACTGCCCATTTTATACCTGTCAGGTCCAATAGAACTGCCCAAAGTCTAGCACAGATATATTTCAAAGAAATTGTTAAGCTGCATGGAATTCCCATCAGCATAGTCAGTGATAGAGATCCCCTATTTACTAGCAAGTTCTGGGAGGCTTTCCAGACAGAATTGGGGACAAAACTGAATATGAGCACCGCTTATCACCCCCAAACAGATGGCCAAACTGAGCGGGTGAATAGAATTCTGGAAGACTTATTGCGGGCTTGTATAATCGATTTTGGTGGGTCATGGGAAGATCATTTGCATTTGGCAGAGTTCTCATATAACAATAGCTATCAAGCAAGTTTGAGGATGTCACCATTTGAAGCATTATATGGCAGACCCTGCAGATCTCCAGCATGTTAGGTAGAACCTGGCAACAGACTTGTACTAGGACCCGATATGATTAGGGAAGCATCTGATAAAGTGGACTTCATCAAGAAGCGATTGAAAACCGCCCAAAGCCGACAGAAAAGTTATGCAGACTCTAGAAGGAGAGATTTGACATTTGCTGTTGGTGATCATGTTTATTTAAAGGTTTCTCCGATGAGAGGAGTAATCAGATTTGGTAAGACTGGGAAGTTGGCACCGAGATTTATTGGTCCCTTTCCTATACTTGAGCGAATTGGAACTCTTGCTTATAGGGTTCAATTGCCAGATTGGTTGCCTTGAGTGCACAATGTATTTCACGTATCTCAACTTAGGAGACATGTGCATGATCCGGATCTTGTTGTAGAAGAAGCAGCGCAACAGGATGTGGAGATAACTCCAGAATTAGCACTCAGAAGAGAGCCATTAAAAATTGTTGGCAAAGAAACTAGAGAACTCAGAAGCAAAAAAGTTCATTTAGTTAAAGTGCAGTGGAGCAGTGATCCTAGAGACTGTACTTGGGAAACTGAGGAAAGCATTAAGCAAGCTTATCCCAAATGCAGAGTGGATATCTCTGACTAACTCCGGTGCAAGGTACCTTTACCATACTTTGCATTTACATTTTATTTCCTACTTTACTGTTGTTTCCTTTTCGAGGACGAAAAGTTTTAAGTAGGGGAGATTGTAATAACCCGGAAAATACGAGCCAATTTAAAAATTTTTAATTGATTATTTACAAGCAATTTGAGCCATTGAAATAGAATATTTCAATAAATTAGTGAATTAGAAATAGTGAGTCAGTTTGAAAATTTGAATTCGAACTTTGACCGACTGTGCAGGGTGGAAAATATAACGGATTTTAGTGAGACTAAAAATATTTAAGTCTGTTAGTCAATACCTTTCTAACGGATCTGAAAAATCGAAGTTTCATAACGGGAATCAAAAGTTATGGCCGAATGAATTTTCAGAAGAGTCGGTATATAGAATATATAGGCCTGGAAAATTGATATTTTGCATATGGCCTCGGAATTCGACGAAACCACTTTTGTTGGGTCTGGGATGTCAAACTATTGCTAGGTTTCAAATTTCATAATTTTTCGAATCAATATGTGAGCGTGGCAAAAGAGAACGCGTTTGACCAGTTTCTGTTGAATTTAATCGACTGGAAATTGGCCATTTTTCAAACGGTCTCAGAATTCGACGAAACTAGTTTTGTTAGGACCGTATCGTCAATACGAAACTAGAAAATATTTTTCTGGAATTTTTCTAGTCAGTATGTGGTCCCGGTAATTTGAAATGTACGTTTAAAATTCAATATAAGGATTAAAATGTAAATTCAACGGAAACTGATTGTAACGATCAAACCAGCTTACGATACATATCCCATTGTGTTCGGAATGGGGGTAAAACGCTATGGACGACAGGCGGTAGGCCTCGTTTCGAGGTCGTATGTAAAAGTCAACCTTTTTGCAAAATTAAATAATAAAAAGGAAAAAAAAAAATTATTTCCCTCCCTTTTCTTCTTCTTGCCCCCCCCCCCCCCCCCCCCCCGATTCATTAATCAGAAAAAAAAAGGGAAAACCTAAACCTATCGCCGCCGCCCCCCTCCGTCCAACCTCCTCCTTCCAGTGTCGAAACCGACGAACCCCTCGCGACGCCCCCCCCCCCCCCCCCAGTCGAATCAAATCGAGCCGCCGCCCTTACCTCGACGCCGACACCACCGAGCACCACCGCCACGAAGCCGCCGACGCCTTCTTCTTCCCTCCCCTTCGCAGGCGACGGTGAGCATTTAGGGTTATTTTATTTTTATTTTTGTTTTTGTTTTGCAAAAAAAAACTAATTTCTGAATTTTTAAAGAATATTAAAACTGATTTTTTAAAGATTTATAAACTGATTTTATAATGAATTTAAAACTGATTTTTAGATTTATAAACTGATTTATAAGAATTTTAAAAACTGATTTATAAGAATTTAAAAACCGATTTAAAAATGATTTAAAAACTAATTTCTGTTTTTTTAAAAGATGCAAAAACTGTTTTTTTTAAAGATGCAAAAACTGATTTTTAGATTTATAAACTGATTTTTTAAAGAATTTAAAAACTGATTTATAAAGAATTTAAAAACTGATTTTTAAAGGAAATAAAAACTGATTTTATTTTAAGGTTTAAAATAGGAAAAAGGTTTAAACTTTGAAATAGAAAAAGGTTTAATCTTGTAAAAGAAAAAGATTTGAACTTGCAAAAATAAAGATCATATTTTTAAAAAGAGAAAAGACGGAATTTTTGTTAAGTAGAAGAAGTAAGATATGATTCTTATATTTTTAAAGCAATAAAAATATAATTTTTACATCATAGGAATATTAAAAATATAATCTTTGTTTTTAGAATATGATCTTTATATATTGAATAACATAGTAAAAATTCGATTTTTACCTATGTAGAGAATACGGGCAACGAAAGCGACAAGAAGACGAAATAGACAAAGATTTCTATAAAAGGAAGAGTCGTGTTATTGGATAGCTATTGGTGAGAATTTCACACTCTTCAATTTCTTTTTATATATGTATATGTGTGTGAAAATAAAAGTGAATTGCTATATATATATATATATATATATATATATATATATATATATATATATATATATACGCCCCCTCGTCCACAAACCATGGACGATATTTATTGGTTGAAATTGTTGTGAAAATTGGTTGAAGGCAAATTGTTGTTTGGGATTGTTTGTGGTTGATATTGAATTGATTGTGGTTGGAAAATACCCGTTTGTGATTGGAAAATATTTGGTTGAAACCACATAGGATTAGTTTGTGGAAATGAAATAAATATAAACATGCCGCCTGCGTGCGAATTAGATGCATGATCCCCATTGTCAAAAACCGCGAGGTTTTAAGGTAGAGCGAGGAGCCGTACTAGGGACGGTGCCGGTTTTAACTACCCTGCCGTTATGTTGCCGAAATTTTGAATAATCTTTGTGTGTTAGAATTATTTTCATATGTTGAAATTATTTGCATGCATAGAAATTAAAGCCATATATTGAAACTATGTCCATGTGTGGAAATATTCATGTGTTGAAAAGTGTTGTGTGAAAATAAAATTCATTCGTGAATGAATGAAGTGTATAAACAATAAAAATCATATTTTTTATATATATATGAAGTATGAAAAATATTCGCCTTATATAAATAATTTCAATCATAAAAATCCCATCTTTCGTATATGAACAACATAAATAAATTGTCCATGTGTGGAAATACTCATTTGTTGAGAAGTGTGTGTAGTGGAAAGGTTCATGTGTTGAATAAAAAGATTGAACGATAAAAATTACATTTTTATTGAAATTATGAAGTGTTGAAACCATACATTGGTTGAATAAATATTTTAAACGATAAAAATATCATTTTTATCATATGTGTGACATGCTAAAGAGATGCGGACGTTGAAATAAATATTTGTGATAGAAGTATTATTTTTAACATGCATAGGAATTAAATAAAATAGTCGTGTGTTGAAATCTATTTTAGTTCGCCAAAATTATCATCTTTTAAAATATAAAGTGTTAAGAATATCCACTTGTTCAAATAAACGTGCATGAGTTGAAATATACATTAACTAGCTAATGATATGATTTTAGCCTATGCATGCGATATTAGAATGAATGGTATTTTTAGACCAAAGCAAGTCAAATATGAAATTGAATGGAAAATGATAAATGTTAGAGATTGTATATATGTGCATGCATATCTATTGAACAGGTTAAAGCAAAAAGGGGCTAGAGAAGAGGAATAAAATTTTGTGCCCGACAAATAGGTACACATTTACTGTTTTGTTTGGGTGATGATTTTATGAGCCTGTTGGCTAGCCGCTTGGCTTTTTCTTTTTCTTTTTGAGATTAGAAGGACCGGGAACGCTATTTGCGATTTCCCGATGCTCCCGGTGCAGGGGAGATTATGGCGAAATTTTCCAAAATTTTAAGGTGTTAGAAAAATATTTGAAGTGAAAACGATATGGAAATCATTGAATGAACTATATTTATATAAATATATAAATATAAATATAATTAAAACGAAACGTGGCCGTGCAGTTCATATTTTGAAACCGTGATTTCAAATGATTAGTGCGGAAGATCCGACCATTGGATTTTCCCGAAACCTCAACCGTTGGGTTCGCCTTGGAAATATCTTTCCAACGGCACCAACTTTGTGAAGATCCGACGGTTGGATTGTCTGGAATGTTTAATTCAAAATTAGTGAAAAGCAGCGCCAGAAACGATTATATTTATATATATATATATATATATAAATATAATTAAATTAAATCGAATAACGACGTTGCAGTTCGTAAATTGAAATCGTAACTTCAAATGGTTAGTGTGGAAGATCCGACCGTCGGATTTTCCCAAAACTGGAACCGTTGGATTCGTTTTGAAAAGACCTTCCTAATGATGTAAAATTTGTGAAGATCCAACGGTAAGATTTTCCTATATGTGTAAAACAAAATTAGTGGAAAGCAGCGCCAGTGCATCGACACGACCTGAAACGTCGTTTAATTAAATATGGTCGTTTTAAATTAAATAAAAATGGCGATATATCGTTATTAAGTGCTATAGACGATATAGAGTGAAAATAAACCAATTTTGTTGTGTTTGCTTGATATGTGATGGTTGAATGTATTTGACGTGAAAATTATAACTAAATAACTGAAATGTGAATGTTGAATAGTTCAACCCTGTGATTAATTGGTTTGAAAATCTAAATATACGTGGGTTATTTGAAAAAGCCGAGTTTATCTCATTTCAAATAATCGATCGACGTTGAGAAGTCGAAGATTCGAAGACGACTGAAGACCGACGATCTCCACATTGGATGGATGGGCGCTACTGATGCTCGTGATAGGAGTAGCTACCATGAAGGAATTGAAGTAGTAGCCGTCCAAACATATTGTTGATTGTACGGATATGCGAGGAATTGGTGCCTCCGGTTTCGTTCAGACCCAGAACGGACTTGTAAATGGACTGTGTGTCTGACATTGGATTTTGTTCTGTGTTGATTGATCTCTATTAAATATATATCTGTTTGGCGGCGGAGAATTTATTCTCTTGCTTAACGCCCTTCTCTGAGACGTACGAGCTCAGAGGTTATGTATTGACAGAAATCAGTCGCATGGAGTGGATTGCCTGTGTGGCACGCCTAAGTGGCATATGATCAAGGCTTCTGTTGCAAAGCAAAGTCTTGTGGTTGATGATCAAAGCATGGTCTGTGTGACGTAGCTTTGTGTATAACGTGAATTCGCGAGCCTCACACCCCGGTATGAGTCAAAAACGGGAGGACCCAAGGAGTGCATGACGTTTCTTTCTAGCTATGGTGGTGTCAGTGACCTCCCAGCCCTGACATTTATATCTTTTTCACCTGTGTGGTTGTTGGAATGCGAGGCGCCTCGATTATAGGTCTGTAAGGACCGGGAAACGTGTGTTCAGGAATTGCCAATCCTCAAAAGTAAGAGAGGACCGGCCTTGGAGGATCCAGGGGATTGCTATGTGCGGTCCCGAGGCATTTGCTAGAGTGTCTCGAACGGAGAGGAGCTTGCTCCTTGCCTCGACTCATGAAGGAATCCAATTTCCAATACGAAATCTGCGGATGTGATTGTATTACTAGTATGGCGACATAGTAGATGGTAGCTATGCCGCCTAGGATTGATATTTATGATTGAATCGCTTTTGAAACATATATGCACTAGTAATAATATCAAGCACTTTTGTTTATTCGTATGAAGCATCTTTGGCCATTATAAGGTAAAAACTCTATCCTCCGGCTTGCGTTGCATTGTGTGATGGGACCTGAGTCTTATAATGGCTTCATTTTATAAAAAGCATTGCGTTGATTTAATCGTTTACTTTATTTCATGCACGAGCACTCATTGGAGTAAACCCGTTCCGCGAAAGTGGCGTGGTCCTTTGATTTGCCTTATTATTGTTGTTAATAAGTTGAATGGATTTCTCATACCAGTCCCATGACTGACTCGTAGTTTGTTTCACCTTGCAAACTCGGGTGCCCTTATTTTCACACGGGCAGCCTAGTTACAGGTTTCTGACGCACCTTTTGGCTCATGGCGAGGCTTGACTACACCGTGCTGACTTGGATTTTCTCCGCCATTATTGTATCTATATTATGATTCCGCCACTGGCGATGTAGACTGATATTCCTTTTGTGTACTCTTTATGTATGATTCCGCCTCAGGCGATGGTGACTGATTATGTATCATTATGCACTAAGTTGTATCCTGTACTGTGCTTCTCTGATGTGATGTTATCTATATGATTCCGCTGTCATATGTGTGTAAATTATTCTATTTTCTGTTTATGCTATTATCTGTGATCTGCTAATGATGATTAATGTGTTATATTCCAATGATTATCCTTAACACCGTGTCACGGGGTTTTGGGATCGTCACAAACGCAACCCCTAAGGTCGCTCTATCACTTGGTCGAGAGGACAAAGTGCCGTAGCCATAAGTGGCTAGGCAATCCCTGCCTTACGTACTTCACTATAACACCTCAAAACAATCGCATGGATCGCAATTTACATCTAGTAACACTGGTGGTTACATCTCTTTCACCCGTAAACCTTAGGTAATCACTGCCTTATAAATTACGCCATGTGGACCGCAGATACACAACGGTTACGCCTGGATCCCCCAGGAAGCATCCCTACCCGTAGGCTTTCGCAGCCCTGCGGATTTCGCCGTCGTAAAACGACCATAGATCGCAGCAGACACAATGGTTACGCTTGGTTCCCCCAGGAAGCATATGTCGCCGTAGGCCTTCGCGGCCCTGCGAATTTCGCTATGCAGCCGAGTTCAAAGGAAACACTCATGAGTATTACGTCCGAACAACCAGAATCAAAGAAATACCAACAAGAGTTCCTAGCGAGTAGGAGCTCGATTTCAATGGAAGGTACTTCCTGTATCTTTGGTTTTGAAAACATAAGATACTATATATAATATTCATTTCAATTCTCATATATCGTACTTATATAAAATCTCATTTACGCAAGAGTTCTCAAATCATATTTCAACATGTCATTCTTACACAATTTCCATTTTATATAAGATTTCACTTCATATCAATTACCTTCAAATCAATAGTTTCGAATTCATTTTTATATAATTCTTTCATATATAAGTTTGGAGCACTTTCATATCTAACATTCAAAATTGAAAATTCACAAAATCCGTTAGTTTTATTTTTTATATTTTTTATTTGGTTCTGATATTTGATACCATTTCAATTTACATCCACAAATCAATTCATTATCAAACTTCACCTTCGATTTGGATCACACGTCACAAATATCATTATCTGGTTAATTCTTTATATTTAATCATTTCAGATTTAAATTGCTCGGATCGGAAATAGATACTCTTATCACTAAAATAGTTAACTTAGATTCAAATAGTTTATGTAAGATAATAAACTTGATATAAAATAGTTTTGAATTAAAATAAACAGGTTTGGTATAAAATAGTTTAAATAAAATAATAAGCTTAATATAAAATAGATTCGAATAGAGTATTTTTTTTTTACATAAATGTTTGAATAAAATAATAGGTTTTCCATAGAATAATTTATATAACTAAGTAATTTTGCTATAGAATAGCTGAATTAGATAGTTAAGTTTATATTCAAAATAGTTTAAATAAAGTAAACATATTATATATTAATAATAAAACTAGTTTTAGGAAAAGTAATCCAATCAGAATCAATTTATACAACATTTCAATGTTAATTCAGCTTTGATTTCATAATATGACTTCAATAATCATTTCTCAAATCGAGCATTATCCAAATTTAAAATTTCCAAGATTTCAAAATCAATAGTTTAGGAAAATTTCTTATGATTCATATGGTGATCATTACATTAATTTAAATATTTCTTAAGCAAAATTTTCTTTAAACATTATAAATCAATAATACTATCTAATTGCTTAGATAATAAAATTTTAAATCGACGACTTGCATAATATTCATAGAACAAAAAGATAAACTTTATTTCTACTTACGACAAGTACATCCTTCCTCACACAAGAGATCATTGGGTAATTAATGGTACGAACTTGGAAATTTAGGATACAAAAGATAAGAATCTCATATGAGGAGTTATTAGTCAAACTGGTTAAGATTCAAAACTATCAAGATCTATCCTACTCTGCTTCTCTACTCCGCATCTTCGCATGAACAACTCCACAATATTCACTCTTCCAGGTATCTCCACAAAAGGATTAGTGCATTCCACAGCAACGTGTCCCCAATTCTTGCAATTTCCACAATAATACGAGATACTTCCATTTTCATTTTCTTACTTCATGGCCTTTGATCTAGCAGGGCGCAACACGGCTTGCCTTCCACGTTGCCTCTCGGAACAGTTCCGGGCTATATGTCCAACTTGCTTGCAATGGTGGCAGATAGTTGGTTTGTTGACTGTTAAAGTAGGGGCAGGCCTTTTCTTTTTCACTTCAAGGCAACGACTAGGAAAATGTCCCTTTTGTCGACATTTAAAACAGAAAATCTCGGACCTGCAAATCTTACCTTCTTTCTTCTTTCCCTTGTCTCTCTCTCTGCACATGGCTGCATAATGTCCCTTTTTCTGACATCGATAACATATGACATTATCATATGGACCAGGTCTTTGTCTTTCACTAATTATCCTTTCATGTTCTGCAATCGCTTCTTCCTTTTCTTTATGGGCAATCGCTCTTCGTTCTCGACGTGTTGCTTTCTGTGTTTCCGTCTTTGCCAACTTCGATAACGCGATAGTTTAGCGAGATTTCCTAACATAATTTTGAGGTTTTTCATTAGTTTATATTCCAATAATTTCCTTATGTATATTACAAAGGACGACAAAACAACTTCAAAACGAATACCTATTTCCATAGTCAATTCGTTATATTCTCTAATCGTAAAATTTTGATCATCTTATTAAAACTCGAGTCAATATTTATAAATCTAGCTTGCTGCTACACTATAGTTTAGTATTTTTCAAGTTCTTTAGCACAAAATCATTTTTGATACTTAGAAAAATCAATTATCAAGGTTCAAATTACCACTTAAGGTTATTCATATACTATGCAAATTCAATTTATTCGTTTCGAATACAGTAGTTAATAAGTCACGTTGTTAATTCTCTTATAACATGTATTTAAATTCCTACGGTTAATCTTGGAACTCGAAAAAGGATTTTCGACGAGATCTAAATTAAGCTCAAGAAAGAAAAAGAAACTTATCGAAAAGAAGCAAATTAGGAGAAGTGGATTCAATGGACTAGAAATTCATAAAGATTTAAATTTTCAAAATAGTTTATATTTTCAAAATACGTGCTCTCAATAATAATTCCAGTGACTATTCTACTCATTCTAGGGTATTACTACCCTATCTCTAAGGATTTAAACACGATTTTTACCGATTTTTAAATGACCATTTTAGCCCTAGCGAATCTTGTTTTGCCCATAACTTTTGATTGGTAAGGAGTTTTGACCTAAAACCACTTCCATTGATGGTTTAACTTTCCGTAGAGTGGTCACATTAGCCAATCAGATTTATCGTTTGAGAGATATGACTGAAATAAGGTTTAGAAGGTGAAAAACAGCTTAACCGGGCCTAATTAAGGTGATTAGCAGCTAGGCCCATAACCCATTTCAGGATTAGGGTTATGAGAAGGCTGAAATCAGTTAGAAAACGATTTTAGTTCATTTTCTCAGCCGCGTAAAACATTTCTTTAACCCTAACAATGGCCTCCACCTTCTAAAATCATCCCAAATCACCTTCTAATCACTAATTAAGAAGATCCACATCAAATCAAGGCAAATCAACACCAAATCAGAGTTGGAGCTACTGTTTGCATAGGAAAACGCCCCAAAACAATGGAGTTTTAGATCTAAAGTTTTATTTGTGGCTAAGGTGAGTGATTTGCATTGTTTTTCACTAATTAAGGCTAATTAGGGGTGATTAGTGTTAATTAGCGAAATTATGCATGTTAAAATTCTGGAAAAATATGTAAAAATTCTTAAATATTATTTTAGGTCTTTGATAGAAATTAGGGTTAATTTGGATATGTTTCGCTAATTGTATGCTTAAATCATGATAAAGGGATTAAGGGGAAAAACCATAGATTTGGGCATGTTTGATCCAAAATAACTCATATGATTGATGTTTGGAGGTTTATGGTTGATTCTATTAGTTGTTATTACTGTTTGGAATGTTAAGTAATCTTGTAGGAAAGTTAGAATGTTTGAAAACGCCATCGCATGACGAATATGGACAATATATGCTCGTTGGAAAATGTGCAGGGTTTTGGATCGGATCGGGGGACCGAGTAAGGAGATTCGAACTGGATCAGAACTTGGCATAAGAAGAGGCTTGGCAACAAGGAAGGTCATTTACATAGAGTTGGAGTTGGGATCGGATCGGAATGGCAGGAGGGCGCGAGATCGGGTTTATATGGACTGAACCGAAGTTAAAAGGATGGAGCACGAACCAATAGGAGGGGCATGGATACTATATTCCGAACCAAACTAGAAGCAATATACGAACCGAACCGATTGTGATAAGACGGAGCTTGAAGGACTCGAACTATGAAGTACCCAAACCGAACCGATTGTGATAAGACGGAGCTTGAAGGACTCGAACTATGAAGTACCCGAACCGAACCGAGTTGCTTCAACCGAACCAAGTTTCTTCATCTGAACCGAACTGAATTAGAGCCCCCACTACTATTACACGAAAACTCTTCTGAAGACCAACTCCAATTCGACCAAATCCCGAGATGCAAAGGAAGTCCAAATAGGAAGTAGAACTCATAATCCATATGGGAACCAACGAGTTAGCTTCATGAATTGGACTTTGCTGCGGAACGTATGCAAATGGGTTATCGATGTCTATAGCTTTGACTCACCACTGAGAGACGGATTAGTGGCTATGGATCAGTGAAGTGGGGTTGTAATGACTCCATGGGGCAAAGTGATCGTAGCAGGGCTATGAGACAGTGCAGTAGAGTTGTTATGACTCCATGGGGGCAAAGTGATTGTAGCAGGGCTATGAGCCAATGCAGTGGAGTTGTTATGACTTCATAGGGCAGAGTCGACATAGCAAAGTATTAGTTGTTACGGATCAATGCAGTGGAGCCGTCAAGACTCCATGGGGCAGAGTGGTCGTAACAAAGAATTGGGTGATCAAAGTGGTAGATATCATATGCTTTACGCACTGAGAGAGAGATGTGAGGATGATTGCTATGTTTGATGTTTTGCTATCACCATGAAATGTGCACCCCCTCCCTATTATTTTCACACCATGTGTTAGTGTCACCTTAGAGTATTGTACATTCTGTTGTGCTAACTCTTTGGTTGCAGGTCCAGATTCAGGTATGGTTATGTATACCTGTTATTGTTCTGTTTTGCTGCTTATCGTTCATACCAGACTTTTGTCTGACACAGAGTTTTATGTCTCTTCTTATTACTATGGGTGCTCTTAAACGGGCAGACTAGAGATAGGTCAGGCGATTATGCACGAGTAGCTGTACTGGAGACGAGCAGGAGGCTTTCACGATATATATATATATATATATATATATATATATATATATATATATATATATAATCTCACTGTGTTGTTGTTGGCCACTACTTTGGGAATTAGTAGTGTACCTCTTTCTTTTGCTTTAGAGACAGTATTTCAAAGTTGTAATAATGTTGGTTTGGATGATAACTGTATTTTGGATTTCCGCTGCTATGATGGATTAGTTTTCGACTTATGCACTGTCTCGCCTGTTTTATGTCAAATTTATGTTATTATTATATTTTATCCCATGCGATGTGAGACATTCTACAGATTCCTTATTAGTTCAAATTCCTTTCTTTTCATTTCTTTGGCGACCGTCTCATGCTAGTCGGGCATTGGCACAACTTACTTTCATTGGAAATGTCGGCTGGTATGGAACGGACCGTTACACAATCCCTACCAAGATATAAAAATGCACTTATGGCCATTCTTACACATTACCATAACAAAATGTCTATAAATGTTCAATGTCTTTAATCAACCCAGATTACTCATTTAGAGATATCAAAACTGTGCAGACTTGTATACTCTCAACGCATTTATACTGACTTATATATTATCAATAGAAATTATTCCAAATATCCCATGTGTCAAATAGGTTCGGTATTTGGTCAACTATGTAAAAAATGAATTTATACATGCCTTAAACTTGCATACTGAACCCATTTGCAGCATTACAGAAGCTTGAAAACGTCTTAAATCTTTTAAACCAACATCTTTATATAATAGCCAGTTCCTTAACGGCTATAACCAACAAATGCCTTAACTAAATATTATTTATATGGCAAGACACTGTCTCCAGCCTCAAATACATACTATAACAGAGTAGTATTACGTATATAACAAATATACGTTTTAATGTCTAACTGAACTACAATAATAATCTCAGGACAATGCAGCATCTCAATTTGATAAATACAAGCACATATTTGCTCTTAACACAATTACGCTTACAATCATGTCTATGTGAATTTACATAATACAGATTTTATCTTTTGTTAAAGTACTCTAAACATCCAAGGACCTTCCAGTTTATACAACTTTAAATATCAATTTATAATCACTTGATAACATACATCCCACAACATATGAAATTGCAGTTTATTGTTTACAGATACACCAACATAACTAAAGCAATACAAAAAACCGCAAGTGTAAAACTTTGCAACTCCTATACGTAGATGTAGCATCAATAAAACTTTACTGCCAATTTTTCAGGTTTCCCCATCACTTAGAAAATGCATCCTACCTATAAAAAACTAGGGCTGCCTTGGATATTAAATTAGTTTTTTTTAAAATATGTTTGAGTTGGGTTAAAATGAGGTTGGGTTGATCAAAATGTCAAACTCGACCCGCATATAGTATGAGTTACAAATTGTAACTCATATCCGATCCGAACTAGGATGAGTTGGGTTGTGTTTATGTGGGTTGGGTTGGGTTGGTGGGTTGGATCGGATTGGATATGAGTTGTATGCAGCCCTAGGGGTAAGACAGACTGTCTGGTATGATTGTATCTCTAAAATTATGTGGCAGATGGAACACTAGTTTATTATACACTATATGATGCACATCATACAAAAGTCCATTATGTTATGCATTTTTAAGAAATCATTTCTTAAACAGATTAGGCTATCTAGACAAGTATGACTGGACATATGTTCAACATACCATACATATATATATAAACTAATATATATATATATATATATATATAGCAGTAATATATATCCAAGTCCAAAGCCAGGTTTCAACTACTATAAAAATAATAATCAACGTGCCATTGCTGTTGTATTCTTCAGTCTTAAGCAAATCACTCCACCACATTAAAACTGACCGAACAAATGTATCCAGCGGTTTATGTATTTATCAAATAAAGCACTGATACTTTAAACTGTCTAAATCATTACTATAACAGGTGACCATGCACTGACTATATAATAAGCATATACATTAAAATAACCAGTCTAATGTGTAGCAGTTTAGTAATCGAGCCCAACATTTGTTATTCATGATACACACACACACACACACACACACACACACACACACACACACACATATATATATATATATATATATATATATATATATATATATATATATATATATCCACATAAATCCAGATTCATCCAAACATTCGCATCAACCAAAATGAGAAATGTACAACACAGGTTTTCCTCCCTATTATTTTCAAGGGTGGTATCTTCTAGAAACATACTGTAATCTTCACTTAAATCAGCAATACATTTTGTACTAAGTGTAACTGAGTCTCTAAAACATTTACACACGAGTAAATGAACAGGTTAGCATCAATACTCCCATCATTATAAAATCCACTGATACCATGTCATGGTCCACATAACCCTCATGTTGCAGCATATAAAATACTGAGATTGAATGCATCTATAAATTAACTTTATAATATGTATGTATCAGGTACTCCTTACTTGCACAAATAGACATGTGCATAGCTTCTCACATTTTTACCGGTATTCTATTTTAATGTGTGTGCATAATTATGTAATTCTTGCAGTAAACAAACTCAACCGAGATATTTATGCTAAGTTTCTTTATTCCTAAACTCAGCATGCATTTTATACCATGTATCTATATATTTATCTCTAACCCTATTCAGTCTGATTTATCGTACCAATCATCCAACGTACTCAGTAAAATATCAATTTACACTACTAGCTACACTAGAATCATTTTTTTCTTCATGAAATCCCCTTTTAACTGTATAACAAATCTATATATTTATATGGAGTTTCGCAACCATAAAATAGTCAGAACAAGCATCAATCACCAACTGTATCCGTATGCCATTCAAAACAATAATGCATCTGTATGTACAGAAATCATCTACAAACGTCATATAAATCATGCATCTAGCATACAAATTTTCACTAAACAAAGCATACTGGATGTCATACAAATAATATGGTGGCCTATAGAGGACTTAGTGCCAAAGAAAAATGGGAATACACTCACCTAGGTTTTACTATAGGTTTCAATTTGTTTCAGATCCTTGATCCCGCTCGAACTTCTAGGATCTGCTGTCGATTTCGATTGGCCTTTGATCTCCTCCTAGATCTGACGCTCTCCCTTTTCCTCTCTCTTGACTCTCTACTCAGCAGTGCAAGACGATTCATTTCGATTTTCCCTAATTTTGGAGATTGTTAAAGGGACTCCAAATTTGGTTAAAGGGAGGATAATTTTAAGGGGACTCCAGCTTAATTATTTTTTGTTAAGGGGGGTCTGATTTATTTTAAAAAAAGAAAAAAAAGACCTAACTACCCCTGATTCGTCACTTATGTGAAACACTAACTTACTAAATTCAGTGCAACTAAAAAACATGCAAATTACAAAACATCCCAATTACAAAACGGCTAATTCTATCCATACATCAATAACAACTTTACATACACCATAAAATAAAATAAACTACTATAAACTAAAAAGTACTTTTCATACACCGTTTTTTTACAATACTTGCCTTATTTTTTTCCTCTTCACTCTCTAAAACTTTAAAGTTATTTACATAAAATAGGAAACCTATAACACTAAATAAAGTTTAAATTTAGTAAAATGGATTTTAATTTTTTTGAGTGTATTGTATACAATTTATTATGCCACAAAAAATTCTTAATTTCAGCAAAAGAGACCCTGCATTTAAATTAAATAACTCTAAATTATCACTTACTTGTAAAAGTTATCGTAATTCAAATTTTAGGTTTCATGTTTAAAAATACATTATGTTCTTCAAATTGTTTTCCATAGATTTAATCTAATATCGTTAGTTACGATGTTTTAGTTTGATGGGTTATCATTAAAAAAGTAAAAAAAAAAAAATGCAATAAAAAAGAAGGATAATTTAGTAATATATATTTTTAGCCAAATAGTGGTATACATAAAGTAATTTTCGATGTATGGATAAAATTTGCCTTACAAAAATTCGATTCAACATATTGGAAAAAAAAATACGTTTGTGCATTTGAAATTAATCATACCAATTCCAATATGAAATTATAATTAATTACCTAATCCGATGCCTTCTGATTACCCATGAAATTTTCTTGTATCTCTATTACATTAACTATACCCATTGTTTATTTTTATGTGCAATTAAATTGTAACCATTAATTAAGGTTTAGGCTTTATAGTTTATATTAATGAGGATTATAGGGGGTTAATATTGGAATTTTAATTTATATGTTTAAGGGGAGGCTAATTTATTTTGTCCTCCCCATAACAATTATACAATAAATAAAAATTGGTCCTCCCCTTAACCAAATGTAGAGTCCCTTTAACAATCCCCCTAATTTTGTGTATTAGGGTTTACAGTTATTTCTGTTTTTCTTTTAGCTTTTGGACGAGAGAATCAAATGAAAATTGACGGCTAAATTTTCTTTTATTCACTATAGGCAGATCGTATGGCTAGGGTTATAATCGCCGAATCTCCAATTTTCCCCTGGGGTTTTCTTAGCCCTTATACGCTTAACCCCATTATATAACACTTAAACCAATTTTAAGTAACACCACTTACAAACAAACATATATGTTCATTCACAATTTTTATCATTTACTTTATACATATACAAAGAACTATACTCTTCATATATATATAAATCAATTTACTGATCAAATAATATTATTTTGAAGCTATAAAAATTTGGATTATCACATTCACCCCTCCTTTTAGAAATTGTGTCCCACAGTTTATTCATACTTGTATTAAGTATTAAATCAAAATCAAAATCAACTAGTATTTTATAAAAACTAATTCCCCCATGCCTGTTTCAAAACAAGTTCAACTATATTTACCACATTTATTCCAAGTAACCAGTGTATTACCACAACCAGGAAATACATATGTATTTACAGCAATAAAACCAATTTTTTTTGGGCTATTTTGCTTTCACTACTTAATTAATTTTTTTACGCACTGATTGGATATAACATTTCCCCCAATCACTCGGATCCCTGGGATTAAACAAGCCATGTGTAAGCTTGCATAATATCTACAATGCACAACTATTAAGTAGTTTACTTGCCCACCTGTGTTCCTATTGAAATTTCCTGTGGTTTCACTCATTTTCCCCTTCTCAAAAGGTCACTTAACTCCCTGAATACCCATGTATTCCTTTCTCATTTCCAACCCCATGTTAACCACCTATTCCCTTAGGCATAAAACTCACAAACGAACTCAAAAAATAGCCATCATATCCAACCATTCATACCGATTATACTGTAAGTGCATTACATGTATATTTTTATTAACGTAATACATATGGCCAAGGATGTTTTCAAAGGAGTGGTACATCCTCAAAACCTATCTCTTATCACTTATCTATGCTTCACTATACCTTGACTTTTATGATATCAAGTATAGATAAAACATAACATAATGTTTTAAAGAGATTTTATTGAGCATCATGGGCTCAGCACATGAAACCATTCATTGCAACTCCTGGCTCACCCCTCATAAATATAAGACACAAGCAGTATTTACATTCCCCGTTGCCTTACATTTATGTTTTACTGGCCATACCTTTCATGTCAGTACTTTCTCATCATAATATCAAACAAAGATTTATCATGCTAGTTGTAGTTTATCTATTTCTGAAACACACAAGAAAACTTAATCAAGCATATGAATTTTTATCTCAATATATCTTTTAAGTGCACATTATAACACCACAACTTTAATAATGTTACTGCATAATTTATTAAATAAAGAAAAACCATTTCATATGGTATCAGGTTACTATATAGGTGTACATAATATTACTGATATAATATATATGACCAAATCTGTTTTAGAGAAGTGGCACATCCCCAAATCCCATCTCTATCGTCCGTATGTGCTTCACTAAACCTTGATTTTTTTTTGATGTCAGGCTTAGATAAATCACAGCTCAATGTTTTGAGAGATTTTGTGAAGCAACAGTAGCTCAGCACATGAAACAAATCATTGCACCCCTAGCTTCTTTCCTCATAAATCTAAGACATAAGCAGTATTCTATTCCCCACTGCCTTAGATTTATTTTCTCACTGCTCATATCCTTTATAACAATATTCATGCATTTTTAACATGTATAAATAATTCAATACATAACAAAACAATTAAACAAGACTTACACACATCACATGTGGCAGTCAACAACATTACCAGGGTTTTCAATACATTTCTTACACTAACATATGCATTACGTCATTTTAATATCCAATATACATTTTAAATCAATATTTCTTGTTCATATATATCCTTCCTTTAAGAGATATAAACTTGTGTATCTAAGTAAACTCTTATTCTTATTTAAGAGCTAATGATCAAAATATCTATCTGCATTTTTTTCCATTACTTCCATTTGCAATTATTCAATCTATTAAAAAAATTCCAGATTTATATTTTAAACTGGTGTATGCTTACATGTATTGATCAAAAACTTTTAACTTGATTCTAACAGCACTTACCATTATTTAGTCCCATCAAGTTAATGATGTAGCACATAACACAAAATGTGTGCTGCTCAAACATTTACATTTGCATATACAACTCAAGATGATTTTACACTTAGTAGACCCAAAAATTAACACAAGCATCAACCACACTTTTCTTGTTCAATTAACAACCTTAAATTTGCATAGTTTAGGGTCTTTTCTATTTCAATTTCATAACACACCAGATAATTTATTCAAATACACCGTAGTATCAACTAGTGTGTGCAAGTGTCATCATACTGAAATTATATGTGCATACTTATCAAAGTGTTTCAAATTAATTTGCATGCAATATTTTTGATTACTTGATCATAGCTGATCACTAGTTCATTCACATAATTCAACACAAGAATTATCCAAGCAAATTATCAAACATGAGCCTCCATCACGTACATCTAGTATGCAATCATTCACATGAAATAACTAAATCATCAAACAAATTTATACTCACATATCCCACCTTCCGCAACATTCTCTAATGTACTCTATTGGGCCTATGTTTTCTATAAATTTATTTATTTTCCATTCCTAACCAGGTTATATTACACTTGACTCATTATGTGCACACTGTTTGGAACCCCCTTTCTGTTTCCAAACACTTAGGCCTCTGGGCTTAAATAAGCCGTGTACAAGCTTGCACTGTGGTCCATGCCAAGCTACTAAAGATAATCTTTCCCTAACCCGATCAGTCCTTAGTTTATTACTAAGTGTTTCCCTTGCTTATCCTCTCATTTAACTTGTTAATTTGTGATCCGAAATTCTCATTAGAATTGGTCCAGCTGATGTCACATAAAGGATCTTATCTATATCCTTAATTTACTCTCTTGATTGAGATATTTTCATCAGCAACCTCATCTAAAAGATAAAGGAGATCCTTAATTTATTCTCTTGATTGAGATATTTTTAGCAACCTCATTTAAAGGATAAAGGAGATCTTTAATTTATTCTTTCTCTCCTTATTTGGCTGCATAAAAGTAGAATATAAATTCATTGCTATGGTTTGTATGAAAATAAGCTTGTAAAACTCCATCAATTAATTAATAAAGTTCGTCTTTCTCTCGTGGTTTTTTCCCGCAAAGGGTTTTTCCACGTTAAATCTTGTGTGTGATTCTATTCTTTTGCTTGCTTCTTTGATCATTTATTTATTAACAAGTGGTATCAGAGCGCTGGTTCATTCAACATGGCGTCGTTAAAGTATGATCTTCCGCTATTGGATCGGAACACTCGATTCTCATTGTGGCAAGTGAAGATGTGGGCGTTGCTCGCACAAGCTGATTATGATGATGCATTGGATGGATTCGGGAACAAGAGATTTGAACTATGGACCGATGATGAGAAGAGAAAGGATCGGAAGGCTTTGTCTCAAATTCAGCTCCATCTACACAATAATATTTTGCAAGAAGTTTTGAACGAGAAGACAGCTGCTTCTCTTTGGCTGAAACTGGAGTCAATTTGCATGACCAAGGATCTCACAAGTAAGATGCATCTCAAACAAAAGCTGTTTCTGCACAAATTGCAAGAGGGAGGTAATTTGCTTGACCATATTTCTGATTTTAAAGAGATTTTTTCTGACTTGGCTGCAATGGAAGTCAAATATGACGATGAAGATTTGGGTTTAATCCTGTTATGTTCTCTGCCCAGTTCTTACTCAAATTTCAGAGATACCATATTATATAGTCATGATACTCTCACTCTAAATGACGTTTATGAAGCCTTGCACGCCAAGGAGAAAATGAAACAACTGGTGTCTTCAAATGGATCAAACTCTCAAGCCGAAAGCTTGTCCGTTCATGGCAGGACAAAGGAGAAAAATTCAAATAATGGATCTCGAGGTAAAAGTTCCAATGCCTATAAAGGTCGATCTAAATCTAGAGGCAAATACAAGTCTTGCAAATATTGTAAGTGGGATGGACATGAAATATCTGAATGTTATAAGCTGCAGAACAAGGAAAAGAGAAATGGCACATACAAACCAAAAGATAACAAAGAAGATGAAGTTAATGCCAATTGTGCTCGTAATGATAGTTCTGACAATGAGGTGTTTGTTGTTACCGTGTTTGCTGGATGTGCTGAGATTAAGGATGAATGGATACTTGACACTGCTTGCACTTTCCATATGTGTCCTAATAAAGATTGGTTTACAACCTTAGAACCCATAAATGATGCTGGCTCAGTTTTGATGGGTGATGATTCAGCATGTAAAGTAGCAGGAATTGGTTCTATTCAGATCAAAATGTTTGATGGCGCAATCAGAACTTTAACAGATGTTCGGTTCATTCCCAACATGAAGAGAAATCTGATTTCTTTAAGTGCTCTTGATGACAAAGAGTACAAATATTCAGGTGGAGGTGGTGTCCTGAAAGTCACAAATGGTTCTCTTATTGTAATGAAAGGAAATCTTAGGCAAACAAATGGCCTTTATTATCTTCAAGGCACTACTGTTTCAGGTAATGCTTCCCCTGTTATCTCAAATAATATTTCTGATTGTGATACGGCTAATCTTTGGCATATGCGTCTTGGACATATGAGTGAATTAGGTCTGTCAGAGTTGAACAAGAGAGGACTTATTGATGGGTACAACGCAGGCAAGCTGAAGTTCTGTGAGCATTGCATTTTTGGCAAGCATAAGAGAGTGAAGTTCAACACTGCAGTTCATACAACAGAAGACATTCTAGATTATGTGCATTCAGACTTATGGGGACCGTCTAGGAAAGCATCCATGGGCGGTGCTTGTTACATGATGACAATTATTGATGATTATTCTAGAAGAGTTTAGCCTTATTTTTTGAAACATAAATCTAAAGCTTTTTCAGCTTTCAAAGAGTGGAAGACTATGGTTGAGAGACAAACTGAAAGGAAGGTAAAGAAGATTCGGACTGATAATGGGATGGAGTTTTGTTCAGATGAATTTAATTCATTTTGCAAGGCTGAAGGCATTGTTAGGCACTACACCATACCTCACACTCCTCAGCAAAACGGGGTTGCCAAGCGTATGAACAGGACTATCATTTCTAAGGCTCGCTGCATGTTGTCAAACGCAGGTTTGGATAGACGTTTTTGGGCTGAAGCTGCTTCCACAGCCTGTTATCTCATCAACCGCTCTCCCTCTGTTGCTATTGGTAAGAAAACATCGATTGAGGTATGGTCTGGTTCTCCAGCAAATTATTCTGAATTGAAATTTTTTGGTTGCATTGCTTATGCTCATGTTGATAATGGAAAGCTAAAGCCAAGAGCTGTTAAGTGCATTTTTCTTGGTTATAAGTCTGGTGTTAAAGGCTATAAATTATGGAATCCTGAAACAAGTAAGGTTGTAATTAGCAGAAATGTTGTGTTTAATGAATCTGCTATGTTACATGATATTCCATCTACTAATGATCTTGTTGAGAGTAAGCAGAAATCAAATGTCCAGGTGGAGCATATTATTGATTCAGATGCTACATCAAAAGCAGAAATTGAGGGACAAGATGAAGCACCCATTGTTGAGGATCCTCCAGCAGTTATGCAACCACCGCAACAATCTATTGCAACAAGCAGACCTAGAAGGAATCCAAAACCAGTAAGAAGATTTATTGAGGAAGCAAATGTTGTTGCTTATGTGTGTGCTGTAGCAGAAGAAATAGAAGGTATTGCCGAGCCTTCTTCATATTCTGAGGCTGTTATCTCTAGTGATTCTGATAAGTGGATGGCTGCTATGCATGATGAGATGAAGTCACTTGCAAAAAATGACACTTGGGACTTAATCAAATTGCCTAAAGAGAAGAAACCTATTCATTGCAAATGAGTTTTCAAGAGAAAAGAAGGTGTTTCTCCAAACGATAAGACAAGGTACAAAGCAAGATTAGTTGCAAAAGGTTACAGTCAGATTCCAGGTATTGACTATAATGAAGTTTTTTCCCCTGTTGTGAAACATAGCTCAATTCGCATTTTACTCATTATTGTTGCTATGCATGATTATGAGCTTCAATAGTTAGATGTAAAAACTGCATTTTTACACGGAGAATTAGAAGAGGATATTTATATGCATCAACCTGAGGGTTTTATCATCCCTGGAAAAGAAAATCTTGTCTGTAAATTAAAGAAATCTCTTTATGGATTGAAACAGTCACCTAGGCAGTGGTATAAAAGATTTGACACTTTTATGCTATCTCAAGGTTTTAAAAGGTCCAATTATGATAGTTGTGTCTATTTGAAAATTACTACTCATTCAGCCGTTTATTTGCTACTTTATGTCGATGATATGTTGATTGCTTCAAAAGACAAGGAAGTAATTGAAATTTTGAAAAGGCAGTTGAGTAGAGAGTTTGAAATGAAAGATTTTGGGGATGCTAAGAAGATTCTTGGCATGGAGATATCAAGAGATAGAACTTCTGGAAAATTATACCTAAGTCCGAGTGGGTATGTTAGAAAAGTGCTTCGCCGTTTTAATATGCTTGATGTCAAACCTGTAAATACTCCTCTTGCTGCACATTTCAAATTGTCATCAGCCATGTGTCCACAATCAGATGAGGATATTGAGTACATGTCTAGAGTTCCCTATTCTAGTGCAGTTGGTTCACTTATGTATGCCATGATTTGTTCGTGTTCTGATTTATCACATGTTTTGAGTGTTGTCAGTAGATTCATGGCCAATCCTGGAAGAGAGCATTGGAAAGCAGTTCAATGGATTTTCAGATATCTTCATGGCACTGCAAATGCTTGTTTGCAGTTTGGTAAATCTAAAGATGAACTTGTTGGTTATGTGGATTCTGACTTTGCTGGTGATTTGGATAAAAGAAGATCATTAACAGGTTATGTTTTCACCATTGGTGGTTGTGCTGTGAGTTGGAAAGCAACTTTGCAAACTACCGTAGCATTATCTACTACTGAGGCCGAGTATATGGCTATTTCTGAAGCATGTAAAGAAGCTACTTGGCTGAGAGGTTTATATTTTGAGCTTTGTGGAGATACATCTTGCATTACTATATTTTCTGATAGCCAGAGTGCTAGGCCTTACAAAGGATCAAATGTTTCATGAGAGAACTAAACATATAGATGTTAGGTATCACTACATTCGAGATGTTATTGCTAAAGGTGGTGTTAAAGTTTGCAAGATAAGTACTCATGACAATCCCGCTGACATGATGACAAAGCCAGTTCCAATTACTAAGTTTGAGCTTTGCTCAAGCTTGGTTGGTGTTACAGTATAGTCTTTAGGGACTATTGGAGTAAGGAAGATATTTATTTGTTGAAGGAGTTCGTTTTTGTAATTCATCTTTCTACTTCAAGATGATAATTCATCTCAAGGCGGAGATTGTTAATTTGTGATCCGAAATTCTCATTAGAATTGGTCCAGCTGATGTCACCTAAAGGATCTTATCTATATCCTTAATTTACTCTCTTGATTGAGATATTTTCAGCAACCTCATTTAAAGGATAAAGGAGATCCTTAATTTATTCTCTTGATTGAGATATTTTTAGCAACCTCATTTAAAGGATAAAGGAGATCTTTAATTTATTCTTTCTCTCCTTATTTGGCTGCATGAAAGTAGAATATAAATTCATTGCTATGGTTTGTATGAAAATAAGCTTGTAAAACTCCATCAATTAATTAATAAAGTTCGCCTTTCTCCCGTGGTTTTTTCCCGCAAAGGGTTTTTCCATGTTAAATCTTGTGTGTGATTCTATTCTTTTGCTTGCTTCTTTGATCATTTATTTATTAACATAACTCATTCTATTCCCCTGAGTTCCTATAGCCCTTAGTACTGAATTAAATACTTCAAGCAAGCTCATTCATTCACATTAAACATGTAAACATCATATATATAACAGCCAGGTATTCATACAATATAGCAACCAGAATATATATTTAACACTCATCAATGACATAGCAGAAAAGGTTTTTCTTAACATAAGTAAAAATTCAAATCATTTTCAGATATTAGCATCCAACTCCCAGTCCCTTCCCCTAAATGGTTTGTTTCCCGACCTAGATTATAACTAAGCCTAAAACACCATTTAGCACTTGATTGTTTACAATTTTTATTGGTCATATCATCTTGAACACAGTGGTGCGCACTGTGTGGTTCTTTCCTCCCCCGGGTAACCCAACACACAAAGACCTATAGGGCTTTAACAAGTTGTGCACATACCTAGCAATCTAGCCGATACTAGTCAAATCAATGTAACTTTCCTTACCCTTTTTTTGGGTTATTAGTTAGGTTTCAAGTATGTTTTACCCAACTCTATACCATGCACCTAACTCATGCGTAAATTCCCATCTATAGTGATGTGCATAGTACCATGATCTCAGTGTTCAAACTAGTGAAAACAACCATTTCACACAACACATTCATACATGCATTTTCAAATCAAGCAAGTCAAATATCCGTGACTTTCTCAAACACTTTCTATTATTATCATTCCACGGATTTTTTTTATATCATAGAACATGTGTATTTCATACCATGAACATAGCATAATTAATAGTCAGAATTTTTTCCAGCTATGCAATTCACAGTGTTAACATGGGTACATCTTACTGGGCATATTTTACCTCTTTCACATTGCTAACTCAATGTGTCTATGAGTGACTAAATTGGCATAACCTAAAGCCTTCATTTCCAACCACTATGCTTTAACTAGTGCTTAATTATTTGATAAGCCTAGCTAAATCACGGTTTATATTTTTAAGGAAAACATTTCTATTGAATACAAGACATAAGCAACATTAACTTATATTGTTGCCTTGTAATCAATATTTTCAGACCACGTTTTTATCATCAATGTCATAAAATCATATGCACACACCTAATCAAAGGTTGTCACCACTATGCTTATTCAATAAATCACATAATATGATTCAACCAAGATCATAAATAACATAAAGCAATTTTTGTAATTTTAATTCACTCATGAATCTTTCCATGCCACTTCTTTAACTGGTTATGTTAAACCCATATTAAAATGATTCGCAAATGAATTTTAGGTAATAATCCTCTTAAGCAAATTTTAATCCATTTTTAAAGATGGTTATACTACAACCTTCATAACCACTTGCATATAGACGACTAAAGTGTTTAAACTTAAACATCACAGCTAATTAGAAATTAGCAAAACAAACATTCCATGCATTAAAACCAAATGCAACGTCGCATCAAAACAATCATATAAATAAACACATTAGGTTTTAAAACTGTTTATAGCCATAACTTAGACAACTATCCAAGTTATTTTACTAATTTCACGTTTTATTTTCATGTATTTCACCCATCACAACTTCCAAATACTAAAATAACAATGTTCGATCCTTGGGTTACAACATATCTTTTAGGGACAATTAGGATAAAATTATTGTAATCCCTGAAAATTTTCTTTTTTACTTAAACAAATAAGTAAAATCAATCATTCACTCAATGTTCAAACACATTTAAATCAGATTGGATCTATTAACAATCATAAAAATCATTTACTAGAGCTGTGTATTTTATAACCATAACTCTGATACCAACTGAAACAACACACAAATATACACCAAATTTTAAACATTATTTATTTATTATTTAAATAAACGACCGGGGCAACTTCTTTTTACAATTAAAACACATCTAGGATCACTTAACACCAATATAAAAATATTAGTATAATTCAAAATTATAACTTGTACATAAGAAGATATATAAGTCTCCTTTACCAATATTAGAGTTGAATTAATTTAGTAAAGGACAGTAGATTAAACACAAATTAATCTTTACAAAGCTGAAACAAGATTGAAATAACTAAACTTGTTTTTCTGTTCTAATACCATTTCTCTCAAAAAAGGTAACTCGATAATTATTCAAGGTTACACAGCATCACTTATAATTTCAAAAGGATTTGAGCCATTTGATGTCTAAATCACATCATTGCCTTCATATAAGTGCAATCCCTACCAAGATATAAAAATGCACATATGGCCATTCTCTCACATTTCCATAACAAAATGTCTTATAAATGTTCAATGTCATTAATCAACCCAGATTACTCATTCAGAGATATCAAAACTGTGCAGACCTGTATACTCTCAACGTATTTATACTGACTTATAAAATATCCATAAAAATGATTCCAAATATCCCATGCGTTAAATAGGTTCAGTATTTAGTTGACTATGTAAAAAAACTGAATTTATACATGCCTCAAACTTGCATACTGAACCCACTTGCAGCACTACAGGAGCTTTAAAACGTCTCAAATCTTTTTAAACCAACATCTTTATATAATAGCCAGTTCTTTTATAGCTATAATCAACAAATGCATTAGCCATATATTATTTATATGGCAAGACACTGTTTCCGGCCTCAAATACATACTATAACAGAGAAGTATTACGTATATAGCATATATACATTTTATTGTCTAACTGAACTTACAATAATAATCTTAGGACAATGCAACATCTCAATTTGACAAATACAAGCACATATTTGCGCTTAACACAATTACGCTTACAGTCATGTCTACATGAATTTACATAATACAAATTTTATCTTTTGTTCAATACTCTGAACATCGAAGGACCTTCCAGTTTATACATATTTAAATATCAATTTATAATCACTTGATAACATACATCCCACAACATATGAAATTTCAGTTTATTGTTTACAGATACACCAACATAACTAAAGCAATACAAAAGACCGCAAGTTTAAAACTCCGAAACTCCTATATGTATGTGTAGCATCAATAAAACTTTACTGCCAATCTTTCAGGTTTTCCCATCACTTAGAAAATGCATCCTACCTATAAAATACTAGGGCTGCCTCATTATAAAATGAGACACCCCAGGTGCATAAAAACACACAGGGGTCAAATAGACTATCTGGGATGATTGTATCTCTAAAATTATGTGGCAGATGGAACAATAGATTATACATTATATGATGCACGTCATCCAAAAGTCCATTGTGTTATGCAGTTTTAAGAAATCATTGCTTAAACAGTTTAGATTATCTAGACAAGTATGATCAGTCATATGTTCAACATACCATACATATATATTAAATTATATAAACTAATATATAGCAATAATATATATCCAAGTCCAAATCTAGGTTTAAACTTACTATAAAAATAATAATCAATGTGCCATTGCTGTTGTATCCTTAAGTCTTAAGCAAATCACTCCACCATATTAAAACTGATCGAACAAATGTACCCAATGGTTCATGTATTTATCAGACAAGGCACTGATACTTTAAACTGTCTAAATCATTACTGTAACAGGTAACCACGTACTGAATATATAATAAGCATATACTTTAAAATAAACAATCTAATGTGCAGCAGTTCAGTGATCAAGCCCAGTATGGCATTTGTTATTCACGATATCTACAAATACATATACATACATACATACATACATACATACATACTGTAACAACCCGTATTTTAATAACGTGTTATAACCATAAATCAAGGCAGAATTATTTTTTAAAATAAGGATCAAGGGCAACGGGTTACGCCATTATGTTTGTCTCGAAATTCTTCTTGGAAACGAGTCTGAGTTTTCAAAAATCGGAGTCCGTATGACCAAGTTATGACCCTTCGAAGTTTTTGAAATTTCAAGTTCAAAAACAGCTCAGAATTCGAATTCAAATTTCGAATTCAAACCCCAGAACGGACTAGGTGGGAAATTTCCCGCCCAGCACTAGGTCGACCTGGGGGTCGACCATAGTGTCGACCTGCCCAGGACCAGGTCGACCATAGAGTCGACCTGGTTGCCGAGCCCATTTTTGAGTCAGAGTTCACTCTGATGTTTCTAGTCCGATTTCTGTCTAAATTCGTGGGCCTGATCCTATATAAACAGCCCCTAACTCTAGTCTCTCTACACAAATTCTCTCTGACCTTATGCTGCTAAAACTCTGGTTGAAAAGTTAGAGAAAAGGGATTGTTTCTTCTCCAACAAGGCTACGTGTAGAGTATTGCTGTTTGGGGGATTTCTGTTAGACTCGAGATTCAACATCACCTCTTTGTTTTCTAATTCTCAAACCACGATCTGTAAGCCCCATTTACTTTTAGATCTAAACTATAAACTTAATATGGACATGTTGTAAATTGAAATTGAACCTAAGTATGACAATTATCCTGGATCTATCATTGTATATCTTGGATCTATCATTGTTCATTTCGGATCTAGTATTTTGGATCTACTATTTGTTCACCTTAGATCTATTTATCTTGAATCTTGACTTGTGGTAATATTTATATGAAATTGATTTGGGGCCTATATATGTTGTAGATCTAAAACCCCTAATGTCCATAATATTCATGTTTGTGATGTTGAATTAGTTGTTATTCACAAGTTTGGGGTTATTATCTTATGTCAACTGTTACCATGACTATCACCCTATTTTGCTAGATTTGATATTTGAGACCACTGCTCCATATGCCAGTATTGTTGTAATCGTTTATCTCAAGTTATACCATGCTTGATTTGTAATCACTTTTGCCACCTTATGCACGTTCTTTCTTTGTTATTCCCTAATTAGATTTGTTTGTATCAATTCGAATTCACGTGCGATGGGAATACGATTTGGGTAGTTTAGGCAAACCTGAATTTACCATGAACTTGGAACATGAACATTGTTATAACTTGAATCTGAATATGGACATGAAACTTACCTTGAAACTTGTCACGAACTTGATATGAGACTTGAACATGGTCATGACTCTAGAATGAACTTGAAAATGGCCAACTCGAGGTTGGGTTGAGTTTGCAGTGTAAATCTACCTGGAACCGCCCGGCGAATCCAGTGACTGCAAACAATAGGATCCAATGTGGTTAGTTGGTCATATCGCACCTAAAACCCGAGGTTGGACTATGTTATGGTGTAAATCTGCCCGGAACCGCCCGACAAATCCAGTGACCACAACAACTAGTCTAATGTGAGAGGTTGGGGTGCATTAATGTATTTATGCTACATGATAGGGTTAAGTCATGAACATGAAAGACAACACTTAACCAACTTGATACATGATTGGATAGGGTTAAGTCACGAATTTGAATGACAACACTTAACCCATTAGAAACCCTAGTTACGCGGTCCTTTTCAGCAGTAACCCACTTAGATGTATCACGATACCCTGAGACTAGGCAGGGTGGGGCACGATTACTAGGCTGATTGTAAGCGACCAGAACGACGGCTGAGTTGGTGCGCCATTGTAGGTTCAGGCGGACTATGGTCGTGCACGTAGTCCGGAGTTGAAAAAGCAGGCATTGGGCACCAGTAGGTTTACACTGTGCGTGCTTGATTCGTGTCGGTGGTTGGCACCCTAAGGCTTGATACACCCTATGGTGGACCTAGCACAGGTGACTACATTTCGTGATTGGGCCGTATGACACAGACACATGACGAGCTAGAACTTGTAGGGAGTCGATCGATTAGTAGATTGTACTGTAGGACCCCGTAATGGGTCATTTCACGGTATTGGGCCAAGGGATCATTTCATGGTTAATAGTTGAGATGGGTTAGAATACTAGTACAGTTGGTGCAGCGAATCTTGAATATACGATGCTAGACTTGACTTATCTTGTTATCTTAGTTATCATACCAGTCCTGTTATCATCCTTATGTTTAATTCCAGTTTTCACATGTCATGTTACTTTTACTAGTTTTTATGCTGAAAGTCACTAAGGCTTACCAGTATTTATGACTGACCTTTTTTCTTTCGCCTCTTTTTCTTTCATTTTCCACCCCAGGTTCTCAGGGAGGAAACGCTAGCTCTTAGCTTGGATTTAGCTTGCTTTCTGTCAGTTCATGTACGGTTTGGTCTTGAGCTATGCTATGGCTGCACTTCTGCTATTTTTGGGGAATAATTTACTTTTGTTATCTTAAGTTTATGCTTCTTTATTTAGAACTTGATGTAATGGAATAATTTGTACTTTGGATATATGAGGTTTTGACTCTTTCCTTGAAAGTAATGAAATTTGGTTTTTAATTTCTACCGCTGCTTTATTTATGTTCTACCTTGTGATATCTCTGTGTATGTTTACCTAGATAATGCTCCACCAAAACTAGTGCATTCCCTTTGTGAGTGACCCTAGCGGAGGTGGGGTGTTACATTTGTTATCAGAGCAGAAGGTTACCAGACGGGGCAAAAGTTTTAAAAACCTTCTAAAACTATTTTCCAAAACCGTTTATAAAGAAGCATTTTTCAATAAAAGTTTTATGTTTAAAAAGGCTATTCCCCAAAAGCCATTAGCACTTTCCTTTGTTTCCTCGTTTGAATCTTTTTCTTTTCTTTTTTAGCATGTCTGATCTTAACCTTCCTGAGGGAGTACCCGTACCTGGATGTTCCGAAGGTACTTAGAAGTTAGGGCCAACGGCGCGGGCCCGACAGACATCCCTCCTCTTCCTCCTCCCCCAATGGCCGCGGTTCCTCCTCCTCCTCCTTCTAGTACCGCCTTTGCCAAAATATGCAAAGACTTTAAAGCAATGGGCGGCAAGAACTTCGTTGGAACTGAAACCTTCGTTGAGGCACGAAACTGGCTAAAGGAGACTGAAGACTTGTTTATTATCTTCGATGTGGAGAATCATAGGAAAGTTCAATTGGCAGCATGGTTGTTGAAAGAGGAAGCTGCATTTTAATGGGAAGTCACCAACGCTACCAGGCCAGTTGAGACTTGGGCAGACTTTAGAGAGAGGTTTGGGCTTAAATTCTTATCGTCTGTAGAAGAGAACCTTCAGATGGAGAGATTTCTAGCACTTAAACAAGGGGACATGACCGTTAGGGAGTACGTGAATAAGTTTAATCAACTTGATAGGTTCGGATTGGACTTGGTTAACACAGCTCAGAAGAAGGCTGTACGCTTTGCTCGAGGATTGAACGAGCCACTACACAGTTTGGCCATAACTCATATACCCATGGGGGCGACTTTTGAAAGCTTGGTGGATATGGCCCTACTTCATGAGAAGACAAGAATAGCAAGAAGGAGGTTAAGCCTAATGAGACTCAGAATAAGAAGGTTGACTTCAAGAAGGGAGGCAACAAGAATAACAAGAACAACAACAACAATACTAACAAACCACGTGAGACAAGGAAGTGCAACTTTTGTGGTATTACGGGACATCTAGCTAAAGACTGTAGAAGGAAGAAGAGAAAGTTGGGTGAATGCTTTCATTGTGGAGATACTGGACACATCAGCAAAGATTACCCTAAGAAGCAAGGGCAGGGGCAAGGGAAGGCCCAGCGAGCAGGACCTTCTGGAGGGCAGTTGCATGCTCTCGACACCACTCTAGCACTTGACCAAGGTAGTAATATTTCTGTAGAAAGCCTTGTTTACATTTCTGAATTTCCTGTTCGAACCTTATTTGACTCTGACGCATCGCATACTTTTATTTCTTCTGATGTTGTTAAAAATCTGCACCTAAGTACTAGTCTGGTTGAGGACCCCGTTATAGTTTCAAATCCAATTAAGGGCTCCGCTCATTTATCTATGATGTGTGTGGATTTGAGGATTTCTATCTTAAGCGTAGAATTCACGTGTAATGCTTATGTTCTCGGATTTATGGGATACGGTTTGATCCTAGGTATGGATTGGCTGTCCAATTATGGAGCCATTCTTGATTGTGAACGAAGGGTAGTGAGGCTCATGACTCGCCTTGGTAATACCCTTGAAATTTCTTGTAACCCTAAGAGTCCGGTCATGTTGTGTTATCTTGAATCTCTTGACTCGTCCATCGACAATTTGCAATCTGTAAGAGTGGTCCGAGAATATCCCGATGTCTTTGATGAGGTGAAAGGGTTACCTCCTAAACGCGAGATAGACTTCCGAATTTATCTTGTTGATAATGCCAAGTCAGTTTCATTGCCCGTTAGGCACATGGCCCCGCGAGAAAGAAGAGAGCTCAGTAAACAAGTTAAGGAGTTGCTTGAGAAAAATTTCATAAGACGAAGCATTTCTGAATGGGGTGCTCCGGTGGTATTCGCTACTAAGGAGGATGGTTTGCTTCGTCTATGCATAGATTATCGTGAGTTAAACAAGCTAACAAAGAAAAATAGACACCCACTACCAAGAATCGGCGATTTGTTTGACCAGCTTGTGGGAGCATCTGTTTTCTCTCAACTCGATCTAGCCACAGGATTCCATCAGCTTAGAGTGGCTGAGGATAGCATTGACAAAACTGCGTTTAGGACTCCAGATGGGTTCTTCGAATGGCTCGTCATGCCGTTTGGGTTAACGAATGCACCCGCGTACTTTGTAGATTTGATGAGTATGGTGTTTCGGGAGTTCCTTAACAAGTTTGTAGTGGTTTTCGTGGACGATATTTTGATCTTCTCAAAGGATGAAGAAGAGCATGTTAGACATCTCAAGGAAGTCATGGATACGCTTAGAGCACACCAGTTAAAGGCTAAGTTCTCCAAATGCCATTTATGGAGGAAGGAAGTTCGGTTTCTTGGACATGTAGTTTCTAAGCAAGGCATAGCCGTGGACCCTGCAAAGGTAGTTGCGGTGCAAGACTGGAAAATTCCAAAGAATGCAACGGAGGTGAGAAGCTTTCTTGGTTTGGCAGGCTACTATAGGAAGTTCATTAAGGACTTCGCTAAGATTTCAACCCCTCTTATTAGGTTAACGAAGAAAAACCTAGCGTTTGCATAGGACATAGAATGTCAGATTGCTTTTCAGAGACTCAAGAGAGCCCTCACCACAGCTCCAGTTTTGGCATTACCCGACGGAAGTAAGATGTTTACGGTGTACACAGATGCGTGTGGCACAGGATTAGGCGCTATCCTAATGCAAGAAGGGAAAGTGATATGCTATGGAGGTAGACAACTTAAAGTTCATGAGAAGAACTATCCCACACATGACTTGGAGTTGGCGGCGATCGTTTTTGCACTTAAATCTTGACTCCATTATCTTCTAGGGGAGAGGTTCGAGCTGTATACCGACCAAAAATCGCTTAAGTACCTCTTCTCACAAAAAGATTTGAATCTGAGACAACAGCGGTAGATGGAATTCTTGGCATCATATGACTTTGATATAGCTTATACCCCTGGCAAGGGTAACGTGGTGGCGGATGCGCTAAGTAGGAAAAGGTTGACCTTGAGCCCCTTGTTTGTTGAAAGGAAAAGTCTAGAGTTTATAGCAACCTTTGATTTTACACCTGCTGTTGAGTCATTGACTGTTACGTTGGCATCTCTTGAGTTAAGACCTACACTTCTAGATCAAGTAGGGACTTCACAGAAGGAAGACCCACAGATAGTCGAAATCATGGACAAGCTGATTAGTGGTGAGACGTCAAGTCACCTCGGTAGGTATGCCATAGATGACAAGGGATGGCTAAGGCGTGATGGAAGGCTATGTGTCCCACAAGTGGGAGACTTAGTAAGGAAAGTCCTCGGGGAGGCGCATCACTCGAAGATGACCATACATTCCGGATGGGATAAGATGTACAGGTATATGAAACACATTTTCTTTTGGCTTGGAATGAAAAAGGACGTGGCAGAGTTCGTTTCGAAGTGCATGATGTGCCAACAAGTAAAGGCCGAGTCGAAGAAGCCCGGTGGGCTATTACATCCTTTGAAGGTTCCGCAATGGAAATGGGAGAGTATCTCGATGGATTTCGTGGATGGACTGCCTAGGTCAAGGAAGGGAAATACTAGCATATGGGTCATAGTTGATAGACTCACGAAAAGTGCTCACTTCATTCCGGTGAAAAGCAAGAGGACCGCATCATGGCTAGCATCTTTTTACCTTCGAGAGATAGTACGGTTGCACGGGGTTCCTTCTAGTATAGTTAGTGATAGTGACCCGATTTTCACTAGCCAGTTTTGGAATAGTCTACAAGGAGCAATGGGTACACAGCTAAGTTTAAGCATGGCCTATCACCCACAGACGGATGGACAAACCGAAAGGGTAAATAGGGTACTAGAGGATCTTTTGAGGCTATGCATTCTTGACTTTTGTGGTACTTGGGAAGACCACCTTCCTCTTGTGGAGTTTGCATATAATAATAGTTACCAAGCTAGCATCGGAATGGCACCGTTCGAAGCCCTGTATGGAAGACCGTGCAAGTCCCCAACTTGTTGGTGGGAGACGACAGACAGGCTTATACTTGGGCCCGACATGATAAGGGACACTTCTGAGAAGGTTGAGTTGATACAAAGACGGATGAAAACGGCCCAATATAGACAGAAATCTTATGCGGACAAAAGAAGGACAGACCTAGAGTTCGAAGTCGGAGATATGGTCTTTATAAAAGATTCTCCTTTACGCAATGTGGTTTGTTTTGGAGCGGTTGGAAAGCTAGCACCAAGGTTCGTAGGACCGTTCCCTATCACTGAGAGGATTTGGCAGATGGCCTATAAGGTATACTTACCCGAGAAGCTGACTGGAGTACACAATGTCTTCCACGTCTCGCATCTCCGAAAGTGCTTACATGAGTCGGCCGAAGTGGTTGAGCCAAGCATCCTTGAAGGCGTAGAAGTGGAAAAAGAAGCAACATTGAGGCGAGTTCCGATTCGTATCTTAGGAACGGAGATCAAGAAGCTAAGGAATCGAGAAGTCAAGCTAGTTAAAGTACAGTGGAGTGAAGCCCAAGAAGACGCAACTTGGGAAACCGAAAGGAAGATATGCGCGCTTTACCCATTTCTTTTTTAGGGTACATTCTCGATCTCTTTTCCTATAAACTTGAAAACCTTTTGTATCATGCTTTTACTACCTATGTTTGCCTTGTTATCTTCTCGATCTTATCTTGAGAACCTTAGGTAGAACCATATGGATGTAAACATGTGATTGAAACATGTTATGGTTGATGTTTGCAAATGGTTGCAAGTGTTTGCAAGTGATTACTAGTGGATGCATGACACACATTAGGCACTAGATCGGCTCAGTCACATTTTCATGTTGCATATGCATGAGTGCTTATACTTGTACATGGATGGAACTTGTTATGCTATCACTTGGATGTTGCATATGAATGAATGTTATTTGCACTCATGTAGAGATTATAAATTATGTTAGGAATTTGCATACATGTTGGACTCATTACACTAACATATTTTGCATTAAGGAGGTTTACTGAATCAGTAACCGCCTGATCTTTTGCATTAGATAAGTACATATACACACACTTACTGCATATGTTCTTACAGCACTAGAAATCTTTTAAGGACAATGGTTGCATGTGGATGATGTTTTGAGTAGATGGATGATTGGATGGTAGGATATATTCTTTCTAACTTAGAGATTTCGAAGACGAAATCCTTTAAGGAGGGGAGAATGTAACAACCCGTATTTTAATAACGTGTTATAACCATAAATCAAGGCAGAATTAATTTTTAAAATAAGGATCAAGGGCAACGGGTTATGCCATTACGTTCGTCTCGAAATTCTGCTTGGAAACGAGTCCGAGTTTTCGAAAATCGGAGTCCGTATGACCAAGTTATGACCCTTCGAAGTTTCAGAAATTTCAAGTTCAAAAACAGCTCGGAATTCGAATTCAAATTTCAAATTCAAACCCCAGAACGGACTAGGCGGGAAATTTCCCGCCCAGGACCAGGTCGACCTGCCCAGGACCAGGTCGACCATAGAGTCGACCTGGGTGTCGACCTGGTTGCCGAGCCCATTTTTGAGTCAGAGTTCACTCTGATGTTTCTAGTCCGATTTCTGTCTAAATTCGTTGGCCTGACCCTATATAAACAGCCCCTAACTCTAGTCTCTCTACACAAATTCTCTCTGGCCTTATGCTGCTAAAACTCTGGTTGAAAAGTTAGAGAAAAGGGATTGCTTCTTCTCCAACAAGGCTACGTGTAGAGTATTGCTGTTTGGGGGATTTTTGTTAGACTCGAGATTCAACATCACCTCTTTGTTTTCTAATTCTCAAACCACGATCTATAAGCCTCAGTTACTTTTAGATCTGTACTATAACTTAATATGGACATGTTGTAAATTGAAATTGAACCTAAGTATGACAATTATCTTGGATCTATCATTATATATCTGGGATATATCATTGTTCATTTTGGATCTAGTATTTTGGATCTACTATTTGTTCACCTTGGATCTATTCATCTTGAATCTTGACTTGTGGTAATATTTATATGAAATTGATTTGGGGCCTATATATGTTGTAGATCTAAAACCCCTAATGTCCATAATATTCATGCCTGTGATGTTGAATTAGTTGTTATTCACAAGTTTGGGGTTATTATCTTATGTCAACTGTTACCATGACTATCACCCTATTTTGCTAGATTTGATATTTGAGACCACTACTCCATATGCCAGTATTGTTGTAATCGTTTATCTCAAGTTATACCATGCTTGATTTGTAATCGCTTTTGCCACCTTATGCCCGTTCTTTCTATGTTATTCCCTAATTAGATTTGTTTATATCAATTTGAATTCACGTGCGATGGGAATACGATTTGGGTAGTTTAGGCAAACCTGAATTTACCATGAACTTGGAACATGAACATTGTTATAACTTGAATCTGAATATGGACATGAAACTTACCTTGAAACTTGTCACGAACTTGATATGAGACTTGAACATGGTCATGACTCTAGAATGAACTTGAAAATGGCCAACTCGAGGTTGGGTTGAGTTTGCAGTGTAAATCTTCCCGGAACCGCCCGACGAATCCAGTGACTGCAAAAAATAGGATCCAGTGTGGGTAGTTGGTCATATCGCACCTAAAACTCGAGGTTAGACTAAGTTGTGGTATAAATCTGCCCGGAACCGCACGACAAATCCAGTGACCACAACAACTAGTCTAATGTGAGAGGTTGGGTTGCATTAATGAATTTATGCTACATGATAGGGTTAAGTCATGAACATGAAAGACAACACTTAACCAACTTGATACATGATTGGATAGGGTTAAGTCACGAATTTGAATGACAATACTTAACCCATTAGAAACCCTAGTTACGCGGTCCTTTTCAGCAGTAACCCACTTAGATGTATCACGATACCCTGAGACTAGGCAGGGTGGGGCACGATTACTAGGCTGATTGTAAGCGACCAGAACGACGGCTGAGTTGGTGCGTCATTGTAGGTTCAGGCGGACTATGGTCGTGCACGTAGTCCGAAGTTGAAAAAGCAGGCATTGGGCACCAGTAGGTTTACACTGTGCGTGCTTGATTCGTGTCGGTGGTTGGCACCCTAGGGCTTGATACACCCTATGGTGGACCTAGCACAGGTGACTATATTTCGTGATTGGGCCGTATGACACAGACACATGACGAGCTAGAACTTGTAGGGAGCCGATCGATTAGTAGTTCGTACTGTAGGACCCCGTAATGGGTCATTTCACGATATTGGGCCAAGGGATCATTTCATGGTTAATACTTGACATAGGTTAGAATACTAGTACAGTTGGTGCAGCAAATCTTGAATATGCGATGTTAGACTTGACTTATCTTGTTATCTTAGTTAACATACCAGTCCTGTTATCATCCTTATGTTTAATTCCAGTTTTCACATGTCATGTTACTTTTACTAGTTTTTATGCTGAAAGTCACTAAGGCTTACCAGTCTTTATGACTGACCATTTTTCTTTTGCCTCTTTTTCTTTTGTTCTCCCCCCCCCCCCCCCCGAAGGTTCTTAGGGAGGAAACGCTAGCTCTTAGCTTGGATTTAGCTTGCTTTCTGTCAGCTCATGTACGGTTTGGTCTTGAGCTATGCTATGGCTGCACTTCTGCTATTTTTGGGGAATAATTTACTTTTGTTATCTTAAGATTATGCTTCTTTATTTAGAACTTGATGTAATGGAATAATTTGTACTTTGGATACATGAGGTTTTGGCTCTTTCCTTGAAAGTAATGAAATTTGGTTTTTAATTTCTACCGCTGCTTTATTTATGTTCTACCTTGTGATATCTCTGTGTATGTTTACCTAGATAATACTCCACCAAAACTAGTGCATTCCCTTTGTGAGTGACCCTAGTGGAGGTGGGGTGTTACACATACATACATACATATATATACACATACACACACAAAGACATATTCATGTCTATACATATATATATACACATAAATCCAGATTCATCCAAATATTCACATTAACCAAAACAAGAAATGTACAACACAGGGTTTCCTCTCTATTATTTTCAAGGGTGCAATCTTCTAGAAACATACTGTAATCTTCACTTAAATTAGCAATACATTTTGTACTAAGTGTAACCGAGTCCCTAAAACATTTATACAAGGGTAAATGAATAGTTTAACATCAATACTCCTATCATTATAAAATCCACGGACACCATGTCATGGTCCACATAACCCTCATGTTGAGGCATATAAAATACTGAGATCAAATGCATCTATAAATTAACTTTATAATATATATCAGGTACTCCTTACTTGCACAAATAGACATATGCCTAGCTCCTCACATTTGTACTGGTATTCTATTATAATGTGTGTGCATAGTTATGTAATTCTTGCAGCAAACAAACTCAACCGAGATATTTATGCTAAGTTTCTTTATTCCCAAACTCAGCATGCATTTTATACCATGTATCTATATATTTATCTCTAACCGTATTCAGTCTTATTTATCGTACCAATGATCCAACGTAGTCAGTAAAATATCAATTTACACTACTAGCTACACTAGAATCATTTTTTTCATGAAATCCCCTTTTAACTGTATAACAGATCTATATATTTGTATGGAGTTTCACAACCATAAAATAGTCAGAACAAGCATCAGTCACCAACTGTATCTGTATGCCATTCAAAACAATAAAGCATTCATACGTATAGAAATCAACCACAAACATCATATAAAGCACGCATCTAGCATACAAATTTTCACTACAAAGAATATTGGATGTCATACAAATTATACGGTTGCCTATAGAGGACTTAGTGCCAAAGAAAAATGGGAATACACTCACCTAAGTTTTACTATCGATTTCAATTTGTTTTAGATCCTCGATCTGCATGCGAACTTCTTGGATTTGCTATTGATTTCGATTGGCCCTTGATCTCCTCCTAGATCGGACGCTCTCCCTTTTCCTCTCTCTCGAATCCTTACTCAACAGAGCGAGACTATTCATTTTGATTTGCCCTAATTTTGTGTATTAAGATTACGACCATTTCTATTTTTCTTTTAGTTTTTGGACGAGAGAATCAAATGAAAATTGACGGCTAAATTTTCTTTTATTCGCTATAGGCAGATCTTATGGCTAGGGTTATAATTGCCAAATCTCCAATTTTCCCCTAGGGTTTTCTTAGCCCTTATACGCTTAACCCCATTCTATATAACTTAAACCAACTTTAAGTAACACCACTTACAAACAAACATATATGTTCATTCACAATTTTCATCATTTACTTTATACACATACAAAGAACTATACTCTTTATATATATATATATATATATAAATCAATTTACTGATCAAATAATATTATTTTAAAGCTATAAAAATTTGGGTTATCACGCGCAGAGCGATGCAACCTCACCCAAAGGTCATGGGAATTCGTTGTGCAAAACGATGCGCAGGAGTTCAATATGTGAAACGATGCGCGGGAGTTCGTTACACGAAGCGATGCAACCTCACCCAAAGGTCGCGGGAATTCGTTGTGTGAAACGACGCGTGGGAATTCACTATGTGAAATGATATGCGGGAGCTCGTTACGTGAAGCAATGCAACCTCACCAAAAGGTCACGGGAATTCGTTGTGCGAAACGATGCGCGGGAGTTTGTTATGCGATGTGATGCAACCTCACCCAAAGGTCGCGGGAATTCGTTGTACGAAACGATGCGCGGGAGTTTACTATGTGAAACGATGCGCAGGAGTTTATTTCGCAAAGCGATTGCAACCTCACCCAAAGGAAGCAGAAGTGCTTTGTGCGAAATGAAGCGCGTGAGTTTGCTATGCGAAGTGATGCGCGGGAGTTCGTTTCGCGAAACGACGCGACCTCACCCTAACCTCATGCAAGTTCGCTTTGCAAAACAATGCAACAACCAGAAATTCTTTCCATAGAGAAAGTAACCTCTCCACAACAGAGATCAATAATGCTTAATGAGGTCTATAATGTTGATTCAGTCGACATGACAAGATGAGTGTTGGGTTATAAACGACCTCTCCATAGTAGGGGCATCCAATGGAATCTTCGATGTCAGAACTGACCGACAAAGCAGATGAACATTGAGCAGAAAAAGTCTATCCCATAGTGAAGACTAATGATGACCTCCTAAGCACGGACATGAATATCCAAAGCTTCTCCAAGAAGAAACAAAAAATAAATCATAGATATGTATTTCCTAAATGTGAAATGTCGTACAACATCATATAAGTCATTAAAACAATAACGCTTGGAATCCACAGTCGGCTTTTGTCGATTTGTTGATCTTAAGCATTAACGTGAATTCGAATTAGAGAATTCGTGTTTATGTAGATAATATTCGATGAGTTACAAACCGTTGAATAAAACAGTTCTGTATAGAAACATCATTCATTTCAAAATAGAAATTCTCCATAATTAAAAATTTTAACTGACTAATCTGTTGTCGATGTGGGTAGTCGTTAACAAAATATTAGCACAGAAATGTGCAATATTTTTGTTGTTAAACTGGCACAACCGTCGTTCGTTTTAGAAAATGTGCTTTGCTTCAGTAAAATCCAATAGCTAAGAAAGTTCATAAAACAAGTAAATTAGCGTGAACTGGCAACAACCGTTTCAATGAAAGTTGAGTACGACTAATCCGTCGTGAATCTCACTTGTTTCACACACTCGAGTCCAAGTTAAAACTGGGGTATTCACACACTAGCATGACGTTATCAACAAAAAATGCTTGAATTCTAAACTGGAGCATTTGTTAGCGCGACAAGATTCATGCAATGCAGCATTTCAAGAATGAATTTGAGTTCGAGTTACCATCGACAAAGTCCTTAGGTGCTCGATATCAAAGTTTTAACAAAGTTTTGATAAAAAGTCTCAAGTTCATTGTGATCGAATCCAAGCAATAATATGTCGAGATGAATTAAGTGATTGAATCCCAAACAGAGCTCATATCCAATAATATATATTCAGGCAAGAAGAATTAAAATAGCCATTTCAAAGCTCATATTTCTAAACAAAAAATACAAGCTTCGAGGGGTAAATATTAACCCCTTTATGAAAACGCTGTTCAAAAATGATGTGTTGACTGTAATACAATATCGTAGATCGGGTGCACCTTGATAAAGGGATCATACTGGCTTAATTCTAACGCGGAAACTAAAATACGGATCAGTTCAGGTAGTGAATGAAGGTCCAATCCTCAATATGATGAATTGCATACACGGTTTCAAGTTGCACGCATGAGAAGGATATACATAAAATGAATATGGATACAAAATGCATTGCAAATGTCACTTTACATCATACATGCAAAGCTTGGAACCCACGTCACCGTCTCAAACCGGGATAAGATATGTTACCAGCTCATTAAGCATATATGGGCCATGTCGAATAATTAAATAAACCATCTGATGTGAACCATGTACGTATATTGTAATATGGTTAATGTGAAGGTATATTCGCATGTTTGTAGTACTATGCATATAAACGCTCCTTGTCCAAAACGTGAAGAATGCCGCGTTGGTATTGATTGGCAAATGCATAAAAGAACAAGTAAAACTCAAGCAAACCTTCATTAGCTTTTAATCATAAAGAAATGGTGTACATGGAGTGTTCACTGTAAATACAAAACAACACATATATGCCATGTTAACCGCACCATTCTGGTCTAGCAGCAGTTCTTGGTCGAGCAGCGGTTCTTGGTCGAGCAGTGTTCTCATGCTATGGTCGAGCAGTATTCACTTACTATGGGTCGTGCAGTCTATCCTGGTCGAGCAGCACGTATGGCTGAGGGGTCGAGCACCTAAACATGGGTCGAGCACCTTCTAGAACACGGGTCGGTCACTTAAGTATGGCTTGTTCACTTGCAGGGGTCGACCAATGTATCTCACGATGCAGTTATGTATATAAGGACGTATTGACAAACAAAGATGCATGTGCACAATGATGGTTATGTGGCATAACATATGAATGATGACTCAACTCATTATCTTTGACATGAAGCAAAGTACTGGAGCCATATGAACTTGGAACGTATGGATTGGCTTCAGTGAAAGTATTTTGGCTCATTCAAGAAATGGGACAATGGAAAAGTATTAAATAAAGGGGTCGCACATGTTTCATGAAGGGTCGGTTGCACACTAAATATTGGTCGTGGCATTACATCATTTCCTAGTCGGTCATAAAATAAAGTGGTCGGTCGTACAGCTGGCTACAGCTGTCCACTGGCATTTTCATAAATACTTCTACGGACAATCCAAACCCTGTACATTGTAATTTCAACTCTACCACAACCTCCAAACATTACCTATAAATACCCCACTTCTCAACCATTCAATGGAGGAATTTTAGACCTCGAATGGCTACCATTTTCACTTCTCCACCATTCTAAACTTCTCAAAACCTATATAATCTCCAATAATCTTCTCCAAAGCCTAGATCCAACACTAAATCACCACGGAACTCATAAAGATCATTTAATTGTCAAAGAGATTGAAGATCTTAGCCAATGCTCCTTGCACTTAGAGAAATTGAGCAAATTCCTTGGCAGATTCAAGTGAAATCTAGAGCAAAAGAGAGAGAAAATAAAGGAGATCATTATAGAAGAGACAAATGAGTGATGTGAGTGAACTCGTGTACTTTGTAGATCCAAAAGTAATAATGAAAGCTCTTCCTATAGTGGATGTAGGCTATTTTTAAGTCGAACCACTCTAATTTTTTTTGTTCTTTACTATTTTCCTTTTATTTTGTGTTTGCGGCCCTAAATTTCTAATCCTACCTTTTGGTGAAGTGTTCTGAAAAATACCTTTGGTGTTGAAGTCATTTTTTGATTTCAACAATAGTTGGGAACCGTAATGTTAGACTTGGTTTATGTATGGATGGATTTTCATCATTTTACCAATTTAGTTCTAAATACTCGTTTTGGCTTATAATCGTTACACCTTACAACCTGCCACCATGGATGTGTATGAAACTTCACATATATTTTTCACAATTGTCGTCCCTAGCCCAGATGATCCAACAAAGAAAATCAATCTTTATTTACCAACATTAATCGAATTGTTGAAAAAATATGGTATGAAGGAGTTGAAACATCAATGTCTCGAAGAAGAAAAATCAGATGTTTACTTCTTTGTTATGGACCATTAGCAATTTTTCTGCATATGCAATGCTATTGTGTTGGAATACGATTGACCTTTTAGTGCGGTCTTATTGTCTGGAAGAAATACGACCATTTTCTTTATCAAATGGAAAGAAAATATCATAGTTTGATTATCATCGGTGTTTTCTCCTTATTAGCCATCAATTTAAAAGTAGATTAAATTAAATTCATAGCTAATAGAGTTGAGACGATGCAACCACCTACAATTTGATCAATAGAAGGTACATATGGACTTGTAAAGGATTATCCTAAGGTATATGAAACTGGAAAACAAACTGAAATTCAATGTAAATCAATGGTTCATAAATTGGTGCGAACAAAATATTTTTTAGTTTACTTACTGGAAACATATGCGATGCACAATAAGAAAAATGTGTTTGATAATGTGTTTAACACAATTTTAAATGTTAAGGGGAAGACAAAGGGCAATGTAAAACAAGATGTGATATAGAGGAAATACGTAATTGTCTTAAACTCCATCTAGTCAAGCCAGATGAAAACAAGAAACCGAAGCATGCAATGAACTAGATAACAACCAAGTTAAAGTATTAAAGTGGATTGAAGAATTATAGATTTCATGATGGGATTTTCTCTAATATTCATAAATGTGTCAATTATAAGGACAGTATACTAAGTGGGAGTAAGACAAGGTAGAGATCAGGGAGTTAAGAGTCATGGTGGAGCACCTTCAGGAGGAAAATCATCTTAGCGTTGTACAGGCACAACATCTCAATTAGAAATTGGTAAATTATATTCAGTAGCATGGCATATTGTAATGACCCGAAAATCCGGTCCAATTTGAGCTGACCAAATAACACAAGTCCAACCCCAAATTGTACTGAAAACCAGGAAATTTATAGAAAGAAGTTAGAGGGTGAGAATAGATAAGATAGAATTTATAGAATAGAAGAAGAAGAAGAACATCACCATCAGAGTAAACACGAATCTCACAGCAGAACGAATGAAATATAGCATAACTTTAGAAATACAAACAGTATATGTATACAATAGCACTTATCAGAGTACAACACTTACAACACAGCGGAAATAATAATAGCTATAGAATCTTGAAGCCTCCTGCTCCAAACTCTCCAAGTGTATCTGTAAAATCCCGACTACTTGACTGCCCATACAAAATTAGGCACCCAAGTGTTTAGGGAAAACAAACAAATAAACTCCGGGTCAGTCATGGGACTGGTATGAGTAAAAACAGTTTAAAACAGTTCGAACAAGTAAACGATATCTCATAAGACCACGCCGTATAACGGAACGGGTTTTTCCCTTATGAGAATCCAAACAACTTTATATCAAAAACCTTTTTGATATTATAATAATGTCTATCAACCACAATATATTAATCATCTAGCAGAAACGCTTTCATCTCACGTTCTACATATATAGTATACAATCAAAACCGCAAGCACGTATTGGGTAATGGATTTCCAACTATGACAAGGTATGGAACCACCTTCCGATCAGTGTACTCTAGGAACGATACACTGGAGTTCAACAAGAACATCTTGCAACTCAGCCACACATGACCGACCACTCATTTCGCTTGAGTGTATCGAATGTATATCACCAACGGTTGGGATCAGCAACCGTTTCCCGTATATATATGGGACAACATTAATAGATTTAAGAAGCAAATGAATATTCTCTAGATAGGTGATTATACACCCTACTTCGGAGCGACCGACTTAGCCATGCTGCCTGCCCGATTTTTGTCATTTACTGGTTGTTGAGGCCCGAGGCTACGATTACTTTCCATTCATTGATAACACGATCACTTTGAATGCCACATTGTCAGATCCGTTAATCACTAATTGATTTACACAAATATTCTGGATGTTATGCTAAGGGAATAAATCCGTTGCAACCATATATATTTGTACAGTCCAATCATATTCGATCATTGGAAATAATCTGTCAGACACTCGTCCATTAATGTTCGTTCTGGGACTGAACGAAACCGAAGGCACTATTCAGTACATCCATCTTAGGCAATCTCTACCTAGGACTTATACAACAGCCCTTGCACTTTACTCCGTCTTCAATTTTCTTTGGCATATTCGCAACGCTTACACCAATACGGAGTGGTTCTTTGGATAAGAATCCAACCGGTCTCTCCATATTAACAACGTTAAAATGATCAAAACTTTGATAGTCTATGATTTAACTATCAAATGAAAACATGTCGGTGTTCACACAACGATCTTAATTCCAAATGGAATTATCGTTCAAATCATCCAACATATATATATATATATATATATATATATTCATATTTCCTTATTTTCTATGATTAGAAAATATATGTTATTAACACTGGAAAACATTTCCATAGTTTATTCACGTATCACTATTCTTCCACAACCATCAGTCCCTAACTGTAAACTAGTAAGAGAACAATTCTCTAAGTATAAATCCCGAAGGCCGAAACCAACATCAGATCCACACTTAGAAAACCATTCGACTTAACTAATATCTAATCAGTTTCTAATATTGTTTTAACTCTCTTTGATTAACTCTTATTCGAATAACTAATATTCGATTTCTCCTTTTAATAACATTTATCCATTTATAAAGATTTACTTCTAGTAACGGTTCTTCACTTTATAAATGATTTCCTTTTTATACATCTTATTCCGTTAGAAATATTTTCCTTTTTATAACATCATAATCCATTAGAAATATTTTCCTTTTTATAACATCCTAATCCGTTAGAAATATTTTCCTTTTTTTTCAATTCTATTTATTTTCTAAATAAATATTCCTTTTATAAAATCCTATGATTTTATATATAGATTTCATTTTCAATATATGGTTTGAAATTTCCCTTTTTACTTTCCAGATTCACTATGGTATTTAAAATACCGTAAACCATTATTATTATCAACCAAGTACACATAATCATCACAGATTATATAACACATCACATATCACAATATATGAAACAAAACAATATTTTATATATTGAGGAACCCAGTTGGATCCCTCCAACCTGTTCCCCTGCACCACAGATGTTAAACAACATAATAACATCGATTTCATTTCGATATGAAAAGTTCTGATAAACAACATCAATATATATATATATATATATATATATATATATATAATTTCAACTAACTGACTAGCAGTTCAATCAACCAAATCAACACACAACAATCAACAGAAAATTAATAGTTCTAAGAATACGTTATACAAATATAACTGTTCAGAGTTGGTGAGTTTTACTCACATTGGACGATCATCGTTAATAACGGTAACCATCGCTTGATTCTAAACGGACAATTTATTTTGCGATAAATTGTAATGAGCTCCGAGGGACTTCCAGTCAGTTCCAGTGTGTAGTGTCCGTTCATTCGATCGTAACGGACCTTTAGATTCCTGGCCCATAACCATTTCTATTTCCTTTGACCCGCTACCGCTGTTATCCTTCTCCCCTTGCTAACATATTGAACCCACACCATCTTCCTTCCCACATCAAAAATCAACGCACCAGATCCACTTCTTACCACTTCCGTTGACCCCACTTTGACTCCTTCTCTCCTCTTCATTAAATATCAATCCGAATCCTCTTCTTACGTTGTGCAAATCCACTCAGTGCCTCACTTTTCTCCTCAATACATGTGGACCCATATCCACTTCACGGCCTTCACAGGCAACACCAAAAATCCAAATGTTCAGCTCCTATGTTCAAGTCCAAAGCCACTCCCCTTTTCAAAGTCCATACCCCTTTTGAAATCAATATGTTTTCACCTTCCAGCATGCTTCCTTCGAACAGAATACTCCTCTTCATTGTATACTCCACCATTTAGCTGTTGATTTAACCAACCGCTCCTCTCCCATAGATATTGCTCCACTGCTCACCCCATCACAGACGCAAGCTCTTGTTTGAACACCACAGTATACTTCGAATGCTCCTTGGCCAGTCATACCATTCTATGACGTGTTGTCCTCCCCTCCCACACAGAAATGAACTCCACCATGCATTAGTCCGACTCATTCATCATCTACCTGCTGCGACTTGATAAACCGAGGCTCCTCCTTCAGTGAAACATCGACGGCTTTCCTCATCAAAGCCACCAAAATCCTGCCACAAGCCTCTACTCCTCACGCTAGACCTCAATCCATCCCTTTAAACTTCCAAACAACCCCCGAAATCTCGAATTTAAGCAAACCCTAACTAACGCTGTATACCAACAGCGAATAAACCCATATCGAGTTTTCAATGAAACACACACTAAGTTGAAGAGGAAAGATCGGTGAATCCGAAAATATAAATACCATAATTTATAGGATTTTAGTATGAATTTCTTCCTTGTTTTTTCTCTGAAATGGATTTTGCGTTTCAGAATAGAGATGGCGGCTGAAGAAAGTGATCGTGGACTTTAGGTTAGGTTATAAGGATTTTAGAAAGGTTAAGTGCTTTTATAGAGAAGATATTTTGGACCTTAAATATATTTTATTATATTTAAAACTTACACGTGAATTCTCGCGAAAATATAACCTCATACAATATCTGTTTTTGACAAACTAAGTTATTCCTAGCATAGAAAAATATTCCGGACCCAACGGGACAGGTTTCGTCGAATTCCGACACCGTTTGCAAAAATCCTTTAGAAAATATCGATGAAAAACACCGAGCATTAATTCCTTAAAATTACAGAAAAAATCCTAAAAATATGAGGCCTTGACGTTTCACTAGACCTCTTCCTAAGGTTTCGTATGAAACTTGTTTCGTTGAATTTTGAGTTCGTTTGACCAGTTAACCATTTAGTTTAGTTTGTTTTAAGTTAAAAACATATCGTACCCTACTATGAAATATTCTGTTCACGTAGGGACTGTTATGGACAGAAACAAAAATACCATTGAAATGAGAGATGTGCTCTGATCCCAAAAATGTAATAATACCGGTAAATGAACTCATATTGTGACACCCCGAAATGTCGATACAGGGTGCCAAATACTCCATATAAAAAGTTGCTTATTTAATTAATTAAAAATTACCATAAAATTCTAAAAATTAAATTATCGCTATTTCCCAAAAGGACCTTTTCTAAATTCAAACCCGGTCTCTAGTTATATCGAATAAACCGTTACGGTCGATAAACGATTCTATAGCGACTATTTTAATATTTGATTTGGACATATCTCAAAATCTACATGACGAAATCCTGATTTTTCTCTTCCACTAGAAAAATATACTTCACCAGCTCCAAACGTTTCTTGTTTCACATAAATCTGACTTAAAACGGCTTCTGTATATCCAGTTGAAGTTCAAATCGCCAAATTACGAACTACAGCGCCATTTCGAGCTCGATTATAATTATAATATAAATTATACATTCAAATGCTGTAAATGAAATATATTCGTTATTATATTTCAAATCTAAACGCTACCAAATCCCTTACACTATCCAATTCAGAAAATACTGACAATTCAACTATTTCTGACCATTTCGACATTATAATATATTATTATATTATAATTATTAATTAAATATTCAATATTATTTAATTCAAGTTATCGATATTTTCCTAAATCGATATTTTTAATAATTAAATAACTTAATTATTCTATCTCTAAAATACGGGTCATTACACATATTTACTTGGATATTTGGTGTGTCCAGAGGAAAAGAAGCCTCGTGATATGACGTACGTTTATCTGTGCGTAGTGTGTCTAAGTGGGTGAGGTTATTATTTAAATTAGTTGATGAACTTGGTTGTTTGATTTTTGTTGATGATACATATGTTGTTTGATATTTGATGCTGGACTTTATACATTTACAATCATGTAGGTATTTTTTTATATATTTGATGATGATGATGGACGTTGGTATTTTGTATGTGTTAGTTGAGTAAGGTTGATGTTTTTATTATAGCTTTTGATGTTTTTTATGTTTATTATGATTATTACTGTTATTGGAATATAATATGTGATTATGATTGATATATATATATATCTAAAATATTTGTGAAATGGAGTTGAGTATTGTATTATGTGGTGTGATTGTGATGTAAGATGGAATGACTGCTAAAGTAGAAAAAACATAGATATTTTACTGTTGCCGATGGCTTATAAGCACTAAATTTTTGGTGGTGTTCGATGGCTTTCCACGAATCTTTGGTCGCATCTTGGTCCACATGGATACCATCAACCATTAAAATTTTGTCGCTAGTGTCTTTGGAAGCCGTCAAAAAGTTGGCATCGAAGCCGTTGCAAACCGACAAAATGTGTGTACAGTACTCCGACAACACTTTAGACAACGAATTGCCGTTGGAATACAATGTTTTCCCTATAATATTCTGCTTATTCAATTGAAGAGTTTGAAATCTAAACTTTGAACTGGTGTTTCGAATTTCACTATTTATATATTTTTCTCATTTATTCTTTATCCAATTATTCTCTAGCCATAACTCAACAACATACATATAACTTGTTTTACAATTGGAACAACCTGTAATTTTAAAACATGACATAAGGGATAATTAAAGAATACTTAATTTTCATAAGAAGAATTAAGGGAAACGGGTTGCACTATTGTGTTCGTCTCAGAATTCAGCTTGGGATAGAGTCCGAGTTTGCATAAAATGGATACAGTATGAAGAAGTAATGAAGCTTAGAAGAATTCAAGAATTAGCAGAATTTAATAATAATTAAATAACAAATCAAAAATGAATTTAAAAATCAAAATCAGCGAATCTGGGTGAGCGGGAAATCTCCCGCTCTAGGGTGTCGACCCCCCTAGGGGAGTCGACATAGGTGTCGACCCCCTATAGGGGTGTCGACCCCCCTATAGAGGTGTCGACCCCATCGGCCCAGATCTGGCCGTGACGTGTATTGAGGTCTGGATGGTGACAGGGCCTTCTGGGATTGGTTGGATGACATGTTTTTCTGGCTTGGATAGTTCACATAGAGCATTAATAAAATACCCCTAAACCTAACCCTAATTTCATTACACTAATCCATGGCGCCTCCATGCTACTCAAATCTAAATTAGCCTAGCCTTTCTTCTCCCCCAAGGAAAATCAGAATAGGAGTATTCAAATTGGAAGATAAGAATCAAATTTTACAACAATGGTTTAGCTAATCAAATTCAGAATTTAGATCTATTCTCTCTTCTAGACCCTGTCGCTGTGAGTTCACGTTACTTTCACATATAAATTAAATTAAAAGTGATTGTGATAAGATTGTAAATTGGATTTTATGAATATGCCTGTGAGACGAATCATATCAAGTTGTGTAAATTCTTGTCTTTCAGATTCATACCCAAAGTTCTGTTATAATGTGCCTATTGGATCTATTTCATTGTTCTATGCTGGTTCATATTCCATATGCCTATTGGATCTATTTTATTGTTCTATGCCAATTCATATTTCATATGCCTTTCTGATCCGGTTTATCGTTATATGCCTGTTTATGTTTCATATGTCGTTCGTATATTTACGCCAATTTTGATGTTGATTCTCTTCTCCTCTTCTTTTCCTTTTTTTATGGGATTAGGCTAACTTCGAGCCTAACATATTGCATTAAAATTTGCGCTAATGTTTGAACGATTGGGAAAATTTTGGGGAAATTTGTAATAAAATGAGATTATTGGCATAAATCAATTTGAGCATAATTGTGTATAAATTGTATACATGAGATTTGGCATTAGTTGGATTGGGCATAATTGGATATAGTTTGTATACATGAGGTTTGACATGAATGGTTGATAACAATGAAAGCAAATTAATTTGGGCGTAATTTGGCATAACATGTATACATAAGATTATAGGCCTAATTTTGATTAAAACTACAAACATAATTTAGATTGGAAATTACGGGTAATTGGAATATAATTTAATCCAAGATCTAAAATTGGGACTTGAATCAAGAAAGTGATAATGAACGCCTAAGACACGAGGTTAGATTCGAATTGCAGCATAAGACTGCCCAGAACCGCCCGGCACATCCAGCAACCGCAATTTGGTAATCTAATGTGAGAGGTCAAAGGTAGAAATTAGATGCGTAATAATGCAAAGACACGAGGTTAGATTCAGTTTGTGGTATAAGCCTGCCCGAAACCGCCCGGCATATCCAGCAACCGCAAAACGGCAATCTAATGTGATGGGTCTTGCTAGATTACAGTTATAGTAATAAATTAATGAACACATAACCAAGATAAGTCATGTGGTAAGACATAAAGGGTTAAGTGGGTGACATGGATAGCATGTGAAACACAATTAAAAACACTTAACCAAGATAAGACATGTGGGAAGACATGGGAACAGAAAAAGGGTTAAGTGGGTGACATGGGAAGCATGTATTGCATGGGTAGCATGTATAACATAAATAATAAGCACTTAACCAAGATAAGACATGTGGTATAACATAAAGGTTAAGTGGGTAACGTGGGTAGCATGTGAAACATAATTAAAACACTTAACCAAGATGAGACATGTGATTAGACATGGAGATAAAGAGGGATCAAGTGGGAATTCCTAGTGGGGACCAAGCTTAGGAGGGAAGCTTGTGTCAAGTAGGTGGACTCTTTTCAACCAGTAACCCATTTAGTATCTATGTGAGCTCGAACTAGGTCGAGGACGGGACACGCTTATTGGGTTTGATTGTTAGAGGTCAATAAAGAGTTAGCGTTGGCAGTGCAAGTCGAACGGAGTCATGTGCGTGCGTGGGTCCGGGCTGGTAGGTAAGACGTTGTTGCTTCGTGTAGGTATAAGTCGTGCATTTCAATAGTATCGGGTTGCCACTTTAGGGAGTGATACACCCTACTGTGGGACCAGCACGGGTATCTACGAGTTAGGGAGCCGGTCGAATGGGGAGGTAGTGGATACAACTAGTGGTGATAGGAGCAGGCGGCACCTATGACAGCAGCTAGGAGTACAAAAAGCTACCATTATTATGATTAGTTGGGAGTGTACAACTAGTGGTTGTAGGAGCAAGTGGGGCACCTACGAGAGCAGCTAGGAGTACAATCGAACAAGGAGGGTAGTGGGTACAACTAGTGGAGATAGGAGCAGGCGGCACCTATGACAGCAACTAGGAGTACACGAAACTACCATTATTATTATTATTATTAGTAAGAGGTATCAACCTTCAGTATGAAACTAGTATTGGTGCGGTGCAAAAAATATCTTATAGTGGTTAGAAGCGCAGTCAATGTTACATCCTGTTCGGCTTGTCACCTTTCCATATCTTCTTATGTTGCAGTCATCTCTTATATCCAGTTTATGTTCTTACCATATTGCTTTACTAATTATATTTTTAAAGTCACTGTACTCGCCAGACTTTATGTCTGACCCTTTTTGTTTCGCCTCTTTTCTTTTCTTTCCTCCCCCCAGGTTCTCAGGTAGGCATGTTGAAGCTTAATTCGGACTTTCGTGCTTGAAGTGCTGAAAGTAATGCTTAGCTTTGTTTCTCTTTCATATGGAATTTTGGATTGGGGATTATGGTGTTAAAAAATTTGTACTCTGATGGCTTTTGTACAAGACTGATATTATGTACTTGGCTTTGATGCAATGGGTTTAAAGATGTACCGAACTTATTTAGGTTTCCACTGCAATAAAGTTATAAATTTTTCAAGTACTATTTTATGTATCTGTCTTGTAATATTCTGTTCTATTTACTTATAACACTCCACGTAACTTAATGCATTCCCTTTGTGAGTGACATTAACGGACGTGTGGTGTTACATATGGTATCAGAGCTGAAGGTTAACAGATCAGATAAAGGATTTTGAAAGCTGTTTTAAAAGAAGTATTTTCAAAATAAAAGTTTGTTTTCAAAGACATATTCCCCAAAGCCATGTGCACTATCTTTTGATTTTTCTATTTGAATCCTTGTTTCCTTCTTTTCTAAGTCTCCGGGGCTCCTGGCTTTTTGGGAGGTAACCTCATCGCGGCATGTTTCCGTAGGCATGATGAGACTACGGCGCCTGTCAAAGAGCAAAGAAGTGCCTAACTTCCATCTATAGCAGCAGCAGTTTCACCTGCGGCTAATTTTCTTTCAAGCTTCGTAAGGATTTCCACGCGATGAAGGCAGCTTTAGAGAGAGACTTGTTAACATGTTTCACAAGGATGAGAATGAGAATGAGGGGGTTTGGGCTAAGAAGCATAGCCCAAGGATGAGAAACTCATGGATATAGACTTGATACACAAAGAAAATAAAGGAGAAAAGAAGGAGGCCAAGGTTGAAGGATCACAGAATAAGGAAATGGAACCTAAGAAGGGTGGAAATAACTATAGACCCCGAGAAAAGAGGAAGTGTCATTTCTGAGGAATGGTGGGTCATATATAGCCAAAGACAGTAGGAAGAAGAAGAAGACTGGTTGTTATCATTGCGAAGAGATAGGACATCTTATTAGGGATTGTCCAAAAAGGGCAAGGACAAAGTACAGGATCTTCCGGAGGGCCGATGCGTGCTCTCACGGCTGGCATACATGATAAAGGTAGAAAAGTTTCTATTGAAAGTTTGATTTTCCTTTTTGATTATCCTGTTAGAACCTTATTTGATTATGATGCTTCACATTCTATTATATCTGCTTCTTTAGTTGAAACTCTGCACCTAAATACTAGTCATGGATCTCGTTGTAGTCTCAAATCCTATTGGTGGCTTAGCTCATTTATCTATGATTTAGTGGGATTTGAGAGTGCCTATCTTGGGGTTTGGGTTTGAATGCAACGCCTACATATTTGGTTTCATGGGCTATGGTCTGATTCTAGGGATGGATTGGCTAGCCAGATATGGTGCCATCCCAGATTGTGAAAAGGGGGGTAGTTAAACTGTTGACTCATTGTGGAAAGACCCTTGATAATTCATGTGACCCTAGGGGTTCGGTGATGCTTAGCTACCTAGCATCACTTGACACATCCATCGATGATTTGCAATTTGTTTGAGTAGTCCGTGAGTATGATGATGTCTTTGATGAGGTTCGGGGTTTACCCCCCTCCCCCGGTGAGGCGTGAGATAGACTTCAGTACATACTTAGTAGGTAATGCAAAGCCAGTGCGCCACATGGCTCCGAGAGAGGGGAAGGAACTCAGTGAACAAGTAGTGGAGCTGCTTGAGAAATGGTTTATAAGAAGAAGTATTTCGGAATGGGGTGCTTCAGTTGTTTTCGCTACGAAGGTTGATGGTTTGCTTAGATTGTGCGTGGACTATAGGGAGCTGAATAAGCTCACGAAGAAGGAGAGACACCCATTTCCATGAATATGTGATTTGTTCGATCATTTGGTTAGTGCTTCGGTTTTCTCGCAGTTGGACTTAGCTATAGGATTTCATCAGTTGAGGGTAGCTGAGGATAGTATAGATAAGATTGCTTTTAGGACTCCTGACGGTTTCTTCGAGTGGCTCGTCATGCCTTTTGATTTGACGAATGCACCCGCGTATTTTGTAGGTTTGATGAATAGGGTGTCTGGGGAGTTTCTAAACAAGTTCGTGGTAGTGGATGACATCTCGAGGTTCTCTAGAAGTGAGGAAGAGCATGCCCTACACCCTGGGGAAGTCTTAGAGACCCTTCAAGCACATCAACTCAATGCTCCAAATGCCATTTTTGGAGGAAGGGAGTAAGGTTCTTAGGGCACGTGGTCTCTAAGGAGGGGATAACAGTGGATCCCTCGAAGGTGGTAGCAATCCAAGATGGGAAGATCCCAAAGAACACAACAGAAGTAAGAAGTTTTCTTTTAGGCCGGAATGAAGAAGGATGTGCAGAGTTCGTTTCCAGATGCTTAGTGTGCCAGCAAGTCAAGGCTGAGCAGAAGAAGCCTGGTGGTTTGCTTCACCCTTTAGAGGTTCCATAGTGGAAATGGGAAAGCGTTTCCATGGATTTCATCGATGGGCTGCCGAGGTCAAGAAAGGGTAATATAGGGATTTGGGTAATAGTGGATAGACTTACCAAGAACGCCCATTTCATTCCCGTTAAGAGTAAAAGAATAGTGGCATGGTTAGCATCTGTTTTTCTCTGAGAGATAGTTCGTCTACACGGCATACCTTCTAGTATCGTAAGCGATCGAGATCCCATTTTCACTAGTGAGTTTTGGAAGAGCTTGTAAGAGGCTGTAGGAACGCAATTGTGTTTGGGAACTGCTTATCACCCTCAGATGGACGACCAAACAGAAAGAGTAAATCGGATTTTAGAAGATCTTTTGAGGTTATGTATCTTGGACTTTGGAGGGACATGGGAGGAACATCTCCCATTAGTAGAGTTCGCCTACAACAACAGCTATCGGACTAGTATTGGCATGGCAACTTTTGAAGCTCTATATGGACAACCTTGCCGATCACCGACTTGTTGGTGGGAATCTACGGATAAGATTTTTCTTGGGCCGAGATAGTTAGGGAAACTTCAGAGAAGATAGACTTGATTCGAAGAGGCATGAAGACGGCACAAGACCGGCAAAGGTCATATGCTGATAAGAGAAGAACCGATCTTGAGTTCGATGTTAGAGACCTGGTTTTTATTGAAGTGTCACCATTGAGGAATGTAGTTTGTTTTGGACCTGTATGGGAAATTGGCACCAAGGTTCGTAGGGCCATTCCCCATTATAGAAAGAATTGGACAAATGGCCTACAGAGTGAAGTTGCCTGAGAAGCTTAGTGGTGTTCATGACGTATTTCATGGGTCGCATTTGAGGAAGTGTTTACACGATACTGCAGAAATAGTAGAGCTGAGCATGCTTACAGAAGCGAAAGTAGAGCGAGATGCCACGGTTAGCACAAGTTTCTATATGCATTCTTGGATCGGAGGCCAAAAAGCTACGCAACCGAGAGGTCAAGTTGGTCAAAGTTCAACGGGGACATGATTAAGGAGATGCGATTTGGGAGACGGGAGACAAGAAACGTGCATAGTACTCTTTCCTTTTTGAGGATATGTTCTTAACTTCTCCTTTCCTACCAGCTTTGTTCATATTTGTTTCTGTCGTATAGTACATCCTCTCGACTATATCTTCGATGCTTAGGTAGAAGCCAATGGATGTAAACATGTGTTTGAGACATGTTATGATTGGTGGTTGCAAGTGGATGCAAGTGTTTGCAAGTGGTTGCTCGTGGACGCGTACACACACGCTTTAGGCACTAAGATCGGCTTAGTCACTCTAATATTGCATATGGATGCGTATGCATACTTTTATTTTATGGATGGAAATTGAATGTGTTATCATATGGATGCTGCATTTGAATTAATGATTGTACACTCATATAAAAATGATATGTATCATTAGGAATCTTTTGCATACATAATGGACGCATGGCATTATCATGTTTCGCATTGAGGAGGTCAACTGAATCAATAGACCACCTGATCTTTGCATTAGATATGAGACCTATACACACACTTTTGCATATGTTCATATAGCATTAGAAATCTTTTAAGGACAATGGATGCTTGTGAATAATGGATGAGTAAATAGATGATTGGATGGTAGGATACGTTCTTCTTAACTTGAAGATTTCGGGGACGAAATCCTTTAAGGAGGGGAAAATGTAACACCCCGTAATTTTAAAACATGACATAAGGGATAATTAAAGAATACTTAATTTTTATAAGAATAATTAAGAGAAATGGATTGCGCCATTGCGTTCGTCTCAGAATTCCTCTTGGGATAGAGTCCGAGTTTGCGTAAAACGGATACAGTATGAAGAAGTTATGAAGCTTAGAAGAATTCAAGAATTAGCAGAATTTAATAATAATTAAATAACAAATCAAAAATGAATTTAAAAATCAAAATCATCGAATCTGGGTGAGTGGGAAATCCCCCGCTCTAGGGTGTCGACCCCCTATTGGGGTGTCGATAGGGGTGTCGACCCCATTGGCCCATATCTGGCCGTGATGTGTTTTGAGGTCTGGATGGTGACATGGCCTTCTGGGATTGGCTGGATGACGTGTTTTTCTGGCTTGGATGGTTCAGATGGATCATAATCTAATCTAAGGGTCCTAATTCACCGAGAGCATCTATAAAATACCCCTAAACCTAACCCTAATTTCATTAAATCCATGGCGCCTCCATGCTTCTCAAATCTAAATTAGCCTAGCCTTTATTCTCCACCAAAGCAAATCAGGATATGGGTATTCAACTTGGAAGATAAGAATCAAATTCTACAACAACGGTTTAGCTAACACTACAACAGAAATTGTCATTTATAGCGGCATATAGCCGCTATTAATTAATACTATAGCGGTTCGATAAATGCTTTATATCAACATGTTATAAAAAACTACTGAATATTTATAACACATAAAAAACCGTTATAAAATAGCATGGTTTTATAGCACAAATTTGCCGCTATGTTACTTAAAGAGAATAGCTCATTCTCACCGCTATTAAACATCTAAATCTGAATGAAAGTGGGAATCTTTATAACACAGCATAGCCGCTATAACATATTTATTTGATAGCGGATATATGACGCTATTAAATCAACTTGTTATTGTATAACGCTTTTCAAGAGCTATGGATGTATATTACATTTAATTAATAGCAAATCTTCATAACAATTTAAACAGCAATGTATGAACGAAAAAATAGTTCAGCAAATATAACACTTTCATGATAACAAAATAAAGTATCAACTAATAAAAAGTAAGTTTAGTACATGAGTTACCAAAGTCAATCCATTAGCTACAATTTCATGTTGATGTCAATTTGAGGTAACAAAAGACGAGACATGGTTCGTAGTAAAAACCTACAAGTACCAAACGCATCACTAAGAACTTCAACAGCTCAATTCCTTTCTTTTTGCATGTCTTTGATCGCTGATTTTTCTTCCTGAAAATTCAAAACAATGGTAATAAACTAAAATTCAGTATTACAAAAAAAACAGTGGTAAATGAAAAAGTCAGCTTCTGAAGGTAAAACATTAACTTAGAGGTAGAGGCGAGGTGCTTGTGTTGCATGTCATGAAATGAGGGCAGTGCTGTAGTGAGCACTTGTGCAATGAAGTGCAAGGGGGAATGTAGTTGGAGCATCATACCAAGGTGCTGCAGTGATAGAGTAACGAAGTGTAATAACCGTTATGTATCTATCCATTTTTGATATAAACAAATAGTCTGAGCTTGAAATTTGGAATAAAGCAAAGATGGAAGAAAAAACTATCATCGTATGCACTATAGAGCAACAACATAATATGGGAGCATCATTGAGTTTTTTTTTTTTTAATAACATGTTGATCAGTTCCTTTTCTTTTAGTCTAGTTTTTAGTAAAAAAAAACACTTGTTGTTCATCCGTCTGCGTCTCCAACTTTTCTTTCTTTCATTGTTTTTCTAACTTATCCTAGAATCCCACTCTTCCTACAATTTCTTCACATCAGTTTCATGTCATTATTCTTATTTGTCTATTTATTTTGCATTTCATTTTAGCCCATTTCCTGTATTTTCATTTTGTCTTGTTATATGCACTATTCTTTGTGTTATTATCTCTGTTTTTTTTAAAAACATTTTCATTTTGCATTATACTGGCTGTCAGTTTTATTTTAATTTCACAATAGAAAAAAAGGATAATTCTATCCAGTTTCGATTGAGTTGCATTTTCATTCACAGATCTGTTATAAACACAAAATTTTTGCATTTCATTCTACAATTGCACTTGCATTTTACGTCCCTGAAATAATTCCTCTTTGACTTGCACCTAACTTCATTGTCATCCTACAGTTTCCGCATCATCATTTTTGGCTCCTATATCTAATAAGGAGCTTGAGAAAATAAAAGGAAGGAACCATTCTCTGTTAGAGAAAATAAAATTGTAAAACTATCCCAATTCGCAGTAAGCCAAAAAGAAAAAAAAATCAATGTCGTTTTCATAAATAACGATTGGGTTCATCACTCTCGAGAACAGCTTCACACTAATGTCCACGCACAGCAACAAAATACTGACAGTGATGACACACATGCGCAGTACACAAGGCACAACACTTAAAATCTTAAATACTTAGGTACCGTTCACGGAGCCAAAATGGCGCGCTGAGTTTCGGATGCGCCGGACGTGTCCGAAACTAAACTGGTCATTTTGTCATGTTTTCCCAACAGCTCAAAATTGGAAACTGTTATATTGTTTGCATCTATTTTGAAATATAATGCCATGTGTCAAAGCAGCAAACTAATGTTGATTGACCTTAATTTTCAGTTTTTGGCACAAATTGATATTCAGATGAATATCCTGTAAATGGAAATTATGCATGAGTAGGATCATCATTGGAGTAAATGTAATACGTAAATGCATATGCATCATACCTTGAAGAGTGTCCATAGGTAGCAAAGTCCATATTTGGAAGGAAATAAATATTTTTTCTAGCTATTCAGATGTGAATACTTCATATCAATATAAAAGCCATGCTTTAGATCAAAGTTGAATGTTCTCCGATACTATAAGAAAAAATTATGCACTTTCAGCTTCCCACAATCAAAAGAGTATAGACTAACTATCAAGTACTACCTAGTAGATGCTATAATTTCAACATAAATCATTATAGTCTCTTTTTTCGTAGAATGGGAAAATGATACACCACTTGTACGATTTCTCAGCATTTACACATCTCAAGAGTACACTGGAAAGATAATGTTAAGGTAAAAAACAGTTATTGCCGATGTTTTAATAGAATCAAATATTAGCTACCAATTTGTGCCTGTCTAAGAACTTAATAAATTCTCACTTTCGTTTCTATTCTTGATTCTTTCCTTTTTAATGCTAAAAACTACAACTAGGTACATCAAAAAATAAAACCATGAATTGTTTACCTGAAGTTTCCCAATTCCTCAAAGTGCGCTTTTGTAAGCTAATAGAGAATAGCCTATTTCTCTTTGTGAGGCATGGTAGAAGATCCTATTTCTCCAGCTTTTATTATCTGCTGATAAAATAATTCACCAAGTACAAATTCTACAAGATGTAATATGTAGGAAGCAACAGATGATTACCTTCTTGAAGTAACCTAGTGAAATATAGCTCCATATATCTCGATCAAAGTCGATTAATACGTTATTGAACTAAACAACAACATTGAAAAGTTCTGCAATATAGCCATGAGATTCAATCTGCATGATAAAAAATAGAGCGGGATTAATTTGGCAAGCATGCGAGATTACTTCAGTGTTTGGCTTTATCAAAATAGCATGCATTATACTTCAATGATAGATATATCCAAGGAATTAACTTGAATGTATGAAGATCCCAACATTTAAAGAAAAAATGCTCAGAATAAAGTCAAGCAAATACTTTGCTGAAAGTAAAACTGTCAATTGCATTATTTAAGCAGTGTTTTTTTTCCAGATTATATGAGAATTATTTTATAACATAGAGTGATCATATAATATCATATCATACTCATGCCAGCTTAAAATTAATCATGCCTGAGAGCAATCATCCACCATTTACCATTGCGGCATGTTACTGGGAAAGAGTAGATAAGCCCAGCAGGCACATTGTATGACTCATCAGAATATAAGCCCATGGAAACCCAAGTGCCAAATTAGAAGTATTCATTGCAATTGTTAGCATTATATTCACATTTGATTTTTGACCAAAATATAAGTATCGGACTAATTATTACCTCTGGAGTTCCTAGCACCTAATAACGAATGTGGTCACAAGCAGAGCTGGTGGCAGATAATGTGCTTGAAAGCTTATGAGCTTTGATAATTGCAGCACCTCGTTGTTGAACAATTGTGATGAACTCTTCTCTAAGCTTTCATGATATCAAAAGGAAGAAAATATGCATTAGACTAATAAAGGAAACTTTTTTTTGTTCAGTGAACATGCAAGTGAACCAGAAGGGAAAACGTACTTAAGGGTAACAAAGAAGTGATAACAACGTGAAAATTTAAGCTTTCACATAAGATAAGTCAAAGGACCACAGTAAAACAAGGGAAGACAAAAAGGAAATAAGGTATCAAGTAAAATAAAATGCAAAAAAAAAAAAAAGTTATATACCAGTCATCGTCACCAACAAGCTCACGAACAGGTTTACCTTGTTTGAATGCCAATGTTTAACTATTGTTGTGTTTTGAGTGGAACTTAGCTCATTAAAACTGAAGTCTGGCACGTAAAACTGAGCGTTGGTGCTCAACTTTAGTGAGCCAGGCTCAGGTTTGTAAAACCAAGCCTGATGCTCAGTTTACTGTCAAAGTATCTACATGACAAATATTGGCCAAAAGAAAAGCACCACATACTAGTTTGGCCAATTTTTACAATAAAATTTTCATTATTAGCCAAATTTTCAAAAAAAATTGATCACAAGCAAAAAAGACTGAAGAGAAATAAAATGGACCTTGAATTTTTGGAAGTTTTTTTCTTTTCCAATTCGCTATCAATGCCATTTTTTACTGTACCATTTTCACAGCAAAATCAATGTTCTTTGCCAGCGACATCGCACATCAAAGCTTGCTGTATGCAAACAAATAAGAAGTTACATAAATTACTATTTTTCTTTGAATCACCAATGGACAATAGTCCTATCTTAACCTAATCTTCTGAAGTTACCAAAAATCATGTAACATGCTAAAATTTCATATACTGAAAAATGATTGAGGAGAAAAATTCTACCTAAGATTTGTTTTAACAAAAAAAAAACACAACGGTCCACTGCAACCATTATACCAAAAGATAAATAACATATTATATCAAGTATCACTAAAAGCTTGCTCTGCCAACAAATACTCTCAGATTGGATAATATCAATATTTGTATCCACATACGAAAATCATTTTCGAATATCAAATATTTGCATCTATGAATACGGATGAACATTGGATAATTATCTTATCCACCAATGGCCGATAAATCAAGAAACACAATAAGGAATTTTTTTTGCTTAACGTAAACTTTTTCAGTCCCATTTATTGAAGTGTTAAAAATAAAAATAAATAGTTTTGAACAATTAATGTCATTACTACATATAATATAAACTTCAAAGTTAATAAAATAATAAATAGTCTCTTTACTTAGATAATTTAAACTATAATCTTCAAAAAATTGGATAGATGATTTTTGAATGTGGATGTCTTCATATCCGCCTCTATTTTTCGAATATTAAATTTCATTTGCTTTATGGATATGGATGCGGATGAATTTCAAATTTTCCAAGTATCCATTGACAGTCCTAAAAAGGGTTACCGTGATCCCACAAGCATCCCAACATTTGATTGAAAATAACTGTACAACCAAATATAAACATGAAAAATTGTGTGCCTAACAATAATGATAGTTAAATCAAGGTACCACCATATGATTAATCCTTTTCAAGGCTGCTTTCTTGTTGAAGAAACATTGATATAAACATGAAAATCCTTATCGGTTAACTGCCCTGTTCTTCCGATCGATTTTATGATTTTCGTTAGTAAGGTTTAGGAGTATGGAACATAGAGATGATGTCAAATTTTATCACTGTAACATAAGATGGAAATTTTACGTTGTTATTATTGTAGAACAGTTTTTGCACCTTAATTCAGTGGCTAAGGAACATATATGGTATTGCATCCAAATAAGTGAAATTTTAATAAAATCTTTCCATAAAGCTAGAATTTCAACACTTTAGTATCTTTCTTAGTAATAATATTAACATTAACCATTCAACTCCATATCCAATAAGATGGGAGGATATGCCGAAAGTTTAGATCTACAGTGCGGATTGATTAAAGAAACTGTGATGCTCCTAAAATCCATTGGCTTGGGGAAAATAGTGGACTGTAGCCCAAGCCAATGCACAGAGAAGCAAGTTAACTTGAGCTACCATATCCAAACAATTACTTTTATCATTTGAAGCACTACACTATATTTTTCACCATAGATTTGTACTGAACTATTATAATTGAATGTGCAGATGAGGCTTGACATGCCTTCCTGTTATATATAGATCATATACAAGAATCACTGTGTTGTTCAAAACCTATCAAAATAATAGCTTAGTTGCCTGAAATGTGAATAAGAAAGCTCCAACCACTCATTTATGAAAAACTAGTAAATCATGCTATGTTATATTGTAATATACTTTGTATTGGACTATTATAACTGAATGTTCACATGAAGCTAGACAAGCCACGCTACTATATTTATACTATATACAAATATGATAGACACAACGTTCGAAGAAAGGAAATATATACTAAAAATGATTAATTACTCCATTATCCATCTCCTTTAGAGAAGTGATTGTTGATGTCATTAAAGAAAAGTAAAATAATGAACATGAAGAATCTACTCAAATTCAGCATATATTAAAATGTAGTCATGTTCATCAAAACAATAAACCTCAAGCTACCACGGTTAAAGCTATATGATGCACATGTTTAAATTACTCTACTACATTTAAGTAGTCAATTCCTAGTGGTTTCATAATTTACCACAAAATTTTGAACTAAAAATCTATGCATAAATTTGAATAATGAAAATTTAGACGGAAGTGCATACCTGACTTCATGTATACAGTGGAAATGTTTCCTATCACAGCCCACTTATTCACTAGAATCCTGGAAGTTTATTTTCATGAATCAGATGTGATTTTAATGTAGCAGCAAAAAAATGAAAATCTTAATGCATTATAAGCTAACTTGGGCATGCATATGCCTTTCTTTGCTGCATTGTTGCATATTAGTTCAAAATAAGGCAAGATAATAAATATAGGGGAAAAATGGAAAACTCTACTATAAGGTTTATTATCAAATATAAGGTGCACACTCTTTCAATAGATTAACACTTCTGGTAATCTTGTCTTTCCTGAGTTGGGAAAAAAACACAACATGAGCTAAATAGCGCATATACTGCTCTTGGCAGAACATGAGATGCAGAAAAAATTAAGAAAATGCTCAGTTGATCTTTAATCCATTACTTGAATCATTGTTACATTGATTATTTGGATTGATGTTCAAATTAGTTACGTCAACCAAACTTTTCTACAAATTCTACCTTTAACTTCACAATAAGCAGTATCATACAAACACTTAAAAATAATGTTTCTAGCTAACAAATACAAAATGAATATGGACTGTAGCCAAGTCTCCTTGGCTTGCTCTAATGCTTTCATATCGTTCCCCAAAATCAAAATATAGCATTCCTTCCAGTTCTACAACAAAAGCTTATCAAATAATCAAATCTAGCGTTCCTTCCAAAATTTTGACGTTGATACCCTAAAGAAAATCACTTGACAGCAGAGCAAAAAATTAGTCACTTGACAGAAGTAACAAAAAAACCTTGACGTTAAAAATGGAGTCCGGATCTCATCGATATTAATTCACAATCCTATCTTCCTACCCGTCTAGCTATCTACCATAACCAATACACTTGCATGTCCATACAGTTATGGAAATTGCTTACCAGAATCAAAATCGAAGATTAGGGTTTCAAAACCTGAAGGACTGAACTATCGCGGCTTCTATAGATTGGGTGAGAAGATTGAAGACGGAAGGAGTTTGCTTTCTTGGATCTGGTGAGAAGATTGGGGCGAAACAAACTTCTGCTTTTTGAAGGGAGGCGAAGTGGTTTTGGAGGGAGACGGAAAAGAATTCACGAAGTTGGAGGGAGACGGAATAATGGTCAGAAAGTGTGAGCGTTACAAGCGATTGTCAAGAGACAAAATGACTTGGAAAACAAATAATTTAAGTATGAATAATAACACTTCAGCATAAAATGTTATTAAATTGTGTTATCAATATCATATTTTGTTGTAGTGTAATCAAATTCAGAATTCAGATCTATTCTCTCTTCTGGACCTTGTCACTGTGAGTCCACGTTACTTTCACATATAATTAAATTAAAAGTGATTGTGATAAGATTGTAAATTGGATTTTATGAACATGCTTGTAAGATGAATCATATCAAGTTGGGTAAACTCTTATCTTTCAGATTCATACCCAAAGTATTGTTATCATATGCCTATTAGATCTATCTCATTATTCTATGCCAGTTCATATTCCATATGCCTATTGGATTTATTTTATTGTTCCATGCTAGTTCATATTTCAAATGCCTTTCTAATCCAATTTATCGTTATATGCCTTTTTATGTTTCATATGCAGTTCGTATATTTACGCTAATTTTGATGTTGATTCTCTTCTCCTCTTCTTTTATGAGATTAGGCTAACTTTGAGCGTAACATATTGCGTTGAGATTTGCGTATGAATAACGTTTGAACGATTGGGAAAAGTTTGGGGAAATTTGTAATAAAATGAGATTATTGGCATAAATCAATTTGAGCATAATTGTGTATAAATTGTGTACATGAGATTTGGCATAAGTTGGATTGGGCATAACTAGATATATTTTGTATACATGAGGTTTGACATAAATGGTTGATAACAATGAACGCAAATTAATTTGGGCGTAATTTGGCATAACATGTATATATAAGATTATAGGCCTAATTTGTATTAAAACTATAAACATAATTTAGATTGAAAATTATGGGAAGTTGGAATATATTTTAATCCAAGATCTAAAATTGGGACTTGAATAAAGAAGGTGATAATGAACGCCTAAGACACGAGGTTAGATTCGAATTGCGGCATAAGACTGCCTGGAACCGCCCGACACATCCAGCAACCGCAATTTGGTAATCTAATGTGAGTGGTCAAAGGAAGAAATTAGATGCGTAATAATGCAAAGACTCGAGGTTAGATTCGGTTTGTGGTATAAGCCTGCCCAGAACCGCCCGACATATCCAGCAATCGCAAAACGACAATCTAATGTGAGGGGTCTTGCAAGATTACAATTATAATAAATTAATGAACACTTAACCAAGATAAGACATGAGGTAAGACATAAAGGGTTAAGTGGGTGACATGGATAACATGTGAAACACAATTAAAAACACTTAACCAAGATAAGACATATGGGAAGACATGAGAACAGAAAAAGGGTTAAGTGGGTGACATGGAAAGCATGTGTTGCATGGGTAGCATGTATAACATAAATAATAAGCACTTAACCATGATAAGACATGTGGTAAGACATAAAGGTTTAAGTGGGTAACGCGGGTAGCATGTGAAACATAATTAAAACACTTAACCAAGATGGGACATGTTATTAGACATAGGGATAAAGAGGGGTTAAGTGGGAATTCCTAGTGGGGACCAAGCTTAGGAGAGAAGCTTGTGTCAAGTAGGTGGACCCTTTTCAACCAGTAACCCATTTAGTATCTATATGAGCTCGAACTAGGTCGATGACGGGACATGCTTACTGGGTTTGATTGTAAGAGGTCAATAAAGAGTTAGTGATGGCAATGCAAGTCCAACGGAGTCATGTGCGTGCGTGGGTCCTGGCTGGTAGGTAACACGCTGTTGCATTGTGTAGGCATAAGCTGTAACGACCCTAATTTCGCTCGACCAGATCGATCGCAAGATCGACCAAGACCGTTCAAAACCCGAATACGTTAACTTTGGGAATACAACACATCAGAACAAATAACAATAGACTTTTATAAACATTATAATAATGTTACATCAGAGTACAGAATATATCAGAGTACATTGAATAAAATACAGCGGAATATAAATTACAACAAAACTAAAATACAATGCAGCGGAATAATTAAATTAATCACAGCGGAAGACCATCATTGCTCTGAACACAGCTCTAAGCTTCGATCCAGATTCCTTCTTAATATATATCTGCAAAATAAGCTGCTCAACTGCCCGTGTGGAAAAGACGGCACCTGAGTTTGCAAAGTGAAACAAACTACGGGTCAGTCATGTGACTTGTGTGAGAAATCTTACTTAACTTATCTAATAAGGAGGCTAATCACAGGACCATGCCGCTATCGCGGAACGGGTTTACTCTATTGGATTGCCAGTGCATAAATAAAGTAAATCGTTAAAACAACGCAATGCTTTTTAGAAAAATGAAACCATTGTAAGACTCAGGTCCCATCACACAATGCAACGCAAGCCGGAGGATAGAGTTTTACCTTATAATGATCAAAAATGCTTGATACAATAAAAACGGATTTGATATTATTACTAGTGTATATATGTTTTAAAAAACCTTTCAATCATAATGTATTAATCATAGACGGCATAGCTACCATATACTATGTCGCTATACTAGTTCTACAATCAAAACCGCATGGGGTCGTATTGGAAATTGGGTTTCCATCAAGAGTCAAGGCTAGGAACGATCTCCTTACCGATTCGAGACACTCTAGCAATGTCTCAGGATTCGTACGCTGGCGAACCCTTAGATCCTGCAGGCCCGGTCCCCCAATAGCGCAATGGGTTGGATTGGCAATTCCTAAACACATGCTTCTCGATCCTATTGGACCTATAAACTGGCCATTGCGGCCTATAAAAATCTGAGGCGCCTCAAAATCCATCAACCACATAAGTAAAATGTCGGGCCGTGTTAAACCCAAACACCACTTCTAGCTAGAAAGAAACGTGTGCACTCCCTGCGTTCCCTTGCTCCATTTCTGACTCATACCGGGGTGTGAGGCTCGCGAGGTAACGAAATACACAAAGCTATGCCTAGATAGGCTATTCTTTGATCATCATCCACAAGGCTCTGCTTTTCAACAAAAGCCTCAATCAATTGCATCTCGGCATGCCACATTGACAGTCCATACCATGCGATTGATAACTGCTAATATATAACCTCTGATCTCGTGCGTCTCAGAGAAGGGTGTTAAGCAAGAGAATAAATTCTCCGCCACCAATAGATATATATTAAATAGAAGCCAATTTACATGGAATGAAATCCAGTGTCAGACACACATCCATTTACAAGTCCGTTCTGGGTCTGAACGAAACCCGAGTCACCTAGGTGCTCGCGTATCCGGACAATCGACACGTACGTTCGAACGAACTACCACTTTTAACCCTTTACTGGGAGCGACCCAGTGTCAGGCATCAGTAGTCGTCCATTCGATGTGAAGATCGCCGGTCTTCATCCACCGTCTTCAAAATCTTCGACTTTTCATCGTCGTAGTAATTATTCAGAATGGGTTAAACCCGATCTTTCCGAATAACTGGCATATTTTTATAATTAAATATCAAGTGTTATAAGGATACATCCAACGCCTCTTCCCAATTCAGAATATTCTTTAAAACATAATATTCATATTATTAGGGAAAGGTTCCCATTAAATTTATCAAAGATAAATCTTTCAAATTTATTCTTAAATCTTATTTTTAACTGTGGTAAAGAATCAATGTCATTTGAAAACATTGTTCACGGTAAACCCAAAAATCATTTTCCAATAAATAAATATAAATTGAAATACCAATAATCTTAGTTGAAAGATTTATTCTTTATTTAAAATAAATTCTTTGTTTAAAAATATTTTTTATATGAAGGATATTCTGAATCGGAAAGTGACTCAGCCAGTTACCATATAACTTTGGTCATATGGATTTCATACATTGTATGTAAATAACAATAATAATAAATAATCATCAAACCATCCATTCAACATCCAAAGTGGAGTTCTCAACCGTGTGAGCATTAAAATGAAATAATTACGCTCATCGCAGCCTGTCAATCTATCGATTGACATACGAACAAATATTGGGACTAGTGTATATCAATTATCATCCCGATACCCGTGTGGGATTTTCAGCCAATAACAGTACATATAAATAAATAATTGGTTAATGAATTTAACCAATTTTAATAATACCAACATGTTGATAATGATGGACAAAAATGATATTTTATTCCTAATGTCGAAATAAAATATATTTGACTCGCATAATTTCTTGATACATTTCTAATATCTAATAGAATGTAATATATTTATATGACATTATTGTGGATGAAAAATAAAGGACAATTTTTATTATACTTTATTTGTATATAATTATTCTCAGTTTTAACACATAAAAGAAATAATCTCATTGGTATATGTTTTTCAATGTATAACCTAACACCTAAAAATGTTTAATTTAAATTGCATACAAATTCTAATGTATGCATTAACATATAAAGATGTCATTTTATCTCACCTATACATTCTAATCTATGTTTAGACCAAGAATATGATTCTTATATTTGAATATAAATTCTAATGTAAGTTTGCAAATAAGAATGATTTTTATATTTGCATGTAAATTCTATTTTATGTTATGCAAATAAAAATGATTATTTTATTTGCATATAAATTCTATCTCAACAAAATGTATAAGAAGAGTGATACATTCATTTGCCAACAATTCTATTTTATCAAAATGCGATTTGAGTTTAATTCTTATTTGACAAAAATGTCCTTTTTGGTTTCAACCAATATAATTCGACAAAATGAATGCTTGATTCAACCAATATAAATTGACAGAAGTGAATAATTTTGTTTCAACCAATATAAATTGACGAAAGTGATTATTTTGTTTCAACTAATGTAAATTGACAAAAGTATATATTTTGACAAAAATTATGGTTTGCTTAAACTAACCTATTATGACTAAAATGCATATTTTGACTTAACTACTCTATTTCAACAAAACAACAAAGATGGTGGCTTTGTTTTTTGTTGACAAATCTAATTCAACAAACAAATATAAGTGATGAGTTTGTTTTGTCGACAAAATGATAATGTTTTGTTTTAGCCATTACAGTTTGACAAAAGTGACAAAATGTATTTCAACTATTGTAAATTGATAATGGTGAATGTTTCTGCTTCATTCTTTTTAAGTGACACAAATATGAATATTTTGTCTCATTCCTCTAAAATGACAAAAGTGAATACATTTGTTTTAACCTTTTAAAATGACAAAATTAAATGATTTGGTCTCATTCTATTAAAGTGATAAAAATGTATTGCAACAAAAGGACAAATAAAACTTATCTATTTATTTACCCTTTTTATCGAAGCTACGATGACACTAAAAATATATCTTTTTATTTTAACCTATGATGAAAATAAAAACATTTTATTTAATTTAACAAAATTACAACAAAGATGAATTCATTTTATCATAATCTTTTATTACACTTGTTTAAAAGTAAAATAATATTTTTAATCCTATTCTTTTATTTATATCTAAAATGTAATAAAAGTGTAACTTCTTAAACTATGCTTTTTATTTGCATCTAAAATGCAAATGAAAATGTAATATTTTTAATTTATGATTTATTTGCATCAAAGAATGCAAATAAAAATACAACTTTTATCTTCATGTTTTATTTGCATCAAAGGATGCAAATAAAAATGCAACTTTCTAATTCAAGGTTTTATTTGCATCTAAATTTGCAAATAAAAATGCAACTTCTAATCCAATATTTTATTTGCTTCAAGGAATGCAAATAAATATGCAATTTCTAATTCAATATTCTATTTGCATCAAGGAATGCAAATAAATATGCAACTTTTAAATTTCATAGTTTATTTGCACCAAAGAATGCAAATAAAATTTCAACTTTTAATATGGTAGTTTATTTGCATCAAAGAATGCAAATACAATTTCAACTTTTAATATGGTAGTTTATTTGCATCAAAGAGTGCAAATACAATTTCAACTTTTAATATGGTAGTTTATTTGCATCAAAGAATGCAAATACAATTTCAACTTTTAATATGGTAGTTTATTTGCATCAAAGAATGAAAATGAAATTTTGACTTTTAAATACGGTGTTTATTTGCATCAAAGAATGCAAATAAAAATTCAATTTTTGAATATGGTGTTTATTTGCATCAAAGAATGAAAATAAAAATATAATCTTTTACCTACGATGTTTATTTGCATCTAAATATGCAAATAAAATATAATCTTTATTAAATGTTGTTTATTTGCATCTAAATATGCAAATAAAATATAATCTTTTAGCTATGTTGTTTATTTGCATCTAAATATGCAAATAAAATATAATCTTTATTAAATATTTTGCTTGTAACTTAATTTACCAACAAAAATGTAACCTTTTTAAATCATATTTTTATTTCTATCCAATATACAAAATAAAAATGTAATATTCATTCTACTGTTTTTGTTTGCATTTAAAATGCAAGCAAAATGTAATTTTGATTCTAATGCTTGGTTTGCATCTGAAATTGCAAACAAAAAATATGGTTTTAATTCTAATTGTTTGTTTGCATCTAAAATTGCAAACAAAAATATGGTTTTGATTCTAATGTTTTGTTCGCATCTAAAATTGCAAACAAAAATATGATTTAAATTCTAATGTTTGTTCGCATCTAAAATTGCAAACAAAAATATGATTTTATTCACTTCAATGCATATTTGCGTTAGAGAATGCAAATAAAAGAATATTTTATATTTTAAAGTGTATTTGCATAAAGAATGCAAATAAAAGAAAATTTTACATTTCTATGTATATTTGCATAAAAGAATGCAAATAAAAGATCATTTTATATTTTCTATGTATATTTGCATAAACGAATGCAAATAAAAGATCAATTATATTTTCTATATATATGTGCATAAAAGGATGCAAATAAGCAAATAAAAGATCAATTATATTTTCTATATATATTTGCATAAAAGGATGCAAATAAAAGATCAATTATATTTGCAAATAAAATGATTTATTTTTATTATCGATTTGGAAATTCTAATCCAAATCAGTAACTTTTCAAAATGATTTATTTTTATTCAACACACACAGATCTGTGTTTATACATCACCAATCAAACAAATAAATCATTCACCATCCCATCACAGCAGATCTAAGGCATATACAAACAATAGTTACACAGCAAATAAATTAAATAAATAAATTATTTATTTATTAAAAAAAAAGAAATCTCACATCGATCGGTTTTCAGAAATCGTTCGTGCTCAAATTTGGCTGAATTTTCAAATTGCCCTGTTCTGGTCGTGGATAGTTCCATTGCGTAGATCTCCTCTTCACGAATCCAGCAGATCTTAAATTCTTTAATTCCTCTATCTTCCTCTTTGAATTGAACAGGCTGATTACTGAACCCACCTCGACATCCAAAGTCCACCGTCGCTTCCTCCCCAAGGCCATCGGCCTCCGATCGAAGACCACCGCCGGACTCCCCTTGGTGTCACCGTCCAACCCTAGGCGTGGGCCCCAACTCAAGTCCCCCTCCTCGCTGAAAACTGTGTCCAAAGTTGGCACCTTTCAAGCCAAAATCCCACCTCCAGACGCCACAATTTCAGATCGTGTCCGTTGTCATTAAGGATCTTGAGATGTAGAATGGGTTTTGCTTTGACATCGTTTGTAATTTCTTTACATATGGATTGCTTTTAAGGTTTTATCATCGGAGTTCGGTGGCCATTCATTTTAGTTTAGGCGGCGGCTGTTCATGATGTTAGGGTTTCGGAAATGAACGTGTATTTATATATTATTATATTCTCCTAATTCAAAAATAGCCCGTTACTTGCTAATGACTCCAAATTCAGCCCAACTATAGTCGTTCCTAGGCAAATACCCATGTTCCGGACGCGATGGGCTAGGTCTCGTCAGCCCGTTTGATCATCTACAACTTGTTTTATTTAATTTAATATTTAAATCATTTATTTAATTAATTCAATCTTACATTTAAATTCACCGGGGCCACATACGATCTCTAAAAATTCCAGAAAAATTATTTCTAGCTATATTTTGACGATACAGTTCTAACAAGACTAATTTCATCGAATCCTGAGACCGTTTGAAAAATGGCCATTTTCTGTTCGATGAATTTGACTGAAATTGACAAAACACATTTTCTTTTGCTACGCTCACATATTAATTCTAAAAATTATAAAAATTGAAACCTAGCAATAAATTAACATTCCGGTTCCAACAAAAGTGGTTTCATCGAAAAAGAAGGTCGTTTGAAAAATGGCTATTTTTAATATTAAAAAAAAATATATTCTACAACGACTATTCTGAATTTTAAATTGGGCATAACTTTTGATTCCCACTATGAAATTTCAATTTTTCAGATTCTTTGGAAAGATATTTTTAAATAGATTCTAATATTTTTGGTTTCACTAAAATCCGTTAAATTTTGAATCCGGTCCAGTCGATCAAAGTTCAAGTTTGACTTTTCAAACTACCGTGCTATTTCTAACTCCTTTTATAATAAAAATAAAAAAATTCGTTCTAACTTTGATTTAAAATAAATTTTTAATCGTTATTATTTAAAATAAATTATTTTAACAATTAAAATTTCTAAAATAAAATTTTTAAATTGGTTCAGAATTTGCGGGTTGTTACAATCTCCCCCACTTAAAATATTTTCGTCCTCGAAAAGGAACGATGCTAAAACTCATTTAATTAACCAATTCAACCTTTAATTTTAATCAATTTTCAGTTTAGTTCAATATTAAATTTGATTTAGTTAAATTTATCATTATTTTATTAATTGGTTAAATTAATTATCATTCCAATATTTTAATTAGTTAAACTAATTATCGAACATCACAACCAGCAATCAATTAGGTGATTAACTTTTCAAATATATATATAACTTTTATATATAGTCAAAAATCATATTTTTAGTGCAAATCACAGAAATAGACCCTATCTATTTTTGGTTCTCACACCAGTCAATGGAAATATATAGATATACCACTTTCGAAACTCGAACATAAATTCTGATGATGTTTCGAACCACCATCAGAGCATCTCCGGGCGACTAAAGTGTGATTCTATATCTATCTAGTATATTTGAGACTTCGAATATATGTTCTTACCATGTTGCTTTACCAATTATATTGTTAAAGTCACTGGACTCGCCAAACTTTATGTCTGACCATTTTTGTTTCGCCTCTTTTCTTTCCTTCCCCCCCTAGGTTCTCAGGGTAGGCACATTGAAGCTTGATTCGGACTTTCCTGCTTGAAGTGCTGAAAGTAATGCTTAGCTTTGTTTCTCTTTCATATGGCATTTTGGATTGGGGATTATGGTGTTAAAGATTTTGTACTCTGATGGCTTTTGTACAAGACTAATATTATGTACTTGGCTTTGATGCAATGGGTTTAAAGATGTAACCAAACTTATTTCTGTTTCCGCTGCAATTAAATTATAAAATTTTCAAGTACTATTTTATGTATATGTCTTGTAATATTCTGTTCTGTTTACTTATAACACTCCATGAAACTTAATGCATTTCCTTTGTGAGTGACATTAACGGACGTGTGGTGTTACACTATATATCAATTTGATACGAAATCAAAATAAAAGCTACTCATTTTTTTCCTATCTTCTTTTTGTTTCATAAAAAAATGTAAATATAATACATTTTCTAATTACATTACTGTTCAACTCTATGAGTTTCCTTTTTTCGCTCCATGTTGTTTTACTATATATTTCAGTGTACCTAAATTAACTGTTTCGTTTTATTTTACTATTTTATATTTTCAAAACAAGGGTAGGCACTAACATTAGGGCCATGCTCTTACTATTAGTTTATTGCAAAATTTGATTGATGTGATGTGTAATAGTTGCAATAACTTTATTTTATTAAATATTGTCATGTTTTGAATCCAATTCATTTTTGTTCATCAAAATACTTCACTCATGTTTTAATTCATTATCAAAACAAACTACTCCTGGTTTGCTGTAATATTTTAGCTGATTAGCAGAACAAGTTTCTTTAACTTTATTTTATTTAGTGTACGCATTCGTTGGAACTATAAGGCATTTTTACTTCTTTTTTTAAGAAATAATCAAATTTCAATACAGATTTCTTCTTGTTAACTTTTTTCGCTCTAGATCAAGTTATAAATTAATCTTATACTTTTGTATCATTTCTGAATAAAAGCTATGGTGGAAGGTAGCATTACATTACATCCAAAGTAGACTCATGCACATTTTTGTAGATAGCTTGTAATAGTTTTTGATTTCATTCATGTGTTCTAGTTTCTTAATCTATTTGTTGTGCGATGTTAGTTCGACGTAATAATATTTTCAAGCTAGTAATGCGTACAGGTACTCTTATGTACATAAAAGCTACTAACACACTAAACTGGCTTTGCTTACGTATCATGCATGGATGCTTTGCATTATTTTATTTTTCAGCATTGCCACTTGTCACATTTATTTCTATGTTTCTATTTTTCAAGACACGATTATTTTGTTGTATGCTGTTAATACAAGTTGGAAGTATGGAATTTGCTTAATTATTCCTAGAATCACTTTTTATGCTCATGTAGCTTTTACTTGTCATATTCTTTAACTTAGCAAGTAATAAAACATTCTCTTTGTATGTAAGTTGTGTGAATTATTATTATATAATGTACTTGAATAAAATATTATATACATTCACGTGTTTTCCATTTGTGCTTTATAGATGGATTGTCTAGCCTTTTGGATTTTTTTGTTATGTGTAGTTCACAAAATGTCAAACACAGCTAAGCTTGAATTCAAAGAGTTGAACATATCTAAAGACAACTATTTGTCATGTATACTGGATGCTGAGATTCATTTACAATCTCAACGTTTAGATATTGCCATTAAAAATGGTAATAATATATTTTAGTAGTATAAAGCAAAAACTCTAATATTTTTTATACGTCACATCTATGACGATCTCAAAACATAATATTTAATAGAGAATGATCCTATCCACTTATGGAACCCTTGAAGAAGGGTTTTGACCACCAGAAGACGGTAATACTTCCAAAATACAAGGCAAGAGTGGTTGAATCTGAGGTTTCAAGGCTTTAATCTATAAGCAAAACAATTTCTCCATGTTTAAAATTACTTCTAAATTGAAATTATGTGGAGAAAAGGTAGATTATGCACAAATATCAGAAAAGATCTTCTCAACATTTCATGCCTCGAATATACTTGTGATAACCCCAAACTTCTGTAGTACGAAAGCAAGGATAATCATTGGAATATAACATAATTATAACAATAGCAGATCTCAGATAACATCATAACACATAAACCATTGCAACAAAAATAGAAATGTCATCACCATCACAACATCAGAGTGACACAGTTACAGGATACAACTTAGCAAATAGCAAGTCTCAGCAAATAGAAACAAGTCTAAAACTCCATCAAATACATCATAGATAAAGGATGTCTAAATGTCTCAAAGAAGAAATTAAAAAGATAAAAATGTTCTTCATCTTCCTTCCACAAGCATGCTCCCATCCATAATAGGTCCATAATAACCCGAACCTGTCACTTGGATGCCCGTGTGAAAAGATGGCACCCAAGTTTGCAAAGTGAAACAAACTACAAGTCAGTCATGGGACTAGCATGAGAAATCTTTTCTAACTTATCTAGCAATATGGCAAATCATAGGATCACGCCTCTAACGCGGAACGGGTTTACTCCATTGGATTGCCGGTGCATAAGTTTAATAAATTTTTATTCAAAACAACGCAATGGTTTTTAGAGAAATGAAATCATTATAAGACCCAAGTCCCATCACACAATGCAATGCAAACCAGAGGATAGAGTTTTATTTTATAACGATCAAACATGCTTGATACATAGAAAATAATATTTAATATTATTATTAGTGTCTAATCAGTTTTAAAATACTTCAAAGTAAATGTATCAATCCTAGACGGCATAGTACCCCATCCTACTGTGTCACCATATATAGGTTTACAATCAAAACCGTAATGTCGTATTGGAAATTGGGTTTTCGTCATGAGTTAAGGCTAGGGACGATCTCCTTACCGATTCGAGACACTCTAGCAATGTCCCAGGATCACACCTACGGGCAACCCTTGGATGCTGCAGGGCCGGTCCACAAATACTTTATTGGATTGTCAATTCCTGAACACACGCTTCCCGGTCCTATTGAACCTATAATTTGGTCACTATCGACCAATAAATCCTAGGTACCTCATAATACATGAACCACATAAGTAAAATGTTAGGGCTTGTAAAACCTTGATACCATGCACTCCCTACATTCCCTTGTCCCGTTTCTGACTCTTACCGGGGTGTGAGGTTCGCTAGGTTACGCTATACACAAAGGTATGCCGAAATAGGCTATGCTTTGATCATCAACCATAAGGCTCTGATTTTCAACAGCCTTGATCATTTGCATCTTGGCATGCCACATTGATAATCCATGCCATGCAATCGATAACTACCAATATATAACCTCTGAGCTCATGTGCCTCAGAGAAGGGTGTTAAGCAAGAGAATAAATTCTTCTCCACCAATCAGATATATGTTAAATAGAAATCAGTTACATGGAATGAAATCCAATGTCAGACATACTTCCATTTACAAGTCCGTTCTGGGTTTGAACGAAACCGGAGAGACTTTATTCCTCGTCCCGTATGTCCAATATGGAAGAGAGGTGCTCGCTTATCCGGACAATCAACAAGCACGTCTGGACAACTACCACTTTAACCCTTTACTATGAGCTAACCAATATCGGGCATCAGTAGTTATCCATTCGATGTGAAGATCGTCGGTCATCAATCACCCTCTTCAATATCTTCGATTTATATCGTCGTATAATTATTTGAAATGAAATTGAACTCGGTCTTTTCAAATAATTCTCGCATATATAATTTAAAACCATTTCAGATCGTTAATATTATTTAATAATGATTTATCGCTATTTTTATTTATATAAAAATAGCCCAATTTAATTTAACGACGCTTCGGGTCAATAGGCGACCCTGGCACTGTTTTAATCAAAATTTGATTTACACATTCTCAAAATAACCGTTGGATTTTGACAAAATCTATATCGTTGGAAAGTTTTTCCCAAAGCGGTCCTAATGGTTCCAGTTTTGGGAAAATCCGACGGTCGGATCTTTCGGTAAAACTGTTTAAATTTACGATTCCGAAACGCGAACTACCGCGCGCTATTCGTTTAATTTTAATTTATATTTTTATATATATATAACTATATATAAATATAAACTATTGACGATTCCACTAACGTATTTAACACGCCAAATAAAAGAATGTTTTATTGGCATATCATATCTACATGTTCATAATATCAACTAAAATATATTTTATTTACATGACAATTGAGCTAATGACAAAAAAAAGCTAATTTTTATTTGTATTTCTATTTTTAGCTTTAACCAATAAAAAGGAATATTTTATTTGTATAAAGTTTCAATACATGTTTTGACAATAAAAATAATTCTTTAACTTACATACAAGTTCTAATGTATGTATTGTAAATAAAAATGATAATTTAACTTTGCGTATAAATTCTAGTATATGCATCGTCAATAAAATGTTATTTTAACTTTGCCTATAAATTCTAATATATGCATCGTCAATAAAATGTTATTTTAACTTTGCATATAAATTCTAATATACGCATTGCTAATATACGCATTGTCAATAAAATGATATTTTAACTTTGCATATAAATTCTAATATATGCATCGTCAATCGTCAATAAAATGATATTTTAACTTTGCATATAAATTCTAATATATGCATCGTCAATAAAATGATATTTTAAAATAAAATGATATTTTAACTTTGCATATAAATTCTAATATGTGCATCGTTAATAAAATGATATTTTAACTTTGCATATAAATTCTAATATATGCATCGTCAATAAAATGTTATTTTAACATTTGTTGAAAATTCCATTTTTCCGTGTTTCTTACATTACATTGAAATGTGAATTTTTAATGTAGACATGTTTTTATTTTAAAACATGAACATTTCTCTGTTTCCTTACATTACATTAAAATGTGAATTTTTAATGTAGACACGTTTTTATTTTAAAACATGAACATTTCTCTCTTTTCTTACATTACATTAAAATGTGAATTTTTTATGTAGACATGTTTTTTTTTAAAAAAAAAAACATGAGTATTTTTCTATTTTCTCACATTACATTAAAATGTGAATTTTTAATGTAGACATGTTTTTTTTAAAAAAAAAAAAAACATGAACATTTTCCTATTTTCTCACATTACATTAAAATGTGAATTTTTAATGTAGGCATATTTTTTTATTTTAAAGCATGAAAATTTGTCTATTTTCTTACATTACATTAAATGTGAATTTTTAATGTAGACATGTTTTTTTATTTTAAAACATGAACATTTCTCTATTTTCTTATATTTTAAAACATGAACATTTCTATATTTCTTATTTCAATTCAACAAAATGATAAAAATGGTTCTTTTCATTTTTGTTGAACATTCTAATTCAACAAAATAATAAAAATGGTTCTTTTCATTTTTGTTGAACATTCTAATTCAACAAAATAATAAAAATGGTTCTTTTCATTTTTGTTGAAAATTATAATTCAACAAAATGATAAAAATGGTTCTTTTCATTTCTGTTGTCAACTAAACAATTAAGCAAAAGTGATAATTTTTGTTTAAACTAAACTATGAAACAAAAGCGATAATTTTGTTTAAACTATGAAACAAAGGCGATGATTTTGTTTAAACTAAACTATGAAACAAAGGTGATAATTTTGTTTTAACTAAACTATGAAACAAAGTTGATAATTTTGTTTCAACTAAACTATGAAACAAAAGTGATAATTTTGTTTCAACTAAACTATGAAACAAAGATGATAATTTTGGTTAACCAAACTATTGATCAAAAATGACAATTTTGGTTTTAACTAAACCATTAAACAAAAATGACAATAAAAATGGAATCTTTTTATTATAATCTTTTTATTTTAATGAAAACAAATTTTTGACAAAAACATGTTTCATGTTAACAATAAAAATGAATGTTTTTATTGTAAATCTAAATTTGACAAAACCATATTTCATGTTAACAATAAAAATGAATATTTTTATTGTAAATCTAAATTTGGCAAAACATGTTTCTTGTTGACAATAAAAATGAATATTTTTATTGTAAATCTAAATTTGGCAAAACATGTTTCATGTTAACAATAAAAATGAATATTTTTATTGTAAATCTAAATTTGGCAAAACATGTTTCATGTTTCTAAATAAAAGATGAAACCTTTATTATAAAATCAAATCAATATTCATAGATTTGAAACAAAAATAAATTTTTTATTTCAAATCGAGATCTAACAATAAACTATAGATTCAAATAAAAGAAAGAATTTTTTTTGTAGAACAAGATCTAACAAACATGAGTATCACAATCAACAATCAACATTCAACAAATTCAAATTCCAAGCATCACAGATCTGATTTTATTAACATAACTGCATCACAGATCTGATTTTATTAACATAACTAATGGATTCTGAATAGCGAGGAATAATTTAATTTTTAATTATAAAAATAGAAATCTCACTATCGGTTTGTAATTCTGAATAATTCAGAATCGAATTTTGTCCAAAATTTGATCTGCTCCGAATCAGTTCTAACCAGTCCAGAAGTGTAGATCTCGGACTCACGATCGTAACGTATTTGAAATTATTCAATTCCGAGTTCGTATGCATCAGTTATGAATTTATTAAGGTAAATAACATTTTGAATTTATTAATTAATTAATTAATTTAGAAAAATACCCTTCTTCTACCTTCAGGATTGAGGCCGACGTATAAAGCCATTTGTACGATCCTAGGGTTGGAGTTTTCGACCAAATCACTGAGCTTCACGACAATCGGAGATTACCATGCCAGAGAGGGGAGCGGCACATACCAAGGGGGACCACTACCATCAGGTGCGATCGTGGCTAGGGTGGATGGCGGCAGTTCAAACGGCGCGGGTTCGGGGTGCTAGTTCGTCGTGAATACACAATGGTTTCTGATCAACCCCATATGGAATTGAAGAGTGAATCAATCTCTACAATAAATTCAAATGGGGCAGGAAGTTTTATAGAGCGGATTGGAAGAAATTAGTGAAAGAAGAAGAGAGTGTTTCTGGCCATTGGTATCAGGGGGGCGGCGGCTACTGCTAATGGGAATTAGGGTTTGGAAATTAGATATTTATAATATAATAGTAATAATAATAATTTCTCTTAATTTTTGGTTTAGCCCATTAATTCTTAATAGCTCCAATTTCAGCCCGACAAAAGCTGTTTCTACCCAATTGCCCCCGTTCCGGACACAATAGGCTAGGTGCCGTCATCCCAAACGATGGTTTTCAGCCTGTTTTCTTTAATTTAAAATTTAAATCCTATATTTATTTAGTTCTATCGTATATTTAAATTTACCGGGGCCACATACGGACTCCGAAAATTACCAAAAAATAAATCTAGCTATGTTTTGACGATATGGACCTAACAAAATTAATTTCATCGAATTTGTAGACCGTTTGAAAAATGGCCTTTTTAACGGTCGATTAAATTCAATAGAAATTATCGGACGCAGTTTAATTTACCACGCTCACAAATTAATTCCAAAAATTATGGAAAATTAAACATAGCAATAATTTGACATTCCGGATCCAACAAAAATGGTTTCATCGAAAACGGAGGTCTTTTGTAAAATGACTATTTATACGGGCTATAAATTATGTTAAATTCCATAGCGACTATTCTGAATATTCAACTGGCCATAACTTTTTAATCCCTCTATGAAATTTCGATTTTTCGGATTCGTTGGAAAGATATTTTTAAACAAATTCTAATATTTCTTGTTTCACTAAAATCCGATTTATTTTGAATCTTGTACATTCAGCCAAAGTTCAGATTCAAATTTTCAAAATGTCGTGCTATTTCTAACTCCTTTTAAAATTAAAATAAATATATTTATTCTAACTTCAATTTAAATAAATTTTAAATTGTTATTATTTAAAATAAACTATTTTAACTATTCAAAATTCATTGAAATCGCTAAAATAAAAATTTTAAATTGGTTCTGATTTTCCGGGTTGTTACAATCTCCCCCACTTAAAAGCTTTTCGTCCCCAAAAAGGAAACAATAGTAAAGTAGGAAATAAAATGGAAAATGCAACATATTGTAAATGTACCTCAACACAAGAGTTCCTTAGAGATGTCCACTCTGCACTTGGGATAAGCCTTTTTGATGTTATCCGCAGTCTCTCATGTACAGTCTCTTGGATCCCCGCTCCACTGCACTTTGACTAAGTGGATCCTCTTGTTCCTCAGAACTCAGGTCTCTTTGCCAACAATTTTCATTGGCTCCCTCCTTACTGCTAAGCTCGGGGTAATCTCCAAATCTTGCTGTGCTGCTTTCTCCACAATCAAGTCTGGATCATGTACATGTTTCCAGAGTTGAGATACATGGAATACATCATGCACCCCTCACAACCAGTCTGGTAATTGCACCCTATAAGCGAGAGTTCCAATCCTTTCGAGAATAGGAAATGGACCAATGAATCTTAGCGCCAACTTCCCAATCTTCCCAAAACGAATTACTCCTCTCAATGAGGAAACCCTCAAGTATACATAATCACTTATAGAGAATTCTAAATCCCTTCTTCATGAGTCTGCATAGCTCTTCTGTCGGCTTTGAGCAGTCATTAGGCGCTTCTTAATAAATCAACTTTATCTGATGCCTCATGAATCATGTTGGGACCCAATACTAATCGATTACCTGGTTCAACCCAACATGCGGGAGATCTGCATGGCCTGCCATATAATGCTTCAAATGGCGACATCTGCAAGCTTGCTTGGTAACTGTTATTTTAAGAGAACTCAACGAAGTGCAAGTGATCTTCCCAAGACCCGCCAAAATCAAGAATGCATGCTCACAACAAGTCTTACAATATGCGGTTCACCTTCTCAACCTGGCCATCTGTCTGAGGATGATAAGCGGTGCTTAGATTCAACTTTGTCCCTAGCTCTTCTTGGAATGCTTCCTAGAATTACTAGCAAATATCGGATCAATATCACTAACAATGCTACTGGGAACTCCATGTAGTCTAACAATCTCTCTAAAATAAAGTTGCGCCAGACTTCGAGCTGTTCTATTAGATCTGACATGGATAAAATGAGCGGTCTTCGTGATACGATCTACAATCACCCATATACTGTCATTGCTTTTTCTGGTTTGGGGCAAGCCATCAATGAAGTCCATAGAAATTTGGTCCCGCTTCCAACTTGGAACCTCTAGCGGTTGCAACAATGCTGCGAGTTTCTGTTGATCGCTTTTGGCTTGTTGGCAAGTGGAACATCTAGCAACATATATAGAAATGACTCTCTTCATCGCCTTCCACCAGAATGTGCGCTTATGATCATGATACATCTTGCTTACTCCTGGATGGATGCTGAGTTTATATTTGTGACATTCATCCATAACTTCTCTTTTTAGCTCATGAATATCTGGCACATAGATTCGCCCTTGCAATCGAAGAGTCCGCTTGCTGTCTATTTGAAAGCTGGAAGCTTCGCCCTTTCGAACTCACTTGCTAATCATCTGAATAAATTTATCATTTTTTTGAAGAGCAGAGATCTTATCAATCAAGGAAGGTGTTATCATGAGATTGGCAATGATAAGATTGGTGATGGTCGTATTCTTCCTGCTGAGCGCATCAGGTACAACATTGGCTTTCCCTGGAGTATATAGGATGTCCAGATCATAGGCCGCAAGAAATTCTAACCAACGTTGTTGCCTCAAATTCAAGTCTCTTTGGGTGAATAGATACTTCAATGATTTGCGATCAGTATATAATTCAAACTTCTCACCCAAAAGATAGTGCCGCCATATCTTTAAAGAAAATACGATGGACATCAACTCAAGATCATGAGTGGGGTATCTTTTCTCATGCGGTTTCAACTGACGGCTAGCATATACAACTACTTTGTCTCTCTGCATTAGCACCGCACCAATACCTTCAATAGAAGCATCTGTGTAACGTCTCGAGGAATTTGCGACCTTGGTTATCGACATAAACTCATTGTCGACTATCCAAGCATCAGAAACACCAGATAGTTAATAGAAAGAAGTTAGAGGGTGAGAATAGATAAGATAGAAAATTAGAATAAAAGAAGAGGAAGAAGATCACAACAACAGAATCAGAGTAACACGAATCTCACAGCGAAACGAATAAAATATAACATAACTTTGAAATAAAACTAGTATATGTATACAATGGCATTTGTCAGAGTAAAACACTTACAACACAGCGGAAATAAACAATTGCTATAAAATCATGAAGCCTCCTGCTCCAAGCTCTCAGTATATCTGTAAAATCCTAACTACTTGACTGCCGTACAAAATTGGGCACCCAAAAGTTTAGGGAAAACAAAACAAAATAAACTCCGGGTCAGTCATGGGACTGGTATGAGTAAACAATTTAAAATAGTTTGAGAAAATAAATGATATCTCATAAGACCACGCCGTAACACAGAACGGTTTTTTTTCCTTATGAGAATCCAAAACACTTGATTTATCATTCAAAATCCTTTTGAAAGAAACGATAATCTTTATATCAAAACTCTTTGGATGTTATAGTAGTGTCTATCAACCACAATATAATAATCATCTAGCATAACGCTTTCATCTCACGTTCCACATACATAATATATAATTAAAAAACCGCGGGCGCTTATTGGTAATGGATTCCAACTGGTAAGGTATGAGACCACCTTCCGAAAGTGTATCTCTTGAGAGGAATACACCGGGTTCAACAAGAACATCTTGTAGCCCAGGCTAAACATGACCGGTCACTCATTTCGCTTGAGTGTACCAAATGTATTATCACCAACGATTGGGATCGCAATCGTTTCCCGAAAGGGACAACATCGAAATAGATTATAGAAGTAAGTGGAATTTCTCTAGATCAGGTGACAATACACCCTAATTGGCAGCTAAGCACTTAGCCATGCGACCTACCCGATTTTATACCATTTCCTAGTTGTGAGGCTAGAGGCCATAACGTATAGATTACACCTTTAATTACTTTGAATGCCACATCGTCATACCCGCCAAATCACAAATTGATTTCCCTAAAAATACCACGGGTATACAGCTAAGAGAAACGAATTCCTCCACCACCAAACGTAAATATGTTTGAAGAGATCAACTTACGCGATCTATTAAATATACTCTATCAGACATTCTTCCATACAGGTTGTCCTGGGACTGAACAAAGCGAAGACACTATTTTGTAAACCCATCTTAGGCAATTTCTACCTAGGATTTGCCGAACGACCCTTGCATAAACTCCGTCTTCAATTGTCTTCGATATATTTGATTCGAAACGATAATGCCCATACGGAGTTGTTTTCAAATAATAAATCTGATCCCGGTCTCTCCGTATTGACAATGGAAATGGTGAAAATCTTTGATAGTCGGTGATTTAACTATCAAAGGAAAACATGTGTACAAACAACGGTCGTATTCCCAAATGTAAATCTTACCGATCAATCATCATTTTATTTCCCAATTTCTCATTTATCGTTTCCATATATTCATAAATTCCTTATTTTATAAAATTAGAAAATATACGTTATTAACTTTGGAAAACGTCTCCATAATTGATTCACGCATCGATATCTTCCTACCTCTATCATTCTCTAACTGTAAACTAGTAAGAGAACAACTTCCCAAGTATAAACCCCGAAGGCCGAAACCAACATCAGATCGATACCCAGAAAGCCATTCAACTCAACTAATTTCCAGTCTGTTTCAAATTTCAGTAATTCCATTTAAATTCCTAATTCAAACCCCAAATTCCTTTATAATATTTTATTTGCAATATATTTACTTTAAATCAATATCATGTTACACCCGTGTGCGAAGCACGGTTCTAAACTTCCTAATGTAAAATTCTCTTTTTATAAAATTCTATTCATTTTCCAAATATTTCCTTTATAATTCTATTTGCTTTGAAATTCCTTTGTATAAAAATCACTTGATTTTATATAAATATAATTTATTTTCAATATACACATTGACAATTCCCCTTTTAAATTCTAGTATTATATGTGATATTTAAAATATCAAATAACAATGATCGATATCATTCAAACATGCATAATCAACAACAGATTATATATCACATCATATATTACAATGTATGAAAAGAACAGTATTATAAATATTGAGGAATCCAGTTGGATCCCTCCAACCTGTTTCCCTGCATCTACAGATGTTTAACAATGTAATTAACATCAACTTCATTTCAATATGAAATATTCTGATAAACAGAATCAATGTTTGATTAACGATATATATATATATATATGTATGTATGTATGTATCGTTATCTATAATTTCAACCAATAAATCAACAATTCAACCAAACAATCAACACACAGCAACCAATCATCATTTATTAATACTAGATTATACTTATAAAAATATAAACTGTACAGAGCTAGTGAGATTTACTCACATTGGACGATCATCGTTAAATAAAGAATAACGGTCAGTTGATGCATTTATACGCTAAATTTTGCCATATATTGAAACGATCTCCAAACAGTTCCAACCAGCTTCATCGTGTAGTCTGCGTGAACACGATCCCAACGTGACAAACGGTTTGTAAATCTGATCAGGTATGGATGAGATAGAATATTTAAAAGTTGGTACACATAACTAATTAAATAGAAACTTAGTATATTCCGTCCGCACATACTCCATCCTTCTCGTTACCAAACTCCCGTTCCTTTCGTCAAAAGAACGAACTCTTCTTACATTTTTTTTCTTTTTTTCTTTTTCTTATATTTGTTTGGGCCTTGCTAGTTTCACTCAGGCCCACTACCCACGTTGAACGCTTCAGATCTGCTCATTTCCCTTTCTTCTCCCCGCTTCTCCATTTATTTTCCATTTATTTTGCACGCTCTTTCGAGAACTCCTCTCCGCATCCATCTCTTGCCTGAACACCCTCACGCCATGTATGGAAACCCAACTACCAGTATCACTTCCCACTTCAGACTTGGACTCGCGCCCCACATTTACTGCCTCATCCTCCCAAACAAACGCAAGCTGTTGTGTCCTTTCTTCCTTCACAAAAATGACACCACCTGTACCATTTTACAACGCCAAATGCCTGCACCATATTCACATTTCATCACTACTTTGTTTGTCCAACTTCTTTAAAACCAACATCCCATTTTCCTTGAACTTCAACTGAACGCAAGCTTCTGCACCTTTCCTTTAATCATCTGCGCATGTCTTTCCTACCCAGGCCGGTCCTGAGTATTTATGGGCCTAGTGCGGACTCAAAATTTTAGGCTCTTAAATTTATTTATTTTATGAAATTGAACTTAAGTGAAAATTTTCTTTTTCTACTGTGCATCTCCATTGAGAAAATTGCATGTTTCAGAAAATTCATAAAAATTTTACCCACATTTTCAATCTGTCAACTAGAGGTCCGCACAAGCCACATCTCCATTTTAATATATTGATTGATGTCAACAAAGCATATAATCATATCTACTTTTGCATAGATAAATTACTATCAAGTACACGTATCCTGACAAGAAAAAGTAGCTCAGGTAAAGGTAATACAATTTATTTTTTTGGCCCCCTTGACCTAATGGGTCCTGTGCGGTCGCACGGCTCGCACTAGGCCAGGACCGGCCCTGTTCCTACCCTTCCATTTCTGAATCCAAGTCGCTCCCCTTTTCTTGCCTTTAAATCCAATACCGCTTGTGTATCTTCTCCCTCACATCTCAAGTCTCAATGCAATATATAGTACTCCTCCATTTTCATGCATAAACCCAAACTCTTTTAATCTACAGAACCACGTTATTCCCTTCCAATTACCCACACAAACACTGCCCCATGTTCTCCAACTTCCTCATGTTCTTAACATCCCACTCGAAGGCATCATTCGGGTCCCGTTCTCCAGGGTTTGAATGGCGCAGCAAACCACCAAATATTATTTTCACCAAACACTTCCAAAATCTTATGACCAGCCTTTAAATCACATGCTAAAGCCAAATGTATGCTTTGTTTCATCCATCTGTTTGCCAACTTTCACCATTCCTCAACCCTAGATGGCGCTAGTTGTTTTCCAGCGAGAAAGACACGTGTTTGAACTCTATAAAAACTTTATAGCAATGAAGAGCAACCCATGGCGAATCCAAAGATATTTTTATTTTCGATTTTCAGTAAAGAATGGGGTTTCTTTTTGTTTTTGAAGTTGCGATTTTCCCATTTAAAACTGTCGACATGATTTACTAGAAGAAAAAGAAAGAAAGCCCTGTTTGGCATTGCTCGCATGCATACTTATAGGAGGATGAGACTTAAGCGTTAATGAAAATTGTTACACAGACATTTGTTGATGATGGAAAGAAGGGACATCGGGACAAGGCTGAAAAGAAGGGATGGCAGTAGTGAAAAATACAGTATAGATTAGCTAAGACCAAAACTTAAACATGAAGCTTTAGAGGAAAAAGTACTTAGTGTCCAAGCTATCCAATAGGTCTGCTTGTATTGTATACGTCTCAGGGTATTTGAACATTCATGTAGAAAATAAGTTTTTTTGAAGGGATGGCTTAAATTTGCAGACCAACGTCACTAAAGTAGTTTGATGTGAAAGTACATTTCACTAGTTCCTTTGGCATGAAGTATCCTATATTTAATAATATAACTTAGTCGTGAAGTTTGTATAGGACAGTAGAATTACATTTCTATTTACGGTTAGCTGGCTCTATATATTGTTGTCCATACCAAGCATCCTCTTTGTTTCATTGTCCTTTGTTTTACGAACCGATATAGACAGAAATAAAAATACCGTCTTATTAAGCAATGTATCACGATTCAAAAAATATAATAATACAGACAAGTTAGTTTATTCTGTGAAGTCCCAAAATACTGATATAAGGTGTAAAATACTTTAAAATAAAAAGTGGTTATTTTGCAAAATAAAAATTACAGATTTTTTTTAAAAATTAAGTTATAACTATTTCTAAAAGGATTTGGTCAAATTCGAAACCAATATTTAATTATAATTAAATATATCGTTACGGTTTATAAACGATTCCATAGCAACTATTTGAAAATTTGATTTGGACACAACTCACAATCTACATGACGAAATCTCAATTTTTCTCTTTCATTAGAAAAATATAGTTTACCCGGTCCGAACGTTTCTTGTTTCACAGAAATCTGATTTAAAACGGATTATGTATATTCGTTTAAAGTTCAAATTGCCAAATTACAAACTGCCGTGCCATTTCGAGCTCGATTATAATTATAATATAAATTATACGTTCAACTGATATTTATAAATAAATTCGTTAATATAATTCAATTCTAAACTGAATTATATTTTTTTTTTTGAATTGTCCAATTCACACAATATTGTGAATTCAGTTATTTTCGATTATTTCAAAAATAAATATATTATTATATTATTTATATTAATTAAATATTCAAAGTTATTTAATTAAACAACCATTTAAATTACCAAACCATATTTTATATAATAAAATAAATTAATTATTCCACCAAAAAAATACGGGACGTTACAATCTGTCCAGACTTTCAAATCACTACAACAAATTGACCATATTACAATGATGGAACACCGTTGTAATATACTTTTTACAACCGTGATGCAACCGTCGTGTATTAAGAAGTTGTAATAGATAAAAATATTTTACAACTATTTTACACCATTGTAGCTTTGTATATTTTACAACTTTTTTCCACTGTTGTAATAAACTATAATACAACTTTTATGCACCCTTGTAGTAATACCTACTACGAGTTTTATGCACTGTTGTGACTTCATAATTTTTACAACTATTTCTATCGATTTGTAATACACTTTATTATAATTTTAATTGAATAAATTTTGCAAATGCAACAAAAGATGGATAAACAGAAAACAAATTGATATAAATTTAAAGCAACGGATCCATTCATACAAAAAACGTTACAACTTTATATTCAAAATACAAAACTAACGAATCATACATCATCACAGTAATATATCAATTCTTCATTACAAATAATGATTACAAATCAGTACCATCCAATAACTCTGCTTCAACTATCAGCCTGCTTCATCTTTGTACTTCCTCAATATCCCCCCACCACAAGACACACCACCTGCATAATGACAAAACATGCATATAGAAAAGACGAAAGATTAGTGACATGTACTTCAAGATCACAAAATGTCATAAGAAAGAAAGAAAAGAAAAAAGACGGACTTTGACTAATTTTTTGCTAAAACTTCCATATATTTCGCTTACCTAGTTAATATAAATATCCAAGTTTTAGGGCAAAGCACTAAACTGTTGCAAGTCATTCCAAGCAAAAACGCCGTTACTCCAATTCACATTAGCGCTACTTCCATTAGCACCATTAGGCAAAATGCTATAGTACCGCGATGATCAAGAAACCAAGAAGTTGTAGCTGCAACAACACTAGAATTATTATTAACCAAACTCTTAGTCCATTCATCCACTCTAAATTACAACTTCTAACATAACTTCGAAATAAATTCTAGATCCTACAAATAGCGAATACGACACTCAAGATAAATAACAAACCTCCATCAATTATATCAAATAGTTTATAATTACCATTTTGTGATGCTTCGTAAATAGGTTCACTACATAGTTGTCTACTTTACTAAGACCTTCCTTTTGTCTTTCCTCCGCCGCTTCAACTAACGCCTGCATAAATCCAAATAACAAAAGTTTGAGTGAGTTAATGTATGTTATGTAAATGACGGCTCATAATCAAACTTAGACATTTTTTATTAGTTTAACATATTTTCAGCAAAATGACATATAACACAATGTTTTCAGCAATCACGGGTCAACATAGTAGCATGTTTTCGCATTGCACCAAAACAAAAGCTTCCGTAAGCAATTAACAAACTCGGTCAATAATACAAGAAGCAACAAAAAAAAAGTCGTTTTTTTAAGGGACTGCTGGGATTCAACTGCACGACACTGGAAAGAAAGCAGTCCCACAATACCATGTCTTAAAATGGTACACATTCAATCTTACGGGTTACCTAACACGGGTTAACACTATTATCCTCACCAAAATTTAAAAAAGCATGACCATCTTGAAGCTCAACAATGCACTCAAGAGAACCATCATCTGAAACTATCACCACCAATAAATGCCACAACACAACCAATATACACATCTGAACACAAATTATCAACCCATGGAAGAGCCTAACAAAATTAGCTGAGGCATTGTCATCTTCAACAGTGACGAACCAGTATACATGAGAGACACTGTCTCTCACGCATTCCCAAACTATTCATTTAACTCTTTGTATAGTACATAACAAAACACAATTTCTTTGGTAATGTATATAATGAATTCTTTGGTTCTTATAGATGAGAAACTGCTTTATTTTGATCGGTATACTAGATGAGTGTACATAATTCTACTTAACAGAATATATTATATATTAATACTTAATAAACCTTTTTGCACTCCATATGGTTAACAAATTAACAATATACCTGCAAAGCCAACAAAGTGCCCCAACTTTAAACTTTCCATTGAAATGCCCCTTGATATTCACTCCATTTCCTTCACACTACGAGCACACTTTTGCTCCTACTCATGATGATTAAATAAACAAATCAATTTACAAGAACAACCAATAGTTTGTTTCTCTAAAATTTAGCAATCGGTCAAGAGGAATGCATTTAAGTGAAATGACAATCACGCCACATTTACATTTTTCTATTACAAACCACAATTTTACAACAAAAGCTATTGTAGCTACAAAATCTGAAAAATTCATTTAAAATCCAATTGTTTAGATCACAAAAGACTACTTCTTCCTATTTTTAATATTCAATTGCTTATTAATGGTCTATTTGGTCTAAACATTTAGTATATAAAGATAAAATTTAGGTTTAATGTGTAAACCCATTAGTGATCCAACAATTGCAAAATGAAAGCATTTTTGATCATCTACGTTTAACCCACATTGCAACAGTGCATGCTATTTTGAAGAATGTATGCTTATGTTATATAAGCTTGGAGCATAAGGAAGTCAAAGTAGCTCTTCATCCCAATACTTGTATCAAAGAGGCATATTTTTTCTAGAACTTGTATCAGACATGTATATTTTTTCTTTAAAATAAATAGATAAATAGATAATGGTGAACCAAATTCGCAAAGCTTACGGAGTGTATGCATGCACGTAACACACCATATACATAAGTCTGTATATCATGCAGCTAATGTAATCAAGGGTTTTGTCTCTTTATTTGTTTATCAAACTGTCACCTCAACCACAACATTAAGATGTGTCTTGATTCGTGGCAATTTGCTTGCCACAAATCGTACAAACATACAACAACCAATTGCATGTTCTTAATATGAAGCATTAAACTATCCTAATTTGTGTTATACATGCCTATACTGCTCAAAGTGGCTAAAGTTTGTTCAGGTATTTCCACTTCAAACTTAGATGAATTTTACATTTCTGCACAAGTCCGGCTAACAGTGCTCGTATAAATTAACAATAGCCTTTTAACTTAAGTTTCGAAATAACGAAAGAATTCAAATTCCAGCACTTCTATCGCAATATATTTGATTTAATTTAGCGTTTAACCTTATTACATTATCTTTAGATCAAATTTCAACATCGAATCAAGTTGTACTTAAAAGGCATTCAGCGAAACCCAAAAATGAAAAAAAACCTAGCTGCTCTTCTACCTGCGCCTCAATCTCGTACGCTTCACATCTCGCATCTCCATCTCGTACAAAACAGGTATATGCATCTTCATCTTGCTCAGAGAAATCATTTAGGCCTGTAGAGGTAGTGTTAGTTGCGCCTTCCACATGGACCTCAATCGCATCGAGTTGTACTTAAAAGGCATCAGGCGAAAGCAAATCAAATGAAGGATCCGCTCCATCGCCATCAAATCACTAATTCAGTGGATCGGCAGTTGAGATTTGTTGAGGCGTAAGTGTTTTTGAGGAGAAGGAATTGGGGATCACTGATTTTTTGAGAAGGCGTGAGTTTTTTTAGGAGAAGGAATTGGGGATTGATTTTTTGAGGAGGCGCAAGTTTTTTGATGAGAACACGAGAGGTCAGCCCACAGAAGGCTCCAGAAATACAACACGACGCGAATTGTTTCTGTGCCAAAATTTCAGTTTTACCGCCTTGAGTTTCATTGTTTTGATAGACCATCTCTTTTCCACCATTCTACATAAAAACGCTTTACTTTGTCTATCCAAAAAAATAAGAATATTACTAACTATTAATTAATAAGTAGTTAACATACATTAACTATTAAAAATAAATTACTACTTATTAACTATTAATTATTTAATAATAATTGACAAATATTATTGATGCCAAGTTTATTATTAATTATTATTATTAAATATCAATATAATTAGTTATTAAATATAGATATTATAAACATGAAGTTTGTACTAGGCATCTCTGTTACAACAGATAAAATGAAAAGTTGTGATATATATGTTTATTACAACAGTGATTTTTTCACAGTTGTAAAAAACATTTATTACAACAGTGCGTTCTGCACAGTTGTAAAAAAGCATTTATTACAACTGTGCTTTTCGCACAGTTGTAAAATTAAAGTTGTAATATGGTGTTTTTGTTGTAGTGAATCTTGATTGCTATCAATAATGGTTAACACGGGAGCAGTGGTCAACCTCAATTTCAGCTCTTAGAAAGCTGCCTCACATTTGGGTGTCCAAATAAACTTTGTATACTTCTTAGTCAGCTTCATCAATGGACAAGATAGTTTCGAAAAATCTTTAATGAATTTCCGATAATAGCCAGCCAATCCTAAGAAACTTCTGACTTCTGTAGGAGTGCTAGGCTGCTTCCAATCTTGGATGGCTGAGAACTTTCCTGGGTCTACTGAAATGCCTTTCTTCGATATAACATGGCCGAGGAATTTCACCTCTTCTTGTCAGAATATACATTAAGAGAATTTGGCTTTCAACACATTCTTTCTCAAGATTTCCAGAACTTCTTTCAGATGTTTTTCATGCTCAACAGTAGATTTAGAAAAAGATTAAGATATCATCGATGAAAACTAGCACGAATTTATTTAAGACATCCGGAATACTCTATTTATTAGATCGACAAAGTAGGATGGAGCGTTACATAAGCCAAACAACATTATAAGCCATTCATAGAATAAGTCTGGCCCTCTGAAAGCTGTCAAAGGAACACATTCTTCGGCAATGCACAATTGATGGAAACCTATAGCTAGGTCCATTCTAGAGAATACTTGTGCTCCATTCAAGCGGTCCAATAGATCATCAATTCGCTGCAGTGGTTATTTATTTTTCAGCGTTTGCTTATTGAGGTCACGGTAGTCCACACATAGTCTGAGGGTACCGTCTGACTTTGGGACAAACACTGCTGCTGCGCCCCAATTTGAGAAGCTAGGCCTGATCAGATCCTTCCACAAAAGCTGTTTATCTTGATTGCTCAGATCCACTTTTTCTTTCAGTGTCATTCTCCGAATAGGATGCACAATGGGCCTTGCATTCAGAACTAAGTCAATCATGAAGTCGATTTCTCTGCGTGGAGGTAAGCCATCAACTTCTTCAAACACATCTGCATAATCTTTGACGACAGGAATATCCTCAATAGAAGCAGGAGTAACTTCTAGAGAAGACCAGAATTCTTTCTTATCTGTGGCTGAGCCTTGGCATGGTACAATAATAATATCTCTGAATTTGGTTTTAATTTTGACTATTCTTTCAGCGCATAGTACCCCAGCCTCATACTTTATTAGCCAATCTAGTCCAAGTATGATATCATATCCGAAAAAACTGATAACGATCAAATCAAAAGGGAACTGGAAGTAAGAATAAGAAACAAGCACTCTACATTACCTAATCGACAATAAATGAACCTCCTATCGGACTATGGATGTAATAACTCGGAAATCCGAACCATTTTAAATTTTTTATTTTGGCAATTTTAATGAATTTTGAATATTTAAAATGATTTATTTTAAATAATAATGACGAAATATTTAATTTCGACAAAGTTAAAACGAATAATTTTATTTTAATTATATAACAAGCACGAAACGGCGCGACAGTTTGAAAATTCGATTTCAAATTTCAAATTTCAAATGAATGTACAGGATTCAAAATAAATCAGATTTTAGCGAAACAAGAAATATTCGAATCTGTTTAATCATATCTTTCTAATAGATGAAAGAAACTGAGATTTTGTTTTATAAGTTGAGAGTTATCTCCAGTTTAAAATTCAGAAAAGTCATTGTGGAATTTATATATATTTTAATATATATAAAGGCCTTAAAAATAGCCATTTTGCAAACGACCTCCGTTTTCGACGAAACCACTTTTATTGGAATCGGAATGTCAGGTTATTTCTAGATTCAAATTTTCATAATTTTTGAAATCAATATGTGAGCGTGGCAAAGGAAAACGTGTTTTGACAGTTTCAGCCAATTTGGATCGACCAAAAAATGACCATTTTTCAAACGGTCTCAGATTTGGATGAAATTAGTTTTGTTAGCACCGTATCGTCAATACAAAGCTAGGAATAATATTTCTAGAATTTTTAGAGTCAGTATGTGGCCCCGGTAAATTAAAATGTGCATTTGAATTTAAAATATAATGATTTATATTTTAAATTTAGCGGAAACTGATCGTAACAGCCGAATTGGGTTACGAAACATATCCGGCTGTGTTCAGAATGGGGGTATTTGGCTAGGGGCGATAGTCGTTGGGTTTGATTTGGAGTCCGTATGGGTAAACATGTATTTTTGAGACTAATGGAGTTAAATTATAATATATATATATATATATATATATATATATTAATATTTTTAGCCCTAGAACCCTAATCTCATTCTCACACGACGGAGATGCCAGTGAATGGAACGAACGGCGGAATTAGCTCCAGATTTCTCCTTCAAATAAATTCAAATCCATTCAATGATTTCAAGGGCTACCAAAGCAAAAATGTAAGAGCGTCGAGAGGGCTACGAGATGATACAGTTTTGATCAAAAATAAGTCAATGGTTTGCTCGACTCTTGAGTTCAACTGAGCGGCGTTCGCACGGGGTTTTAGCGTTCTGGGGTCCACCTAGTACAGCGCTACCGGCGGCGTCAACAGGGGGGACAAAGGCGAAGAGCGTGGTATGTTTTGATCGCTCCAGGTGCTTCGTGGTTCATGTGTGCTGAAGCCCTAAGGAGGAGCCACGGTTTTCTTCTTTCTGCCTGGAACCGGAAGAACAATGAAAGGAAGAGGACGGGCTGAATTTAATTAAGGTTAATGAGGAAATTAATAAATAAATTATTTAGTTAATCCATCTTGTAATTAACGTGTAAAATACAATATCTCTCTCATACAGCGTCGGAATTCGACGATTTCGGAAGCATTGAAACCGTCTTGGCCTGATCTACATAATTAAATAGACCGAATCATATTCAGAAGTAGTCAGGAATTTTGATTGAATTAAACGCAGAGTTTAATTCAGTTAAAAACAATCGTTATTAACGATTTCAAAACCGGTCAATGTGAGAATTTCTCACTATTATTTTTGTACAGTTATTTAAATTATTTTGTAACAGCACATATGAACTGCTCCTCGTCATCCACAGACCATGGACAACTTGTTTGATTGTATTGTGTTGTGATTGTGATGAGAAATGTAAATGAAATGTTTATATGCGATGTATAAAATAACACACACACACACACACACATATATATATATATATGTGATGTGAAATGGAAAAATGTAAATATATATATTTACGATATTGAAAATATATATGTGATGTGAAGTGGAAAATAATATATATATATATATGAAATGAAAATGATATATATATATATGAAGTGTGTAAAATATATATATGAAATGAAATTTAATGAATTCGAATTAAATTGAAATCGATTGAAATGGATATAAATTGAATTGAAATCAAATAGAATTGAAATCGATTGAAATGAATATAAATTGAATTGAAATCGAATAGAATTGAAATCGATTCAAATGAATATAAATTGAATTGAAATCGAATTAAATTGAAATCGATTGAAATGAATATAAATTGAATTCGAATTAAATTGAAATCGATTGAAATTAATATAAATTGAATTGAAATCGAATAGAATTAAAATCGAATAGAATTGAAATCGATTGAAATGAATTCAAAACAGATTGAACTAAAATTGAATTGAAATAGATTTAAAATGAACTCAAAATGAATTGAAATTGAATTGAAATCAATTTGAAATGAATTTAAGATGAATTTATTATGGAAAATTCAATTTTGATTTGGAATTGAAGATGAAGTAGAAACTGTTTTGAAATCGAATTTAAAACGATTTATAAAATACGTTGTAAATGGAAATCGATGAAATATATATTAGATATATAATATAATGGCCTGAATAGAACGTGCCGCGCTGCGGCAGTTCGCGAATTTCGACCTGACTTCGAATGGGCATTACGGTAGATCCGACCATCGGATTCTCCTAAAATCGGAACTGCTGGGTTCGTATCGAAAAGAGCTTTCTAAGAATACAAGAGATTAGAAATCTAACGATTTGATTTGGAATCATGTCCAAGTCAAATTTGGAAAAGGTCGTTGTAAGTGCAGTTCGATGGCCATTTATGGAAATCGACTGTATGGGCCTTGATAAAATTATTAAAAATATCAATAATTTGTGTAAAATCATAATAAATGATTTGGAAAGAATTGGGATGAAAAAATCCATAGTTGAAAAGATAAAAATACATTTTTATCAAAATGAACTAGTTATTAACTAGAACAATAATTTATTTATTTTTAGAAATAAATAAATTGGATTTGAAATGGTTTTAAAAATAACCAGAATTTCCAATATATGAATTAGAATGGATTTGAATCAAAATTATTTTCGGAATATATCGATATTGGATTCCGTGATTATACGGACATTGTGGAGGAATTTGGAAGATATATATATCGTTATTCCAGTACGATATTTGTTGATTTCAGAATTTGATATTGAATATAAACCAATAAATTTTCTATTTATAGCCTTGTATTTAATATCATGTAGAATTTGGGTTTGTCGTGAATGGTATCTTTAATAATACTGTTCTTGAACCGAATATAGTTAAGAAAATTAGAAACTGACTAGAGGTTAGTTAAGTTGAATGGTTTCCTGGGTATTGATCTGATGTTGGTTTCGGCCTTCGGGGTTAATACTTAAGGAATTGTTCCCTTACTAATTTACGGTTAGAGACTGATTGGATTTTGGGTTTTTTATGAACTGTGTTTAAATGACATTAGTTCTATAACCGAGTAAAAGCAGAATTAATTTCCAGAAAGTTGAACAATCAATAAGAAATGATTTTTGGGATTAAAACCACTTGGAGTTTGAATAAATCTTTAATTAGATCGTGAATGAATAAATGGTAATTGAATTTACCAAAATACATGATGTGATTAAATCAAATTTACGTGGTTGTTGATATTGATTGTGGTTGATTGATTGTTTAGATTGTGCTCGACCAGTTTATGAGCAAAATATGCTTTTACATTTAGCATTGGGTAGGTAGAAATATCTGTATGCTAACATCTTGCGAAACACTTCACGATTTGACTATGAGATGTTTAGCGATGTCGTTGAGTTCATTTCAAATTTGATGAATGATTTTGAAATGATATTTTTCTTAAGTAAAGAAATGTATTTCCAATTTTGGACAGGGATGTTTTATAAAAATGTTTATAAAACAGAATGGATTTCGAGGCTCAAAACCCGATGATTTCTAAAATGATTTAGAAATGTATTATGGTTATACATTGTGGTTCATCGCATATTCGATTAGTTGCTATTAATGATGTATCTGTTTGGTGGCGGAGAATTTATTCTCTTGCTTAACACCCTTCTTTGTGACGTACGAGCTCAAAGGTTATGTGATTAATAGTGACTGATCATATGTGTGTACTGCTGATGTGAAGTACTATATTGTGAAAGTACTTGTGATTATTATGTTGTGAAATGATTTTCCCTACTTCGGGATATGAAATGATTTGGTATATGGCTAAAGATTTGGTAACCCGGTCTACTAAAAGTATGGGTTGGATCCAGTGCCTTAGGGTGAGTGGTCAGTGTGTAGCCTGCTCCATGTGTGGGACGTGCATATATATATATATATATATATATATATATATATATATATATATATATATATCGAGTTGCTTAGGTATGTGCCCTTTGCCTTGTCTGAGGGGAGCCCGATATTTGGTTGCATACTTGTTTGTATGCATTGTTATTGTTTTGGAATTCATATTTCCAAAGATTTGGTTTGAAATCCCAAAGTGAAATCTACTTTGATATAAAAGTTAAATATGTATTTCAAATGAATTGAAATAGAAATCGGGAAATAAAGCCCAAAGGAATAATTTCTGTAAATTGAATTGTTTTGGAAAATCTTAGTGTGGTGATTAATCTAAATGGGTAGATTGTGATATTGCATGTTGATTGATGCATAGTAGATCCATATCTATATTACTGATTGTTGTTTATACACTGGCTTTCATGGGGGTAAACTCGTTCCGCATCAGCGACGTGGTCCTGTGATTTGTCTAATTATTAGATAAGTTAATTTTAATTGTAGAGTTTCTCACAGGAGTCCCATGACTGACCTGTAGTTTGTTTCTCCCTTGCAAACTCGGGTGCCCTTATTTTCCACACGGGCAGTCGAGTAGTTTTATTTTGCAGATATGTTTAGCAGGATTCTGGATCGAAGCGAAAAGCTGTGTCCAGAGTATTGATAGTCTTCCGCTGTGTTACTTTATTTATTTTCCGCTGTGCATTGTATTACATTAATTGTAAATAAATCTTCCGCTGTATTATTATATTTCGATATACTCTGATATTCTGTACTCTGATGTAACATTATTATGATGTTTATAAAAGTCTTCTGTTATTTGTTCTGATGTGTTGTATGCCCAGAGTTAGCGTATGCGGGATTCGAACGGTCTTGGTCGATGTAGCGATCGATTAGGTCCGAGCGAAATCCGTATTGTTACATATTGTATCAGAGCTTTGGTTAACTCAAATCTTTAAGGTGCAACTTGTTAGAACAGAATGAAAGACTCATCAGAGGTAGGATTAGTAATATCCTATAAAAGAATCCTCGTTAGAGATAGAATCAGTAGCATTCTAGAATGAGTGACTCGTTAGAGATGGGGTTAGAAATGCCCCAGAATGAGTTGAGAGTTATATGTTTATAAATATCGTATTTGTGATTATATATATAATCTGGTTTTAAAAATATGATTTTGAATATATATAAAAGTTATACGAATTTGAAAAATTAATCAACAAATTGATTGTTGGTTGTGTTGTTTGATTATTTGTTTGACTAATTAAAATATTGGACTAATAAAACCAATAGGAAAAAGAGTAAGGCAAATTTAGCCAAACTGAATCAAATATTGAACTGAACAGAAAATTGTTTGTAATTGCATATATGTACATGCATATATATTCAACAGGTCATTACAAGGAGGCTAGAGCAGAGGAATAAAATTGTATGCCCGACAAATAGGTATACGTTTACAAATTTATTGGGTTTGGATGATTTTATGAGCCGCTTGGCTTTTTCTTTTTCTTTTTGAGATGAGAAGGCCTATGTGGCAGTTTGGGGATTTTCCCGGTCCTCCCATACAGGGGAGGTTATGGCGAAATATTTCGAAAATTTAGGGTGTTAGCCTAATTTTTGAAGAATTGGAAAATTCTTAGAAACTAAAAAGTTGAAGAATAAACGCCAGAATGAAAGTTGAGTTGATTAGTTAAACAACTTTCAGCTCCGTTCCTTTTCAAGGACGAAAAGATTTTAAGTGGGGGAGATTGTAATCACCCGGAAATATGAACCAATTTAAAATTTTTATTTTGGCAATTTTAATGAATTTTGAATATTTAAAATGATTTATTTTAAATAATAACGACGAAATATTTAATTTCGAAGAAGTTAAAATGAATAATTTTATTTTAATTATATAACGAGCGCGAAATGGCGTGGCAGTTTGAAAATTCGATTTCAAATTTCAAATGAATGTACAGGATTCAAAATAAATTGGATTTCAGCGAAACAAGAAATATTCAAATCTATTTAATCATATCTTTCTAAAAGATGTAAGAAACTAATATTTTGTTTTATAAGTTGAGAGTTACGTCCAGTTTAAAATTCAGAAAAGTCGTTGTGGAATTTATATATATTAACATATATAAAGGCCTTAAAAATAGCCATTTTGCAAACGACCTCCGTTTTCGACGAAACCACTTTTGTTGGAACCAGAATGTCAGATTATTGCTAGATTCAAATTTTCATAATTTTTGAAATCAATATGTGAGCGTGGCAAAGGAAAATGTGTTTTGACAGTTTCAGTCAATTTGGATCGACCCGAAAATGGCCATTTTTCAAACGGTCTCAGAATTGGACGAAATTAGTTTTATTAGGACCGTATCATCAATACGAAGATACGAATAATATTTCTAGAATTTTTAGAGTTAGTATGTGGCCTCGGTAAATTAAAATGTGAGTTTGAATTTAAAATATAATGATTTATATTTTAAATTTAGCGGAAACTGATCGTAATAGCCGAATTAGGTTATGAAACATATCCCACTATGTTCAAAATGAGGGTATTTAGCTAGGGGCAATAGTCGTTGGGTTTGATTTGGAGTCCGTATGGATAAACATGTATTTTTGAGATTAATGGAATTAAATTATAATATATATGTATATATTAATATTTTTAGCCCCACAACCCTAATCACGTTCTCACACGTCGGAGTCGCCAGTGAATGGAACGAACGACGGAATTAGCTCCAAATTTCTCCTTCAAATCAATTCAAATCCATTCAATGATTTCAAGGGCTTCAAAAGCGAAAATGTAAGAGCGTCGAGAGGGCTACGAGATGATACAGTTTCGATCAAAAATAAGTTAGTGGTTTGCTCGATTCTTGAGTTCAACTGAGCGGCGTTCGCACGGGGTTTTAGCGTTCTGAGGTCCACCGAGTACAGCGCTACTGGCGGCGTCAACAGGGGGATGAAGGCGAAGAGCGTGGTATGTTTTGATTAGCTCCAGGTGCTTTGTGGTTCATGTGTGCTGAAGCCCTAAGGAGGAGCCGCGGTTTTCTTCTTTCCACCTGGAACCGAAAGAACGATGAAAGGAAGAGGACGGGCTGAATTTAATTAAGGTTAAAGAGGAAATTAATAAATAAATTATTTAGTTAATCCATTTTGTAATTGTAACACCCCTTGTCCGTTAATGTCATTCACGAAGGGAATGCATTGACTTCCATGAAGCAATATAAGTAAACAGAACGGAATATTACAAGATAGATACGTAAATTAGTACTTGAAAAATTTATAACTTTATTACAGCAGAACAGAAATAAGTTTGGTTACATCCTTCAAAATCACAATACCAAAACCCAAGTACACAAATATCAGTCTTATACCAAAATCCTTCAGAATGCATAATTTTAAAACCATAACCCCCAACATAAACTGCCATAAGAAGGTAGAGTCAAAGCCAAGAATTACTTCAAGAAGAGAGAATATGAATCAAGCTCCTATGTTTCCATCCTGAGCACCTTGGGGGGGGGGGGGGGGGGACAGAAAGAAAAAGAGGTGAAAACAAACGTGGTCAGACTTAAAGTCTGGCGAGTCCAGCAACTTTCAGCATATAAACAGATAGTAGTATCATGACATGTAAATAAAGGTAGATGAGAGATTATAGCAACAGGAGTAGCAGGTATGCTTAAGTTAAACAGAAGAAACAGAATGATATAGACCAAGATATGCTTTTTACCTATATCGTACTTCTCTGCACTAATACTTATTATACAGGATTAGATGTTACCCTAATGTCTAAACTGAAACAGAAACGGAAACAGAATAATCTTTATAGAAATAGAATGCTAGTAATGGGCCTTTACCACCCCAACTGAGACAGAAGATACAGAAACAAAATGCTAATAATGGGCCTTTACCACCCCAACTAATGGGCCTTTACCACCTCAACAAAGACAGAAGGTACACCAACAGAAACAGACAGAACTAGGTGTACCCTAAATTCTACCCCAAGCGATCGGCTCCCTAATACATAAATACCCTGTGCCGGCCCCATAGAAGGGTGTATCATTCCCTAAAGTGGCAACCTATAGACACAGACCTATTTACAGATGTCACGGTGTCTTACATCCTCAGAGCAGACCGGATCTATGCGCGCACATGACCCGGTTGGAATGCGCCATCAACACCCCTCGCCATTACCAAAGTGAACCTCTTACAATTAGTTCAGTAAGCATGCCCGGACCCCTCCTACTGTTGGGTCATAGTTTTGATACCAGAAAAGGGTTACTGGCTAATATGGGTCCCACACAACAGATGACACAAGTAATTACCCCTCCTAACCTTGTGTCCCCAGACTAACAGATTCCAGATTAACATCCTTACATAAGATGTACAAAGTTCAGATTAACTAGTTCTCAGATCAGACATACAGGTTAATGAGTTTTCAGACTAACGGATCAGATATACAGATTAACAGACTTGCAGATTGTTTCACCTAACCTTGTATTGGGCCTACATATTTACGAAACGGGTTTATTCGCTTCATCCGCCCAGTTGATTTAACCTTATCCACCCAACACGTTTTAAGCATCGTATTTATACTAGATTTGCATTAATTAATTACTAATGCATAGACCTCTCACATTAGGTCGGCAGCTTGTGGCCGCTGTGTAACACCCCACCTCCGCTAGGGTCACTCACAAAGGGAATGCACTAGGTTTGGTGAAGCATTATCGAGGTAAAGATGCATAGAAATATTACAAGATAGAACATATATAAAACAACGGAAGTAAAACAAATTTTATTACCTTATAAAATAAGGTCTAAATCCTTTTACATCAGAATACATCAAAACTTGTCTTGCAATAGTCTAGAAGCATAAAACCATTTCATAAATTATTCTCCAAGTAAAACAGTAAAGTAGCCATAGCCAAGAAAAGTCCAAGCCATGCGTGATGACCTTCAAGCAGAAGAAGTCCGAACTAGATAACAGTGTTTCCTCCCTGAAACCTGGGGGGGGGGGAACGGAAGACAAAGAGGCGAAACAAAACGGGGTCAGTCATAAAGATTGGTAAGTCCTATCTACTTCCAGTATAAAAACAGGTAAAGGTAACATGACATGCATAAACTGAAAGTAAACATAAGGATGACTACAAGATAGATAAACTAAACCAGGGTAACAGGCTAAATTACCGTAGCAAGGTAAACTAAGATATCATGATAAACTACGGTGTCATGATAAATCAAGGTATCACATCGTCAGGTTTCTATCAAGTATACTATCCCAAGGTATCTATCCTGTATACCATCCCATGGTGTCTATCACGTATACCATCCCAGGGTATTTATCATGTATATTTGCTCTGCACCTCTCGTACTAGTATCCTAACCCGCGTCATGTGTCAACTATGAATGTCCCTTGCCCAATGTCATGTAATGGTCCATGTCAACCTAATATATATAGCATATGTAGGTTTCCCTAACTCGTATGTTTCTTTCCATGTATAAGTTCAGTCCTTTGCCGTAGGCCATACGGGCTTTCTCATGTAAACGTTTTATCCTTGAGGTTATTTTGGACTGCTACCCTTGATCTGGTTATGGTTTCTTTCCATGAACTATCGCGTGTTCACTTAGGATTTATGTCACCTAGGACCACTAGGGATTATACTACCTAATGAACGTTTCCGTGTCTCGGTTTGGGTTCAGCCACCTAGGGCTACTAGGGATTATGCCACCCGTCAACCGCGCCCTTTATCCCGCGTATGTATCGTGAATCGTTTTCCATGTCTAGACGCACATGTTCCTCAATGTGCCATCCGAGTTCCGTGCCAGGGCAAATCAAGAAATACGGAACTCGGTCGGGAGCTTTAAGTCGTCTGCTGATGCAGATATCAAGGTCTGTTTTTCTACCCGTGGCTATGGTCCCACGTGACCCCTCCCTCAACTACTGAAAGGCAATCCAAGAAAAATGATGTATGAGAACCACATCCCGGCCCCACTATAGCCCCACTTTCCTATGGGCCAACTTCACCCATGACTCGATAGCAAGAACATAGTCTGTTGGGGGTTCCCTGCCTTTCCGTTCGTACACGATTGACTAAAGATGGTAGGTAGTCGGCGACGTGCTATCCAGGGCAAAAACAAGTATCGTCGACTCCACGCTAATCCATCCCAGTCTTTAGGTCACTCGCATAGCAACCAAGGCATACTCTTGGCTCTTCTACCGCAGATCTTAACCTCTGTGAGGCCGGGTTTCATGGACCATCTGCCACCTCACAGAGGGATACCAAGAGTACCCTCACGTCCCCCGAAGCTACCGCTTTGCCACCCAGTTCGTTGGAGCCTTTATCTAAGTCAGATAAATTGCTCCTCCTCGTGTTCTAATCGATGACCTACCGTATCGGGTTACTCATCTATATGTGAACTGGTCCAAATTCTTTGACTAAGAATTACTACTTAGTTTCCCAAACTAAGGTTTACCACTAAGTCTCCTTTCCCGTTATCCTTGTTAATCCCGGTCTTCCACCTAGTCCCCTAAACTAGGGTTTTGTCTAATGGGTTAAGTATTGTCATTTAAGTTCATGACTTAACCTGCCTACAAATCATATCAAGATTTGGCTAAGTATTCAAGTTCAAGACCTAGCCCTACAAGTTGGTTAAGTATACCAAGAAGCTCATGACTTAACCCTATTTAATCATCAAGTCAAATTGGTTAAGTATTTGTTTATCTTAACCCTATCAGCTTATCGTGTTAGATTGGTTAAGCATAGATTATCTTAACCTCATCGGATTATCGAGTCGGATTGGTTAAGTATAGATTAACTTAACCCCATCCACTAATCATATTAGAATGGTTAAGTATATTTAAACGGTCTTGTGACTTAACCCTATCAAGTTCTCACATTAGATTGGTTAAGTATGGTTGCTTAACCTCATCAAATCATCATGTATAATTGATTAAGTATAAGTTACTTAACCCTATTAAATTATCATGTTAAGTTGGTTAAGTATTGGTTACTTAACCACATTGAATTACCAAGTTTAGATTGGTTAAGTGTTTAACTTAACCCCATCAAATTACCGTGTTTAGATTAGTTAAGTATAGGTTACTTAACCCCATCTAATTACCGTGTTTAGATTAGTTAAGTCTAAATTACTTAACCCCCATCTAATTACCAAGTAGGATTAGTTAAGTGTAAATTACTTATCCCCATCTAATTACCAAGTCGGATTAGTTAAGCGTAAATTACTTAACCCCATCTAATTACCAAGTCGGATTAGTTAAGCGTAAATTACTTAACCCCATCCCCTAATTGTCTTGTATGGTTAAGTGTCATTAAGAAATCAAGCCCGGTCCCACTTAACCTACCCATTCGTGTCATATCGGTTAAGTGTCATTAGTCAAATTTACCTAACCTTATCATGTGGCATTAATTTAATTAATGCACTCTCAACCTCTCACATTAGACCTTGTTGTGGTTACTAGTTAAGCCGGGCGGGTCCGGGTAGTTTTACACCACAACCTAGTCTAACCTCGGGTCTTAAGCGCGACATGACCAACTTCTCACATTGGATCCTATTGTTTGTAGCCACTAGTTAAACCGGGCGGGTCCGGGTAGATTTATGCTACAAACTCAACCCAACCTCGAGTTGGCCACTTTCATGTTTGGTCTAGTGTCATATTACACTTACAACCCCCGTGTCTAGTTTCAAGTCCCATGTTTACCCCACATGTCATGTCCCCATTTAGGTGTATCATGAGTGTCATATTTTCATGAAATCCCATATCAAATTTTCATGTCATAATCACGCTCGTCTATGCTACCCCAAATCGTGTTTCCAACCCAAGTAAAATCGAGCCAACATAGTAAGGATACTATGCTACATATTGGCCTCAAAACATGCACGATGCCAAGAAGGGGTTGGCCACAAATATGCATGGTATCATAAGGGGGTTTGGCCTCAAAATATGCATAGCATCATAAGGGGTTCTTGGCCACAAACATGCATAGTATCATAAGGGAATTTGGCCACAAACATGCATGATAACATAAGGGGTTTGGGTTCATTTACATGCATAAGCCCCAAAGTCAAATTTTTGCCAATGTTTCACAAGTCAAATGGTTCCCAAAGGTTCATGCTTGCATTCCATAGATAAAGATTCAAACTTGCAAGATAAACTAGGTTAATCATAACATGAATAGCATGATTTAGTCACTAAGCATAGCCAAAAGTCATAGGTTCAAGAAAAAGAGGCATGACAAGGTTCATATAGGCTAGCATACATAGTTTAATCTCGTTTTATTCCATGCCATCATTAAGACTACCGTTTAGATCTAGAAGTAGCTAGAACTTACATAGCGTGGCTTAGCGAATTAGCATGAATCGTCTCGACGAAGAAAGGTGGCTCCTTTGAAGAAGAACCATCATGAAACCGTCATAGCATCGTTGATTTGGCCTCGATTTGGTGTAGCAAGCTTGCACCTTTCGATTCGGATCCGATTTGCATGCATAGTCTCTTGGAGTTGGAGATGGAGGCCAGGATCACTTGGCATTTGGGCAGCACTTCGTGGCATGAGAGAGTTTGAGTGATTTAGGTTAGGGGGTTAGGGTATTTTTATAGAGTTTAGGAGCATTTTAGGCCATAGGATTAACCCTAGATCGAATCCAAGCCATTCAAAATCGTCACAAGCCTCCAAAACCGAGCCAACATGACAAGCAGGTGCACCAGGTTGGGGTTCTACAGGGGGGTCGACACAGGGGTCGACACCCATGTCGACCCCCTGGAAGGGGGGTCGACCCAGGGGTCGACACCCATGTCGACCCCCTGGAGGGGGGTCGACACCCATGTCGGCATGGGTGTCGACACCCTGTGTGTCTGGCGGGAATTTTCCCGCCTTCTCTTTTTGGGCTGAATTCAAATCTGTTTTCGGATTTGAATTTTCGTGAAACTTCGTTGGGCCTTAACTGGGTCATACGGACTCCGATTTACGAAATTTCGGACTCTATTTCGCGTATTTTTCCGAGACGAACGCAATGGCGCAACCCGTTTATCCTGATTCAGAATTTATAATTTAATTCTGCCTTGATTCTTGTCTTAACACGTTGTTTAAAATTTGGGTTGTTACATTCTCCCCTCCTTTAAGGATTTCGTCCCCGAAATCTCCAAGTTAGGAAGAACGTATCCTACCATCCATCATCCATCTACTCAAAACATCATCCACAAACAACCATGGTCCTTAAAAGGCTTCTAATGCTTTATGAACACATGCAAGAAAGTGTGTGTATATGTTCCTTAGCTAATGCTAATGATCATGCCTGAATGATCTTCTAATGCAAATTATGTTTAGTGCCATGAATCCAACATGTATGCAAATAGTCCTAGCCATATAAATGCTATATGTGTGCACAACCATTCATTCTTATGCAACATCCGCATGATAACACATTCAATTTCATCCATAAACAGGTGTAAATACTCGTGCATATGCAATATGAAATGTAAGTGCGTCGATCTAGTATCTAATGTGTATTCGCGCATCCACGAGCAACCACTTGCAACCATTTGCAACCATATCAATCATAACATGTTTCAAACACATGTTTACATCCATAGGATTCTACCTAAGGTTCTCACGATAGGATCGAGGAGATAAACAAGGTAAGCTCCCTACGGGGTTTGCAACAGAAACAGGACCCAGAGGATATTCACCAAAAGATAACATGCGAGCAAGCTCTACAGGAAAAACCAGGGATCAAGGATACACTCTTTAAAAAGAGGTACGATGCGCGTGTCTAGCCTTACGTCTTCTAAGTCGCGTTTCCTTGAGCTTAATTCCTCGGTGCCTTGACCATCTTTTTAACTCCATGATCTCGTAGCTCCTTGATTCCTATTTCCAAGATATGAGTTAGAACTTATTTCATTGTCGCCTCTTATTCCACTTTCACTTATCCTTTTCCTAGTATACTTGGCTCAAACGTATCCACTTACTCATGTAAGCTCTCCAAAATTCACTAGGGAATTCTGGATCTCGTCTGCCGATGCAAATCCATGTTGCCAAGTGTACTTACTAGGGTGATCCCCATAACTCATGCATAAGCGAAACGAACCATCCGACTTAGCGACGAATTCTACTCGAACGGATTACCAACAACTGCATCATGAGATTCTAGGTAACTAGCCATGACAGAACCTAGAGGGTTACACGAGACTTCGAGGGTATTACCAAAGCAAGTCAAGAGTCTAACTACCCTCCTTTCAAAACCGAGAATGGCACCCCTTATTGGATGACCACTTTATCCCTGGAATCCATCCACGGCCTAGAAACATAGGGATTCTGAAATACAAACAAGTCATGAATAAATGGACCTATCGTCCAACAAGATTTGGGACAAAAATGGGATCTTCTATCATGCTAGTACTAAGGTGCAGAGACTCAACTATCGAGGCAGACTTAAATGATGCGATGATCAAAACAAAGTCTGGACGGGATGATAGAAAAGAAAGGCTAAGCCTTTAACAGAAACGGTACCATCCTCCTTAGGTACGCTATTGAGGGCATACGATTGCCTTCTTGCTGATCTCGTCCTTATATTCCTTTGTGGATCAAGCCATACCAACAAGTTGCTTATTCTTAAGCTTGTGTCCTTTATCCCTTCTTATAACTTCAGTAACAGGTCTCTCGAGAACTTCCTCCATCGTACGGGAAAACACTTATGTAGCTAGACAAGGATTAGTCACAGTTAAAACTACTGTGACTAAAGATGGAGGAAAGAAAGGAAAAGAGATTCAATCAAGGAAACAAAGGATAGTGCTAATGGCTTTTGGGGAATAGCCTTTAAAAACTTTTCTTGAAAAATGCTTCTTTGTAAAACGGTTTCTCAAATAGTTTTCAGAAGGTTTTAAAAACTTTTGCCCAGTCTGGTAACCTTCTGCTCTGATACCAAATGTAACACCCCACCTCCGCTAGGGTTACTCACAAAGGGAATGCACTAGGTTTGGTGAAGCATTATCGAGGTAAACATGCACATAAATATTACAAGACAGAACATATATAAAACAACGGAAGTAAAACAAATTTTATTACCTTATAAAATAAGGTCTAAATCCTTTTACATCAGAATACATCAAAACCTGTCTTGCAATAGTAAAGAAGCATAACACCATTTCATAAATTATTCTCCAAGTAAAACAGTAAAGTAGCCATAGCCAAGAAAAGTCCAAGCCATGCATGATGACCTTCAAGCAGAAGAAGTCCGAACTAGATAACAGTGTTTCCACCCTGAAACCTGGGGGGGGGGGGAAACGGAAGACAAAGAGGCGAAACAAAACGGGGTCAGTCATAAAGACTGGTAAGTCCTATCTACTTCCAGTATAAAAACAGGTAAAGATAACATGACATGCATAAACTGAAAGTAAACATAAGGATGACTACAAGATAGATAAACTAAACCAGGGTAACAGGCTGAATTACTGTAGCAAGGTAAACTAAGATATCATGATAAACTACGGTGTCATGATAAATCAAGGTATCACATCGTCAGGTTTCTATCAAGTATACTATCCCAAGGTATCTATCCTGTATACCATCCCATGGTGTCTATCACGTATACCATCCCAGGGTATTTATCATGTATATTTGCTCTGCACCTCTTGTACTAGTATCCCAACCCGCGTCATGTGTCAACTATGAATGTCCCTTGCCCAATGTCATGTAATGGTCCATGTCAACCTAATATATATAGCATATGTAGGTTTCCCCAACTCGTATGTTTCTTTCCATGTATAAGTTCAGTCCTTTGCCGTAGGCCATACGGGCTTTCTCATGTAAACGTTTTATCCTTGAGGTTATTTTGGACTGCTACCCTTGATCTGGTTATGTTTTCTTACCATGAACTATCGCGTGTTCACTAAGGATTTATGTCACCTAGGACCACTAGGGATTATACTACCTAATGAACGTTTCCGTGTCTCGGTTTGGGTTCAGCCACCTAGGGCCACTAGGGATTATGCCACCCGTCAACCGCGCCCTTTATCCCGCGTATGTATTTTGAATCATTTTCCATGTCTAGACGCACATGTTCCTCAATGTGCCATCTGAGTTCCGTGCCAGGGCAAATCGAGAAATACGGAACTCGGTCGGGAGCTTTAAGTCGTCTGCTGATGCAGATATCAAGGTCTGTTTTTGTACCCGTGGCTATGGTCCCACGTGACCCCTCCCTCAACTACTGAAAGGAAATCTAAGAAAAATCATGTATGAGAACCACATCCCGGCCCCACTATAGCCCCACTTTCCTATGGGCCAACCTCACCCATGACTCGATAGCAAGAACATGGTCTGTTGGGGGTTCCCTGCCTTTCCGTTCGTACACGATTGACTAAAGATGGTAGGTAGTCGTTGACGTGCTATCCAGGGCAAAAACAAGTATCATCGACTCCCCGCTAATCCATTCTAGTCTTTAGGTCGCTCGCATAGCAACCAAGGCATACTCTTGGCTCTTCTACCGCAGACCTTAAAATCTGTGAGGCCGGGTTTCATGGACCATCTGCCATCTCACAGAGGGATACCAAGAGTACCCTCACGTCCCCCGAAGCTACCGCTTTGCCACCCAGTTCGTTGGAGCCTTTATCTAAGTCAGATAAATTGCTCCTCCTCGTGTTCTAATCGATGACCTACCGTATCGGGTTACTCATTTATCTGTGAACTGGTCCAAATTCTTTGACTAAGAATTACTACTTAGTTTCCCAAACTAAGGTTTACCACTTAGTCTCCTTTCCCGTTATCCTTGTTAATCCTGGTCTTCCACCTAGTCCCCTGAACTAGGGTTTTGTCTAATGGGTTAAGTATTGTCATTTAAGTTCATGACTTAACCTGCCTACGAATCATATCAAGATTTGGCTAAGTATTCAAGTTCAAGACCTAGCCCTACAAGTTGGTTAGGTATACCAAGAAGCTCATGACTTAACCCTATTTAATCATCAAGTCAAATTGGTTAAGTATTTGTTTATCTTAACCCTATCAGCTTATCGTCTTAGATTGGTTAAGCATAGATTATCTTAACCTCATCGGATTATCGAGTCGGATTGGTTAAGTATAGGTTAACTTAACCCCATCCACTAATCATATTAGAATGGTTAAGTATATTTAAACGGTCTTGTGACTTAACCCTATCAAGTTCTCACATTAGATTGGTTAAGTATGGTTGCTTAACCTCATCAAATCATCATGTATAATTGATTAAGTATAAGTTACTTAAACCCATTAAATTATCATGTTAAGTTGGTTAAGTATTGGTTACTTAACCACATTAAATTACCAAGTTTAGATTGGTTAAGTGTTTAACTTAACCCCATCGAATTACCGTGTTTAGATTAGTTAAGTATAGGTTACTTAACCCCATCGAATTACCGTGTTTAGATTAGTTTAGTCTAAATTACTTAACCCCCATCTAATTACCAAGTAGGAATAGTTAAGTGTAAATTACTTAACCCCATCTAATTACTAAGTCAGATTAGTTAAGCGTAAATTACTTAACCCCATCTAATTACCAAGTCGGATTAGTTAAGCATAAATTACTTAACCCCATCCCCTAATTGTCTTGTATGGTTAAGTGTCATTAGGAAATCAAGCCCGGTCCCACTTAACCTACCCATTCGTGTCATATCGGTTAAGTGTCATTAGTCAAATTTACTTAACCTTATCATGTGGCATTAATTTAATTAATGCACTCTCAACCTCTCACATTAGACCTTGTTGTGGTTACTAGTTAAGCCGGGCGGGTCCGGGTAGTTTTACACCACAACCTAGTCTAACCTCGGGTCTTAAGCGCGACATGACCAACTTCTCACATTGGATCCTATTGTTTGTAGCCACTAGTTAAGCCGGGCGGGTCCGGGTAGATTTATGCTACAAACTCAACCCAACCTCGAGTTGGCCACTTTCATGTTTGGTCTAGTGTCATATTACACTTACAACCCCCGTGTCAAGTTTCAAGTCCCATGTTTACCCCACATGTCATGTCCCCATTTAGATGTATCATGAGTGTCATATTTTCATGAAATCCCATATCAAATTTTCATGAGTGGCCCTCTTTTGATCCAAGAAACACATAGCTTAAACGGTGGAGATATTTTAGGGTAGGTTTTGGGTATTATAAAATTTAACGTACCTCGTTTCATAAAATTCCTTTCACCTACAGACTGAAATAAAGATACCGTTGTATTCAATAAGGTGCCCCGATCTCAGAAATATAAAAATATCAGTAGTTCAACTCATTTTGTGAAACCCCAAAATGTTGATTACAGGGTGCGAAATACTCCAAATAAAAAGTTGCTTATTTAATTAATTAAAAATTACAGTAAAATTCTAAAAATTAAATTATCACTACTTCCCAAAAGTACCTTGTCTAAATTCAAATCCGATCTTTAGTTATATCGAATAAACAGTTATGGTCGATAAACGATTCCATAGCGACTTTTTCTGAAATTTGATTTGGACATATCTCAAAATCTACAAGACGAAATCCTGATTTTCCTCTTCCACTAGAAAGATATACTCCACCAGCTCCACACGTTTCTTGTTTCACAGAAATCCGGCTTAAAACGAATCCTGTACATTCAGTTGAAGTTCGAATCGCCAATTTACGAACTGCAGCGCCACTTCGAGCTCGTTTATAATTATATTATAAATATACGTTCAACTGTCGACGATTGAATATATACGTTATTCAAATTCAATTCCAAACTGAATTAAATATCACAGATGATCTAGTTCACACCATATCGTCATTTTAGCCAATTCTGTTTAATTCAGAATTAAATATATTATTTAATTTATTATTTTAATTAAATATTCACCATTATTTAATTCAATGACCATTTAATCCTCTAAACCACCATTGATAAAATCAAATAAACTAATCATAATACCTCTGCCAATGCGGGTCATTACAAATTTGATGAATGATTTTGAAATGATATTTTTATCAAGTAAAGAAATGTATTCCCAATTTTGGACATGGAATGTTTTATAAAAATGTTTATAAAACTGAAAGGATTTCGAGGCCCAAAACCGATGATTTCTAAAATGATTTAGAAATGTATTATGGTTTTACATTGTGGTTCATCGCATATTCGATTAGTTGCTATTAGTGATGTATCTGTTTGGTGGCGGAGAATTTATTCTCTTGCTTAACACCCTTCTTTGTGACATACGAGCTCAAAGGTTATGTGGTTAATAGTGACTGATCATATGCGTGAGCTGCTGATGTATATTACTATATTATGAAAGTACTTGTGATTATTATGTTGTGAAATGATTTTCCCTACTTCGGGATATGAAATGATTTGGTATATGGCTAAAGATTTGGTAACCCGGTCTACTTAAAGTATGGGTGGGATCCAGTGCCTTAGGGTGAGTGGTCAGTGTGTAGCCTTCTCCATGTGTAGGAGGTGCATATATATATATATATATATATATATATATATATATATATATATATATATCGAGTTGCTTAGGTACGTGCCCTTTGCCTTGTCTGAGGGGAGCCCGATATTTGGTTGCATACTTGCTTGTATGCATTGTTATTGTTTTGGAATTCATATTTCCAAAGATTTGGTTTGAAATCCCGAAGTGAAATCTACTTTGATATAAAAGTTAGATATGTATTTCAAATGAATTGAAATAGAAATCGGGAAATAAAGCCCAAAGGAATAATTTCTGTAAATTGAAATGATTTGGAAAATCTAAGTGTAGTAATTAATCTAAATGGGTAGATTGGGATATTGCATGTTGATTGATGCATAGTAGATCCATATCTATATTACTGATTGTTGTTTATACACTGGCATCCATGGGGGTAAACCATTCTGCGTCAGCGGCGTGGTCCTGTGATTTGTCTAATTATTAAATAAGTTAATATTAACTGTAGAATTTCTTACACCAGTCCCATGACTGACCTGTAGTTTGTTTTTCCCTTGCAAACTCGGGTGCCCCTATTTTCCACATGGGCAGTCGAGTAGTTTTATTTTGCAGATATGTTTAGCAGAATTCTGGATCGAAGCGTAAAGATGTGTCCAGAGTATTGATAGTCTTCCGCTGTGTTGCTTTATTTATTTTCCGCTGTGCATTGTATTACATTTATTGTAAATAAATCTTCCGCTGTATTATTATATTTTGATATACTCTGATATTCTGTACTCTGATGTAACATTATTATGATGTTTATTAAAATTTTCAGTTGTTTGTTCTGATGTGTTGTATGCCCAGAGTTAGCGTATGCGGGATTCGAACGGTCTTGGTCGATTTAGCGATCGATTAGGTCCCAGTGAAATCCATATCATTGCAATGGGTTCTAATTGATTCTTTAAGTTTTCTTGGTTTCAGTTTTAAATTTTTGATTTTGTCACTAGATATGAAACTTTGTGATGCACCAGTGTCAAACAATACTGTAATAGGAATGTTCTTAATAGTAAGAGTACCTCTTAAAACATCGGGTTTACCTGCTCCTTCGGAAGAAGCTGGTGTAGCCACTCCATCGTACACATTTGCCACCTCAGATTTCTTCAGTAGGGGACAATTTCTGGTAAAGTGCCCCGTCTTGTGCCAGTTAAAGCACTCCTGAGTATTCCGAGGATTCTGACCGCGATTCTGACTAGGTCTAGACTCATTCCTCCTTGGTTTCTTTGGAACTCGGCAATCGTATTTAAAGTGCCCCATCTTTTGGCAATTAAAGCATCTTACCTTGGATTTGTCTCTTTTACTTCCTTGAGGCTTGGCGGTAGAAGAATTGCTCGCCTTTGGTTTCTTGTCAGCTTGCTTCCTTTTGTTATTATTCTGATTCTTTTCCCGATCTTGCTGCGAATTTCTGTCATTGTCCTCATATCGACAAGCCATCTCGATCACCTCATTAAATGGGAGCTTAATGTCTGCTGTGACTCTATTCAGATATTTCATGGAGAAGCCATTAATGAATCTTTTGTTTTTTTGGACTGGGTCCCGAATTAATTCTGGAGCATAGCGTGAGAGCATTCAAACTTCCGTACGTAATCTGAAACAGTCATATCTCCTTGCTGCAAGTTGGCAAATTGATTGTGGAGATGCTTTACTTCCTGCGGAGGAATAAACTTCTCGTTGAAGAGTTCCTTGAGTTTGGACCAAGTCATGTCGGCCTCATTATTTCCAATTGTGACAGTATCCCACCAATTTTCAGCCTCATCTTTCAATAGCCACGATGCCAAAAAGCGCTTGCGGTGGTCTTCTAATTCCAGGCCTTCAAATATCTTCTCGCAATTTTTGAGCCATGCCTGCGCTTCTATTATCTGTCTCTCGCCCGGTGAATGACACGCCCCCTAAATTCCTGAAATTCTTGGCAACCTTGTCCAGGTCAAAAGGCTATGGGGTGGAGGTGGTGGTGTTATAGCCTCAGGAGTGGGCTGCCCCTGAGCAGTGGGGTCTCATCTCTAACTGGTCCTCTCGCTCCACCTCTGCCCCAGGCTCTTGCTCTCGATCTAGTGCTCATTTTTAGTTAGTTTTGTACCATCAAGGAAAGAGTCAGACCAACAGAAATAATAATTTTAAAAAGGGGAGGTTAAAAGCAGAGACATATGGAAAGATGATAATGATGTAATGACTGATTAATATGTGCTATTCTGCAGTGCTCATTCTAGGACATTACTAATCCTATCTCTATTGAGTTACTCGCCTTAGAGTACTATTGATTCTATCTAGACGAATTGTTTTAATTATGTTATACTCCGGTGCTAAGGTTAACCTTTAGCTCTGATACCAACTATGATAAACATAAACTTCCGTAATACGAAGGCAATGATAATCATTGGAATATAACATAATTACAACAATAGAAGATCTCATATAACATCATAACACATAAATCATTGCAGCAGAAATAGAAATGTCATCACCATCACAACATCAGAACATCAAAGTGACACAGTTATAGGATACAACATAGCAAATATCAAGTCTCAGCAAATAGAAACAAGTCTAAAACTCCATCAAATACATCATAGATAAAGGACCTCTAAATGTCTCAAAGCATAAATTAAAAAGATAAAAATGTTCTTCATCTTCCTTCCAAAAGCATACTCCCATCCAGAATAGGTCCATAATAACTTGAACCTGTCACTTGGTTGCCCGTGTGAAAAGAGGGCACCTGAGTTTGCAAAGTGAAACAAACTACGAGTCAGTCATGGGACTAGTATGAGAAATCTTTCCTAACTTATCTAACAATATGGCTAATTATAGAACCACACCGCTTACGCGGAACGGGTATACTCCATTGGATTGTGTAATAACCCGGAAATCCGAGCCAATTTAAAATTTTTATTTTGGCAATTTTAGAGAATTTTGAACATTTAAAATGATTTATTTTAAATAATAACGACGAGAAATTTATTTTGAATAGAATTAGAACGTATATATTTATTCGAATCGTCGTTAGAATATAAATAATTTATTTTAATTATATAACGAGCCTGAAAAGGCGCGGTAGTTTGAAAATTCGATTTCAAAGTTCAAATGAGTGTACAGGATTCAAAATAAACCGGATTTTAACGAAACCAAAAATATTTGAATCTATTTGAGAATACCTTTCCAACGAATCCGAAAAATTGAAATTTCATAGCGGGAATCAAAAGAAACATCCAGTTGAAAATTCAGAATAGTCATTATGGAATTCTGGCCCTTAAAAATGGAAATTTGGCAAACGACCTCGGTTTTCGACGAAACCACTTTTGTTGGATCCGTGATGTCTAGATATTGCTAGGTTTCAAAATTCGTAATTTTTCGAATCAATATGTGAGCGTGGCAAAGGAAAACGCGTTTGACCAGTTTTAGTTGATTTTAATCAACTGGAAAATGGCCATTTTTCAAACGGTCTCGAAATTTGACGAAATTGGTTTTGTTAGGACCGTATCGTCAATACGAAGCTAGAAAATATTTTTCGGGAATTTTTCTAGTTAGTATGCGACCCCGGTAAATTAGAATGTGCGTTCAAATTCAATATATAGACTTATATTTTGATTTCGACGAAAACTGATCGAAACGATCGAATCAGCTTACGATACATATCCCATTGTGTTCGGAATGGGGGTAATTAGCTATGGGCGACAGTTGTTGGGTTCGAAACCGAGTTCGAATGAAAAGTCAACCCTTATGGAAAAATAAAACAAAATAAATAAATATTATTATATATATTTCCTTATTCTCTCACTACTCCCCCCGTTCCTTTCAGATCCAACAAACAAGAAAAAAAGAGAACCCTAGTCCTATCACGTCGTCCCCCCATCCACTATCGCGCCACCGCGCGTCAGGCGCGGCCACCCCCTCCGATCTCCGCTTGCCGTCGCCCTCCTCTTCTTCCTCCCCCCTCGCGATTAGAAGCCGCGCCCAATAGCCCCAAACCCCGCGCCCCTCCTCTCCACGAAACCCGCGCTGGCCCCCAAACGCCCCACTGTCGCCAGCGACGCTCCAGCCCCCTATTCCTCCCAGAAACCACCGCTACCCCCTCTCCTACGACAGTGAACACCCCCTCCTATTTCGATGTAAGTTACCCTATTTATTTACTTTATTTTGTTTAATGAAAGTAGGTTTTTAAAACGAAAGAAAATATATCTGATTTTATTTACTTGTATAAAGTCTTGCTTTTTATATATATAAATAATGATTTTTATTTATTTAAAAGTCAGATTTTTATATAAAGGATTATATTTTTATGATGTAAAAAGATTATATTTTTACAATGTTAAAGACTATATTTTTAAGATGTAAAAGGTGAGATTTTTATAATTAGAAAAATATATTTTTTATGTTATAGAAAGGTTAAAAATATAATTTTTATATAAGTAGAAGATTAAAAATATGATTTTTATAAAGTAGAAGTAATAAAAATATGATTTTTATATAATGTAGATATTAAAAATTTGATTTTTATATTATAGGAATTATAAAAGTATGATTTTTATAATTTGAAGAGCGATAGGAAAATATTGTTTTTAGTTAGAGAAAAATATAATTTTTATCATGTGTATCCAATTAAATAAAAATTCGATCTTTATATAAGAAGTAGCGATGTAGAAATATAATTTTTATATAGAAAGAAGCGTTGCAAATATATATGAAGTAGAAATAAAAATATGATTTTTATTTATTGAAATGAAGTGATAAAAATATAATTTTTATTATGAACAGCGTAAAAAGATTGCATTGGAATTTCAAGCAGATCCAGACGGTTCAGCAGTTCAGAAGCAAAGCATGGCGGTGTGGAACCCTCTGTGAGAACTCCTCACTTTTAATTTAAATTTCTAGTTAAAAATATATACTACGATGCAGACGGTGTTTAGTAGCACCCGACACCCGTCGTCCATAGACCATGGACGGCTTGTACGTTTGTTTGTTTGATTTTGATGTGTAGTTGATTGTGTGATGTGGAATGAAATAAAAATATTTTTATAGTTAAAAATAGAATTTTTAACGTGTATATGAAATGAAATAAATTAATATAAACAAATCGAACGATTTGTTTATATACACACATTTGACTGATATTGATTGGGACGATAAATTTTACACATTGCCCAACTGCACAAATAAAATCTGTGTTTGATTGTTTGAAATCCCACACGGGTATTGGGGTGATATATGACATACATTAATCCCAATAATTAGTTTTATGTCGATCGATTGATTGACAGACTGTCATAAGCGTTGAATATTTATATTTGATGCTTATACAGTGTAGAATGCACTTTGGATGATGGTTGATTATTTGTCGTTGTTGATATATACATGCGTTGTATGGAAATCCATAGAAATAAAATCTATGGTAATTGATTGGGCCTCATTCCAGTTTTGAAAGAGAAATATTTGAATAGAATATTTGAGAAGAAATATTTGAAATGAAATATTTGAAGAGAAATATTTGAATAGAATATTTGAGAAGAAATATTTGAAACGAAATATTTGAAGAGAAATATTTGAATAGAATATTTGAGACGAAATATTTGAAACGAAGTATTTGAAGAGAATATTTGAAATAGAAATATATAAAGCCGTGTTGATTAGATTGACGCCATTTTGACGTGAACGATATTTATATCGATTTTATTCATTTTTCAATGAATTGAAATTCGAATTAAATTGAAATGAATTGAAATTCGAATTAAATTTAAATGAATTGAAATTCGAAATAAATTGAAATGAATTGAAATTCGAATTAAATTGAAATGAATTGAAATTCGAATTAAATTGAAATTAAAATGAATTTATATTGAAAAATTCGATTTTGATTTGAATTTGAAAAGGAAGTTGAAATCGTTTTGAAAACGAATTTAAAACGATTTATAAAATACATTTTAAAAGGAAATTGACGAAATATATATAATATATGTTATATATAATAAATGGCCTGAATAGAACGCGCCGCGCCGCGGCAGTTCGCGAATTTCGACCATTGACTTCGAATGAATATTACGGGAGATCCGACCGTCGGATTCTCCTAAAACCGGAACCGTTGGGTTTGTATCGAAAAGAGCTTTCTAACGAATATTAGAAATTAGAAATCTAACGGTTGGATTTGGAATTATGTCCAAATCAAATTTGGAAAAGGTCGTTGTAAGTGCAGTTCGATGGCCGTTGATGGAAATCGACTGTACGTGCCTTGATAAAATTATTAAAAATTGTAATAATTTGTGTAAAATCATAAGAAATGATTTGTGAAGAATTAGGACGAAAATTCCTAGATTTGAAAAGATAAAACTGGATTTTTATCAAGATGTACTAGTTTTGAACTAGAATTATAATTCTATTTATTTTTAAAATAAATAAAGTGAATTTGAAATGGTTTTAAAAGCAACCAGGATTTCCAATAATTGAATTGGAATGGATTTGAGTCGACATTGTATTTGGAATATTTCGATGTTGGATTTCGTGATTATACAGATATTGTTCTGGAAATTTGAAAGATATATTTATATTGTTATTTCCAATACGATATTTATTGGTTGTAGAATTTGATATTGAATATAAGCCGATATATTTTCTATTCAGAGCCTTGTATTTAATATCAAATGTGATTTGGGTTTGTCGTGAATGGTGTCTTCATTAACACTGTTCTTAAACCCAATTGAGAAAAAGATTAACTCTTTTTATTTGGATTTAATGAAGAGTACCAATTAAATGATATTTAATTCGAATTGAATTTGAATTGCTTCTTGGGTTTATCGTGAACGGTGTTTTAAATAACACTTGTTCTTTAACCCGATAATTAATGGAATGTGATTTTGGGTTGTCGTGAACGGTATCTTCAATAATACTTTCTTAGATCCAACTGAGTTAAGAAAATCAGAAACTAACTGGAGATTAGTTAAGTTGAATGGTTTCTTGGGTATTGATCTAATGTTGGTTTCGGCCTTCGGGGTTAATACATAGGGAATTGCTCACTTGCTATTTTACGGTTAAAAGCTGATAGAATGGAATGTGATTTTGGGTTTATCGTGAACCATGTTTTAAATGACACTGATTCTTTAACCTAGTTAAAGATTAAAACTAAGTGGAGTTTTAATGAATCTTTAATTAGATTGAAATGATCGAGAATGGAGTATCACCAGTTTTTCTCCAAGCGATAGTTAAATCTTTAATTAGATTTGAACGTGAAATGGTAATTGAATTTACCGATAACACCGTGGTGTTAGATATGAAGTATTACCAGTTTTACTTCATGGGATGAATAGGTTGGGATTGGGAAATTAAAATAAATGATTACTTCGGTGTGGTTCGCTAATCACGAATAGTTTGAAGTTATATACAAAGGAGGATTAAAGAATCAATTTAAAGGAATTTATCTTTGATAAAATTAATGGGAACCTTTCCCTAAGAATGTGAAATTTAGAAACTAACTATAGGTTAGCTAAGCAGAATGGTTTCCTGGGTATTGATCTGATGTTGGTTTCGGCCTTCGGGGTTAATATTTGGAGAATTATTCTCTTGTTAATTTACGGTTAGTGACTGATGAATTGGAATGAGGCATATGTTGTGTTTGTGTAACACTTGTTTATTATATACGCGAGTTATTTGGAAAGACCGGGTTTATCCCATTCTAAATAACTGATACGACAATAAGTCGAAGGTGAAGACGGTGGTTGAAGACCGGATGTCTTCACGTCGTTTGGATAATTACTGATGATCTTGATTGGGCCATACACCCAAGAGGAGGGAATCAGTTAGTGATCGTCCAGACGTACTTGGAAATCGATGGATATGCGGGGTACTAGGAGCCTCCAGTTTCGTTCAAACCCATAACGAACTTGTAAATGGAATGTGTGTCTGACATTGGATATCATTCTGTGTGATTGATGGATATCGGTTGCATGGAGTGGTCGGCCTGTGTGGCATGCTAAGATGCAAATGATCAGGGCTTCTGTTGAAAAGCAAAGTCTTGTGGTTGATGATCAAAGCACGGCCTGTGTGGGATAGCTTTGTGTAGCGTTGATTCGCGAGCCTCACACCCCGGTTGTGAAACAGAAACGGGAGAGGACATCAGGGAGGGCATGCGTTTCCTTCTAGTAAGAAGTGGCGTCAGTGGTTTGACACACCCTGACGAGTTTGACTTATGTTGTTGTTGCAGTTGTGAGGCGTCTCGGCTATATCGGTGACTATGTGAAGCCGATGGAGTCATTTGTTGGCTCATTTACGCCCCAAAGGTCGGGGAAACGTAGCGTTCAGGCATTTTAATCCACATCGGTGGAGCGACCCTGATGATCCAAGGGCTCACCTATGTCTGGGTCCTGAGGCTCAGGCTAGACAGTCTCGAATCGGTTGAGGACTATCTTTTGCCTCGGTTCACAGATGGAAATCCAGCTTCCAATACGTGATTTTGTGGTTTTGATTGTAGATCCTAGTATTGGCGACATAGTAGCATGGGATGTTATGCCGCCTATGATTGATATTTTGAAAATGTTTTGGCACTATACACTTATTATAGTATCAAATGATTTGTTTTTAAACGTACTAAGCATGTTTGGCTATTATAAGGTAAAACCCTATCCTCCGGCTTGCGTTGCATTGTGTGATGGGACCTGGGTCTTATAATAGCTTCATTTTTCTTTATTTAGCATTGCGCTGTTGTTTTATGCACTGGTATTCTTGGGAGGAAACCCGTTCCGTGTTATACGGCGTGGTCCCTTGATTTACTGAACTTTAAAATCAAATTAATAACTGTTTTAGTTCTCCCACCAGTCACATGACTGACCTGGAGTTTATTGTTTTAACCTAAACTCTGGGTGCCCTTATTTTCCGCACGAGCAGCTAGTAGTTTTGGTTTTGCAGATTTATATTCACAGGATCCTGAATTACAGCTGGAACGGTACCCGGAAAGCTCTGTATCCGTGTATTACTTCTACCCGTGTATTATATTATTTTTCCGCTGCAGTAATGTATTGTAATATCTGATATTTAGTGAATGTGTAATATTCATTCATACTCTGTATATTCTTGTAATCTGATGAATTGTTGTAATTAATAATGAAATGTTCTTCTATCTGCGTTCTTTTGTGTGTTGTTCTCAAAGTATCCGCTCTTTCCTTACCGAGGAAGTTACGGGTTCTTACAGATTGCCAGTGCATAAGTTTAATAAATTTTTATTCAAAACAATGCTATGCTTTTTAGAAAAATGAAATCATTATAATACTCAAGTCCCATCACATAATGAATGCAAACTGGAGGATAAAGTTTTACCTTATAATTATCAAACATGCTTGATACGTAGAAAACAATATTTTAATATTATTATTAGTGTCTAATCAGTTTTATAATACTTCAAAGTAAATGTATCAATCCTAGATGACATAGTACTCCATCCTACTATGTCGCCATATATAGGTTTACAATCAAAACCGTAATGTCGTATTGGAAATTGGGTTTCCGTCATGATTCAAGCTAGGGACGATCTCCTTACCGATTCGAGACACTTTGGCAATGTCCCAGGATCACACCTACGGGCAACCCTTGGATCCTGCAGAGCCGGTCCACAAATACTTTAGTGGATTGGCAATTCCTGAACACACGCTTTCCGGTCCTATTGAACCTATAATTTGGTCACTATCGACCGATAAATCCGAGGTACCCCGTAATCCATCAACCACATAAGTAAAATGTCAGAGCTTGTAAAACCCTGATACCACTTCTAGCTAGAAAGAAACGTGTGCACTCCCTGCGTTCCCTTGTCCCGTTTCTGACCCTTACCGGGTATGAGGCTCGCGAGGTAACGCTATACACAAATCTATGCCGAAATAGGCTATGCTTTGATCATCAACCACAAGGCTCTTCTTTTCAACAAAAGCCTTGATCATTTGCATCTTAGCATGGCACATTGACAATCCATGCCATGCAATCGATAACTACCAATATATAACCTCTGAGCTCGTGCGTCCCAGAGAAGGGTGTTAAGCAAGAGAATAAATTATCAGCCACCAATCAGATATATATTAAACAGAAATCAATTTACATGGAATGAAATCCAATGTCAGACATACATCCATTTACAAGTACGTTCTGGGTCTGAACGAAACCGGAGACACCATATTCCTCGTCCCGTAGGTCCAATACGGAAGAGAGGTGCTCGCTTATCCGGACAATCAACAAGTACGTCCGGACAACTACCACTTTAACCCTTTATTGGGAGCTAACCAATGCCGAGCATCAGTAGTTATCCATTCGATGTGAAGATCGCCGGTCTTCAATCACCGTCTTCAATATCTTTGAATTAAATCATCGTATAATTATTTGAAATGAGATTGAACTCAGTCTTTTCAAATAATTCTCACATATATATAATTTAAAACCAATTCAGATCATTAATATTATTTAATAACAATTTATCGCTATTTTTATTTATATAAAAATAGTCCAATTTAATTTAACGACGCTTCGGGTCAATAGGCGACCCTAGCGCTGTTTTAATCAAAATTTGATTCACACATTTCTCAAAATCTAACTGTTGGATTTTAACAAAATTTATATCATTGGAAAGATCTTCCCAAAACGGTCTTAACGGTTCCAGTTTTGGGAAAATCCAATGGTCGGATCTTTCGGTATAATCATTTAAAGTTACGATTTCGAAACGCGAACTATCACGCGCTATTCGTTTAATTTTAATATATATATATATATATATATATATATAACTATATAAAAATATAAACTATTTGACGATTCCACTAACGTATTTAACACTCCAAATAAAAGAATGTTTTATTGGCATATCATATCTACAAGTTCATAATGTCAACTAAAATATATTTTATTTACATGACAATTGAGCTAATGACAAATAAAAAAGATAATTTTTATTTTTATTTCTATTTTTAGCTTTAACCAATAAAAAGGAATATTTTATTTGTATAAAGTTTCAATACATGTTTTGACAATAAAAATAATTCTTTAAGTTACAAAAAAATTCTAAAGTATGTATTGTCAATAAAAATGATATTTTAACTTTGCATATAAATTATAATATATGCATCGTCAATAAAATGTTATTTTAACTTTGTCTATAAATTCTAATATATACATCGTCAATAAAATGATATTTTTATTTTGCATATAAATTCTAATATATGCATTGTCAATAAAATGATATTTTAACTTTATATATAAATTCTAATATATGCATCGTCAATAAAACGTTATTTTAACTTTGCATATAAATTCTAATGTATGCATCGTCAATAAAATGATATTTTAACTTTGCATATAAATTCTAATATATGCATTGTCAATAAAATGGTATTTTAACTTTGCATATAAATTCTAATATATGCATTGTCAATAAAATGTTATTTTAACTTTGCATATAAATTCTAATATATGCATCATCAATAAAATGATATTTTAACTTTGCATATAAATTCTAATATATGCATCGTCAATAAAATGTTATTTTAACTTTGCATATAAATTCTAATATATGCATCGTCAATAAAATGTTATTTTAACTTTGCATATAAATTCTTATATTTGCATCATCAATAAAATGAAATTTAACTTTGCATATAAATTCTAATATATGCACCGTCAATAAAATGTTATTTTAACTTTGCATTTAAATTCTAATATATGCATCGTCAATAAAATGTTATTTTAACTTTGCATATAAATTCTAATATATGCATCGTCAATAAAATGTTATTTTCATTTTTTTTGAAAATTCCCTTTTTCCTAGTTACATTACATTAAAATGTGAATTTTTAATGTAGACATGTTTTTATTTTAAAACACAAACATTTCTCTATTTCCTTACATTGCATTAAAAATGTGATTTTTTAATGTAGACATGTTTTTATTTTAAAACATGAACATTTCTCTGTTTTCTTACATTACATTACAATGTGAATTATTAATGTAGACATGTTTTTTTTTAAAAAAGAAACATGAACATTTTTCTATTTCACATTACATTAAAATGTGAATTTTTAATGTAGACATGTTTTTTTTAATTTTAAAACATGAACATTTTTCTATTTTCTCACATTACATTAAAATGTGAATTTTTAATGTAGACATGTTTTTTATTTATTTTAAAACATGAACATTTCTCTATTTTCTTACATTACATTAAAATGTGAATTTTTAATGTAAACATGTTTTTTTATTTTAAAACATGAACATTTCTCTATTTTCTTATATTTTAAAACATGAACATTTCTCTATTTCTTATTTCAATTTAATAAAATGATAAAAAGGGTTCTTTTCATTTTTGTTGAACATTCTAATTCAACAAAATGATACAAATGGTTCTTTTCATTTTTGTTGAAATTCTAATTCATCAAAATGATAAAATTGGTTATTTTCATTTTTTTTGAAAATTCTAATTCAAAAAAATGACAAAAATGGTTCTTTTCATTTCTGTTCTCAACTAAACCATTAAAAAAAGTGATTATTTTTGTTTAAACTAAACTATGAAATAAAAGCGATAATTTTGTTTAAACTAAACTATGAAACAAAGGCGACAATTTTGTTTAAACTAAACTATAAAACAAAGGTGATAATTTTGTTTAAACTAAACTATGAAACGAAGGTGATAATTTTATTTCAACTAAACTCTGGAACAAAGGTGATAATTTTGTTTTAACTAAACTATGAAACAAAAGTGATAATTTTGTTTCAACTAAACTATGAAACAAAGGTGATAATTTCGGTTAACCAAACTATTGATCAAAAGTGACAATTTTGGTTTTAACTAAACCATTAAACAAAAGTGACAATAAAATGTATTCTTTTTATTATAATCTTTTTATTATAACAAAAGCAAATTTTTGACAAAAACCATGTTTCATGTTAACAATAAAAGTGAATGTTTTTATTGTAAATCTAAATTTGACAAAACGTTGTTTCATGTTAACAATAAAAATGAATATTTTTATTGTAAATCTAAATTTGCCAGAACATGTTTCATTTTAAAAATAAAAATAAATATTTTTATTGTAAATCTAAATTTGGCAAACCAAGTTTCATGTTAACAATAAAAATGAATATTTTTATTGTAAATCTAAATTTGGCAAATCATATTTCATGTTAATAATAAAAATGAATATTTTTATTGTAAATCTAAATTTGGTAAAACATGTTTCATGTTTGTAAATAAAAGATGAAACTTTTATTGTAAAATCAAATCAATATTCATAGATCTGAAATAAAAATAAATTTTTTATTTCAAATCGAGATCTAACAATAAACTATAGATTCAAATAAAAGAAAGAATTTCTATTGTAGAACAAGATCTATTAAAAATGAGCATCACAATCAACAATCAACATTCAACAAATTCAAATTCCAAGCAATACATATTTGATTTTAGTAACATAACTACATGGATTCTGAATAGCGAGGAATAATTAAAATTTTAATTATAAAAATAGAAATCTCATAGTCGGTTTTTAATTTTGAATAATTCAGAATCGAATCTTGTCCAAAATTTGATCTGCTCTGAATCTGTTCTAACCGTTCCAGAAGTGTAGATCTCGGACTCACGATCGTAATGGGTCTGAAATTATTCAATTCCAAGTTCGTATGCATCAGTTACGAATTTATTAAGATAAATAACATTTTGAATTAATTAATTAATTAATTTAGAAAAATACCCTTCTTCTACCTTCAGGATTGAGGCCGACGTATAAACCCAATTTGTTTGATCCTAGGGTTGGAGTTTTCGACCAAATCAATGAGCTTCATGACAATCGGAGATCACCACGCCGGAGAGGGGAGCGACGCGCACCAGGGGGGCCACCACCGTCAAGTGCGATCGTGGCTAGGGTGGATGGTGGCAGTTCAAATGGCGCGGGTTCGAGGTGCTAGTTCGTCGCAAATACACAGTGGTTTCAGATCAACCCCGCATAGAATTGAAGAGTGAATCAATCTCTACAATAAACTCAAAAGGGGCAGGAAGTTTTATAGAGCGGACTGGGAGAAATTAGTGAAAGGAGAAGAGAGTGTTTCTAGACATTGGTATCAGGGGGGCGCCGGCTACTACTAATGGGAATTAGGGTTTGGAAATTAGATATTTATAATATAATAATAATATATTCTCTTAATTTTTGGTCTTAGCCCATTAATTCTTAACAGCTCCAATTTTGGCCAGACAAAAGTTGTTTCTACCCAATTGCCCCTGTTTCGGACATAATGGGCTAGGTCCCGTCAGCCCAAACGATCGTCTTCAGCCTGTTTTCTTTAATTTAAAATTTAAATCCTTTATTTATTTAATTCTATCGTACATTTAAATTTACCGAGGCCACATACGGACTTTGAAAATTCCCGAAAAATAAATCTAGCTATGTTTTGACGATACGGTCCTAACAAAATTAATTTCGTCGAATTTGGAGACCGTTTGGAAAAATGGCCTTTTTAACGGTCGACTAAATTCAACAGAAATTATTGAACGTAGTTTAATTTACCACGCTCACAAATTAATTCCAAAAATTCTGGAAAATTAAACTTAGCAATAATTTGACATTCCGGATCCGATAAAAATGGTTTCATCGAAAATGGAGGTCGTTTGTAAAATGACTATTTATACGGGCTATAAATTATGTTAAATTCCATAGCGACTATTCTAAATATTCAACTGGCCATAACTTTTTATTCCTGCTATGAAATTTCGATTTTTCGGATTCGTTGGAAAGATATTTTTAAACACATTCTAATGTTTCTTGTTTCACTAAAATCCGATTTTACTTTGAATCCTGTACATTCATTCAAAGTTCATATTCAAATTTTCAATCTGTCGTGCTATTTCTAACTCCTTTTAAAATTAAAATAAATATATGCGTTCTAACTTCGATTTAAATAAATTTTAAATCATTATTATTTAAAATAAATTATTTTAACTATTCAAAATTAATTGAAATCGCCAAAATAAAATTTTTAAATTGGTTCTGATTTTCCGGGTTGTTACAATACTCCTACAACAATATCGAAATTGTTATTTTACAAAATATTCTTAACTAATTGAATGTTTGCTAATTGCTGAGCAAACTAATGAGTTGCTTATTAAAATCTCTCCTCAAGGCCAATTGATTCAACTGCATTATCAGAAGTTAATGCTAATTTTGACAACTTCAGTAGAGATTATGGCAGAGGTAAAGAACATGGCTGTGGACGTGGATATAACTCCAACAGAGGTGGTTACGGTAGTTTAACTGATAACAAACTACTAATTGTAAATGGCAGCAAAAAAATGAGCCCAAAATGAATAACAAATCAGCTTCAAGAAATAAAAAGCATCTTGAGGAAGTTCGTTATCACAATCTAGACTTCCTCGATCCCCGTAGAGACGGAGGAGCCTGGATTTTGTTGAGAACATGGCACATCAGAACATAAATATGAGAACGTTTCATTGCTATTACAACAATTTATATCAGAGTACATGATATCAGAGTATGAAATAAATAATATTCAGCGGAAATATATTAGAGATTTAAATTACATTTAAATACATAAACATAATGTACAGTGGAAACATCAACAACCACAACTGAAAGAAATACACGGATACAAATCATTCCTAATATAGCTCCAGCTATAAACTAGGATCCTGCTAAATAGAAATCTGGTAAACCAAAACTACTAGCTGCCCATGTGGAAAATATGAGCACCCAGAGTTTAGGAGAAAACAATAAACTCCAGGTCAGTCATGGGACTGGTGTGAGAACTCAAAACAGTTATTAAACTTTTACTTTAAAATAGGGTACATCACAGGACCACGCTGTATGTCATGGAACGGTTTTACTCCCATGAATACTCTAAAATATAACAATTTATAAACAATGCAATACTTTTTGAAAAAAAATGAGGCTATTATAAGACTCATGTCCCATCACATTTTGCAACGCAAGCCGGAGGATAGAGTTTTTCCTTATAATAGCCAAATATGATTGGTACACTTTAAAACAAATCATTTTGATATTACTATAAGTGTGTAATGTCAAAAGCAACTTCAAATATAAACGTATCAATCAAAGACGACATAGGTACCATATATTATGTCGCCATACATAGGTTTACAACTAAAACCGAAAAGTCACGTGCTGGAAATTAGATTCCATCTATGAGTCGAGGCAAGGGATCTTCCCCACCGGTTTTGGGCCATCTCAAGCGGGATGCCCAGGACTCGGACGCTGGCGATCCCTTTGGATCTTCAGGGCGATCCTCCCTTACTTTTGAGGATTAGTTATTCCTGAACAATGTGTTTCTCGGTCCTATCAGACCTATCACTCGAGCCTTTTAGTCAGCTCTATATTCAAGGCGCCTCATAATCCATCATCCACATAAGTAAAAATATTTGGGCTCCATACCATGACACCAATTCTAGCTAGAAAGAAACGCATGCACTCCCTGTAGTCACTATCCCATTTTTGAATCATACCGGGGGTGTGAGGCTCGCGAATTAACGCTATACACAAAGTTATGCTACTTAAAGTCGTGCTTTGATCATCATCCACAAGGCCCTGCTTTTCAATTAAAGCCTTGATCATTTTCACTTAACATGCAGCATTGTCAATTCATGCCATACAACTGATTTCTATCAATATATAACCTCTAAGCTCATACGTCTCAGAGAAGGTTGTTAAGCAAGAGAATAAATTCTTCGCCACCAAATAGATACATATTTAATAGAAATCAATCAATACAGAACAAAATATAATGTCAGAAATAATCCATTACAAATTCGTTCTAGGTCTGAACGAAACTGAAGTCACCTTATTTCCTAGTCCCATATGTCCAATACAGGGGAGAGGCCCTCGCATATCCAGTCGATCTACATGTACGACTGGATGATCACCACTTATTACCTCGTCTTGGGAGTATATCCTAATCAAGACATCACTAATCATCCAAAAGATGTGAAGATCTCCAGTCTTCAACCACCGTCTTCATCGTCGACTTCTAGTCGTCGTAACAGTTATTCAGAATGGGCTAAACCCGTTCCTTCCGAATAACTTGCGTAATTTATAATCAAATGCCATAAAAAAACACATCGTACGCCCCATTCCAGTCCAGAATATTATTTTATTCAAATTTTCTTGGAAATCATTTCAAAAGATTTTTAATATCTTTTCACTACTTAAACCAAACTAAGGTTTTGTCAACTAGTCGGGATTAGTGAGCCTTACCGAAGTGAACATAATTTTATTATCCCGATCCCAACCTATTCTTCCCATGGAGAAAAACATGTGGTACCCCATATCTAACACCCATTGTGTTATTGGTAAAATTAATTACCATGTCACGTTTCAAATCTAATTAAAGATTTAACTATCACATGGAGTAAAACTAGTGATACTCCATATCTCGAATATTTCTTTAATTCGGTGAATTTAATTACTTTATTCACATTTCAGTCTAGTCAAGGATTCATTAAAACTCCAACTTGGTTTTAATCCCAAAATCATTACTTAATGATTATTCAAATTTAGGAAATAAATCCTGTCTTTACTTGGGTTAAAGAACAAATGTTATTTAAAACACAATTCACGATAAACCCAAAATCATCTTCCATTAAAATGGAACCTTCACGGAAGTCATAACATTATATGATTGATATAAATTTCCATATCAGACTAATACTGTAAGTGGAATAACGACAAGGCCCTTTAAATTCCATATATAGTAATGGTCTCCTTCACAAAAGCTCATTTCGATTACCACTAAATCGAGTTCCATTCATTTCCAATTTAATATATTAAACTGAAAAACTTTACTTTGGAAAATTTCTATTAATCTTACTTAAAAGATTATAAATTCCAAATCATAACTTCACAGTTAATTGGGTTTAAGAACTAATGTCATTTAAAACATCGTTCACAATGAACCCAAAATAAACTTTCATTTAATTCCAATTATATCCATTAATTGGAAAATCTCATTAAATCTTAGTGAAAAGATTTACTCTATTCTCAACTGGGTTTAAGAATAGTATATTATTAAAGATACCATTCACGACAAACCCAAAATCCAAATTGATATTAAATGCAAGGCTCAAAATAGAAATCACATCGAATTATACTCAATATCAAATTCTGAAACTAACAGATATCGTGTTGGGAATAACGATATCCATATCTTCCAAATTCCTCAACGATATCCGTATAATCAAGAAATCCACTATCAAAATATTCTAGAGATAATTAACCAATTGAATTAATATCCAATCCACTATTAATGAATTAATGCCACATGATAGGGTTAAGTCATGAACCGCTTGAATATACTTAACCAATTTGACACGATAATTTGATAGGGTTAAGTCATGAACCGCTTGAATATACTTAACCAATTTGACACGATGATTTGATAGGGTTAAGTCATGAACCGCTTGAATATACTTAACCAATTTGACACAATGATTTGATAGGGTTATGTCGTGAACCGCTTGAATATACTTAACCAATTTGACATGATAATTTGATAGGGTTAAGTCACGAACCGCTAGAATATACTTAACCAATTTGACACGATAATTTCATAGGGTTAAGTCATGAACCACTTGAATATACTTAACCAATTTGACATAATGATTTGATAGGGTTATGTCATGAACCGCTGGAATATACTTAACCAACTTGACACATGATTCGTAGGGCTAAGTCATGAACTTGAACGACAACACTTAGCCAATTTTAAATGACACGTAGGCAGGTTAAGTCTCGAATTTAAATGAAAACACTTAACCTACTAGACGGAAACCCTAGTTACACGGTCCTTTTCAGCAGTAATCCACTAGATGTATTACAGTACCCTGGAACTAGGCAGGGTGGGGCACGATACTGGGCTGATTGTAAGCGACCAGAACGACGGCTGAGTTGGTGCGCCATTGTAGGTTCCAGAGGACTATGGTTGTGCACGTATTCCGGAGTTGAAAAAGAAGGCATTGGGCACCGGTAGGTTTACACTGTGCGTGTTTGATTCGTGTCAGTGGTTGGCACTCTAGGGCTTGATACACCCTAGGGTGGACCTAGCACAGGTGACTACATTTCATGATTGGGCCGTATGACACAGACACATGAACGAGCTAGGACTTGTAGGGAGCCGATCGATTAATAGATCGTTACATGGAAAAAAGGGTGTTGTTCGTTAGGTTGCATAATCCCTAGTGGTCCTAGGTGGCGTAAACCCTAATCGAATCTAGGAATCGTTCAATAGGTAGCATAATCCCTAGTGGTCCTAGGTGGCATAAATCCTAGATAAACACGCCATAGTTCATGATAGGGAAACCTAGCCAGAACAAGGGTGGCAGTCCAAACGATTTCAAGAATGGTGGCACTACGTTGAAGTAGTATAGAAATACGTGATGAAACCCGTACGATATACGGCAAGGGACTGTACATATACATGGAAAGGATGATATAGGTTGGGGTACTAGTACAGTTGGTGTAGAGAATGTTAAACATGCGATGCAATATGTAGTTTAGCTGGTTTGCATAGTTTATCTGGTTAGCATAGTTTATCTTGTTACTGTAGTTTATCTGGTTAGCATAGTTTATCTTGTTACCGTAGTTTATCTGGTTAGTATAGTTTATCTTGTCATCTTAGTTTAACTTGCCTATCTTGTCATCATCCTTATGTTTACTTTCAATTTATACATGTCATGTTATTTTTACTTGTTTCTATGCTGAAAGTCACTAGGACTTACCAGTCTTTATGACTGACCCGTTTTCTTTTGCCTCTTTTTTCTTTCGTTTCCCCCCAGGTTCTTAGGGAGCAAAACACTACTACTTAGTTTGGACTTCTTTCAGCTTCAAGATCATCGTATATGGCTTGGACCTTTCTTGGCTATGGCTGCTTTACTGTTTTACTTGGGGAATGATTTATGACTATGGTTTTATGCTTCTTTACTATTGCAAGACAGATTTCGATGTAATGGATTTAATGGCATTTTGATGTAAAAGGCTTTAGACCTCATTAGATTTTAAAGAAATGAAGTTTGGTTTTCCTTACGCTGTTTTATATGTTCTATCTTGTTATATTTCTGTGTATGTTTAGCTAGATAATGCTCTACCAAAGCTAGTGCATTCCCTTTGTGAGTGACCCTAGCGGAGGTGGGGTATTACATTTTGTATCAGAGCAGAAGGTTACCGGACTAGGCAAAAGTTTTTAAAACCTTTTGAAATTATTTTCAAAACCATTTACAAAAGCATTTTTGTCAAGAAATTTTTTATTTTTAAAGGCTATTCCCCAACGGCCATTAGCATTTTCCTTTGTTTCTATGTTTGAATCCCTTTTTCCTTTCTTTCCTCCATCTGTAGTCACATTAGTTCCATCTGCGGCTAACCTTATTTCAAGCTTTGAAGGGTTGCCGTGCGATGGAGGTAGTTCTCGAGAGACCTGTTAACACGTTAAATAAGAGGGGATAAGGGTGGTTAAGGTGAATGAGACTCAGAACAAGAAGGTAGAAATGCTTCTGTAGGAAAGCCTAGTTTATCTTTATATCCTATCCGCACCCTTTTTGATTATGGTACATCGCATCCTTTTTACTTCTGCTTCGATAGTTGAGTCTCTGCACCTTAGTACTAGCGTAGTAGAGGATCCCATTTTTTTTCTTCTCAAATCCTGTTGGGAAATCATCTTATTTATTCATGACTTGTTTGGATTTGAGAATGGCTATGCTAAGCAATGATTACGTTTTTGGGCTACGGGTCGATTCTAGGGATGGAATGGTTATCCAGTACTGGTGCCATTCTTGAGTATGAAAAGAGGGTAGTTAGACTCTTGACTTGCCGTGGTAATACCCTCGAAGTCTAGTGTAACCCTGAGGATTCTGCCATGCTTAGTTACCTAGAACCTCTTGATACATTTGTTGATATCGAGTAGTGTTCGCCACTAAGGTGGATGGTTCATTTTGCTTAGGCTTGAGTTATAGGAAATAACCTTAGTAAGTACATTTGGCAACATGGCTGACTTCTGTTTATTTGCAAAGATAATTCTTCTGCGTAGAATACCCTATAGTGAGTAAACGAGATCCAGGATTCACTAGTGAATTTTGGAGAGCTTTCATGAAACCATGAGTACGCAGTTATGTTTGAGCCGAGTATACTAGAAGGGGGATAAGGGAAAGTGGGACGAGAGGCAACAGTGAAATGAGTTCCAACTCATATTCTGGAAACAAGAATTAAGAAGCTACGAAATTATGAAGTTAAAGGTGGACAAAGCACAATGGAGTTAATCTCAACGAAATGCGACTTAGAAGATTGAAGACTAGATACGCGCATCATATCTCTTTTTAAGAGTATATCCTTGATCCCTCTTTTCCGTAGAGCTTACTCGCATGCTATCTTTTATGTATATCCTCTCGGTCCCATTCTCAATCTTATTTTCGTTGCAAACCCCATAAGGAGTATGACTCATCTAGTTGTGATATATGTTGGGGATTGAAGGTGTCCGTTGGGTTTCCTAGAATCATATATATTGGTTTTGGGCTGGTGTTTAGGGGAGTTTTTTTTCCTGATCAGTATATGGGTGACGTAGATTTCTAGTTTTGACATTGTCTAATGGGCACAAAGTTTTTACTTGCTTCTATCTCCTCGATCCTATCTTGAGAACCTTAGGTAGAACCCTATGGATGTAAACATGTATTTGAAACATGTTATGGTTGATGTTTGCAAATGGTTGCAAGTGGTTTCTCGTGGTTGCATAACACACATTAGGCACTAGATCGGCTCAGTCACATTTTCATATTGCATATGCATGAGTGCTTATACTTGTACATGGATGGAAACTTGATATGATATCATTTGGATGTTTCATATGAATGAATGTTTGTGCACTCATGTAGAGATTATAAAGTATGTTACGAATTTGCATACATGTTGGACTCATTACACTAACATATTTTGCATTAAGGAGGTCTACTGAATCAGTAACCGCCTGATCTTTTGCATTAGATAAGTACATATACACACGCTTTCTGCATATATTCATACAGCATTAGAAATCTTTTAAGGACAATGGTTGCTTGTGAATGATGTTTGAGTAGATGAATGATTGGATGGTAGGATACATTCTTCCTAACTTAGAGATTTCGGGGATGAAATCCTTTAAGGAGGGGAGAATGTAACAACCTGTATTTTAATAACATGTTGAAACCATAAATCAAGGCAGAATTAAATTTTAAAATAAGAATCAAGGGAAACGGGTTGTGCCATTGCGTTCATCTCGAAATTCTACATGGAAACAATTCTGAGTTTTCGAAAAATGAACTTCGTATGAGGGAGATATGACCCTCCAAAGTTTCAGGAATTTTCAGAAACCAAAATAGCTCGAAATTCGAATTCGAAATTCGTATTCAAACCCAGAAGTGAGCTGGGCGGGAAATTTCCCGCCCAGGACCCAGGTCGACTGGGTGGTCGACCGGGTAGTCGACCCCCCCTTGACCAGGTCGACTGGGTAGTCGACCTAGGGGTCGACCTGCCCCGAATTTCCAGATCCAAGGCTGAGTTCATTTCTGCGTATCTAGACCGATTTCTGGACCAAATTCGTGACTCTAAACCTATATAAACAGCCCCTAGCCTCAATCTATCTACACCAGTTCTTTCTGTCCTTATGCTGCCTCTGAGAAAAACAAATAAATTAATTAAAGTAAAACACGAAGACTAATTCTTGAAGACTACAGGTAGGAATTGCATATTGGGGGCTTGCTTCTGCTATCAAATCAGAATCCGTCGAATCAACCAATCGACGACTAGTTTCTAGATTCAACTTCTGCATCTCAATTTCTTAGACCACAATCTGTAAGTTCTAGTTAATTTGAGATTTAAACTTGTTAAATTTAATATGGACATGGAATGAAACGAAATTGGACCTAAGCTTGATTATCTATTTAGATCCGTTCTTGTCTCTTCTTGAATCTATGATTTTGGGTTATTTCTTATCGATTGAATCATGCCCATTCATGTTATTGGACCTAGTTTATTATTCAAGCGCTAGATTGTAACATAAATTCTTGGATCTTGACTTGTGGAAATATTTCTATTTGGGGCCTATTCATGTTGTAAATCAAATTCTTTCATGTCTATAACCTTAATATGCCTATGACTGTGGACATAAGGTTTTGCCTATGCATATGACTATGGCGATGAACATAAGACTATGCCTATGCCTATGACTAAGAACATAAGACTATGCCTATGACTGTGAGCATAAGACTATGCCTATGCCTATAAGTAAGAACATAAGACTATGCCTATGACTATGACGAGGACAATTGTGGCTAATCACCTATGACTCTTGACTATGAGAATTATTACCTATGATTATGAACATAAGGCTATTATCTATGACCATGACTTTGAAACTATTACTGTTAATTGCCTATGACTATTTGCCTAGAACTATTTTTGATAATTATCCATGATTATTGTGATGAGTCGCTTATGATTCATAACTATGAGATTTCTACCTATGACTACTGGGGTTAATTGCCTAAGACTATTATCGTTGATTGTTCATGCCCATAATACCATAGTTGAAAACCATGTTGTGCACCGAATTGGCATTTTGTTGGATCGCATACCTAGGGTGTGACTTGCTTATTCGCTATTATGTACACCAAAACCATTGGATCCATTATCCTTGTATTTGGCTTGCTTTTGCATGCCTAATCTTTTATGTCAGTGTTTACCATGACTATCGCCTTATCTTACTGGATTTGAAATCCTATATGCCAGTGAAGTTGTAACCAATTATCTCAAGTTATGTCATGTTAGTCTTGTAACCCCTTTTATCGCTTTATGCTCGTCCCTCTTGCCTATCATAGTTTTGATGTTATTCCCTTTATTCTGAGATTTGGATTTATTGGTAGTATGGATCGATTCACGTTTACGTGCGATGGGAATACGATTTGGGTAGAATAGGCATAACATGAATTGGTTATGAACATGAATTATGAACTTGATAAAAAGGCAAAACTTGAAACATTAACGCTGTTATAACCTGAACCTGGATATGGACATGAAACTCGCCATGAAACTTGACACGAACTTGACATGAAACTTGAACATGGACATGACACTTAGAATGAACTTGAAAATGGCCAACTCGAGGTTGGGTTGAGTTTTCCAATGTAATTCTGCCCGGAACCGCCCGACAAATCCAGTTACTGCAAACAATAGGATCCAATATGGGTAGTTGGTCATATCGCACTTGAAAACCCGAGGTCAGACTGAGTTGTGGTGTAATTCTGCCTGGAACTGCCCGACATATCCAGTGACCACAACAACAGGTCTGATGTGAGAGGTTGGGGTGCATTAATGAATTAATGCCACATGATAGGGTTAAGTCATGAACCGCTTGAATATACTTAACCAATTTGACACGATAATTTGATAGGGTTAAGTCATGAACCGCTTGAATATACTTAACCAATTTGACACGATGATTTGATAGGGTTAAGTCATGAACCGCTTGAATATACTTAACCAATTTGACACAATGATTTGATAGGGTTAAGTCATGAACCGCTTGAATATACTTAACCAATTTGACACGATAATTTGATAGGGTTAAGTCATGAACCGCTAGAATATACGTAATCAATTTGAAACGATAATTTGATAGGGTTAATTCATGAACTACTTGAATATACTTGACCAATTTGACACAATGATTTGATAGGGTTAAGTCATGAACCGCTTGAATATACTTAACCAACTTGACACATGATTCATAGGGCTAAGTCATGAACTTGAACGACAACACTTAGCCAATTTGACATGACACGTAGGCAGGTTAAGTCTCGAATTTAAATGACAACACTTAACCTACTAGACGGAAACCCTAGTTACGTGGTCCTTTTCAGCAGTAATCCACTAGATGTATCACGGTACCCTGGAACTAGGCAGGGTGGGGCACGATTACTGGGCTGATTGTAAGCGACCAGAATGACGGCTGAGTTGGTGCGCCATTGTAGGTTCAGGCAGACTATGGTCGTGTACGTAGTGCGGAGTTGAAAAAGCAGGCATTGGGCACCGGTATGTTTACACTGTGCGTGCTTGATTCGTGTCGGTGGTTGGCACTCTAGGGCTTGATACACCCTAGGGTGGACCTAGCACAAGTGACTACATTTCGTGATTGGGCCGTTTGACAAAGACACATGAACGAGCTAGGACTTGTAGGGAGCCGATCGATTAATAGATCGTTACGTGGAAAAAAGGGTGTTGTTCGTTAGGTTGCATAATCCCTATTGGTCCTAGGTGGCATAAACCCTAATCAAATCTAGAAAACGTTTAATAGGTAGCATAATCCCTAGTGGTCCTAGGTGGCATAAAACTAGATGAACACGCGATAGTTCATGATAAGGAAACCTAGCCAGAACAAGGGTGGCAGTCCAAACGATTTCAAGAATGGTGGCACTACGTTGAAGTAGTATAGAAATATGTGATGAAACCTGTACGATATACGGTAAGGGACTGTACATATACATGGAAAGGATGATATAGGTTGGGGTACTAGTACAGTTGGTGCAGAGAATGTTAAACATGCGATGCTATACGTAGTTTATCTGGTTTGCATAGTTTATCTGGTTAGCTTAGTTTATCTTGTTACTGTAGTTTATCTGGTTAGCATAGTTTATCTTTTTACCGTAGTTTATCTGGTTAGTATAGTTTATCTTGTCATCTTAGTTTAACTTGCCTATCTTGTCATCATCCTTATGTTTCCTTTCAGTTTATACATGTCATGTTATCTTTACTAGTTTCTATGATGAAAGTCACTAGGACTTACCAGTCTTTATGACTGACCCGTTTTCTTTCGCCTCTTTTTTCTTCCGTTCCCCCCAGGTTCTCAGGGAGCAAAACACTACTACTTAGTTTGGACTTCTTTCTGCTTCAAGATCATCATATATGGCTTGGACCTTTCTTGGCTATGGCTGCTTTACTGTTTTACTTGGGGAATGATTTATGACTATGGTTTTATGCTTCTTTACTATTGCAAGACAGATTTCAATGTAATGGATTTAATGGCATTTTGATGTAAAAGGCTTTAGACCTTACTAGATTTTAAAGAAATGAAGTTTGGTTTTCCTTCCGCTGTTTTATATGTTCTGTCTTGTAATATTTCTGTGTATGTTTACCTAGATAATGCTCTACCAAAGCTAGTGCATTCCCTTTGTGAGTGACCCTAGCGGAGGTGGGGTATTACACTACTCACAGCTACTAGTGAAGAGAAATCTCATAGCAGACAATAGCACATGCAATTTGAAATCTCCAAAAAAAAAAATCTCTGCAAAATATCACAAAAGTTAAGAACAGATTGTGAGCAGTTAAAGAAAACCGTATACAACCAGAGAAAACAAAATCAAATGTACACAGAAAATCTCATGAATAGTCACCATTTTCATGCATATATAAATGAAAGCAAATCTTCAACAATACATAAAATCTCATGAACAAACCCCACCCAAGACTGATCTACCATACGACAAGATACGGGATAGAGATGGTACAATTCAAATCTTCAAATGAACAAATCAGTCCGACAACTTCTTGTGAACAGAAAGAATCTGAAATGAAAACATACAGAAAATCTTATATAAGAAAATCTTGATTTACCATACTTATATATATATATATATATATATATATATATCGGGTTCAAATCTGCAAATTGAATGGACAAATCGATAGCTTTAATATGAACAACAAATTACAAAATACAGTATGAATAGACAACACATATAGTTGTACCTATTCTACATAGGGACAGCTCGGTTTTTGGTACATATTGGAGCAGAAATAGGACTTGAAATCCAACATAAAGTCTCCACAATTCACTGTTAAATATCACACAAACCAAGTTCTACCATGAACAGTTTGTTCTCACAGCAAAGCTGAAATGAAACATCAAACACCTAAGAAACTATAAACTGCAAAACCTAACCTAACCTATGAATTTTCAAGATGATATTTATGTTGTTCTTATCCTGGTCGAACGCAAGTATAAATACAAGGTGAACAAAACCCAAACCAACTCAGTATCGAATGAAAAAAAAGGGAAAAAATCAATCAAAATAAAATAATTTTACAATTTGAAATAGGGCAAAAACTTATCTATATTCATATTGTATAATGACCCTGTCGAAACCGAAGTCTAAGGGATTTGAGAATTGGAAGACCACGTGTTATTGTGGAGCTGAGAGGTTACGGTTTGATCGACGAACGGTCTGAACGATGGAGCGCTGGCCGTTCGTTGGAAGAGAGAGAAGGAGAGATTGGGGAGGCGCGTCCTATTTGGATGAAGAAAAAAAGGAGAAAGGGGGACGGATCTGAGATGAGGAAGGCGATAGGTTTTTTTCTTTCTCTGATTTGTTGTGGCGGCGGACGGGTTGAAGAAAATGAGAGTGGATCTGATCGGTTTGGGGTATAAAGGGTTGGTGCGGGCCTGGTTTGCTTCGGGTTGGGCTGAACAGAAAAAGAAAGTAAGGCCCAAATTTTTTTTCCTCTCTTAAAAAGTTGATTTAATTCAAATATAAACTTAGAATATTTATTCTGAATGCATACGTGATCTGAACGCGACGAAACAAAAAGCATCAGGACCATAACGACGAATACTACGCGATGGATGGAAACTGAGCAGGGCAGTCAGCAGTTGGATTTTTCAAATAAATGAAACGTCGTCTAATTCAACTGAAAAAAGAAGATTTATCGACAAATCAAATTCAAGGTGAGTTAAACTCACTCAGTTTCCCTATTTATATTTTATATAAATGGGGTTTTTATTTTGTGTGCTCTGATTGCTGATGTTGACTGTTTGCTGGTATATTTAACTGATTAAATCGTTGTTTAATTTCGGTGAAATTCCAAATCGTTATTTTAACGATTGGATCCAACGGAGGTAACTCACCCTGTTGGTCACGTTTATTTATAAACGTGCTTAGTTGTTTGAATTGTTCTGTTATTTTGGTTGGTGTTAAATGGTTGTTATTTATTATCAGTTGAATGTGATCAATTTAATTGTTGACTATTGATTGAAAATTTCACATCTGTTTAATTTGAACCAATGGGTGATATTGGTTGGGTATTTGGCGGCAGTATATGGCCTGTGAAATCAATTGTTTTATAAATGTTGATTTACCATCAGACAAATCGACAGAGAGGAAGTTATAAAATTTATTTTATAACCAGATATAGATTTTGAATAAAAGGTTTGTTTAAAAGGGAAATAAATATTTATTATTAATTTATTTTATAGAGTTAAATCTGATGTTAATCAGATTTATATACAAAAGAATAGAAATTAACCAGACGATTAAAATTGGACAATGATTTTGTTTAGAACAATTAAATTGAATTATTTAAATTATTTAAATTATTTAAATTATTTAAAAAGGAAAAATCAATTTGAATCTGTTAATGAAATAATTATGTTTTATTAATTAGTTTGTTTGAATTAATCAAATAAAATAGTCTAATGGATATTGTTTTAATCGTAATAAAGTCTCAAAAAGAATTCACTATTTATAAAGGAATTAACTACTTTTACAGTAGTTAATGATTTAAGGTTAAATATAATTCTGGTTAATAGTAACTTGGGTAAATTTCTTTTAATTGGAATTCAATTAAAAAGAAAACGATACTTGAAACGGAATAAAGTTGAATGGTGAAAGGAGTTGTGAACGGGTTTATATTTAAAAACCCGAATTTTTATAACGAAGTTATAAAGGTATTCCAAGCGATTACAAGAGCTTGAAATAAATATTACTTAATTATTTGAATTAAATCAAAGGAAATTAAGATAAAAGGTTTATAATAAACCAGGGTTATGTAAAAGAGGTTTTAAGTATTCAAGCGTTAAGTTTAAAATTACGATACTCAAAATGGAATTCAGAGGAAGGGAAAATTGAAATAAGATTTCCAATGTGGGAAATGGTCAAATAAATTTGAAAGGTGATTGGAAAACGGGGAATTTGGCAAAGAAGTGGGTCGTAGGGTTGTATAACCAGAACCCATTTATAACGGAATTTTTTGAGACTGGAATAGAATATTGGTTTGATTACAACTTATATTTATCTAAGAGTAAGAACGTTGTTGATCAAGGTCTGAGAGGTAATTAAAATAACCCAACTTGATCAACATCAGGATTATCTGAAGATACTATTAGTTCGTGATCGTAGAAGTGGTTAGGGATAATTTACTATTAGTGAAATAATAATGCGATGTTGGTGAAAAATTTGGAAAATATACGAAGAAAAGGGAAATTAGAAAGAAGAAATGTAAAGTTGAGTTTTTATACAAATAAATATTTGATATTGTTTCAAGAATAGAATAAAAGAGATTACGTAACGTTGATTACAAATAATAAGTTATGTGGATTTTCCCAAGTTTAAATAATAAAGAATAATGTAACAAATGGTTTGAGAGGAGAGTTAAGTAGAAATTTAATGTGATTATAGGTTATTTCATTATGTATTAATATGAAATGGTTTGTGGAAACATTAGTGTATTAAGTAAGGATTCAAATATCGTATTTTTAAATCTTAAAAGAGTTAGAAGTTAATTAAACAGAATGAATCAGTTTGTTTTAATTTAAAAGGCAAGGTAATGCTGAATACAGGATCAGTGAACTTGGTGGATTGTCATAATTGAAGCACTGATTATTTTGATAGTTAAATCACCGACTATCAAACCTAACCATACGGTCATTGGTACGGAAAGACCGGGACCGAATTTATGTTCGAAAACCATTCCGACCAGCGATTACGTGAAAGAAGGTTATTAAAGATGGAGCAATTGAAGACTGTCGATCTTCATGAGTGGAAGAACTACTGATTTGAATTTCTCTGGTTTAGCGGTCGGAGATATTTCAACAGTGATTCTGTCGTGACTGAAATCTACGGATTGCAAGGAATTTTCGCTACTGATCTTTAGGGTGATTCCTGGGATGCAGTAGGAGGGTGCCTTCGGTTCATCCTATTCCTGGATGACTTGTATGGACGAATGCCTGACAGAGTATTTACAAAGGGTCACGTACGTTGATTTCTTCAAACGTATCATAGTTGGGTCGCTCCCGTCCAGGGTATTTTTATGGAATGTCAATTAGTGATATCCGGCGGATCTGACGATGTGGGATTCAAAGTTAACAGTGATGTGCTATCAGAAGAGGGAAATTCAAACCTCAAGCCTCATCAGCCGGGAAATTACAGAAACGGGCAGGCAGCATGGCTATGTAGGTCGCTCCCATTAGGGTGTATAATCACCTATCTAGAGAAAATCCATTTGTTCTTCAATCTATTTTCGATGCTGTCCCTTTTCGGGAAACGGTGGTTTGAGCCCAACCGTTGGTGATATACATTCGATACACTCAAGCAAAATGAGTGGTCGGTCATGTGTGGGCCGGGTTGCAAGACGTTCTTGTTGAACCCAGTGTATTTGCCTCTAGGGATACACGATCGATAGGGGGTCCCATACCTTGTCAGAGTTGGAATCCAATCTCCAATAAGCGCCCGCGGTTTTGATTGTATACTATATATGTGGAGCGTGAGATGCAAGCGTTCCACTAGATTGTTATTTACTTGTATTTAGACATTACTATAATATCAGAAAAGATATTGATTTCAAAACTGTCTTGGGTTATCGTAAGGTAAAAACCGTCCGTGTTTATGTGTGGATTTGGTCTTACGATTATTCTTTTCTTTTGAAAGATTTCGAACTTTAAAATCATGATTGGATGATTTAACCTTAATACTATGCGAGTTTATCTCACTCTGGTTCACCAGACTGACCCGGTGTTTTGTAAATGCTCGGGTTAGCCCGGTGTGTACAGGTTCAGGATATCGAATGCTGTGAAGAGACGGGCTGGAAGAGTTCAGACGTATGATATTCTATAGATACTATTCCGTTGTGTGTTGTATATAGGACAGATCATTATAACTGTCCAGATGAGTTGATGTACTCTGATATTGTAAGTTTTATTTAAAGCTCTTAGTAAAGGTTTATTTCTATATTATATTTTGTTCCGCTGCGATGTGAGACACCGTGTTGTGTTCTTCTGCTTCTTCTATTCTTATATTTCTTTCTCTCTTATCTCACCCTCTAACTTCTTTCTTTAAACGCTTTGGTGTTCTCAGTATTCTGGAGGATCAGCATGAGATTTGGTAATGTACTTATGTCGGTTTTCAGGGCCGAAAACCCTGGGTCGTTACAGTGGTATCAGAGCTATTGGTTGAGTAGTAACCTTGGCTCTGTGGCGTAACTCGATAGAGATAGGGTTAGTAACACCCTAGATTGAGTTTGAGTGTATATAAATGAGAGTGTATTTGTAAATTTTATATACAAATGTTTTGTATTGTGTTGTGGGTTTGTTCAAGTGTTGAAAAGCACTGAACTGGTAAAGGAACACAATATTATTTGTAAAAGGGGTAAATGAAATAATTTTACCCGAAATTTATTTTTGTATTAAAAGGAAATAATTTTCTCAAATTATTTAGATATGGTGTGTTGACTGATTTGAATGGAATTCAAAATTTGGTTAAAAATTTTGAATTGAAACTTAACTGGGTTAAGTGAAATCGAATTAAATCATTAATAAGGATATTGGAATTAAATCAAGAAATAACTTTGTAATTAAATAATGTTGATTTGAATTTGGAAATTTAATGATAATAATTAAATAAGAATCAATCGAATATCAACCGACGGATATTCAAATATGTTGAATTAAATTAAATAGAAATATTGAATGTAAATTCAGTGATTTGATTGAGTTTGTTGTGACTTGATTGTTGGTTGATTTTTGTGTGATTATTAGGTTGGTTAAATATATTTCATCCACGGGTTGATAAAGAATTAAATAAACCGAAAACCCAGAAAATAATGTAGTTGAAATAAAGCTACATATAAGTTGAAACTGAATGGTTCAGCTCTATATTTGAAAAAGGTTTGGTGGCACCAGTTAGATTTTGAAAGTCCATATAATTACACTAACCGATAAATGAAGTGTTATTTAAATATATTTTAAAGATTACTGGGATTTACAACATTTTCTTACCTTAGCAATTTCGAGGATGAAATTATTTTAAGGGGGAAAGAATGTAACATCCCGTGTTTTGTAGCCAAATATATTATTTATTTTATTATTTTAAAATACCATATTTGGAGTATTAATAGATTTTAATATTTAATTTCGTTATTTAAAACAAAATTTTAACGTTGACTTTATTTATAATAGAAGAAGAAAGAAAAAAAGAGAGGGAATTTCTCTATAATGAAATATCGTTTGAACCCGAAATTTTATTGTTTTGTACTGATTGGAATTTAACTGTTTGTTTTGATAAGTACAACGATATTAATTCATCATTAAATTTAGTTTATCAAATGAATTTATATTGTATTGACATGGTATATGATTTAAGAGTTACCAAACCTAAAGCTTGTGTAGAACGTACACTTTATATTTTCAAGGAAAAGAACATATACATATATTTTAGTCCGTACCAACGCTAGATAAAATGGCCAAGAACAAATTTTACAAATACAAGATCTAATGGAAAAAACAACTCACAGCTATAAATGCAGAAGCTATAAAACAATGAACTAACAACTAATGAAAATACACATTCAACTGCTAAAGACACAGTTGTACAACAGCTAAAACAGCCACATGAACAACTAGAGGAAAAACAGTAAATTGCACAGCTAAATAAACAATATATATATTTATTTCCATCAATCCAAAGTAGCTAATATATTCGTACCAACAGCTAAGTCGAACAGCTTATTTGTATATTTATATACTCCTATATCAAATCTTTTGCCATTATAACTTAAACACTAGCCAACTTATTGAAAACCTTAACATCAACATCATTATTTCGAGTATAAATTCTATATACAAACTTTGGCAAAATTCCACCATTTATATTGGATAACAGCTCTTGTAAGAGATAACTCGGGCTAGGCTATCCTTCTCTGTAGTCCGCAGACCCATCAGAGAAGACAACACAAGCCTGAGACACTCATCCCATCGACCCAGTATGTCCTCCCCCTCAACCTGTTCAAATCAATGACCCTACTCACAACTGCTAGTGAAGAGAAATCTCATAGCAGACAATAGCACATGCAATTTGACATCTCCAAAAAAAAAAGTCTCTACAAAATATCACAACAGTTATGAACGGATTGTGAACAGTTAAAGAAAACCGTATACAACCAGAGAAAACAAAATCAAATGTACACAGAAAATCTCATGAATAGTCACCATTTTCATACATATAGAAATGAAAGCAAATCTTCAATAATACAGAAAATCTCATGAACAAACCCCACCCAAGGCTGATCTACCATACGACAAGATACGGGATAGAGATGGTACAATTCAAATCTTCAAATGAACAAATCAGTCCGACAACTTCTTGTGAAAAGAAAGGATCTGAAATGAAAACATACAGAAAATCTTATATGAGAAAATCTTGATTTACCATACTTACATATATATCGGGTTCAAATCTGCAAATGGAATGGACAAATCAATAGCTTTAATATGAATAGCAAATTACAAAATACAGTATGAATAGACAGCACATATAGCTGTACCTAATCTACATAGGGACAGCTCAGTTTTTGGTACATATTGGAGCAGAAATAGGACTTGAAATCCAACATAAAGTCTCCACAATTCACTGTTAAATATCACACAAACCAAGTTCTATCGTGAACAGTTTGATCTCACAACAAAGCTGAAATGAAAGATCAAACACCTAAGAAACTATAAACTGCAAAACCTAACCTATGAATTTACAAGCGGATATTGATGTTGTTCTTATCCTAGTCGAACGCAAGTATAAATACACGGTGAACAAAACCCAAACCAACTCAGTATCGAATGAAAAAAAGGGGGAAAAATCAATCAACATAAAATAAATTTACAATTCGAAATGGGGCAAAAACTTATTTGTATTCATACTGTATAATGACCCTGTCGAAACCGAAGTCTAAGGGATTTGAGAATTGGAAGACCTCGTGTTGTTGTGGAGCTGAGAAGTTACGGTTTGATCGAAGGACGTTCTGAACGATGGAGCGCTGGCCGTTCGTTGGAAGACAGAGAAGGAGAGATTGGGGAGGCGCATCCGATTTGGTTGAAGAAAAAGGGGAGAAAGGGGGACGGATCTGAGATGAGGAAGGCAATAGGTTTTTTTTCTCTGATTTGTTGTGGCGGCAGACGGGTTGAAGAAAATGAGAGTGGATCTGATCGGTTTGGGGTATAAAGGGTTGGTGCAGGCTTGGTTTGCTACGGGTTGGGCTGAACAGAAAAAGAATGTAAGGCCCAAACTTTTTTCCTCTTTTAAAAAGTTGATTTTACTCAAATATAAACTTAGAATATTTATTCTGAATGCATACGTGATCAGAATGCGACGAAATAAAAAGCATCAGGACCATAACGACGAATACTACGCGATGGATGGAAACTGAGCAGGGCAGGCAGCAGTTGGATTTTTCAGATAAATGAAACGTCGTCTAATTCAACCGAAACAAGCAGATTTATCGACAAATCAAATTCAAGGTGATTTAAACTCACTCAGTTTCCCTATTTATATTTTATATAAATGGGGTTTTTATTTTGTGTGCTCTGATTGCTGATGTTGGCTGTTTGCTGGTATATTTAACTGATTAAATCGTTGTTTAATTTCGGTGAAATTCCAAATCGTTATTTTAACGATTGGATCCAACGGAGGCAACTCACCCTGTTGGTCACGTTTATTTATAAACGTGCTTAGTTGTTTGAATTGTTCTGTTATTTGGTTGGTGTTAAATGGTTGTTACTTATTATTAGTTGAATATGATCAATTTAATTGTTGACTATTGATTGAAAATTTCACATCTGTTTAATTTGAACCAATAGGTGATATTGGTTGGGTATTTGGCGGCAGTATATGGCCTGTGAAATCAATTATTTTATAAATGTTGATTTACCATTAGACAAATCGATAGAGAGGAAGTTATAAAATTTATTTTATTACCAGATATAGATTTTGAACAAAAGGTTTGTTTAAAAGGGAAATAAATATTTATTATTTATTATTAATTTATTTTATAGAGTTAAATCCGATGTTAATCAGATTTATATACAAAAGAATAGAAATTAAGCAGACTATTAAAATTGGACAATGGTTTTGTTTAGAACAATTAAATTGAATTATTTAAATTATTTAAATTATTAATTGATTTAAAAAGAAAAAATCAATTTGAATCCGTTAATGAAATAATTATGTTTTATTAATTAGTTTGTTTTAATTAATCAAATAAAATAGTCTAATGGATATTGTTTTAATCGTAATAAAGTCTCAAAAAGGAATTCACTATTTATAAAGGAATTAACTACTTTTACAGTAGTTAATGATTTAAGGTTAAATATAATTCTGGTTAATAGTAACTTGGGAAAATTTCTTTTAATTGGAATTCAATTAAAAAGAAAACGATACTTGAAAGGGAATCAAGTCGAATGGTGAAAGGAGTTGTGAACGGGTTTATATTTAAAAACCCGAATTTTTGTAACGAAGTTATAAAGGAATTCCAAGCGATTTCAAGAGCTTGAAATAAATATTACTTAATTATTTGAATTAAGTCAAAGGAAATTTAGATAAAAGGTTTATAATAAACCAGGGTTATGTAAAAGAGGTTTTAAGTATTTAAGCGTTAAGTTTACAATTACGATACTCAAAATGGAATTCAGAGGAAAGGAAAATTGAAATAAGATTTCCAATGTGGGAAATGGTCGAATAAATTTGAAAGGTGATTGGTAAATGGGGAATTTGGCAAAGAAGTGGGTCGTATGGTTGTATAACCAGAACCCATTTATAACGGAATTTGTTTGAGACTGGAATAGAATATTGGTTTGATTACAACTTATATTTATCTAAGAGTAAGAACATTGTTGATCAAGGTCTGAGAGGTAATTAAAATACCCCAACTTGAACAACATCAGGATTATCTGAAGATAGTATTAGTTGGTGATCGTAGAAGTGGTTAGGGATAATTTACTATTAGAGAAATAATAATGCGATGTTGGTGAAAAATTTGGAAAATATACGAAGAAAAGGGAAATTAGAAAGAAGAAATGTAAAGTTGAGTTTTTATACAAATAAATATTTGATATTGTTTCAAGAATAGAATAAAAGAGATTACGTAACGTTGATAACAAATAATAAGTTATGTGGATTTTCCCAAGTTTAAATAATAAAGAAAAATGTAGCAAATGGTTTGAGAGGAGAGTTAAGTAGAAATATAATGTGATTATAAGTTATTTCATTATGTATTAATATGAAATGGTTTGTGGAAACATTAGTGTATTAAGTAAGGATTCAAATATCGTATTTTTAAATCTTAAAAGAGTTGAAGTCAAGTATACAGAATGAATCAGTTTGTTTTAATTTAAAAGGCAAGGTAATGTTGAATACAGGATCAGTGAACTCGGTGGATTGTCATGATTGAAACACTGATTATTTTGATAGTTAAATCACCGACTATCAAACCTAACCATACGGTCATTGGTACGGAAAGACCGGGATCGAATTTATATTCGAAAACCATTCCGACCAGCAAATACGTGAAAGATGGTTATAAAAGATGGAGCAATTGAAGACCGTCAATCTTCATGAGCGGAAGAACTACTTATTTGAATTTCTCTGGTTTAGCGGCCGGAGATATTTCAACAGTGATTCTGTCATGAGTGAAATCTACGGATTGCAAGGACTTTTCGCTACTGATCTTTAGGGTGATTCCTGTGATGCAGTAGGAAGGTGCCTTCGGTTCATCCTGTTCCTGGATGACTTATATGGACGAATGTCTGACAGAGTATTTCCAAAGGGTCACGTACGTTGATATCTTCAAACGTATCATAGTTGGGTCGCTCCCGACCAGGGTATTTTTGTGGAATGTCAATTAGTGATATCCGGCGGATCTGACGATGTGGCATTCAAAATTAACAGCGATGTGCTATCAGAAGAGGGAAATTCAGACCTCAAGCCTCATCAGCCGGGAAATGACAGAAATCGGGCAGGCAACATGGCTATGTGGGTCGCTCCCATTAGGGTGTATAATCACATATCTAGAGAAAATCCATTTGTTCTTCAATCTATTTTCGATGCTGTCCCTTTTCGAGAAACGGTGGTTTGAGCCCAACCGTTGGTGATATACATTCGATACACTCAAGCAAAATGAGTGGTCGGTCATGTGTGGGCCGGGTTGCAAGACGTCCTTGTTGAACCCAGTGTATTTGCCTCTAGAGATACACGATCGAAAGGTGGTCCCATACCTTGTCAGAGTTGGAATCCAGTCTCCAATAAGCGCCCGCGGTTTTGATTGTATACTATATATGTGGAGTGTGAGATGCAAGCGTTCCACTAGATTGTTATTTACTTGTATTTAGACATTACTATAATATTAGAAAAGATATTAATTTCAAAACTGTCTTGGGTTATCGTAAGGTAAAAACCATCCGTGTTTATGTGTGGATTTGGTCTTACGATTATCCTTTTCTTTTGAAAGATTTCGAACTTTAAAATCATGATTGGATGATTTAACCTTAATACTGTGCGAGTTTATCTCACTCTGGTTCACCAGACTGACCCGGTGTTTTGTAAATGCTCGGGTTAGCTCGGAGTGTATAGGTTCAGGATATCGAATGCTGTGAAGAGACGGGCTGGAAGAGTTCAGACGTATGATATTATATAGATACTCTTCCGCTGTGTGTTGTATATAGGACAGATCATTATAACTGTCCAGATGAGTTGATGTACTCTGATATTGTAAGTTTTATTTAAAGCTCTCAGTAAAGGTTTATTTCTATATTATATTTTTTTCCGCTGCGATGTGTACTTCTACTTCTTTTATTCTAATATTTCTTTCTCTCTTATCTCACCCTCTAACTTCTTTCTTTAAACGCTCTGGTGTTCTGGAGGATCGGCATGAGATTTGGTAATGTACTTATGTCGGTTTTCAGGGCCGAAAACCCTGAGTCGTTACACTATTTTTACGTTCAACTACTCCATTTTGTTGAGGAGTTCTTGGAATTGAAAAATTGTGGGTTATTACCTTTTTATTACAATATTTTTCAAATTTTTCATTTTCTAATTCTCCGCCATGATCACTACGTATTATTTTAATTTTTAGTGATAATAAATTATGAATTCTTTTAGAAAATTTTTTAAACTGATCGAAAGCATCACTTTTATTTGTAAGAAACACAGTCTAAGTAAATCTAAAAAAGTCGTCAACTATTACATACACATATCTGTTATGATTTATTGATTGAACTTGTGATGGACCAAATAAAGCCATGTGTATTAACTCTGGTTTTGAAGTAGTAATTTCTTATTTTGATCTAAATGAACTCTTCTTTACTTTTCTAAATTGACAAGCGTCGCATAAGTCATTAACTTTAAATTTCATTTTGGGTAATCCTCTAACTGAATCTAATTTAGAAATCCTAGAGATGTGTTTGAAATTTGTATGACCAAATCTCTTATGCCAGATCCAGGGATCACTTGTATTAGCAATAAGACATAAATTATCGCTGGATAGTTTCATACTTAATATATAGATGTTTTTCTTTCTATCCCCTTCGAAAATAACTTTTGAATTCCTATCTTCTATGAAACATTTATTATTTTCAAAATTTATTTTACAACCTTTATCGCAAAGTTGACTTATACTTAGTAAATTGTGTTTTAAAATCCTAATTAATAAAACATCAGAAAAAGTAGGAGTCTCAGAATTACCGACATTGCCGATTCCTATGATGTATCATTTAGAATTTTCTCCGAAGTTCACCATTCCACCATCTTCATACTTTAGATTATTGAGCAATTCTGGATTTCTAATCATATGCCTCGAACAACCACTATCAAGTATCTGTTTATCCTTTTTCATTTCCACCAAATGCTTTCCAGAATTTGAATTTTCAACAGCCATGTAACACATCAGTTCGAGATTTGAGTTTCCAATAGTCACCTTTTCAGACTTTGAATTGCCAAGAGCCACTTTACCCATCTTTTCAACTTTTGAATTTTCAAAAATCATAGAACTCATCCTTTTCTGAATTGAACAATATTTCAGTAGATCACATGCTTCTTTAACATTATTATATGCAAACTCTTTTGACATTGATGCAACGCATGAATTGACACTAGTATTATCAGAGATTCCAAAATTTGCCATTTTACCAAAATTTTAAAAATCAGATTGTGAATTTTTTGAAAAACCTTGCTCTGATACTAATTGTTAGGGAATGCGGAATGGATTGTTAAGGCAAAACGAACACTAGAGGAGGGTGAATAGTGTTTGTGAGAATTTAAACAAAATCTAAAACTTATGTGAACTACAAGATGAATCAAACACCACAAACAAAATCACAGAAACAGATTCAAACAAAGATACAAAATAAACAGAAATAAAGATGCAGAATAGGAAAGAACACACCGGATTTTATACTGGTTCGGATCGCTCCTAAGTCCAGTCCCACACAACTCTGGATTGTGCAGAGTTTTGTTACTATATCAAAATGCAATTACAACCTCCTTGATTTCACGGCTACATGGGATACCACTGATTCCAACCTCCTTGATTTCACGACTAGAAGAGATACCACCGATTCTAACCTCTATGACTTTACGACTACAAGGGATACCACCGATTCCTCTTTTACTCAACCCAGGCAATTACAAACAACCCTATAACTCTTCAATAACACTTGATTCAGAGAGAGATGAGAAAAGAGTGTAGAGAGAAGAAGTTTGATCAAAATTGAATTGAATTCGGTAGAGTGTAAGTGTAGAAATCATAAAAATGATTAAGAATGATTATATAATGAAAGATGATAAAAGTGGAGAAGAAGATATGTTTAAAAATTCGGTTTTAATCTCTTTTTATAGAGTGTGAAAGGATGCAACGGTTCTGAATCATTTCAAAGGTGAAAAGACACTTCCTTTCAAAATTGAAAAAGTGATAGTTATATGTTGACATGGTGTTTTTGGTATGTCGATATATCCTAGTGTAATTTTGTATTTTAAAGCATTTTTCAAGTGTTTTGATATTAATATAATTCTGGAAATTCTTAAGTAAGAATCTAGTGTTGCAAATTAATATTATACAGCAGAAAAACATACGAAAATATAAATTTAAACTATATAAATATATTTATAAAATTATAACATTATAAGGTTTTAAACTATAAATATATAAAGTATAATAATATAAAATTTAAGTTTGAAAAACAAAGAAGAATAAGAAAAGATAAAAATAAAATAGCGAGGGTTGAGGATAGAATTGAAAATCAAAATTTGAAAATTAGAATTTGAACTTGAACCTGGAGTTCTATTTAGAGTCTTACAAAATCTAGGCTCTATAACTATATTAATCTTGAACTCTTGAAATCTTGAATACTCATGAGTCTTGAAATTTCTCTGATCTTAGAATCTCTATTATCTTTAAAACTATACAGTCTTCAGTAAAATTTCCTGTATACAATTCCTGCCTATGTATATATATATATATATATATTCTATACAAATAGTGTTAGTATATATTTTATAATCAACGATAATTGAAATAAGGATGTTGTCATCAAAACTCCATTCTCTAACACACCGGTCGACGTTAAAAAAAATAAAACAACAGGAAAAATCAGATGTCTGGACCTATTTTCAAACGTCAAACCTAGTTCAGACGTCTGAAAATGGGTTTCAGACGTCTGAATTTGCTCTCTGGAAATCCCAGATACCAATTCAGACATCTGAAATAAATTTCAGAAATTTGACCTGCTTTGGGAATGTTTTTCAAGAGGATAAACATCACATAATGGCTCCAGATCGATGTGTGTTTGCTCTAGACTATTGTGTAGGTTAAAAGAGCATTCCCTAACACACCAAAGCACACGTAAAAACTTCCATTCATGGGTTTACATAAGGATATTCATATAGATTAAATCAAAACTCATAAATTGGATAGTGTTAAAACAAAAAACAATCAACGGAACTACATGCACACAACACATAAGTGCCAATTGCACACTTTACAAGCATAAATGCTTAAGGCATAGATGCTGGTTCAGAAGAACTCACCTTTGATGGTTAGAAGCAGTGAATCAATCTTATAGCGAGCTAGAACAACTTCTCTTCGATAAAAACACTAGAATCAACAACCTATGATCATATGAACATATTTCCTAAGAATTAGTCATAGGAAATCTCATAAATCAAAGAGAAAACAAGCTAAAGAAGACGATGAGGAGTTACCAAATCTTTTCCTTGGATTTGCACACGATATGGACCTGAATTGGATTCCTAAGATTAAGCTTAGGCTTAATGAATTTTAATTTCCCATTCCCATCCTCCATTTCTATTTTTACTTAAGTGTTTTGAGTGAATGAAGAGGAAAGGGCCGATGGAGCTCTTAAGTGAGTGGGCTAGTTTTAGCCAACCAAGAGCCAACTAAGGTGCCGAATGTACAAAGCTCGGAATATATCGAAGTTTATACTTTTAGAACATGTAAAAGGACATTTTAAACCCAATGAAAGGGGTTTCATTGACAATGGAGGTCGTTTGCAAAATGGCCATTTTTAAGGGCTATAATATATATATATATATATATATATATATATATATATATATATTTCATAACGACTATTCTAAATTTCTATTTAGACATAACTTAAAATTTATTAAGTGAAATCTCAATTTCTCACATTCATTAGAAAATTACAGTTCAAAATATTCCGATCTTTCTTGTTTTATCAAATTCTGATTTATATTGAATTCTATACATTCATTCATAGTCTAAATCAAATTTTCAAGCTACTGCGCTATTTCGAGTTCATTTTTAATTAATTTTTAAATTTATGCGTTCTAACTTCGATTTTAATAAATCATAGGTCATTTATTCTCAAAATAACTCTTTTAAAATATTAACACTACAACAAAAAACACTTTTCGCAACAAGCGATATCTGTAGCAGTAGACCTATTGCAACAGGCCTGCGCCCGTTGGTATAACCGAAGTTGCTAAAAGTCTGCAACATTTTCTGCCTGTTGCAATAAGACGTTGCAGTATACTTTTTTGCAACAGGCTTTTGCTGTTGCAACAGACCATTTTGCAACAGTATATCCCCGTTGCAATAGATTCATAAATCTGTAAAAAAAAATATTATCGCTTATAGATATTACATATTAAATGTATTTATTTTAGTAATAGTGTATATTACAGAATGAAATAAACAAACAAAATTTTTATTTTAACAAAGTTTTAATAGTACAAACAATTACAATAAAAATTTCTACAATTTTCATATACTATTCATGTATAACAATTTCTTCACTCACACAACTACACATTTTTTTCAAATAGAGTAGTTTCTACTCATATTTCTACTCTATCATACTATACTATAACAAGAGAATAAAAAGCTGCACATGAAAACAAAGGCTTGGCTCATGTAATCCTAGAATCATCTTAAAAAAAGTTGCACATGAAAACAAAGGCTGGTTCGCCAACCACCTTCATCTTTCTTGTTATCATTTGAACTTCCCCACGCACCAATATTACTTGAACTTCCCCAATCACCGCCACCACTGCTTAAACCATTTCCTCCATTATCATCATCATTTTTAGAACCAAACTCATCTCTACCACGACCTCTTCCTCGACCCCTTTCACGACCACGACATCGACCTTGGTTATCCCCATCATCATTGTTTCCGTTGTCAGACCTTCCACCTGTTGAGTGTAGAATCATAAATTGTTGAGCAAAACACAAACATGAACAATGAATTGCCAAAAGTTACCACAATATCTTAAAAAGTGCTAGCAATGACCATGCACAAGGTATATGTGCTTTAGACCAGCCAAGTATTTATAAAATTAAATTAGTCAGATCTCTTATTGAACAAATGAATACCATGTAGATTTGGACATATGAACAAGTTTGTTTCAAAATGGTTGTTTACATATAGGAGGCATATAATTAACTTACCAGTACCACCACCCCATCCAGAATTTCCAAAGCCAGAATCTGAACCAACTCCACCCCATCCACCACCGTCACCAGCACCACCACTTCCCCAACCATCTGTACCACTGCCTCCTAAACCACTACCTCCATCATTGTTGTTATTGCCTTCCCATCCACCACCATTACCATCGTCGTTCCTACTAGAACCAAAATCGGAATCACCACGCCCGTGGCCTCTTCTTTGGCCTCTTCCATGACCACGACCTCTACTATCACCATCATAATTGTTACTATAATATGATCTATTACCTATTTGAAAAGCTAAAGAAAGTACATTATAATATGGTAAAAGCATATTTGCGCTGTTCAGTGACTTTCATCAGTCATTAACCGTGGCCCTGAAATTACTAACTGATTAATTAATCTATGTAATTCCTGATTACTTAGTGCCAATACTAATCGTCCATGTGTTCATTCAACAGAAATCAATATATCTGATGTAGACATGAAATTGCAGCAAACCAGTGTCACACAAAAGAAGCAACAATCTGCCAATAAGCATGTTACTTTGAAATCAAGATCAGAAAGAAGTATCGGGATTGGCAAAGTTTCAAAAACATTAGCAAAAGATTACTAAACTGCTAATAGAATCTTAGCATTAATTATTTCAAAGGATGTTGATCTAGGACATATGATCCAACTGTTTTAATTATACCTCGCTTAAAAAAGCAATTAAAAAGTAGTTCTGATTCTTCACCTGAAAGAAAATCGTAAAAGGGGTGTTGCTATAGTAGTTAGCAAGACAGTGATTCGACGCTTGTGAATCAAAATACATAACAAAATGGGCAAAGAAATTAAATCTTAGTATAATCTCCCAAGGCATTAGTTCATACGTCCAAATCTAAATATGTAAATTTAAATACATCATTAAATACCAAAATCATTAGTACATACGTCCAAATCTAAAAATGTAAATTTAAATACATAATTAAACACCAAAATCTGCATACATCCAAATCCGAGAATCTGTAGTGAATCTTACCAAAAATTGATACAAATTGCAGAATTGAGGTTTTGTCAGATAGGATTTAACTTGTTTTAGTAACATGCAAACCAAAGAAATATGTTTCTATTTCATTTGAAACCATGAATTTCATATAACAAAGGAACAACGGAAAATCATAGGTATTACAGAAATGAGGACGCACTCGCCTAAAGCATACATAGTGAAATTTTATAGGCTAAAAACAAATTTGCCAACTTAAACTCAAATTAGATCTTAGTAATTAAGCAAATCTAAATAGCACAACAAACTTATCAGTACACAGGCTCATCGTCTTGCCTATTATCAACCATACATCAGCTATAAATTAACATACATGTAAATTTAAGTAGCACTGCAAACTCATCAGTGCAGAATAAAGATAGAAGCAGATCATACAAACTAAAATGATAATTATAAAATTAGGAAACATAGAAAGAAACCTGTTGTTGCAATCGAGAGCCTATACTGATGATATCTGAACTTGAGGGAGAAGATGTGAATTTGTAGGGAGTATGAGAAGCAGTGGAAGGAACAAAAGATCGTTCAGATCTAGAACAAGTAAAAAGCGATATTTGATGCTGATTCATTTTACCAAGATAACTTTGTGAATCGCTTAATCAGTCTTCCGTGCAAACGTGTAATCGCTGTGGCCTAGAGCTGGAGCGATCGGGGATTAGGGTTTCCCCTATCGACGTGAGTTGGGCGCCTGCTAGGGTGGAACCGATGTCGGGGATCTGGTGGAGAAGGTCAGAGCGGAGCATGGGTCGGAGGTGTCAGGAATGGCGGTTGGAAGGTCGGAAGAGGGGATGAATTCTATTGCTACGTGAAACTTCTGGTCGCCATTTTTATGTCGGTTCTTTTGAGATTGTGTATCTTGAAGGTGCAGAAGTGGATTTGGAAATTTCGGTGGAACTAGAAATGGGTCTGGAATTGTGAAAGCGGGAAATGAAATTCTCATGGGAAAGGGGGAGCGAATATGTAGCTACAAGCCAAAAAATACATAGATTTGAAGTCCACAAAAGTTGGGTTGAACCGTAAAAATGTGTTATTATTTTGTGTAATCCAGAGTTGTAAATATTTTTGGTAAAATTAGTAAATAATATTATCAAATATAAATATCAATTTATAATATTTAAATTTTATTATAAATTCATAATAATATTAAATTGTAATCTTAATTATTATGTAATTATTAATGGCTAATTATTTAGTAATTATTATGAATATTTTATTAATTGATTAATATTATGAATAATTTATTAATTCTTTAAATTTGTTGTTAATTAGATTTATTTATTATTAAGTGTAGTTCATAATTGTTAAAATATAATTTATACAATATTAACAACTAACCGTGATAAATTAGTAAAATAATAATTCATATTAATTAATTATCATTACTTAAATACTAATTATATTATAACTAATATTACTTATTACTTCGTACTTTTTTAGTAACTATGCTTACCAAATGTTAATTATTAGTTAATTAGTAATTATTATTATTTGATTATCAGTTATAAATATCACTTTATAATACTTAAATTTTATTATTAATTATTAAATATTAATCTGAATTATCATATAATTACTAGTGGTTAATCATTTAATAGCAACTATTTAAAATTGATTAGTAAAAATTAATCATTAAATGCTGATACTAATTTTTAATAGTATGTTTTTTGCAACTGGCTTTACCAGTTGTAAAAAATAGAGTTATTGCAAGAGGCGAAAACAGTTGCTAAAGATATTTATTCGCAACTTGTTTGGAAGTGCAGTTGCAAATAATATGTTTGTTGCAACTGTTATGGAAGCACAGTTGCTAAAAGTATGCTTTTGCAACAGGAAGAGAAGCGCAATTGCTAAAAATATGGTTTTCGCAACAGGAGAAAAAGGCATGTTGTTAAATATCACCTATTGCAATTGCTATAATAGGTCTGTTGCTAAATGTTATTTACTGCAACTGTAATTTGTTGTTTGTTGCAAATATCTAGTTGCAATAGGGTATTTTTCTTGTAGTATAAATTTCTACAAAAATCAATTAAAAATTATTTTTAAATTGGTTCCAAAAATACGGGTTGTTACAATCTCCCCCACTTAAAATCTTTTCGGCCCCAAAAAGGAAGAAGGAACTGAAGGTCATTTACTTAATCAACTCAACCTTCGCTTGACTCAAGTTCTTCCACTTTTCAGTTTTTAAGAACTTTCTAATTTCTCAAAATTTGGATAACGCATTAAATTTTCTAAAAATTTCGCCATAACCTCCTTTGTACAGGTTAATCGGTATAACAACAAATGGCCTCAACCCGCTCTCTTATATCAAAAGAAAATCATAAAGCCGAGCGGTTAGCCAATCGACTTATAAAATCATCAAACCCAGTAAATACAGTAAATATGTACCTATTTGTCGGGCATACAATTTTATTCCTCTTCTTAGCCTCCACGCAATAACCTGTACAACATATATATACATGTACATATATCCAGTTCGAACTAGTTTTCAATTCAGTTCAATATGAAAATCGATTTGGCTAAATTTTAACTTTTCATTTTCACATTGGTTTTATTATTCCAATTTTTTTATTAGTCAAACTAATTATCATCCATCACAACTAGCAATCAATTAGTTAATCATCTTTACAAACATATATCTTTTATATATACCCAAAAATCACATTTCAATGCCAAATCATAACATAAACCCTAACTAAGTTTTCGGTTCTCACACCAATCAATCGGAAATATATAGATATCCCACTTTCGAAACTCGAACAAAAACACTGACGATGATATCTCAATCATCAGAATCATCTCCTGGAGACTAGAGTATGATTCTATATCTACCCAATATATTTGAGACTTCGAATATAAGTTCATGACGTATATATGAAAATTCTTCGTATACTCGATAACCCAAAATCAATATCAAATAAAATCCTCAAAATTTTGTAATAAGGTATAATTTTCAAATATAAATTCGTTTTTTATAAATAACACTCTTCAAACTCATTCTAGGGCATTACTAACACTATCCCTAATGAGTTACTCTTATAGGATATTACTAATCCCATCTTCGATGAACTCTTTCATTTGGTTCTAACTTGTCTTGCATCAGAGCTTTGTAAACCAAAGCTCTGATACCACCTATCACAATCTAGACTTCCCCGATTCCTAATGAGACGGGGGAGCCCGGATTGTGTTGAGAACACGATGCATTAGAACACAAACATGAGAAATTTCTTTGCTATTACAACAATTTACATCAGAGTATTAAATAAATAATATACAGCGGAAATATATCAGAGATTTAAATTACATTTAAATACATAAACATAATGTATAGTGGAAAACATCAACTACCACAACTGAAAGAAATACACGGATACAAAGATTTTAGAATATAGCTCTAGCTATAAACTAGGATCCTGCAAAATAGAAATTTGCAAAACCAAAACTACTAGCTGCCCGTGTGGAAAATATGGGCACCCAGAATTTAGGTGAAAGCAATAAACTCTAGGTCAGTCATGGGACTGGTGTGAGAACTCAAAATAGTTATTAAACTTTTACTTTAAAATATGGTACATCACGAGACCACGCTGTATGTCACGGAACGAGTTTACTCCTATGAATACTCTAAAATAAAATAATTTATAAACAACGCAATGCTTTTTGAAAAAATGAAGCTATTATAAGACTCAGGTCCCATCACACAATGAAATGCAAGTCGAAGAATAGAGTTTTACCTTATAATAGCCAAATATGCTTGGTATGCTTTAAGAAAAATCATTTTGATATTACTATAAGTGTATAGTGTCAAAAGAAACTTCAAATATAAATGTATCAATCATAGACGGCATATGTACCATAATTTATGTCGCCATACATAGGTTTACAACTAAAACCGAAAAGTCACGTATTGGAAATTGGATTCCATCTATGAGTCGAGGCAAAGGATCTTCCTCATCGGTTTCGGGCCACCTTTAGCGGAATGCCCAGGACTCGGACGCAGGCGAGCCCTTGGATCTTCAAGGCCGGTCCTCCCTTACTTTTGAGGATTAGTTATTCTTAAACAATTGGTTTCCTAGTCCTATCGGAACTATCACTCGAGCCTTTTAGTCAGCACTATATCCGAGGCCCTCATAATCCATCATCCATGTAAGTAAAATTGTATGGGCTCCATACCATGACACCACTTCTAGCTAGAAAGAAACGCATGCACTACAAGCAGTCACTATCCCGCTTTTGACTCATACCTGTGTGTGAGGCTCACGAATTAACGCTATACACAAAGCTATGCTACTTTAAGCCGTTATTTTATCATCATCCACAAGGCCCTGCTTTTCAACGAAAGCCTTAATCATTTGCATCTTAACATGCCACATTGTTAATTCATGTCATACAACTGATTTCTATCAATATATAACTTCTAAGCTCATACGTCTCAGAGAGGGGTGTTAAGCAAGAAAATAAATTCTTCACTATCAAACAGATACAAATTTAATAGAAATCAATCAATACAGAATGAAATACAATGTTAGACATAATCCATTTACAAGTTCGTTCTAGGTCTGAACGAAGCCGGAGTCACCTTAATTCCTCGTCCCATATGTCCAATATAGGGGAGAGGCCCTCCCATATCCGGTCGATCTCCAAGTATGTTTGGATGATCACCACTTATTACCTCGTCTTGGGTGTACATCCCAATCAAGACATCAGTAATCATCCAAACGATGTGAAGGTCTCCGGTCTTCAACCACCGTCTTCATCATTGACTTTTATTCGTCATAACAGTTATTCGGAATGGGTTAAAACCGGCCTTTCCGAATAACTTGCATAATTTTTAATCAAATGATGTAAAAAAACACATCATATGCCCCATTCCAATCCAAAATATTCATTTATTCAAATCTTCTTGGAAATCATTTCAAAATATTTTTAATATCTTTTCACCACTTAAACCAAATTAAGGTTTTGTCAACTAGTCGGGATTAGCGAGCCTTACCGAAGTGAACATAATTTTATTATCCCAATCCCAACCTATTCATCCCATGAAGCAAAACTGGTGTTACTCCATATCTGACACCCACTGTGTTATCGGTAAAATTAATTACCATTTCACGTTTCAAATCTAATTAAAGATTTAATTATCATATGGAGTAAAACTGGTGATACTCCATATCTCGAACATTTCTTGAATTCCATAAATTTAAATAATTTATTCATATTTCAGTCTAATCAAGGATTCTTCAAAACTCTAACTTGGTTTTAATTCCAAAAATCATTACTTAATGATTATTCAAATTTAGGAAATAAATCCTATCTTTACTTTGGTTAAAGAACCAATGTCATTTAAAGCACAATTCACGATAAACCCAAAATTATCTTCCATTAAAATGGAACCTTCACGGAAGTCATAACAGTATATGATTAATATAAATTTCCATATCAGACTAATACTATAAGTGGAATAATGACAAGGCCTTTTAAATTATATATATAGTAACGGTCCTCCTTCATATAAGCTCATTTCGATTATCACTAAATCGAGTTCCACTCAATTCCAATTTAATATATTAAATTGAAAAACTTTACTTTGTAAAATTTCTATTAATCTTACTTAAAAGATTATAAATTTCAAATCATAACTTCACCATTAATTGGGAATAAGAACTAATGTCATTTAAAACATCGTTCACGAAGAACCCAAAATCTGCTTTCATTTAATTCCAAGTATGTTCATTAATTGGAAAATCTCATTTAATCTTAGTGAAAAGATTTACGATGTTCTCACCTTGGTTAACAGTATTATTAAAGATACAATTCACAACAAAACCAAAATCCAATTTGATATTAAATACAAGGCTCAGAATAGAAATCATATCGACTTATACTCAATATCAAATTCTGAAACTAACAGATATCGTATTGGGAATAACGATATCTATATCTTCCAAATTCCTCAATGATATCCATATAATCACGGAATCCACTATCGAAATATTCCGGAGATTATTTCTGTTCAAATCCATTCCAATTCATACGTTGGAAATTCCCGATTGTATCAAAACTATTGTTCTAAAGTGCATATATATATATATATATATATAATATTTATATTCATCCTTGAAAACCGATTTCAGTCGTTTATCTCTAAGATTTCACACTCCACTTGTTCAGTCAATTTACAAGTTTTGCGTCCATCCAAATTCGGACATCAAAACCAAACTCCAACATTAACTGAATACTATATTAAAATATTCATTTTGTTCCGGATTGAAATAAGACCCAATTAACTAACATATAATTTTAGTTATATGGATTTCATACATTGCACGTATTCAACAATAGTGATAAACAACTATTAAACATTCAATTCACATCGAGAGTAAAATTTTCAACTGCATAAGCATTAAACAATTAAATAACGCTTATAATAGTCTGTCAATCAATCGGCTGACATACAACTAAACACAAGGGAGATGTGTGAAGTTATTATCATCCCCAGACCCGTGTGGGGTTTTCAATCAACATCCAATGATTATTATTTGCATAATTGGACGACGTGAAAAATTATCGTTCCAATACCCATGTGGGGTTTACATCACAATCCATATGAGCTTATCTAATATTAGGGAGATGGGTGGGTAAATTGCCATCCCAATCATTTATAATATAAACGAGGATCATTATAATACTAAGAAATATCAATAAATCTAAGCTGTTGAAATTCATGAATTAGGGCAACTGAGAAAACACTAGAAAAGAGCAAACGGGCCAAAACTCGTTCGGAGATAAGTCTGAATGTATATGTACTGTCAACCATGATCTCCACCGGTCGATAGTAAAAAAAATAAACAACAGGCAAAATTAGACGGCTGGACCAATTTTCGGATATCTGACCTGGTTCAAATGTCTAAAAACAGGTTTAGACATCTGAATTTGCTCTCTGGAAATCCTGAAGACCAATTCAGATGTCTAAAATAAATTTCAGACGTTTGACCTACTTTGGGGATGTTTTTCAAGAGGAGAAACATCACATATTGGCTCCGGATTGATGTGTGTTTGCTTTAGACTATTGTGTAGGTTAAAAAAACATTCCTTAACACACTAAAGCACACGTACAAACATCCATTCATGAGTTTATGTAAGGATATTCATATAGATTAAATCAAAACTCATAAATTGGAGAGTGTTAAAACAAAAACCAATCAACGCAACTACATGCACACAACACATAAGTGCCAATGGCACACTTTACAAGCATAAATGCTTGAGACATAGATGCGGGTTCATAATAAATCACAAAGAACTAACCTTTGATGGTTAGAAGCAGTGAATCAATCTAATAGCGAGCTAGAACAACATCTCTTCGATAAAAGCACTAGAATCAACAACCTATGATCATATGAACATATTTCCTAAGAATTAGGTCATATGATCATATGAACATATTTCCTAAGATCAAGCTAAGGCTTATGGAATTTTAATTTCCCATTCCCTTCCACCATTTCTATTTTTCTTAAGTGTTTTGAGTGAATGAAAAGGAGAGGGCTGATGGAGCCCCTAAGTGAGTGGGCTAGGATTAGCCAACCAAGACCCAACCGAGGTGCCGAATCTCTGAAGCTCGGAATATATCGAAGTTTATACTTTTCGAACATGTAAATGACATTTTAAACCCAACGGAAGTGGTTTCGCTGACAACAGAGGTTGTTTGCAAAATTGTCTTTTTTAAGGGTTATATAAAATATATATATATATATATATATATATATATATATATATGTGTGTGTGTGTGTGTGTGTGTGTGTGTGTATTCCATAGCGACTATTCTAAATTTCAATTTATACATCTTACAATTTATAATGTGAAATATCAATTTCTCACATTCGTTAGAAAATTACAGTTCAAAATATTCCAATCTTTCTTATTTTATCCAATTCTGATTTATATTGAATTCTATACATTCATTCAAAGTTTAAAATCAAATTTTCAAACTACCATGCCATTTCGAGTTCGTTTTTAATTAAATTTTAAATTTATATGTTCTAACATCAATTATAATAAATATTAAGTCATTTATTCTCAAAATAACTCTTATAAAATATTAAATTTCTATGAAAATCAATTAAAAATAAATTTTAAATTGGTTCAAAAAATTCGGGTTGTTACATTTGTTATAGATGTAGATGCTCTGATCATTGGTCATATATTTTTAGATCATAAAAAAAATAGTTGAGGAATACCAATAGTCGAGGAATATCGAGAAAAATATTACTGAGAAGTGGTCTAGTAGTACCGACTTGAAGTTAGATGATTTTTTCGAAGACTATGATTAAAAATTTCATTAGTGATAAAAAAATTAAATGCGATGATCAAATATATGATTGAATTGATCAATTAGTAGCCTAAAGCCTATTGTGCGGTTTTTGTTTTACTTAATTTGTTTGGCATATATTAATGGGTTAGTTTGAAACTTTTCATTTATCTATTTATTGGTTTGTTTTTATGAACTTGCTAAATAAATATGTGTTGTTAGATGTTTATAAGTAGTTTGTTTTTTGAAATCCTTCTTATCTTAACATTTATTTATGTTTACAACTTATTTTAGTGATTGACTAACTGTATTGTCTTTAATTCTAAAGATATGGACAATTAGTATTTAATTGATAACATATTCTTGTTAGATAGTGCAACTACTCATATGATTTTGAAAAATCTAAAGTTTAACTTATTATTATCAGAAAATATTTCAGCTAAAATTTATACCGTAGGTGGATCTGTTAATGTAATTGAAGGGTCTAGAAGAGCCCATACAGCACTACCAAATGATACGCATATATTCATTCAAAATGAACATATTCAAGCAATTTTAAAAGCGATCTGCTAAGTTTTAAAGATATAAGAATGAATAGTTATCATATTAAAACTATAAATGAAAACAATAAAGATTATCTTTATGTTAAATTAAAAGCCAGAAGCTTACTTTAGAGAAATTTCGTATAATTTCAAATGGATTGTACGTCGAAAAAATTGGCTTAATTGAATTCAATTCATAAATGTGAGCCAGAAGCTTATAAATACAAAGTCATTATTTTGTTGCATGATCGTTAGGATGATCCTGGATCAATTATGATGCGTAAAATTGCTAAAAACTCAAATGGGAATGATTTATCAAATAGATTGAGTTTACCTTTGATTACTTCTGTACCCTATACGCACAAAGAAAATTAATCGTTTGACCTTCATACAGTAAAATAACTTCTGAATCACCCATATTTTTGCAAAGAATTCATGGTAATATATGCAGCTCAATCCGTCCTGATTGTGGATCATTTAGATAATTCATGATATTTACTCTTGTATAAACTCATTGATCACATGTATGTTTTCTCTCTCTACCTAAAATGTAATATTTACCAAATTACTTACTCAGATAATCAAACTACGAGCACATTTCCTTGAACATCAGATTAAATCAATTCAATTAGATAATGCAGAAGAATTAACTTCTCAAGTATCTGAAGATTATTGTCTTGACATGGATTTGATGTTGAACATCTAGTTGCCCATTTCACACTCAAAATGGTCTAGCAGAATCATTAATTAAGCGTTTCCAACATATTGCAAGACCATCGCTTATGCAATCAAGGCTACTTGTTTCAGCTTAGGACATGTGATTTTTTCATGCATCAAAATTGATTAAAATTAGATCAATAGCTCATCACCAACTTTCACTATCATGACTTTTAACTGAATCCCAATAGAAAACATCACATCCACGAAAATTTGGTTGTACCCTGCATATGTCCATTGGTCCCCCATTTCGTACTAAAATGGGTCCTCAATGAGGATTGTGAATTTAGGTGGTATTTGATTCAACTTTGATGATTCATCATCTTGAAATTCTTACAAATGATTTTTTTACTGTAATACTTTTAAACCGTATATACGATGAGTCAATTTTACTGCATAAGTGGAAGGAAAGACCGTTTCAGAAGAACGACGTGAAATATCATGGAATTATCCATATATGTTTCATTTAAATCCATGTACCAAATAATGTCAATAAGAGGTACAACGAATTTTGCATATTTAGAATATTGCAAATCAAATGGCAGATGCATATCCTGCAAAAATAACTGAATCTCACATTCCAGCAGTAAATGTATGAGCAAAATTGAAACCATAGAAGGGCCAATAGCAACAAAAGAATATAAAGTAAGACAAAAACTTGGAAGACCGATACGTTCAAAAGACTTAGCGTTTTAAAAAAGAAAGTCCAACGAAAAATTATCAATTAATAAACCTCTTGAGCAAGATATAAATGATCAAATGGATAAATTAAATGAAAATCTCAATTCTCTTAAAATTGGTCAAGGAACTATTATCCTAGATGAAATAATAGAAACTTCCACAAATAAAATGGTACTTAATAGCATTGTGATCTCAATGCTTTATACAAATTATAGGGAAATGTGGGATTGGAATAAAATAATATTTGATGTTGTATTCTCACTCGTAGTAGCTACTAAAATAACTAAATGTCATGACTATAATGAGAATAATGATAATGATCCAACTAGTATAATTGAATGTCAAAAAAGATATGATTGGCCAAAATGGAAAGACGTTATTCAGGCTGAGCTATATTCATTTCAAAAGCATAACGTATTTGGACCAGTAGAGAAAATACCAGAAGATGTTAACAGTAGGATATAAATGGGTATTTATTAGAAAACAAAATGACAAAAATGAAGCAATGACATACAAGGAATGACTTGTTGCTCATGGGTTTCTGCAAAGATCGAGTTTTGACATTAAAAAAACATACTCTCCAGTTATGGATGTCATAACATTTCGATATTCGATAAGCCTTGTAGTTTCTAAGAAGCTTGATATAAGATTGACTGATGCTATTACAACTTATCTTTATGGTGAATTGGATACTGATATTCACACGAAAATCCCAAACGGGTATAAGTTGCTTGAAGCAGAATCAAAGTCAATGTACACATTAAAACTGAGACGACCACTATATAGTTTGAAATAATTTGGATGAATGTGGTGTATCAATCTTAAGCAATATTTGATAAAATCTAGATATAAAAACAATCACATATATTCATGTGTATTTATAAAGAAATCAGTAAACGAATTTGCTATTTTAGAAATATATATTGATGATATAAATTTGTTGGAACTCTTTAAGAGATTGATGAAACAATAAATTACCTGAAAAAGGAACCTGAAATTAAAGATCTTGGCAAAACTAAATGTTGTCTTCGTCTACAGATCGATCATAATACAAACGACATATTAATCCATCAATCAAATTATATTAGGAAAATCTGGAAGCATTTTCAAATGGATAAAACATTCACTTAGTACGTCTATGGTTGTCAGATCACTAGATATTAAAAGGTACCCTTAACGCCTAAAAGAAGAAGATGAAAATGCACCTAGTGCAGAAGTGCCATATCTTAGTTTAGTTAGTGCATTATTATATTTAGCCCAATGCATGAGTCTGGATATTACATTCTCATTCAATCTTTTGATACATTTCAGCACCAACTAAAAAACACTGGAATGGCGCAAAAGATGTCATGAGATATCTTCATGGAATGACAAATTTATGCTTGTTTTGTTCTAAAATAGGTAAAAATCTGATTCTACTTGGCTACACGATGCAAGTTTCCTTTTCGATCCACATAAAACACGATCACAAATTGGATATGTGTTTAGTAATAGCAATGCATCTATTTTGTGGTGATCTACGAAGAAAGCATTGGTAGCAACATCATCTAATCATTTTAAAATATTCGCACCATATGAAGCAAGTCAAGAATATATTTGTTTAAGATCATTAATTGAGCATATTCAAAATACGTGTCAATTCCCTTCAACTACAGAGTGATCAACTATTATTTATGAAGATAATGCAACTTTTAAAGCCCTGATTCAAGCAGGATATATTAAGGATGATAGAACAAAATACATTTCTCCTGAATTCTTCTTCACACATGAACTATAAAAAGACAATAAGATTGAGGTGAAGGAAATCCAATTTCAAGAAAATCCAACAAACCTATCCACAAAGGCACTTTTAAAATCAAAATTTCAGAAGATAGTTTATAAAATTGGTGTGCATCACCTACATCACCATCTTAATTGAATAATGCGTTATAAATTGGAGAAATCATACAAAATTGTGTTATAATATACTCTGTTTCTTCACTAATATTTTTCCTATTGAGTTTTTATTAGTAAGGTTTTCAATGAGATATTATCTTGATCTAGAAGTATCAAACCTCAATGTAACATTGTAAACATGTTAATTAAAAATGAAATAGAATTCTACTCTTTTTCTTATTTATGAATTTTCCCTCAAAGTTTTTAGTAAGAAGGTTTTTGATAAGACAATTCTTCTTATCATCATAACATACGCATATTCAAAGTGGAGTGTTATAGTATATTGGAATAATAAGAGTGAATGTGCTTGATGCAATAGACATCATTCTACTTTTCAAAACATGTAGAGTCTATAAATGGAGTATCATTTATATTATATTTATATCTGGACTGATAAAAAAAATTCTCTTCCTCATTTCTTTTGTTCTTCTTTTTGTTTTATAACATTATTTTTTTTTTACAATATATGATTTATTAAAATGAAATGGCAGTGCATAAATTGAAATAGATTTAAATTAAATTACAATATTAGTAAATACGGATAAAACGATATTGATGTGTCAATCGTGGTCATATATGTATGTCTTTCTTCTATGTATATATGCTGCTATAAAAAGTAAATTCTATACGTCTTCATAATCGAAATTTGTTTGTCAATTAGACATTCAGGAAGAAGAGAAAGATGAAAGAGAAGGAAATGATGAAAGAATGAAGAATGATGATTGTCTGCTGGAGAATATGGAGGGGTTAGGGATTGGAGTTAAGGAGAAAATAACCTTTGACATTCAACAACGCCAAGGACTTGATTTTCTCCAACCAATCGAACATGGCTTGTTGGCTAGTTGCATCATTGAGCATCCAATACATCTTCAACACAAACGACCTTTCAAATGATTGCTAATAGTATCTGTAGTGAATAAGGATAGTACTAAACAGATTAACTTGATTTGAAACTAATATGAAGTTGTTTGGTAGAACTTCCCCTTTTAATATTTCCAAAAGATAGTTTTTTCTTCTTAAACAAATCCAGTGCATGATAAGAGTGAATTGTAACAAGTTTTAACGAATAAGTGTAACTGTTAACATGGATTTTATGAAGTAGTAAAAATCTTAGATTATAATGTAACCATGGGTTGGAAATAAACTGCCTTTTGAACCTTTGAGTTTCTTCTACTATTACAGTAGAAATGGTATTACAACATATTATAGTAGAAATGATATTACAACATATTAAATAATTTATACTGAAGTTGGTTCATCCTCTAGCGTCTTTAGGTGGGCGCACTTCGTCTAGTGTAAATGGACTGAAAAGAACATTTAATTGTAACAAAAGAAAACTTATATTTCCACGTGCTACCAATCTCAAATACACACCTCCACACACACAACCTTCTTTAAGATATCTTGCGATGTGGGATTAATTACAAATTCAATATATGCACCCTCTCTAATAATGTGAGCAATACCTAACATATATTACCATATACATCTGGATCACATGCCACCACATATGCTTGGACACCCTTCCATTAATTTAACTTCAATAAAAAGGAAGATTGCACTGAGTATATCTCCTTCATCATAGGCTTCTGGGGTGCGATCATGGACAACTATTGTTGAGAATATGTAGCATAGAAGTTAGGATGATCATCATGGTAATTATTGAAATAGTTGTTTTAGAATCAATTTCTAGTCTTAGTTGAAGAAATAGTGAGAAAAAGATTACAATGATATGTACGTGGATGCTACATATTTGTAAGTGCTAATTGAAATTAATTTGCAGGTTCCTTGAGCTATCTCAATCAATGCCTCAATGATAACACATACTATATATGGAAAACAATAATATACCTAAAAAAGGTGAAATCTTGTAACAACTTTTCTATGCTAAGCTTGTGTAAAAACTAGGTTGATAAGAAAATATCTTCAAGTGATCAAAATCTGGCAACCGGTACATTAGAGGTGAAGCTGGACATGGTCAGAAGCAATGGCAGATCCAGAAGGGAGGGATTGAGGAAGAATGATGTTGTTATATGAAGATGTGCACGAGTATCTGTGTGCACGTGCATATTGTATTTGAAGATGTTAAAAACCCTAATCCGTTAATTGAAGAATCATGTAATATGTGGTTGTTTGTAAGCTGAACTAGCCATTATGTATACTGCTATACATAAGAAACTACTCTTGTAAAAGAAAGCATTGATTTGAATAAAAAATTACTCCAATTATTCTCTAAATTTCTGATGTTATCTCTTTCTTAATTTCTGTACTTCTAACCCTAATTCCTAATTCTATTTTTCCTTTAGTCCCCTTTCTTTTCTGGATTCCTTACCATAATTCTTCCTGATTGCCTTACTCCTATTATTAAACTAATATTCCACCTCTGTTCAACCCTCTTCCTCATCTAAACCCCTCTTCAACCTTATACTTCCCACCAGTAATTTTATCAAACACTTCCATAATTTCATCAAACACGTATGTTATGGCTATATCTGATGTGAGCCATAACAAATTAGTTTCAGAGCACTTGTCTGAACAAGCTTCGGACCCTCAAACGTAATACCATCATAATGCTTTCCTCACATCTCTACAAGATCAAGAGGAAGCTTGGGGGAAACAAGAAATCAATACCTCATCATTGGAAACAACAATCATGCGCCTAGATAGCAAACTTGATTGATTAATTAAGGATGTGCATACAAAGTATAAAGATCTTTTTAATGTCATGAATTTTATGGCACAAGACATGCAGCATATAAAGATTAATAGCACCAATGATCAATCAAATTCCTCAACCACCAGTTTACATGGTATTTTGGCTGCAAACCCTCAAACCAGATTGATAAACCCACCTCCAATTCAACAAAATTCCAGAAATAATCCCTCTGACTTACAATTTAGCTCCAATATTACATTTAATCCTAACCATCCATCAACCTCTCAAGAAAATCAGATCCAAACAAATTAAGAAATCACTTCATGGAATAAGAATTCCCCTTTCTCGAACCTTACACTAGACTTCCCCTCATATAATGGAGATCACATGGTTCAAGAGTAGCTTAATCAAGTAGAACAATTTTTCAGATTCCATCAAACTGAGGAGAGCCTATGGGTAGAGATCTCTTCCTTTTACCTCAAGAAAGATGCACTTAAATGGTATAGATGGTCTACCAGAAACATACAAGAACATGGAGACTGGATTACATTCAAAGAAGAAATTTTGACCAGATTCAACCCAGAAGAAATGGAAATGCCTTATGAAACATTGTCTAAACTCAAATAAGTGACTATAGTATCTGCCTACTTAACCAAAAAAAATTTTGATGCAAAAGGTAGTGAATCGCTAGATTCACGCCATCATTCACTAAACCTACTTAACCAAATTTGAAAGTCTACTTGCTACCATTGAAGCATTACCCCCACAGTTTCTGCTAGACAGAATTATAAGAGGTCTTAAAGAGGAAATAAGGTATGATGACTAACTTCTCTTCCTACTAATTTCAAAAAAGCAATTTCATTGGCTAAGATGTTTGAGAGAGTACGAAACTTAAGCAAGAAAAGCAAGAATACTAGTTCCCTCATAAAAGGAAACCCTACTCAATCAATCATCTATACCAAAAGCCCACAAGCTAATTCAAAAAGTGGTACCACTACTTTGGAAAGAATAGCCAAAAGTAAAGGTTTGATTCCACAACAGCTAATTGAAATGAGAAGACATAACATATGTTATGGTTGTAAAGAACCATGGCATAGAGATCATAAATGCAAAAGCCCCCAAGTACATATTTTAGAAGGCATGATGTCTTTTCTGGATTATGAAGAAGGAACTGAAGGTAAAGCGGAATTAAATAATGGTGAAAGTTACGAGGAAAATACTTAAGAAACACATGCAATAACCCTATAAGCTATGTGTGGGATACCTGCTTTATCAACAATTAAAGTCCAATGCTCTATAAAAGGGTCGTCAGTACAAATTTTAATGGACTCTGGGTCTACACACATTTTTATTGATACGGAATTAGCTCATAAACTTAAGAATACAATAGACGAGTCCAAGATCTATGAAGTAATGGTTGCTAATGGAGAATAGCTACAAGGTTCTGGAATATGCAACAATGTTATTCTTTATTATCAAGGGTGTAAAATGCCAGTAGATTTATTGGTACTCCCTCTGGAAGGATGCCAAATAGTATTAGGAGCCCAATGGATGACATCACTTGGAGAAACCACTTTCAATTTGGATCAGTTATTGGTTAAATTCACATATGGAAACAAATCTTATATATGGCAGGGGATGCAACAACAACAAGTCAAGATGGTAGACAACAAAACCATTAGTAAAGAACAAATGAATGGTCATCTTGCCATGATGTTATGCTCAATCCAAGAAACTACAATAAGTTTAAATGAAAATTATATACCAAAAATACCTCCAGAAATTCAAAGATTTATGTAGTAGTATCCAAAAAACTTCACTGCTACAACCACGCTCCCTCCACCCTGAAAGTATGATCACAAAATTCCTTTAAAAACTGGTGCTAAACCTGTGTGTTTGAAGCCATATAGGCATGCCCACCACATCAAGACCGCACTAGAGAAAATTATTAAAGAACTGTTGGATAGTGGCATCATAAGACATAGCAACAACTCTTATTCTTCCCATGTGGTCATGGTTAGAAAGAAGGATGGGTCATGGAGGTTATGCATTGATTATAGAGGTTTCAATTCTTTTACTATTAAAGATAAGATTCCTATTCCCTTAATAGATGATCTATTTGATGAATTGCATGGGTCTAAATACTTTACTAAATTAGGTCTTAAGTCTGGTTATCATCAAATCATAATGTGGGATGAAGATATTCAGAAAAAAGCATTTAAAACACATGATGGGAACTATGAATTTATTGTTATGCCTTTTGGTTTAGTAAATGGCCCTTCTACTTTTCAAACTTTAATGAATGATATTTTTAGACTCTATCTAAGAAAGTTTGTATTAGTATTTTTTGATGACATACTTATCTATAGTTAGACCATGTCTGAGCACTTAGAACACCTAGGGTTTACGTTTTAGGTATTGAAGAATAACCAGTTGATATCAAGTTATCCAAATGTAGCTTTGCCAATAAATATCTGGAATATTTAGGGCTTGTCATCTCATCCAAACGAATGTCAGTGGATCCAAATAAAATCAAAGCAATAATGGAGTGGTCACTTCCCAAAACTTTGAAGGAACTGAGAAGGTTTCTTGGACTAACAGGTTACTACAAAAAGCTTATAAGAGGATATAGGATGATTTCTAAGCCTCTCACTAACATGCTTAAGACAGACTCCTTTTTTCTAGAATGAAGAGGCTATACAAGCCTTTGAAATTTTATAACAGAGTCTTGTTAACCCACCAATATTAGCCATGCTAGATTTTCTGAACCTTCCATTCTGGAATGTGATGCAAGTGGCTATGGCATTGGAGCAGTACTACTACAGGTTGGAAAACCCCTTCCCTGCATCAGCAAAGCTTTAAAGGGGAGAAATCTTTTGTTATCCACCTATGAGAAGGAACTAGTGGCTATTATTTTTGCTACTAGGAAATGGGGTCAATACTTAATGGGTAGACAGTTTATCATAAAAACTGATCACCAACATCTTAAACATTTGTTAACCCAAAAAATTGACACAAGCATCTAGAATAAATGGCTTGCCAAGTTGTGTGGGTTAGATTATAAGGTGGAGTATAAATGTGGCAAAGAAAATGTAATTGTTGATGCTTTAACAAGAAGGGAAGAAGACATGCAGATAGTACAGTCACATGCCATTTCTACTATACAAACACCTTGGCTACCCGAATTAAAAAGGACAATAATATCCTCAACTTGGTACCAAAAGCTATTACCGGATGTTAAAGATAAAAAGGTGGCAAGCAATAAATATCAAGTTGTTGATGATTTAATATTTTATAAGAGAAAATTTTTGGTATACCCTCAATTAACTACACTGGTGCAGATAATAATTGAAGATCACCATTCTAAGCATCAAAAGGTACTATGAGGAAGATAAAGAAAACATTTTATTGAAAGCACATTAAAAAAGTGTTGAATCATTTATGAAGGCTTGTGAAGCATGCCAAAGAAACAAAGCAGAAAATGTGCCTATGGTTGGGTTATTGAACCCCTTACCTATTCCAAATCAAATCTAGGAGGACATTCCAATGGACTTCATTACATATCCTCCTATAAGTCATAGGTACACTATTATATATGTGGTTGTTGAAAGGTTATGTAAATTTACTCACTTCTTCCCTTTGTGACATCCATACACTGCTAAAGTAGTGGCCAAAGTATTCTTCAGTGGAGTCTTCAAATTGCATGGACTTCCTAAAACAGTTTTAAGTGATCCAGATGCAATGTTTACTAGTAATTTTTGGTAAGAGCTTTTCAAGTTACAATGATGCAAACTGAAGTTAAGTTCAGGCTACCATCCACAAAGTAATGGGCAGACCGAAATAACCAATAAAATATTGGAAGGGTACTTAAAATGTTTTGTTTGTCATAGAGCACATAAGTAGAGTGGTTGGGTTACCCTAGCAGAATATTGGTATAACACATGGAGATCATCTACTAATACAACTCCATTCAAGGTTGTGTATGGGATAGAGCCACCAACCCTTTTAACTTATGTGCCTAATACTGCTAAGGTAGAACAAGTAGAGGAAATGTTATTCAGTAGAGACATTACTCTTGAATTTTTGAAAGAAACCTAGAAATTAGCTCAAGACCGCATAAAGAGATATGCTGATTTGAAAAGCTCTAACAGACAATTTCAAGTAGATGAGTGGGTTTATTTAAAGTTACATCTATATAAGAAAATAACAATCAGAAGTCATCAAACACATAAATAATCACCAAAGTACTTGTGCCCATACCAAATTATGGAAAAAATAGGCACATTGGCATATAAATTTTGATTACCAGATCATGTCAAAATCCATCCAGTATTTCACGTTTCACAATTAAAGAAGAAAGTAGGAACTAATATAGTGATACAAAATGATACAACTAGCTATGAAGAAGAAGAAGTTTGGCTACCAGAGAAAATACTGGACAGAAGAATGATTCCTAGAGACGGCAAAGTCGTGGTTCAGATTCTAATCAAATAGAGAGGGAAACCAAAAGAAGACGCCACATGTGAAGATTACTGGCCCATAATTAGAAGATTCCTCACATTAGACCTTGAGACAAGGTCCGTTTTTGAAGAGGAGGGGAGATGTAACAGCTTTTCTATGCTAAGCTTGTGTAAAAACTGGGTTGATCAGAAAACAACTTCAAGTGAAGTTGGACATGGTCAGAAGTAATTGCAGATCAGGAGGGAAGGGTACTGAGGAAGAATGATGTTGTTATATGAAGAAGTGCACAAGTATTCGTGTTCACGTACACACTATATTTGAAGATGTTAAAAGCCCTAATCTATTGATCCAAAAAATATGTAATAAGTTGATTTTTGTGGGCTTAACTAGTCGTTATGTATACTGCTATATATAGGCAGCTACTCTTGTAAAAGAAAGCATCGATTTGAATAAAAAATTACTCCACTTATTCTTAAAATTTCTATTGTTATCTATTTCTTAATTTCTCTACTTCTAACCCTAATCACCAATTCTATTTCTCCTTTTATCCCCTTCTCTTTTCTGGATTCCTTACCTTAATTCTTTCTTGATTTCCTTACTCCTAATCTTACTTTATTCCACCTCTGTTCTGGTGGAGAATGGAGTTTTGATGACAACAACCTTATTTCAATATTAATTGATTAGAAAATATATACTAACACTTTTGTCTATAATATACACACACACAAAAACATATGCAGGATTTATATACAGGAATTATTACTGAAGACTGTACAGTTAAAGACGTTAGAGATTCAGAATTCAAATATGTTTCAAGACTCACGAGTATTCAAGATTTCAAGAGTTCTAGATAAATATAGTTATAGAGTCTAGATTATGTAAGACTCTGAAAAGCACTCCAGGTTGAAATTTAAAATAATTTCAAATTCTATTTTTCAAATTCTATCTTCAATCTCTTTCTTCTCTTTTTTACTTTCTATTTTTATTTGATTTTAAACTTAAGTTTTATACGTTTATACTTTATAAGTTTTATATATTTATATTTTATATACTTTATATTTATATAGATTCAAACTCTATAATTTTATAAATATGTTTATATAGTTTATATTTATGTTTTCATATGATTTTATACTTTATAATATTTATTTATAACACTATATTTTAATTCAAGAATTTCTAGAATTATATATATATATATATATCAAAACACTTGAAAAATGTTCAAATTTCAATTTTGTACATCTATATGTCGACATACATATATATACATGTCGACATATAACTGTCATTTTCTTCCAAATTGAAAGGAAGTGTCTTTTCATTATTTGTGATGGTTTCGAGATGTTGCAATCTCTCATACACTATAAAACGGGGCTGATTTCGAATTTTTTATTACGTCTTTTTCTCCATCTTCATTCCCTTTCATTACACCATTATTCTTTATAATTTTTATGATTTCTACACCTATACTCTACCGAATTCAATTCTGTTTTCACTATTCTTCTTCTCTCTACACTCTATTTTCAATACTCTCTGAATTGAGTGCTAATGAAGAGTTATAGGGCTGTTTGTAATTATTTGGGTTGTGTAAGTAATCGATGGTATCCTTTGTAGCCATGAAATCAAGGACGGGTAATCGGTGGTATCCCTTGTAGCCGTTAAATCAAGGAGATTGGAATCGGTGGTATCCCTTGTACCGTGAAATCAAGGAGGTAGTAATTGACTATTGATATAGTAATAAAACTCTGCATAATCCAGCGTTGCATGGGACTGAACATAGGAGAATCAGAACCAGTATAAAATCCGGTGTGTTCTTTCCTTATCTGCACTTTATTTTTGTTTATATTTGTGTTTGTGTTTGATTATGTGTCTGTGATTGTCTCTGTGGTGTTTGATTCATATAGTAGTTCACATAAACTTTAGATTTTGTTTAAATTCTCAAAAACACTATTCACTCCCCTCTAGTGTTTGTTTTGCCTTAACGATCTATTCCACAATCCCTAATAATTGGTATCAGAGCAAGGTCTTTCAAAAAGTTCATAATCTGCTTTTTGAAAATAGTGATAAAGGCAACCAACACTGGTAGCAATAACAGTTCTTTTGCAGAGGGGCAGTCCACTGTTAGACTACCACTATTTAATGGTAGTAATTATTCATATTGAGCATGTAGAATGAAGATATACTTACAATCAGTAGGATTCGATACATGGAATAGTACACAAAATGAATTTGTTGAACCCACAACTGCTTTTGCACAATGGACAAATGAACAAAAGATTGCTGCATAAAGCAACTCTAAAGCTATGAATATGTTATTTTGTTCATTAGATGGGAATGAGTTTAATAGAGTATCAGTATGTAAAACTGCTTATGAAATTTGGAGAACTTTACAAGTTACTCATGAAGGAACTAGTAAAGTTAAACAAACTAAAATAGCAATGTTATTTAATCAGTTTAAGTTATTCAAAATGAATTAGAATGAGTCTATTTCAGATATGTATTGCATATTTTAGGAGACTATGCATTCATTAACAACACTCGGAAAAACCTATTCTAAAGCAGATCAAGTCAGAAAAATATTAAGTTCACTAACTTCAGAACGGGATCAGAAAACTTTGGCAATTGAAGAAGCCAATTGTTGGCTAGCTTTTCGACCTAGCCACCAAAGTTCAAAAGCAAAGGAAATATGAGGCCCTAAGTGTCCAACCCCTCAAGCATTCGATCCTGGTCAATCGTTCTCCTCGGATCGTGACACATCCCCGGATCGCGGCACCGATACTCGATCCGATCCTCCCCTTCCTCTTCTGCATGATCCGATCCAAGTCCAGAAGACAAGGAGATGGCCAAGACCAAGTCCACCACGATCCGCAAATGTCGGATCCTATGAAACCTGTCCATAACTGTCATATTGACCAATTATCCATCAAGCCACGAACCAGTCTGAGATTCTCGAGATGTGTGCCACGTATGACCGCGATCCGCCTGAAGAAATCACCTATAAATAGCCCAGAACTTGGCATTTTTCGGGATCCTTTTGAAACTCTGAGTTCTGAATCCACAATTATTACATCTCCATTATTATTCGGAGTTGTCTCGAAATTATTGAGTGAATAAACATTGTAAGAGTGAGATTGAGGGATAAATCATCGACTATACTCTGATTCCAAGTATAATCAAAGATATAAAGTGGACGTAGGCTCATTAACGCCGAACCACTATAAATCTCATGTATTTTCTGATTTTCTGGTATTTTCTCTGATATTAATTTCTGCATAATTGAACAACTTGGGTGTTAGAACCAATTTTGGATCTAACATTTTGGTGCTTTCACCGAGAACATAAAGCCTCGGTACTTTGGATTGTTGCTCTACTATTTGGATATTCAAGTCCAAAGAAGATAGTCCAAAACTCAGCAGTTTCGACTTTTGAAGATTTCAGTGATACCCCGATATCATGGCTGGAAAGAAGTCTAAGGTATTGCGAGCTTCGCAAGCGAACGAAGCTACGAATGAATGCACGAGCAGGTCGAAGAAGAGCCTTCGGATCGCGATGACGTGGGGGCGATCCGGGCCGAAGAGGGTACCACGACCCGACCCGGAAAGGAGGTTATGGTTCGTTCTTCTCGTGCAGGTACAACTGCTCGACCTGGCCCATGTTCTTCACGTATAAGAGAGGATGTTGATGATCAATTTGACCCTTCTGCCCCAGTTACCAAGGGACATTTAACTCGAATACTTGAAGCATTGGATAGGCAAACCGATGAACCGGACGCTCAAAGGCAGGAGAGCTCATTGCTGCGTCAAAATATAACTGCCTTAAGCAGAATAATCGACGATATTCAAAGGTAGGTTTCACCACCTCCGGCTCGCCCTTTTCTCCTGAACATACATCATCATCTGAAGAGCCCCGAAGGAACCAACGATGGCCCCCGTTAGAAAGGCCCGAAAACATAGAACGACTTCGATTTGGGTCGCTTCCGTCTCATGAAGAGGAGGCATTTAATTAAGGAACTAGTAACCGCAACTTAAATGAACCTGTTCTACCACCAAGGAATGGTATGCCTCCCGCTCGTCGCGTGATCGACCGCGGCAACAGGGGGTAAGGGAGTTCTGCTCAGGGCCCAGATTTTATAGAAGCACATCAAAGAAATGCCGGAGGAGGACGTCGGGCAAGGAGTGTTGACCCTGAATCTACCCTGACCTATGCAGAGGTTGAAGCAATGATTAGACAAGTCATGGTAGATAGCCGTGGACAGAGGAATGAAGATTGGGGCATAGACCGTAGTCACACACTTTTTACTGACGACATACTAGATGTTACATTTCCGAGGCGCTTCAATATGCCAACCATGAATCGCTATACGGGTAGGACTGACCCCATCCAGCATTTAATGTGGTACTCCTGGTCAATGAATTTCATTGCAGCTACAGACGCGGTTAAATGTAAAGCGTTCCCTATATTCTTGGAAGATGTAGCATTATTGTGGTTTACCCGCCTTCCAGCACGGTCAATATCCAGCTTCAGGGAATTGAGTGAGAAATTCATAAACCAATTCCGCCTTCATGCCCAGAGGTCTAAGAATGTGATCGAGCTATCCCTCATTAAACAACGACCGGACGAAAGCCTGAGGTCATATTTGGATCGTTTTAACTTGGCTGTCACAGAAGTCAAAGATCCGCATGAACAAACTGTGTTGATGGCCTTGATCGATGGTGTCGATAAAGATACTGAGTTTGGAAGATATCTAGCTGGTAAACCTCCCCCGACCAGAGAAATATTTTATGAAAAAGCCAATATTCGCCTGCGTCGGGAGGAGATATACGCTAATCGAAAAAGAAAAGCTACCGATAAGGAAGATATCCAAAGCAACATGGCCATCAAGCAAACGGGAGATAGCTCAGGAAAGGTTGAAGTTAACGTTGGGAACAAGAATCAAGGCAGCGGTCGCCAATCAGGGAATAATAATAACAATAATCGGAAGAGAAATCAAGGAAACGATTCTAAGAGGAGATCCCGGTCCAGACCGTTTGAGAACTTCACACCGTTAAATGATACATTGGAGAACATCTTCTTGGATACATACAATGTCCTCTAGTACAAAAGGCCTCCTCCGAGAGATTCTACCGAGAAAGAGCGTGAAACTGGGAAATTATGTCTTTTTCATCAGATTCACGGTCATTCCACAAACGAATGTCATCACTTGAGAGACGTGGCTGAAAGGATGCTCCGAGAAGGGAAGCTTGATGAGTATAAGGTGACTCCCAGGTACAGGGGGCAAGCAGTACAAGCTCCAAACCAAAGCCAACCTACTGCTAAACTGACGGCTCAGCAAAAAGGAAAAAATATCGTTATCAATACCATAATTGGTGGGCTCCATCTAGTAGGGCACAGTTTCAGAGCTATGGATCAATACATAAATGCAGCTAAACAACATTTCAAAGTGGGAGAATGTAGGAACCCCGAGGACAACGCTCCGATTAAGCAACAAAAGACGATGTCCGATGACGTCATATTTCGCGAGCGAGAGAGTATTGGAGTATACTCCCCAACTGAAGATCCGTTGGTGATCACCGTCACCATTGGCCCCGCGATAGTTCATAAGGTCTTGGTAGATAGCGGGAGTTCCGTCAACATTTTGTTTAAGAAAACGTTCGACCAAATGAAACTCGAGCCGAAGGATTTAAAGCCATGTGAAGGGTGGATACGCGGATTTAATGACGCCTCGACCGCTCCAATAGGATATGTGGAATTATTAGTAATCCTTGGGGAAGGGGAACGCCAGAGAGTGAGGATCCTCCCCTTCATGGTCTTGGATATTGAATCGCCGTACAATGCCTTCTTGGGCTGACCGGCCCTAGCCAAATTAAGGGCATGTATTGCACCCTGGTGCTTATTGTTGAAATTTCCCATGGATTCCTGTGTGGGTATTGTTAGAGGAGATCAAGTTGTGGCACGAGCATGCTACATTGCAGAGTTAAAACTGCTCCGCAAAGGAAGAGATATAGAAGCTAAAGGTGGCTCCTCCCCTCCAAGGTAGGAACCGTCATAGCAACTAAAGGAAGTACCTTTGGGAGGGTCGCCCAGAGAGTTACCTGAGGACATAGATCCCAGAGAGGATGAAGAGCCCGGGGGCAGAATGACGACTCCCAATAAAGCAACTGTGGATGTACCAATCGATGATAGTGACCCAGAGAAGGTCCTGAAGATTGGATCCCAGTTGGATCCTGTTCGATCCAAGGAATTAACAATGTTTCTGAAAACTAACTTGGATGTATTTGCCTGGACCCATGCAGACATGTGTGGGATATCTCCCTCGGTAATGAGTCATTCACTGAGCATTAACCTGAAACATCCTCCTGTCAAGCAAAAAAAGTGAATGTTGGGTCCAGAAAGTCTGCCGCATTGAAAGAAGAAGTCGAGAAACTAAAGAGTAATGGATTTATTAAAGATTCGACGTACCCTGACTGGATTTCGAATCCAGTTTTGGTAAAAAAGGCCAATGGAAATTGGCGAACGTGTATCGATTTCTTTGATTTAAACAAAGCTTGTCCGAAGGATAGTTTCCCGTTGCCCAGAATCGATCAATTAGTAGATTCAACTACAGGTCATGAACTCCTTTCCTTTATGGATGCCTATTCAGGATATAATCAGATCGCTATGCATGTCCCAGACCAAGAGCATACCAGCTTCGTTACAAATTTGGGATTATATTGCTATGTGGTAATGCCTTTCGGTCTGAAAAATGCCAGTGCAACATATCAGTGGTTGGTGAATCGGATGTTCTACAACCAGATTGGGAAAACGATGGAGGTATACGTCGACGATATGTTAGTAAAGTCCAGACAGTCGTCCGATCATACCAGCGATTTGGTAGAGATGTTTCAAATTCTTCAAAAATATCGGATGAAATTGAATCCTTTGGAATGCACGTTTGGGGTAGCAACTGGAAAATTCCTCGGGTTCATTGTAAGCTCGCGTGGAATCGAGATTAATCCAGACCAAATTACAACAATCCGAAATGTCCAAGAACCAAAGCAGATAAAAGATGTGCAAAGAATTGTTGGAAAAGTAGCAGCGCTAAGCAGATTTATTTCAAAAGCTATAGATAAATGCATCCCGTTCTTCGAATTAATATAGCGAGGCAAGAGCAACTTTAAATGGACTCCTGATTGAATAGAAGCTTTCCAAAATCTATTGAATCATCTGGAGAGACCCCCGATACTGTCTAAGCCCGTGGATCACGAGGATTTATTCGTGTATCTGGTAGTGTCATCCCACGCGATCAGTTCGGTTTTAGTAAGAGAAGAGGATAAGGTGCAAAGCCCGGTGTACTATGTAAGCAAGAAATTGGCTGCCGCAGAATGAAATTACCCAAAGATAGAAAAGCTTGCGTACAGTTTTCTTATCGCATCTAGAAAGCTTCGTCACTATTTCCAAGCTCATCGCATTACTATTTATACTGATCACCCGCTTAAGCAAGTCCTGCAAAGGCCAGAAACATCGGGAAGATTGCTCAAATGGAACATCGAACTGAGTCAATTCGACCTGAACTTCCAACCTCGGAGGTCGATAAGACGGAAAGCACTTACAGACTTTATAGCAGAATTCACCATCTCGGAAGGTGATGCGGAAACTGAAGAAGACGATCCGCCAAAGCTACTCCTTAACCCTAATGCCTGGAAACTATATACTGATGGAGCTAAAAATGACAGACGATCAGGTGCCGGAGTGGTCCTTAAACTCCAGAGAAACGGATAATATACTACGCTCATAGATTGGAGTTCTACGCGACCAATAATGATTCCGAGTATGAAGCTCTGATTGCCGGGTTGAAACTTGCGAAGGAACTAGGGGTAACAAAGCTAGACATCTTTTGTGACTCCAATTTGGTCGTGAACCAAGTTAATGAAAAATTTCAGGCTAAGAGTCCAAGGTTGATATCATATCTGGAAAAAGTAAGAACATTGATGGGTGATTTTGTGCACCATAGTATATCTCACATTCCTCGAGCAGAGATTCAAAAAGCGGACAAGTTAGCAAAGATGGCTAGTTCCGATAATCCAGAACATACGGAGCTAGTCCCAATTGAAGTATTACGGTTCCCCAGTGTGGATCAGATGGAAGTTGATCCGATAGTGGAAATTGAACCTGAGAGGGAGTCATGGATGACCCCTTTGAAGAATTTCTTGATGAATGGAACGCTACCAAATAAGAAAAGCGAGAGGCGCGCAGTCATACAGAAGGCTTCCTGATATGTGTTGCAAGGCGAAGTTGTGTACAGACAAGGTTTCTCGATGCTTCTCCTCCGGTGCATTGCCCACAACGACATCTAGCATGTGCTGAAGGAAGTCCATGAAGGTGAATGTGGCGACCACACATGAGGACAAACATTGGAAAAGAAGATATTGCAATACGGCTATTTCTGGCCTACTATAAACAAGGATGCAGCCAAGCATGCACGACATTGTGATGCTTGCCAGAAGTTCTCCAAAATCCCTAGGGCGCCACCTAACCAGTTGAAGACAATGATAAGCCCGTGGCCTTTTCCTATGTGGGGAATTGATATTATTGGAAGCCTCCCCACAGCAAAGGGCGGAGCGAAGTTCGCTATTGTGGCCGTGGATTATTTTACCAAATAGGTAGAAGCAGAGCCTTTGACCACGATCACGACCAAACGAGTGATCACCTTTGTCGTTAAGAATATCATCTGTCGATTTGGGATTCCAAAAGTCATCATAATCGATAATGGGACCCAATTCGACAGTACGGAGTTTCGAGATTTCTGTCGGAAGTATCACATCGAGAAAAGATACACCTCTGTGGCACATCCGCAATCGAACGGACAGGTTGAAGCGGCAAATAAGGTGATTAAATCCATTCTGAAGAAAAGATTGAAGAGGGCCAAAGCTATATGGGTCGACGAATTGCCCCTGGTACCATGGGCCTACAGAACGACGTACAAGTCGGCAACGGGTCACACCCCGTTTTCCCTTGCTTTCGGAGCTGAAGCAGTTATTCCGGTCGAGTTAGAAGTACCATCCCATCGTACCATTTATTACGACCCGATGACCAACAATGAGTTGCTCCTTGAATCCCTGGACATGATTGAGGAAAAAAGGGACAAAGCCGACTTACATGCCTTGAGGCACAAACAACAAGTAGCTCGGTACTACAACAGATTAGTCTGAGCTCGCACATTCGAACCCGGAGACTTGGTTCTGAAACGTGTCTTTCCTCCCCCAGTGCATATGGGCCCGAAATGGGAAGGACCGTACTCCAGTTTACGAAGGCTTGATAATGGAACCTTCAAGCTAGCGACCGTAGATGGAGAAGAAATCCCCAGAGTGTGGAATGCCTAGCATTTGCGGCTTTACCTTATATAAAAAGTGTCAGTTTTATTCTTTTGTTTTTAGAACCATGTAAAAAGGCTCAACTTGCCTCATAACAGACTGGTTATTTGAACAAAAGATTATAAAGTAGACGTAGGTCATGATTCGACCGAACCACTATAAAAATGTTGTGTGTTATTTACCCTTACTGCACCATTTCTTATCTACTCTTTTATTTTGATCAATATATATACTGTTACCATTTCAGGAAATTGTTTTAAATTTATTTAGTAATCTCAAAACAATTAATTCAAAATACCGTTAGGCAAATCGGAAAGTTCGCGATGATTAAAGCTTCAAGACGTACAAGAGGGTAAATTGCATTACAACTTAACTCCCGAGATCAGGGAGGGAATATAAAGGACGCGAAGATGACGTCCCCGAGGCGTGCAGGTGCACCATGATAAAACTTCCTTGGCAACACTCTTACCCGCTGAAGGATCGGGAGAGTATAAAGGCGCTAGAGACTTAGCGCCCCCAGAACTTCTGCCCTGCTGAAGGATCGGTGAGCAGACCAAAAATCGAGCTCAAACTCTAACCCGCTGAAGGATCGGGAGAGTATAAAGGCGCTAGAGACTTAGTGCCATGCAAACTCTAACCTGCTGAAGGATCGGGAGAGTATAAAAGCGCTAGAGACTTAGCACCACAAGGACCATTAACCCATGGAAAAATCAAGGTAGTACGAACACAATTCTAATCGATCGCCAACACGCCCTGGCCAGGCACTACAATGACAATCAATTAGGAATGTATACGTTCATTACTACACAATTACTTAGCACATGTATTTCCCAACGATTGTTTTCGTTATGATTAATGATCGTTACTTACAACTTTAACATTTAACTATGAAAGCTTCAATTATGATTAATTAAACTCTGCTAACATGATGAATTTGCAGGAACACTGTGATGCAAAAGAAACAGGACCTTATTTACTGGAAATGGATATACAAAAAACGAGAAACTAAGCAAAAAGTGAGGGCCAATCTCATGACTACATCTTTTGGCCAAAAGAAATCCTAAAACTAAAACATGAGCCGATAGTTGCATTCTATTTGCGCTTGGGAGATGGCTTTGACTTCTTGTCCTTCTTCTGTTTCTCTAACTCCTCCTTATCAGTACCGGAGCGATCGCTTTTCTTCCTCTTCCTCTTGTCGACAAGGGGCTCCGGACGAGGACAGGAGGGTTCGGAGGCAAGCTGTGAAGTTATCGATATAGAAGAGAATCTTATAATCAACCCGGTTTTGGGGTCGATTTCAAAAATAGGGGTCACGAACACAGGATTATGTTCCTCCCTCTTAAGAGCCAACTGTTTCTCCTTCCTAGTCTGTATGTCAGACAAGGTTTCGCTATCATCACCCTTGACCTCGTCAAAGATTTCTACCTCCTCTTCCTCATCCCCATGACTGCCGTCTGAGTCATGCAGAGAAGCAATGAAATTGGCGTCTGTAGGAGCGCGACGCCAGGCTCCACAGGTGCCATTGTAACTCTATCACTAGTTGAGCCCCCAGTTTGCTTTGAGACCTCGGAAGCTTCGATACCAGAACTCGGGGGAATCTCAACCCTCTCAGCCTTTGCGTTCTCCTCTGCACCCTTTTCGACCACTTTGGTACGTACACCATTAGAAATAAGGGTTAGCAAATCGAGAGGAGATGTGGCTATGTCAGTTGATTGTCCCATGAGACGACGACAAGTTACAATTTCTTTAATGAACTGTGGAGAAAATGTGGAGATACCTTCGGCTGACTCATCCCCCAGACTTGTACTGGTGGTCCCGACAATCGGAGGAGTAGGTGCCAAGGGGATCAATGGATCATCGGGATTATATCCCTCAACTTCAGAGGTTTTGGGCTCTACTATTGAACTCGAGCTCTCGCCAACTTTATCCTTACCCTTGAGCCTGCTCTTCTCCCTCTCCATTTCCTCGTGGATAAGGCGTCTTCCTTCCTCCAAAGCCGCGGGCTCTTCATCTCTGAGAAAGGTTTGCATCAGCTGGTGCTCGTCAATTTCGTCGACCCCCAGTCGCCGCTTCTCACCCTCGACAATTGCGTCCCATATATTGGCCAAGGTAACATGGTAGTCGGGAATCCAAGAGATATCTCGATGCTTGATAACTTGACCAAAGAAATCAAACAATAATTCTTCAAAGCTATCTATATCCTTCTCTTTATTGGCAAGCATATCAACCGCAGCAGCTGCTGGCTCAAGAGCGCTATTGGCATTGCTTTCGGCGACAGCTACCCGCTCCTCACCTTGAGCAAGTTGATCATTTAGAACCTCCTTCTCCTTCTTCGCAAGGGCAAGGTCATTTCTTAAGCTCGCCTTCTTTTTCTCCCAAGCCTCTTTCTCAGCAGAAAAGTGGTCCTGAACTGTCTTCAGTTCAGTGTTAACCGCCCTGAGATCCTCCACTTCTTTCCTCAGGGCCACCCGTTCCTGGCTATTTAAGTCAAGCTTGTTTCGAAAACGCTCCCTGGCACTTTCCAACTCGGATTTGTAATTCTCTGCGTCTCGCAGGGCTAAAGCCAGTTGGGCCTGTGCATCCTCCAGTTTTTTTTCCATTTTGCACCTAGCCCTAGCATCATTGTCAATCTTTACTCTGGCCCTGGCTGCGTCCGTCTCCATCCGGTGGATGATAGAAGAGAGTGTAGCCGCATGCTTCTTCATTACCCCATATTGTTTAGCTGCATGGCACACATAACCTATCAACTCTGTGTCCCAATCCTCGGGGACTGGTTCAAGATCTGGGACGAACACCATCCTCTCAAAGTAAATGTCGGGAAACTGTTTTCGTAAACGTTCTAACCTGGCCGTGATCTCAGAACTGGGGGCAACATCCCTTGCAGCAGTAGTGTCCAAGTCACGCTCACTAGAGGAAGTAGGAACTATCTTCCCCTTCTCTATAATCCTGCCCTCATCTTTGTCCTTATCCTTTGGCTCGGCGTGTTTCTTAGAAGATTGGGCGTGAGAAGGAGTCCTTTTTGGAGGGGTTAAATCACTAGGAAGTTGCTTCCCTCCAACTGGTGGCATTGGACGACTAGGTGGCTTGCCATAACTTTGCTTCGGTGGAGATCGAGGTCGTGCAGGATAAGATTGATGAGAATCCCGGGGTCGACGACTATCCCTTCCCCGACTATCGATACGAGTGTGCTCAGGATCTGGAAGGAGGCTTGGTGTGACCTCGCGAAGGGAACGGTAGGAATAAGACCGTTTGCGAGGCATTTTTCCTGCAAAGAAAAAAGTGCATGTTAGAACTGTGAACCACAATAGCAAAGGGTGTTATGATAAATGGTGCATGTGTTTTGTGCATCCCATGGAATCCCCTTTTTTGAAACAAACCAGGGCCCGAAGTTAGGCTCGTCTGGGTAACTTCTTTTTCTCCAACTGGGGCACCCGTTTCTTCGAAAAAGGGGAAAAATTGGTTCCCCTTCGAAATCTTATTGGGTATAAATATCATCTGGCAAAGGAATTTTACTTAATTCCCCGAAAATCTGTTCCTCTGTTAATTCATCGTGAGTGACATACTCAACTGGCGATGAAGTCCTCAGTGGAGACTGCCCCTCAGAGGTTGAAACCTCCTTTGATTTATCAGCTCGTCCCTTATCCCCTTTATACACGTTTAAATCTTCGTCGTCCTGATTAATCATTGGCGAAAGGCTCTTGCGAAGAGTAGTCGTCTCTGCAACTTGAGAAGTTCCTTCTCCTTCAGCTGGGGGCGCATACATGTAAGGTTTGCTGCCCGCGCCAAGTCCGAATCTTATGTCCAAAAGATGATGTTTGTGAAGGTTTTTGTCGGTAATACATTTCTTGATTCTTAAGAAGTCAGATTTGCTTTTTAGAAGACAGGATAATCGATCGTTATATACTGAGCCTTCTATCTTGGGGAATGTGTGATATTCGCAAAGGGAAAGGAAACATGTTAATACTTCGATTATGTAATTCAGTCATGCATCTGGAAGCTCGAAACTTACTAGATTTGAGCCATCTCCTCGCACACCCAGCCTGGTATTTTATGTAAAACCAATCGGCTTTGGGATCCCCTATGTTGCTGTAACCATTAGACAGAACCTTCCTGTTGGTTACTGATTCAAAGTAAGAGAAATTTGGGGTCACTGTGGAACGGTGCTTGAAAAGATAGTAGAATTTCAGGTCTTTAAAAGTAAGCTTAGTTTGCAGAATCTCTGCATACGCGACATATAGAGTGTATAAGGCTGCATAAGCATTGGGATGAAGCTGCATAGGGGCAATACACAATCGTCTTAAGGTTTCAATGATGATTGGAGGAAACGGAGGAATAACGCCCACCCAACACATGAGTTGGCTGTATCTCCACTTTCGGGTGTTTTCACACTCTATCTCCTCTTTCGGGTGTTTTCACATCGTCCCACGGGATCCCGTGTTTCAAGCAAATTTTCTTAAGTTTTATATCGTTTAGTTTGGAAGCTAAAGAGTCAGTGAATTTCTCAATCCCTAGAACGTCGGGAATCTCATCGGGAGCTCGGTCATCCACTTCGGACTCCTCCTCTAGCGAGGTACTCTCAGATGAATTTGACTCTGTTTCAGCCTCATATTTGTATTCAGAATCCTCATCCTCTGGATTAATGGGAGGAACCTCGGGATTATGGTGTTCCGACACCCCCGGGGCCACCTTATCTTTCAGGAGAACAATTATCCGACATTGCTGTTTTGGTGAGCAAACATGAGATTAGAAAACAGTTATCCATTCCCCATGTGTGCAAGTGCAAGTGTGTGCCTGTGCATGCATTAAAGAAAAGCATAAAAATTAACAAGATCATCGAAGGATTAGTCATCAACAGCAGTCAAATTATGTTGCCATTCAGTCCAGAAGGATCTCTTAAGGGCTCTAGCCTAACTATCCATCGATATATCAGAGTTAGGTCGCATTGTTTATTTAACAAGTTCATCAAGCGGGATCGTGCAGCAGGGATCAGATCGTGGTATATCTATGGATTGTGAAGCAGGTGTGGACCCGCGACAAAAGCATCAACTCATGAAAAAGCATCGGATCGTGAAGCCAGAACGGATCGCAAGGATCCCCCGCGATCCACTTCTTCCTATTCCCTTGTGGACCAGTGACTTATCACGACCTGATTCATTGTCCAACCCTGATCCTTCCATCTACCACCCATACGAACCATCACCACGATCCGGCTCGACCTGCTCCTTCTTCTTCCTTCTCTTTCCTCCCCTCCATCTCCGAACTCGAACAACAGAACCCATGGCACCAACATCAGCTTCAAAGACTCGAATACCACAAAACTCCGCCGCCATTGTCTTTGAAACCAGTAAAAGACTTGCGAGAAATGAGAATGAAAACACACAAAACATTGTTAATGTAGTTACCTCTTGATTAATACGAAATCTTGGTTTATTAAATCAGAGTTTTGGAAGGCAAAAGAAGGAAGAGCGGCGGCTAGTGAAGAGAAAGGTAAAAGGTAGAAAGAAGAGGGGTAAATCAGCTTATATAGCCAAAGAGGAAACCATTCGTATTCCATATTTTGTCTCATTTGATCCGCTGGGCCTATTGGGCCGCGGAGCGCCTAAGGAACCCCGTTGCGGTCCGAGTGTGGATTCTACCAGGAAACGGCCCATGACGCATAAGGTGCTCCTCTCCTGACGTGTTGCACAGCCTCCCACGATCTGCAACGTAAAACGATGATTTGAGCTCCAACATGATTTGTGAATCGGAAAGATGGAGCTTTAGTCTTGCAGAAATACAAAATAAATACTATTTTCTACAATGAATTCTGAGACTTACTTGATGATTCAACAGTGATATCTCCGGGAGTTTAAAAGATGGAAATTACCCGATGAGCAAGGAAATAATTGGTAGTCTAACTCAATATTTATACCAGTCAAAGGATGCAACTTTTTGAAGCGGTTTGACTTTTCAAACAGACACAACCTCTGATTCCGATCGCTCCATGAAAAGATGAGTCCGCAATTTCAAAGCATGTTCCATCCTTGATAAAACATACTTCGAAGGGGCAAAATGTTGGCTAGCTTTTCGACCTAGCCACCAAAGTTCAAAAGCAAAGGAAATATGAGGCCCTAAGTGTCCAACCCCTCAAGCATTCGATCGTGGTCAATCGTTCTCCTCGGATCGTGACACATCCCCGGATCGCGGCGCCGATACTCGATCCGATCCACCCCCTCCTCTTATGCACGATCCGATCCAAGTCCAAAAGACAAGGAGATGGCCAAGACCAAGTCCACCACGATCCACAAATGTCGGATCCTGTGACACCTGTCCATAACTGTCATATTGACCAATTCTCCATCAAGCCACGAACCAGTCCGAGATTCTCGAGATGTATGCCACGTATAACCGCGATCCGCCTAAAGAAATCACGTATAAATAGCCCAGAACTTGGCATTTTTCGGGATCCTTTTGGCAAATCTGAGTTCTGAATCCACAATTATTACATCTCCATTATTATTCGGAGTTGTCTCGAAATTATTGAGTGAATAAACATTGTAAGAGTGGGATTGAGGGACAAATCATCGATTGTACTCTGATTCCAAGTATAATCAAAGATATAAAGTGGACGTAGGCTCATTAACACCGAACCACTATAAATCTTGTGCCTTTTCTGATTTTCTGGTATTTTCTCTGATATTAATTTCTGCATAACTGAACAACTTGGGTGTTAGAACCAATTTTGGATCTAACACCAATGATGTCAATGAAATAAAGATTGAAGAGTTAATAGGAATTCTTATGTCTTATGAAGTCAAATTACAAAAGAAAAAGAAAACAGGTCAACTGAGACAAAATCTATTGCATTAAAAGAAACATCGAATGATTCTTACTCGAGCAGTGAAGATGATGAAGAATCGGCTCTCATGAAAAATCGTTTTAGAAAATTTCTGAGATGTAGAAGGAGAAACTATAACCAAGGAAGTTCAAAAAGTGATGATGGTCGATGTTACAACTGCAACAAACCATACCATATAAAGAAAATGTGTTAATATCTGGATAAATCGATTCAACAAATAGACAACAACAATTCGTCAAGAAAGAGAAACAAAGCATACGTAGCAATGTTAGATGATTCAGATTCATCATCAAGTGATGAAAAGTAGGAAACCGGAATTCGAATATATGCTTTACGACAATTCAAAGTTTAGAAAACTGTGAAGAAAAGGATCTAATAACCCGGTACGCCTTAATTAATTTTTAATTTTGTTTGGTTGAATGGTTGCTTTGTTTGTTTGCTTTGATTCGAATTTTAAAATTTAAACTTGAAATTTGAAATTCAAAGTAATAATATAATAATAAATAACAAATAAAATAATAAAATAAATTGTTTGTGTGTTTGATAGGATTAGAATTATTTCAGGAAATCGTTAAAGATGAAATATAAATCAATAATATAAATCACACTTCATAAAAATTCAATTTCTGTTGAAAATAGGCACATATATATGTCGACATACATATGTTCATATGTCAACATATATTGACCAGAAATTTGAAATTTAAAATTTGAATTTCAAAGGTTTAAACTTTCAAACTTCCCTCCAACTTTTCACCAACTCCCAAGGTCTGAAAATGTGTCATTTAAGTCTAAAAAGTTGTGCCTATTCAATTTATATCCATTCAATATCTATATATACACCTATCCTTTCTACCTTTCATTCACAACTCAAATCAATATTCTTCATATCTATTCTCTTGAAAACTATTAATTCAATGGATTCCTCAAGTTCAACTCAGAAATTGAAGTTAACCAAAACCATCAAAGGTTATCTTCATAATGACAAAGAAGCTATCAAGACTTATGTTAACTATGTAGCAAATGATAAAGTTAACACAGGTGCTTTCACCATTTTAGCGGATTTCCCTCCTATGATCTTACTTCTCTCTTCGAACACAACGAATTCCTAAGTTTAATTGATTCTCGTGACAACGACGAAGTGTGTTATCCCAAACTTGTCAAGATGTATGCAAATCTTAATCGCGGATTTTATGAAGGCAACGAAGATCAAATTTGGAGTAGCGTCAAAGGCATACAAATTGTTCTCGATGCCGAACTCTTAGGCACTATTCTAAATTGTAGAAGCATGGGCTCAAATTTTTCGGATTTCAAAATCGATGAAACCGATTTAGAGATCTATCATGGCATATTTGAAGATGATGCTCCAATGGAGTTCAAAAATCGCTTCTTTCGTCCAAAAACAAGAATCCTAAACCTTCTCCTCCAACATACCATCACTCCCCATTCCGAAAATTTCAACAATCTAACTCTCAAAGTCTAAAAGGCTCTCTTTGCTATTATGGATGGTTATACTATCAATTGGGCTGACATGATTTTAAATGAAATTTAGCCCATAAAATTGTCCTCAAGATAAAACACTCTCTACTAAGGTGTTTACCTCACTCGTATTTTCAAATACTTTGGAGTTGATCTTTATAGAGAAGAGTTTGTGCTTAGAAAAGTGTTTGACTCATCAAACATACATCTCATGCAAATTCCTCTCACTTTCAAGACATATGAGATACGAAGCCAAACAAGATCAAATGCAACAAGAACAAGCACCAATGGAAGTTGAAGAAGAAGAAGAAACTTCTTTAGAAAGTGTTGAGTGTCCAACCAACACTAGACGCATTTCCAAAGAGAGGATTGCTCAAATTCAAGTCAAAATTGTCCACAATCAAAAGAAGCTTAAGAAGAACTTCTCCAAAATGACCAAGTTCATGGTCAAGATGGGAAGAAAACTTGAAATCTCACCTCCCTCATCATCATCAGAAAACTAAACTATCTAGTGGAATATATCTCTATGTATTTGCTTATGTTTTGCTTTCGAATCTCGTATTTAGTGTGTATTAATTAGTTGGATGTATTTTCTTTCTATTAAGTAATGAATGGAATTTTATTTATGTTAAAATCATCTTTAAGTCTTTGTAAAAACTTTAGAATTAATTATAGTTTACTATATGTTCAAAAGATTCAAAACTCAAAAAATTTCAAAAAAAATTGTAGCATATGTCAACATACATTTATGTTCATGTCGACATATAACTTCCAGATTTTCAAATTATTTCAAATTTTAAAATTAAATAACTACTCATGTCCATTCAAAATCCAATGAATTCCAGACCCTATTTAAGTCTATTTCTTCCAAAAAATCTTATTATTCTATTTTTCCTTTATTCATTTTTCATCAAATCCATGGCAAATCCAATTCATAATCTTAGTGAAAATCTAGAATAAACCTTGAATTCTTTCAAAAATATCCTCTTTTTCATTCTAAAAACAACTTCATCTCAAACTAAGCCAAATAAAGATGTTTGAGCAGCAAGAGAAACATTTTAATGCAATTCAGTGGCTAATCTCTTCTCTTTTCAGAGATAAAGATAATAATCTTACAAAGGCTCCACCAACCAAAGAAGATGAGGATTAGGAAGTCATCAAGAAGGATCCAATCTTTGGAGAAGACGGTTGGGTTAAAGTCCCAAGAAACGTTTAGTTAAATAGTATGATTGATTTGATTAATTTGTTTGAATTGAATTCTATGGCTTAAAACTTATATATATATATTACAACATATGGTGTGATGTGTTTTTATTTGATTTGGTTTTTATATTTAACATCAAACATATGTAAATATAATACTTGGATTGGTTTGTATTTAAAAACCATAATGTAAGGAATTACTATTATAGGATTATATAGATTAAGGGGAAGTATTATACTTTGAATTAATAATTACTTAGTTTCTTATAGGTTTTATTTAGATAAGTTATACAATTTAGGGGAAGTAGTTTTAGAATTTCTTTTTAATAATGCCAAAAGTGGAGAAATTATAAAATATAGACATAGTTTATAGGATTAATATAAACAGGGGGAGTATTTGAAGGATCATCATCAAGAGGTATATACAGGTATGATATTTTATAAACTAAGGTTGTCATCATCAAAAATGGGTAGATTGTCGGAGAAATGGAGTTTTGATGTCAACAGCCTTATTTCATTATTAATTGATTATAAAATATTTACTAACACTTTTGTCTAGAATATATATATATACACACATATGCAGGATTTATATATATGAATTATTACTGAAGAATGTACAGTTTAATTTTTTTGGAGATTTAGAATTTAGAGATGTTTCAAGACTCATGAGTATTCAAGATTTCAAGAGTTCAAGATAAATATAGTTATAGAGTCCAGATTATATAAGACTCCGAATAACACTCCAGGTTTGAATTCAAAATAATTTCAAATTCTTCTTTCAAATTTTATCTTCAATCTCTTTCTTCTCTATTTTACTTTCTATTCTTATTGAATTTTAAACTTAATTTTTATAAGTTTATACTTTATAAGTTTTATATATTTATAATTTATATACTTTATATTTATATAGCTTTAAACTCTATAATTTTATAAATATGTTTATTTAGTTTATATTTATGTTTTCATATGATTTTCTACTTTATAATATTTATTTATAACTCTATATTTTAATTCAAAAATTTCCAAAATTATATATATCAAAACACTTGAAAAATGTTCAAATTTCAATTTTGTACATGTATATGTCGACATACACATATATACATGTTGACATGCAACTGTCATTTTTTTAGAATCAAAAGAAAGTGTCTTTTCATTATTTGTGACGATTGTGAGATGTCGCAACCTTTCACACACTATAAAAATGGGATGATTTTGAATTTTTTTATTACTTCTTCTTCTCCATCTTCATTCCTTTCATTAGACCATTATTCTTTATAATTTTTATGATTTCTACACCTATACATTGCTGAATTCAATTCTGCTTTCACTAATCTTCTTCTCTCTACACTCTCTACTCGTTACTCTCTGAATCAAGTGCTACTGAAGAGTTATAGGGTTGTTTGTAATTGTTTGGGTTGTGTAAGTAATCGTTGGTATCCCTTGTAGCCGTGAAATCAAGGACGGGTAATCGGTGGATCCCTTGTAGCCGTGAAATCAAAGAGGTTAGAATCAGTGGTATCCCTTATAGACGTGAAATCAAGGAGGTTGGAATTGACTATTGATATAGTAATAAAACTCTGCACACTCCAGCGTTGCGTGGGACTGGACGTAGGAGCAATCTGAATCAGTATAAAATTCGGTGTGTTCTTTCCTCTTCTGCACTTTATTTTTGTTAATATTTGTGTTTATTTTTGATTCTGTGTCTATGATTGTATCTATGGTATTTGATTCATATTGCAGTTCTCTTAAACATTAGATTTTATTTAAATTCTCAAAAATACTATTCTCCCCCTCCCCTCTAGTGTTTTTTTTGCTTAACGATCCATTCTACAATCCCTAACATGTTCAACCCTCTTTCTCATCTAAACCCATCTTCAACCTTATACTTCCTACTAGTAATTTCATCAAACACTTCCATAATTTCATCAAACACGTCTGTTATGACTCCATCTGATGGGAGCCATACCAAATCTTGTATACGAAAAACAATAATATACCCAAAAAAGGCGAAATCCAATATGTTATTTCTTGTAATGAAAGAATTGTTGATCATATAAAATAGAGATATTTTTTTTTAATTTAGACTGGTTTTTGATACTTATAACAAAAATAGATTAGTTTGCAAACTAATTACAAAAATAGATCAGTTTTCCTTATGTATAACATTGGCGGCATCTCGGATACCACCACATTTTTTTTCAGACGGCTCCAACTCAGATGGAACTAATGAAAAAACCTGCCAAATTAACATTGGCGGCATCCGAAATGCCGTCAAATTAACATTGGAGACATCTCAAATGCCGCCAGTTTTTTTAATTTAATTTTTCAATTGGCTCCATCTCGGATGGAGCCAATGTAAAATAAAACGGGTAGCATTTGAGATGCCGCCACTGTTAATTTGGCGTTATTTCAAATGCCGCCAACATGATTTTATTTTTTCTATTGGCTCCATCCAAGATGGAGTCGGTTAAAAAAAATACTAGCGGCATCCAAGATGCCACCAGTGTTATTACTGAGAAAAAAATGATCTATTTTTGTAATTAGTTTGGAACTGATCTATTTTCATTATAAGTCTTAGTAACTAGCCTAAATTAGAAAAATTTTCTATAAAATATAACATTGAGCATGAGTCAAAGGTAAACAATTAAAGATGACTTTATGTGTAATACTTGTTTCTTGTCGGCTTATTTGTGGAATCTAAATGGGGTTTTTAGCCTCAAGGAAAAAATGAACAAAAAATTATTTCACAAGGACAAATGGGTAAATTTTTATCAATAAGGACAAATTTTAGTGTAAAGGAAGGAATTCAGGGCCCACTATAATTCTTTCCTTTACACTAAAATTTGTCCTTATGGACAAAATTTTAGCTTCCTGTCCTTGGAACAATTTTTTTCATTTTGTCCTTTAGGATATTTTCCTGAATCTCTAAATCTCTTGTTTTTTTGCGGCGTACCTACAAGTTTGTCCTTAATAATTAAACTAAATTATACTTTACACTGAACTTAATTACGAAAAGGAAGTAAATATACTTAGATATGTAATTACCTAGGAAAACGAAATTTAGTAGTTACCACTTACAAAATTATATAAATCAAGGGAATAAATTCAGTTAACTAACTTAGTTAATTTTTATGAACTTAAATAATTTAATAAATGTAGATTTTTTTTAAAATGTAACTAATCTTTTTTACTTCACTAAATACGCAAAATTTAATTGACTTAGTTAATTTTGTACTAAATTTATTTAATTTTGTACTAAATCTAGGGTACTTATATAAAATTTACGATTTAACAAAGTTAATCTTAAACTTAATTGATATATAAACATTTAGAATTGATGATTTAACCAAGTTAATTTCAGACTGAATTAATGTATAAGCATAAAAAATAGATGATTTAGCATAGTTAATTCTAAACTTAGATAATTTTTATACAACATATTACATAGTTTTAAAACAAATTTGAAATATTTATAAGTCTAGTTCTAGTGAAATATAAGGCTCACTTATCATACTTTAACATACCTATACTAATTTTAAAGAAAGAGAAAACTATTATTAATTTAAAATTAGTGTAAAAAATTGTAAGAACCAAAATATTTTGGTTGTTTATAGACTAGTTAAGCATTTAGCAAGATACACATTAAAATTTTGGTGATATTAAGGGAGTTAAAGAAAACATTGACAAAATAATTTTTTTACTTTGTTTATAGGAAACTAAAAATTCATATGCATCCCAAAACCACAAAATATATATAAAAAAAAAGAAAAAAAGGAAGAAAGAATCCCTCAGTAAGAATATAATTTGTAAACAAGTCTTTGGAAAATTAACTATTCGGTTTGCATTATAAACTAATCTCTCGCTTTGATATCTATAAATTTTTAATATTTCTCCATGTCTTTTTTTAATGAAATAAAAAATAGTTTTCATGTCCATGGATGTAGGCATAGCCAAATCACATTAAGCCTTGTCACTCTGTACTCTTCAGTTTTCTTTGTTTGTTATCTCACTACAATTTTGGAGTCAGAGCAAAGATATTATAATTTCACACAATAGAAAGATCGTTGCAATCAAACTATTTGGTAGAATTAGTACTTTATAAATGAGGAATAGGTTATGCTGATAATAATTTTACATCTTGGTAAGAGATTGTTTGAATCAATAGTCTAATTTGATGGCTTAGTCACATTTGTTGTTGCTTTGTTTAAAATGATTAGTCCCACTACCCAGAATTATGCAATGTAGACCAGAAACTGCCCAACCTAAAGGATAAAACATTCAAAAACTTTTCATCAAAGCTCTATTATCAATCTGAAATTGGGTAAAATGTTGCTTGGTTTCGATTTCCATAGACAAATGGCTGGTAACGAGGGCGATCAATTTATTGTTCGAATTAACGGTTAAGTACGAAAAAGATTAAAATCTCTTATTGTTTCATTGGAGACTAGGTTCTAAAAGTTCATACCTTAAAAGCACGGTCTGAACTTAACTGAAAGGTGAAGCTTTAGCAAACCCTAGAATTTATTGTGCAAAAGCCCAAAATGTCAAATACAGAGTATCGAATATTTATATAAGTAAACGGTCCTCAAACAGTCCAGCCCAACAAACAAACGAAAATTCAAATAAACTTGTGCATAAAATAAACAACATACAATTCGTATTATAACAACTAACTAATTCAACTTACTAACTCGACATCCCCTCCTCAAGATAGACTTGCGCAGACAAAGGACAATCTTGACATGAGAAATAAGGCACCATACCAAGCTTTTGCGCCAGTATCCAATGTTGATTAGCACCAAGAGGCTTCGTCATAATGTCTGCCAGTTGCATTGCGAATCTAACATATTTTGTAGTTAAGAAACCTGAATGAATATTTTCTCTAACATAATAAACATCCAACTTGTGGTGTTTAGTTCTCATATGCTTTGTTTTCTCATGAAAATAAGGGTCCTGAGCAATATGCATTGTAGAAACATTATCACAATAGAGAAAATAGGAGCTGAAACAAGTACCTCTAAATAAGCGAGTAGTCTCTCAATCCAGACCAATTCACTAGTTGCGTAGCTCACACTTCTATACTCTACTTCAGTGCTGCTTTTAGAAACCACTTTTTGTTTCTTTGTTTTCCATGAAACTTATGCATTTCCATGAAAAATACAATAACCAGATAATGGTTTTCCTGTATCACTGCACATTCTTCAATCAACATCACAATAGGCAAGAATAACAAACTCAGAATTCACTGGTAACATTAACCCCATGTTTACTAAACCCTTCAAGTATTTTAAAATTTGCATAGCAACATTAAAGTACGAAATCCGTGGAGTTTGCAAAAACTGGCTTAATTGTTGGACAGCATATGAGATATTTGGTCTTGTTAAATTTAGATACAAAAGCTTACAAATTAATCTGCGATAAATCTCAGGATCTACCAAAATATCACCTTCAAATTTGCTTAATTTGAGTCCTTTTTACAAAGGAAAATTTGTTGATTTTCAATTCTCCAAATTATAGTCTCTTAAAAGATCAAGTATATATTCTCTCTGATTAATACAAATACCAGATAGTGATCTTGAAACTTCAATGCCGAGAAAATATTTAATGTGACCAAAATCTTTAACGGTAAAGGCTTGATGAAGATCAAGTTTCAAATGCATCAATAGTTGATTATTACCAGTAATGAATAAGTCATCAACATAGGCTACAACTACAACAAACACATTAGTTCTCTTAAGGATAAACATAGAATAATCTTGCATTGACTGAATAAAAATCCAACAAATTAAAAATTCACTTAACTCTTGATTCCAACATCTATAAGCTTGCTTTAAACCATAAATGAACTTTTTGAGCTTACAAACTTGATTTGAATCTGCTTTACTATATCCAGGTGGAGGCAACATATACACTTCTTCTTGAAGATATCCATGTAAAAAGGAATTATTAATGTCTAATTGTTAAAAAATCCAATTTGTTACTGCAACTACGGCTAAAACAATTTGCACTGTTGTAAACTTAGCAACATAACTAAAAGTAAATTTGTTATCCTTACCAAAAATCTGTTTATCCCCTCTTGCAACCGGTCTAGCCTTATACCTGTCCACTTCACCATTTGGTCTAAATTTTGTTTTAAACACCCAATTGCAAGCAATAAGCTTTTTATCTTTAGGAAGTTGAACCAGATCCCGAGTATCATTCTTTTATAAAGCAACTTATTCTTGTTCCGTAGCTTGAAACCATTCTGGAAAATCCTTAGCTTGCTCATAGGAAGATGGTTCATATGAAGAAAACACATTTGTAAGACTATGTAACTCAGTATTATTCAAATGTGCAAAAACTAGTTCAGTAAATGCATTAAAAGAATCAGAAGTATGCACTTGTCTTGTAGTGAATTTTCCAACAACATAGTCATCATATTTCTTTAGTACTTTACAAATTCTATTAGAAGTTCTAGGTGGCAATAATTGAACAGGAGAAACATCAGCTAAGGAAACATATAATAATTGATCTTCAGCATCAGGAGTATATGACCGAGTATGATTATTATGCTGATCTTTAGTAACAGGAGTATTTAAAATAACAGAAGGTAATGGGAATGATTCATGTTGTCCAAAGGAAATTTGTGAAGATTGAAGACTATAATCATGCTGATCTAAAGCTGGATTGACAAATTCTAAGTTTCCAGGTGAAGAAACAGTAGTAAGAGTAGGATCTGGTTTCTTCATAAAATAAAAAATATTTTCAACAAAATGTACATCTCTACTGAAGACAACTTTATGTGTTTCTAAATCATACAGTTTATATCCTTTTTTACTATGTGGGTATGCAATGAAAACACATTTCTTAGCTCTTTCAGCAAATTTGTCATGTGGTTTTTGAAAGGAAAAATAAAAACAACCAATGACTCTAAGATGTGTATAATCACGAGATTTATTCATCAATAATTCATATGGTGTTTTCTAGTTTAACACTGAGCTAGGCATCAAATTGATAAGATGAGTGGCAAATAAAAGACATTCACCCCAAAATTTGTAAGGCATACCAGCATGAATTCGAATTATTCTTGCTGTCTCTATCAAGTGTCTATGCTTCCTTTCCACTCTGTCATTTTGCTGTGGGTTGCATGGAATAGATCTTTAATGTACTATTCCTTTGGAAGCAAATAGCTTTCTAATAATCTCAGTACCATTTTCAAATCTGACCACTTTAATCTTTTTATCAAATTGTGTTAATACATATTCAATAAAAGCGGTAATAACAGAAAGTACTTGAACGTTGGAATAAAGTAAATATGTCCAAGTATTTCTAATATGGTCATCAAGAATGGTTAGAAATTAAGTTTCACCACAAAGGACTGGCCTATGATATTTTCCCCACAAATCAATATGGACTAAATCAAATGCAGAAATAACATAGGAATCAGAATGAGGGAAAGGAAATTTATGATGTTTCCCTAACACATATGCTTCACAGGAAAATTCCTTAAGTGTTCTTCCTGACAAAAGATTTTGCATGCATTTCATTTTATTAACAGGAGGATGATCTAACCTAGCACGAAGAGTATCAACACTAGGTCTATTACAAGATGTTATAGTATTGTTATTAGAAGCAAGAAAACAATTATTCTCCATTACAGAATAACAGTTTAAAATAGTTGTATAAGAAAAGGAAAAAATAGATAATCTGTATAGACCAGAAATTCTTGATCCAACAGCTTGAATTTCATTTGATTCATGGTCCGGAAAATAGCAAGAAGAATTTGTGAATTTTGCAGTGATTTTGTTTTGATCAAGAAACTTTCCTATTGATAAAAGATTATTTTTGAAAGTAGGAAAATACAACACATTTTGTAACTACAAATTTTGATTCAGTTTTACAGTTCCAATGTGATGAACAAGAATTACAGATCCATTAGGAAGAGTTACTTTAATAGGAATTTTGATTTTCTTTAATGAAGCAAAAAGTGTTATATTGGATGTCATATGGTCAGCGGCTCCAGTATCAATTATTCAAGATATCTGATCAAAATACTTCTCAAAAATTTCTTTAAGTTTTGAAGAAATTTTACCTGGTGATTAAAAGAAGAAGCAAGTGGATTATCCTCCAAGTAAGAACTAGAGCTAGATCCATGCACCATCTTATAACACGGTTGTACAAAGCAGATACCATCACTTGATCAAACTCCTTAGCTTCAGTAGTTACAACATTCACATTTGCAGTTTCATTTGACTCTAGTTTCCTTCCAAGAATCCCTTTATCAACATTATTAAAACATTTTGAACCTTTTTTTGCCTTAACAACTATCTCTTTATTCCACCCCTCAGGATAACCTATTAATTTGAAACATTGCTCCATTGAGTGTCCCTTTTTCTTGCAATGCTCATAGAATAGTTCACTTTTCTATCTCTTTGCATCTCTTATACTCTGGTTTAGAACGATTCTTTATAACATCGAAAGCATTTGTTTTAGGTGGACTTGAATTTTTCTCTACAAATTTATTTTGATGCTCGACCTGCTGTAAAATGTAGTAGGCTTTGTGTACAGTAGGAAGAGGATCAATACTTAATATAATTGTTGTAACTTGATAATATTCCTTCGTAAGACCGGACAAAAAAAGTTTGTTACATTGATCATTCTCTATTATTTTCTTAAGAATTCCACAAGAGAAATTTTTCAGAACACCACATGTGCATTTTGGAAAACCTTCAAGAAGCTATAATTGATCCCATATTCCTTTCAATTTCCCATAGTATTCAGCAATACTGAGCTTCTTATGTAGAAATTAGACTCTGATGCAATTCAAACAATCTTGGAGTTGTAGTCTGACCGAACCTCTCTGATAATTCCTTCCACAACTAAAATGAAGAATCTACGAATATAAAGCTCTCTGACAAAGCTTTGTCCATGGAATTCAGAATCCACAACATGACCATTTAGTCATTTCTAATCCACTTTTGATAATTAAGAGACTCAATCAAAGGCATTGGAAGAGTGTCGTCAATAAACTATAACTTGTTTCTAGTAATTAAAGTCATCTTAACTATTCGACACCAATTCAAGTAATTCGAACTAGTTAGAATGTGACTTCCAAGCTGCATTCCAGGGTGACCTGAATTTGAAAGGTAATATTGATCATTGAAAGTGATCGGTTGACTACCTTAAATACGGGTGTCTGATTGAGTTGAATCGAAACTATTGTTCACCATTTTACAGAAATTGAAGAAGAAAGAATATTAAAGAAGAAGAAGAAAAGATTGAAGAAAAAAAAATAGATCTGAAACCGTTGCTCCAATACCATGAAATGTGAAGATTTAGAAAACCCTAGAATTTTGTTGTGCAAAAGACCAAAATGTCAAATACAAAGTATCGAATATTTATATAAGTAAATAGGCCTCAAACAGTCCAGCCCAACAAATAAACTTCTGTACAAAAGAAACAACTTACAATTCGTATTATAATACCTAATTAATTCAACTTACTAACTCTACATTAACGGTATAAAACATTCTCCTGCACAAATGATTTTGACTTGCTACCCTTAGAAAATATTTAAAAATTATGTGTTAAACGTATGAATGCCACAATAGCCCACCGCTGGCCAAGTTGGACAAGGTCTGATCGGGTCGATTTACATGAGCACGTGTGTACTTGTCATGCATGCGCTTCCTCCTCGATACAAAAATGATATTGGATGCCAAAAAGCCAATTCTAGAGGTTAAGAAGCTCATGTCACTATAAAAATGCTGTTGGCTTTTAACAGAGAAAGAAAAGATGGAAGACTTATATTTTGAAGAAGAAGCAAGCAACCTTTCTCTCTTTTTAAAATAATAAATAGTACAAGCATTTAAATAAACTTAAACAAAAAAAATCTAAACTAAATCTAAGTCACTTCCGTACTTCATGCATGGACAACATCAAACTAAGATATTTATGAATTTGGCAACTAAATAAATGAGCAAGAGAATAGCTCTCTTATTGACAACTTCTACTAAAAGCTTGCATTATTTAGTTTGAATTACATTTCAACACCTCCCCTTAATTCAAACTTCCGTAGTCCAATCTTCTCTATGAAGAATTGATGTTTTACTTGACTTAATGCTTTAGTGAACAAGTCTACATTTTGAAAATTTGTTCCACAGAAATGCAGAACAACCTTCTCTTCGGCTAGCAACTTCCTGATAAAGTGGTATTGCACAACAATGTGCTTAGTCCTTGCATGAAATGCAGGATTCTTTATCATAGCTATAGTGGCCTTGTTGTCACACCAAAGCTCCAATGCCTCTTGTTGCTCACAGCACAAGTCTTTCAACAACTTCTTTAGCCACAAAGCTCGCTTCGCTATAGTTTCCACGACATTATACTCAGCTTCTAATGAAGACAGAGCCATAGAATCTAGCTTTTTTGTACTTCATGTCATAGCTCCAGAACCAAGATCAAATATAGAAGCTGACATTCTCTTCCTATCATCAAAACAGCCAGCCCAATCACTGTATGTATATCCTTTCAACTTGAACTCCTTCACACTTTCATACCAAATACCACAATCCAGAGAGCCTGCAACGTAGTTCAAAATTCTTTTTGCAGCTCCCAGGTGTTGCATGGTTGGATTGTGCATATATTTCGACACAACACTGACAGAATAGGCAATGTTAGGTCTAGTGTGTGTGAGATGGTTTAGACCTCCCACCATATTTCTGAAAATCCTTTCATCTGCATTCCTATTACCATCTACTTTCTGCAACTTCTCATTTGCATTCATAGGAGCCTTTGCAACTTCAGATTTCTCCATGTGAAATCTTTTAAGAAAATTTGCTGCATACTTTCTCTGATATAGAAAAATACCAGCTTTTCTTTGTCTTACTTCCAAACCAAGGAAGTATTTCAATACTCCAAGATCAATCATCTCAAATTCAGACAACATGTTGGCTTTGAACTTACATAGCATGCTTTTTGAAGAACTGAAATAGATTATGCCATCGACATAAAGACAAAATATGATAAACTCATCCATACCTTGCCTTTTCACAAGGATTGTTGGCTCATTTTCACTTCTGTCGAAGCCAGTTGAGATGAAAAATGAGTCAATCCTGCTATACCAGGCTCTTGGCGCCTGTTTTAGGCTATAAAGAGCTTTCTTCAACTTGTACACCTTCTGTTCTTCACCCTCCTTCACAAATCCCTATGGTTGATCCACAAATACTTCTTCCTGCAATTCTCCATTGAGGAATGCAGACTTCACATCAAGCTGAAAAACCTACAATTTCCATTGTGCAGCCAATGCTAAAACAATTCTCACTGTTTCAAAGCGTGCAACAGGTGGGAATGTTTCCTTATAGTCTATACCCTTCTGTTGTGAATGGCCTTTTGCCACAAGCCGTGCTTTGTGCTTTGAGATGCTTCCGCCTGCATTATAATTAGTCCTGTACACCCATTTTAGACCAATTGCCTTTTTGTTTTCGGGCAAGCCCACTAACTCCCACGTTTCATTTTTCTAAATTGACTTAATCTGCTCTATCATTGCATCTTGTCACTCACTCTGACATACTGCTTCATCAAACCCTACAGGTTCTGTAGCTACAAGTGCAAAATCACAGTTTTCATAGATATCAATATGTGATTTTACGTCACATGAAGTAGATTCACTTGATGATGAAGTCTGAGTTGATGGAGAACTCTGGCTACTTGAAAATGTTGATGAATCATGAGTTGTTGTTGGAGGAGATTGCTGTGTTGGCACCTCAACTGGCTCATCAAATTCTCCAAGTTTGATTAACTTCTATAAGTCTACACTTCTCTTGCTTGGATCATTCCACTCCCAACATGCTTCCTCATCAAAGAGAGCATTTCTCCCAATGATGATCTTGCCACTGACTAGATTATACAACCTATAGGCTTTGGATTGTGTTGAGTAGCTCACAAAGATGCACTTCTCTGCCTTATCATCTAGCTTAGTTCTCAAATTAATCAATGTATAGGAAATACATCCAAAAATTCTAAGATGACTTACTGAAGGATTTTTACTTCTCCATACCTCAAAAGGTGCAGAGTTCATGTCATTTTTAATTGGAGAGATGTTGAGCAAATACACTGCAGTTGCAACAGCTTCACTCCATAATGTGTTAGGCATCCCCTTAGCCTTTAGCATGCTCCTAGCCATCTCTACCACAGTCCTATTCTTTCTCTCTGCCACCCCGTTCTGCTCTGGTGTGTAAGGTGCAGTGAGCTCTCTCCTAATGCCATGACCATCAAAGTACTGGACAAATTCGTTGGAGACAAATTCACATCCCCTGTCTGTTCTCAATTCCTTGACTTGCTTTCCACTTTGCTTCTCTACTAGAGCTTTGAACTTCTTGAAGTTCTCTAAGGATTCAGACTTGGCCTTCTGAAAATAAACCCAAGACATCCTGTTGTGATCATCTGTAATCAATAGTAAGTATCTGCTTCCTCGTAAAGATTCAGTTTGCATAGGCACACACAAGTCGGAAAGCAATAATTCTAGGCATTCACTAGAAGAATTTCCACTTGGAAAAAATCCACTAGCCTGTTTTCCATACATACATCCTTCGCAAAATTCTAGATTCCAAATTTTGGGCAATCCATGCACAAATTATTTAGTATTTAAAAGCTTTAAGCCATGAACATTTAAATGTCCATACCTGAGATGCCACAGCTTGGCACTGTCATCTCCTTTCACCACAAGTGCATGTTCTGAAGTGTTTGTCAGTTCCAAAGGAAAGACTTTGTTCTTTCCCATTGCAATCTTCATTAGTGCCTTATTGCTTTGCTTCTCCTTGATCACAAATATGCCATCTTCAAACATAACTCTATAGACACCACACACCAGTTGACCAACACTCAAAAGATTATGTGCCAGTTTTGGCACATACTGAACATTATGCAGAAGCCTTGATTTGCCTTGCTCAGTTTGAAAAGCAACTGTACCAAGCCCTTCCACTGTCAATTGCTTCCCATCTCCAAGCCTTACAATACTCTTCTTACTGTCATCAAGATTCTGAAACATAGCTCTTAAACTGGACATGTGGTTCGAACACCCACTATCCACATACCAGACGGTATTTCCTGTAATATCATAATTATGTTGAGCCAAGAACAAATTCTCTTACTCAGCATAATTTGATTTTTGCTCCTGCTTTCCTTTCTCCTTGTCTTCATTTTTCTTCCAACAAGAGGCCTCTTTATGCCCTAGTTTATAGCAATAGTAGCATATTATAAGCCCCTTGTAATTAGTTTTGGAAGACTCCTTACTTCCAACATTGGATTGGCATCTTCCTCGGCCTCTACCTCTATAGCCTCCTCTTCCTCTTCCAGAGTTCTGATATGATTTCTCCTTGATTGAAGACTCTTCTTTGACCTGGAAGGATTTCTACTCTTTCTTGTCATCACCTTTGGAATGTCTATCTTCCTGAGCTTGAAAAGACCCCATCAATTCATCAAAGGTACAATGTAACACCCCGTAATTTGTGGCAGTCGGTGTCTGAACTTAGGGATGATATGGCAGTCGGTTCCAAGGGGTCTAGCAGCTATGTATACGTGGCCATTTCTCATACTTTCTTCACTGAGAATTCATGGTAGCCAAACTCTACCGGTGTCTGAACTGAATTGGATCTGTTAATCCCCTACAACTTTCAGATTTGCAAATCAAATCTAGAGATTCAAGATCCATTCTTCTTATATGTTCTAATCCTAACACTGTGAGTTTCTCATTACTTTAGATTTGAATATTTAAAATTAAATATGACACGACTATGACTTGGATTTGTACATATGCCTAAATTATATCAGATCCATTGTAAATCATGAACATATGACATTCTGAATTTGTTAGGATTTGGATCTAAATCTCTATCTTGTTGGATCTGTTGTAACCCTTGTGGCATTCTATGATTTGTGCTAGATCTATTTTAACTATTGATCTAAATCTCTATCTTGTTAGATCTATTATAACTCCTATCACATGCCATGATGTGAATCTTAAACCTTAATTGTGTAGATCTACTTATAAACTATTAGATCTGAATTAAGTGGAAATTCTATGATGTAGATCTTAATCCCTATTTGTTAGATCTACTTTTACTTATTAGATCTGTAGACACCTAAATTATTAATCAGATCTAGTTTATTATTTGGATCCTTTGTGCTTCTCATATTAGATCTGAACTTGTTGGACATCTAAATTAAATTTAGATCTTGTCATGTTCATTTTATCACCTTTGCTATGCTATAACTAGTTAACTGCCACAAGTACATTAGATCTATGCTTATATGTTCACCATGTTAGTATATGTTTATGCTAGTTATGTTAGAACATTCACCTTTGTCATATTTCCATTACCTTCCCTTTTTATCATTTATGATTAGGCTATAATTTAGCCGATACATGCCGTAAATTGTGTGAACATACTAGTTAGGGAACGGGGAGGGAAAAAGGTTAATATTGATATAATTTGAATATAAACATAAGTTGGACATATAATTAAAAAGGAGGAAAAGTGGGGACATAATCACCTATTAAGACATAGGTAAAAATTAGATGAAAATGGAATGTCTAATAATTACAATTAGGAATTGTAATTGCACTTATGATACGAGGTTAGGTTGCATTAGTGGTGGAAGTCTGTCCGGACCCGACCGGCATATCCAGCAACCACTAATGTTGAACCTAATGTGAGAGGTCTAACTGTGCAAATACGAATCGAGCTAAGACACGAGGTTAGACCCAATTAAAGAATAAGACTTCCTGGACCCGACCGACATATCCAACATCCACAAGTTATAGGCCTAACATGGGATCTCTAACCCACTATAAACCATAAATGGACATGGTAATAAATTAGACCACTTAACCAAATCTAATTCGTAGGGATTGTATGATTATGAACTAAAGTTAGGGTTAAGTAAAATTGGTTGGACAATGGGTGGGTTAAGTATTTCCGGGGGGTGGTAACATTTACATATAGGGCCACGAACTTAGCCCGATAAGTTTATGTAATTAAAGACACCTAATGGTAAGCATAATCGGTAGAAAGATTGGGGTTATATAATTAAAGACACCCTTAGGGTAAGTATAACCTGTGGAAAACCCAGTGGGAGATACAAGACAAAGAGGAGAGCTTGTATCATATTGTGTGGGACCCATTTTAGTCAGTAACCCGGAGTATTTTTCGAATAGAGAACTCCGAGCTAGGTCGGAGGTGGGGCATGCTTACTGATTGATTGTAAGAGATCCAAACGTAGAGGCGGTGTTGGCGGCGAAAACCGACCGGGCTATGTTCGTGCATGAGCCGGGCCGAAGGGGATAAGACGACTGTGACACAAGTAGATATGGGGTTGTGCACATCAACGAGGGGTTGCCACTTTAGGACGTGATACATCCTACTGTGGGGCCGGCACAGAGTATCTACGGAGTAGGGAGCCGATCGATTAGGGTAGTAGTTAGGGTACATTTGGACGTATGCCTAAGTCTACCACCTTATAGTGGAAGGGATCATCTCATTCTGGTTATACTAGTAATAGTGCAGAGTAATCATTAGAGAAGCATATATACCTTATCCTGTCTACCCTGTCACACCTGTCTATTATGTAGTGATCTCTCTTATCCACTTTATATGCCTGTCATGCTACTTTTATTTATTTACTTGCTAAAAGTCACTAGACTCGCAAACTTTATGTCCGACCCTTTTGCTTCTCCTTCTTTCTTCCGCCCCCCATGGTTCTCAAGGAGGAAACACGCACGCTTAGTCAGGACTCAGATATCATGTTGCTGGAGTCGCTTTTGAAGTATGGCTCAAGTTTTTATCTCTACTATGGCCTTATCTCTTTTATTTGGGGAATTATGTTTTCTTTTAAGTATTTATGTACTCTGATGTTAAAAGATAGAAGTTATGTTGTTGTAATGGTTTTTGAGACTCATGGTATTTTCAACCACGCTGTAAGATTTGTGTTTGAAATAAAAATTTAAATTTCCGTTGCTATCTTATTTTTGTCTATCTTGTAAAATTCTGTGTCTATTTACCTATAACACTTCATGAAACTTAATGCATTCCCTTTGTGAGTGACATTAACGGACGTAGGGTGTCACATATAAGTTTCCATGTCTTTGGATTCTTCAATTGCTGTCACCACATGATCAAACTTGTTTGTGAGTCTTCTTAGAACCTTTCTCACAACTTGTTGAGATTTGATCTTTTCTCCATATGACCTCATTTGCTGGACAATGCTTGACATACGTGAGAGATACTCCTGGACGGTCTCCTTTTCTTTCATCCGAGACGTCTCAAACTCTCTTATAAGAGATTGCAATCTCACTGTGATCACCTTCTTGTCTCCCAAGTATTCTTGCTTGAGAGTACTCCATGACGCTTCTTTTACTGTAGAAGTAGTTGCAATGCGTGGAAACACTTCATCATCGAGTGTCTGTTGAATGATGAAAAGTGCTTTGGCATCTTTCTTTCTTTTCTCCCTCAACGCTTGGTTTGGCTCCTCAGTTCCATTATCATCAAAGCCACTCTCAACAATACTCCACAACTCATGTGATCTGAAGAGTGTCTTCATTTTTAGGCTCCAAAAATGGTAGTTCACACCTTTGAAGATAGGCAGATGATTTAGTGAAGTCCCACTATCATTATTGTTTTGCATGATGTGTTTGCTCTCTCACACGAAACACTCACCACACCCAAGAATTCCCTCTGGCTCTGATACCAATTTTGTTAGCTTTTAACAGAGAGAGAAAAGATGGAAGACTTATATTTTGAAGAAGAAACAAACAACTTTTCTCTTTTTGAAAAATAATAAACAGTACAAGCATTTAAATAAACTTAAACAAAAAAAAAATCTAAACTAAATATAAGTCACTGCCGCACTTTATGCATGGACAATTTCAAACTAAGATGTTTATGAATTTGACAATTAAATAAACGAGCAAGAGAATAGCTCTCTTATTGACAAATTCTACTGAAATCTAGCATTATTTAGTTTGAATTACATTTCAACAAATGCTTTACCATTAAACACTTTAAATTAAAGACAGAAAGCTTTTCGCCTTTACTTAAAGAATCATTAGTAACTTATAAATTCAGTCTTTTAAATTTTAGTATCAAAGACAAATTCAGCTTGCAGTTGGTCTGTAATATCGAAGATTGTTTAAATACAAAGTATCAATCTCCAGTTTTAGTTTGGTTATTAGCTCATGTTCAAACAACGAAAGATCTACAGTTGAGTGTTTTTTTTGGTAGTAAAATCCAAAATTTGTTTTTGATGATCCATGACATTGAGTCTCGGTGATCTCAGAATCCAAGATAAATAACTTGTTAAAAGTTCTCCACTTACGAATTTGACATGTCCATGTTTTCCCATCAACCTACTTGCTCTAACCTTCGTTATTCCAAGCAATCGATTCATTTCCTTTCATTTAATTATGATATTCCTCCGGTGTCTCAAATTGTTTTCCACCTCTTCGATGCACGACGATCAATTCCCCTTCCACACTGCATTTCAGACATTTTTGTATGATCATTGGAGATGGCACGACATCAACTTGGTGAGTGATTGCAATGGTCAAATTGAATCAGTAATTTCCGATAGGTCGAGACAAGGTTAGTCATACTACTTTCCACTTTCATGTCACACAATATCCCACACTACATCCGCCTAATCACATTTACCAACCATCTGACTTCTTGCTTCTATTTGGACCAGGAAGAATAAGTATTTGGATCAACCCATATGCTAGTTTGTAGCCTTTGGAATCTAAGAGCAAAAATATTCAAAATTATTAGAAATTCCCTTGGAAACATAAAAGAAGACTTTCATAGCATTTTCATAGTACAACGGATAAGGAATTAGCAGTTGACAGGCAGTGAATGTTGGGTTTTCTATTAGCAATACTGTAGTGCATTAACAAACAAGTTATTAGGATAAGAACAACTCCAACAGGGTTACGGGTCGTAACATTACGACCCGTAACATGTTGGGAGATATCTGTGATATCTCCCAACAGTCGTGCGCTGATTTGATCGGCGCGCCACTTGCGAGCCAACAAAGTCGGCGCACGCGGCCCCACGCCTATAAGTATGGCACGCGGGAGGGGGCTTGGTTTGTATCACTTTCCCTATTTCCTCATTTTTAATTTTTTTTATTGATCCGGATGTAGGTATGCCACCATGCGTAACGAAATTGGGTAGACGTACAGTTTTAGCTCAGCCGAACGATGTATCTGATCCAGCGTACCTTCCTCCACCACCTGGGACGACGATAGAGGACTTGCGGATCCTTCATGAGTTGCCAGAGGGGTACACGCATCGCTCGTTTTCCACGCTCGCCACCGTTCCGGTATAAATTCTAATTTTATCATTAATAATTATTAGAATGCTGAATGGTTTACTATATTACGTAGAGAACTTGATCTGTTAGTTTTATAGTTATAGTGTAGTAAAGAGAAACTGAACTGTTGATTATATAGATATTGAACTGTTATGATTTTAACATTTACATTTACTGTACGGGTGAACAATTTACTAGGTTATGTAAGGATTGTTATAATTTAGTTCAATTACGTAGAGTGCTTGACCTGTTGGTTTTATAGTTATATTTCAGTTCATGTACGTTATAATTTTTAGTAGTATAAACTGTTGATTATATAGATATTGAACTGTAATAATTTTAACATTTAGGACACTTACATCTACGTTCGTGGTAGTTAGGAGAATTTTAGCACACAGGCCCTTGGCATTTTACCATTACATATTCAGAGAGGCTAGTGGCTAGTCCGTTCGGACTATTTTTACAGATTTTACCTCCGTAGTCCTTCGATCGACCTTTAGTAAAGGCATTGTTAGAGAGATGGTGGCCAACGACACACACATTTTATTTTCCCGATTTTGAGTTAGGTATCACCCCAGCAGATTTTTACATGCTTTCTGGGATTGAGATTGGCTGCCCCAGCAGAGTCCCCTGCCCATTCGATACCTCATTCGAGTCTCCCGAGTTGTACCTGCAGTATTTGCCAGATTTGGCTGTGGCTCATATCTCCCATGGTGCTGTTTCAGTCACATATTTACTTGAGTACATTAGAGCGCATCTCGATGCAGCGGATTTCCAGGACGTAGTATATCGAGCCACCATTTTATATCTCCTTGGTTCGACATTCTTTTCGAACCAATGGAGTTCGATTAGATTGGGTTATCTAGCAGCATTAGTCGATTTAGATCAGTTGCATATGATTGATTGGGGCAGTGCTATTTTGGGTTATCTATATTCCGCTCTTGACTCTTACGCTTTTGGAGCGGATCAGCAGATGTTTGGCTTTTGGTATATGTTGCTGTGTTGGTAATACAAGTACACGACCAACATGCATCCACACATGTTGCCCATCGCCAGTCATACTGCCGCGTCCTTTTTCCCACATATGCATAGATGGGAGATTAGTCGCTTAGTCCGGCGTGCTCCTGCTGGTGTGAGACACGATTTGATGGAGGCCCGTTCTCAATTAGATATGAGGGAGAGGGGCAACATGTTATGAGCACGTTGGAACACTTATTGGATGTTACTTTTAGCAGGTGGCCCGCTTCCTGATGACCACCTGCTCTTCATTGCACGTCACTTATCTATTCACCTTGTCCTCTTGCTCCCACCGGCCCCCTTCTTATTTGGTACTTGGGCGATCGCTGTTATTATCAGGGCCCCAGCCAGACGCGCATGCTCGGAGATCCACCTCTTCCCAATGATATGTTCGGGTCTCGTTGCAGGAGCAGATCGAGGAGTTACAGGCCAGACTAGCGACAGCAGGGGGTGGTGGCACAACAGGTTCAGGTACGGTTGTAAGGTCATGTGGTGGTGGAGGTTCAGGTGTTGTTGGAGGATTAGGTGGTGATGGAGGAGTCGGTGGTGGTGGAGGACAGGGAGGGGGTGGAGGATTAGGTGGTGATACAGGTGTCAGTGGGGTGGAGAATTAGGTGGTGATAGAGGTGTCGGTGAGGGTGGAGGTTCAGGTAGTGACGAGGAGGATTTTCCTTATTATGACGGTGAGGGTAGCGGGGATGACATGGAGGAGGATGGTGAGGAGTCTGAGCACGATCATGACGATGATGCTATGGATTTAGATTGACTTTCATGAGGATAGTGTTAATGATATTTTGTTTTTCGTTATCATGGTGTATATATGTGTATGACCCGATGTAGTGGACTTTACGTTATTCTTTTTTGACGTATATATGTGTATGTTACGTTAATGCATGTTGTACTACATTATCTACGTTTTATGTATATTACTGTCGACACCTATATGTTATGATGTTCTGTTTACTGGACCCTTTATTGTCTATATTCTGTGATGCTCTATGTAATGTAAAACGATGTTTGAAACATTTAATTATAAAATGATGCTTGAATCGTTTTATTTATAATTTAATTATAAAACGAACTACAGCGGCGCGGTAGTTCGTAGTATAACGTTTTGAACTTTAATTGGTTGTACAGGATCCAATTTAAGTCGTATTTCTCCGAAACAAAAAACGTTCGAATGGAATAGATACTATTTTTCTAATGGAAGAGAAAAATAGAGTTTTCATGTTGTAGATTTTATTTTATGTCCAAATCAGAATTTCAAATAGTCACTGTGGAATTCCGTTATAAATTGTAACGTTTAATTAAATAAAATAAACGATTCTTATTTAAAGAAAAATCATTTTGGTTTGGAATTCAACCAATTAAGCAGGGCACGACACGATGTACACTACATTAGCTGTATATAGGTAGGGCCGACCCAATTTTTTGCTATGTATATCGGCTTCTCCAAATCAGGCTAAGCCCCCATTCGAAAATTCTTTTCTTCCAGCCACCTACTCTTTCCTCTTTTCCCATTCTAGTCTTCTACTTGAAAATAAAATAGTATAGTTTCCTTATTGGTGTATGTCGAAGCAGGGAAAAGAAAGTATGGGCTCCACCATGACCAACTTGGGAAATGACGATGAGGCGGTTTCAAATCAATGACATGGAAAAGAAAGGTAGTTGAAGGGCGCGTTGTCATGCCAGTAGGTTCGGGTGTATCTAACCCTTTATGCTGTTGTGGAGAAGAATCCTTGGTCATTGTTTCGAAAAAGAAAAAAAATGATGGTCGTCGTTTTTTCGGTTGTGAAGCCTACGAGGACCACAATGTTTTTCCTGAAGAAATTGATTGTTGTTACTTTAAGCAGTGGATTCACCCTCTGATGTGCGAACGTGGAGTTTAATATGCACTGGAAGCGCAATCCGAAATAAGACGTTTGAACATGATTGTTGCTAAGCAAACCAGAGCTGGGTTTTTCTTGCGTCCGTGGTTGGTCTATGAGAAAGCTATGTTATCATGTTTTATTGTCCTTTGAAGTTGATGTTTATGCGTTCAGTAGTTGTGGTTCGTACGATTGTAGGTTGGCATTTCTTAATGTTGTAATATTGTAGTTCGTTTGTTTATGTGGAAACTATCTTTTTGTTGTGTTTATCACTAAAAACTGGGATATATAAGGATATGCACTTTAATAATTCAAATATTACGCATAGTCCAATGCTCATAACGTCAGTGATAGAGAATCTCCACTATGCAATAGTCACTGTGAGGCGCTGACTTTATCGACTCATGACGTAACGAGCCGATTTTATTGGCGCGCGCCGAGTAAATCGGCTCGCAACGTGACGAGCCGAAAAAATCGGCGTGTGAGACCAATTCAGGATCCTGAATTGGTCCCGTAACATTTCACTGAATATTACATGAAATAATATCTGTTGGGGAGCAAACTGACCAAAAGTTCTCCATTACGAACGCGAATGCTCCTCTGTTGGAGTTGCTCTAAATGATATTATGTTTAGCTCAGTTTATTTGTCAGCCTTTTCCGTTATTGCAATGAACAGTAGAATTGATAATCTTGGCGAATGGAGAATTTGTTGGAATAAATTTTCGTTGATTTTCTGTAAAATCTTCGAGACACAATGTGGTGATCGCTATCTTAAAACAGTATTTGCCCTTTTATGTTGTGTGCACGAGTAACGACAAATCTGTTCGAAGATACAACGAAACAGATATCGAATATCTTTAATCGACGTGTTGAAATTATAGCCTGCAGAACTATAACTTGCATATTTATCAAAAATTTGGATAAATCAATGAAGATAAGCTTCCAAGGCCCATCTTTTGATATTTTAATATTAATATCCATACCAATGCCACACCCTTGTCATATGATTCTCTCCCTTCTTTTTTTTTATGACATAATATATCATGTGTTTATATATATATGGCAAGCGTGCAAGAGAACCCCAAAAATTTAGCATCCCAATAGCACCCCTATTTTCCACCTCTCATTTATATTAAAAAAAGTGAGTGGGAAGTGAGAGAGTTAGTGGAAGGAGAGAGAAGAGAAGTTAGTGGGAAATGAGTGGTGGAAAAGTGGAAGGCTAAAGGGGTGCTCACTATTTGGGGTGCCATTGAACCTGCCTCTATTTATATATATATATATATATATATATATATATATATATATATATATATATATATATATATATATATATATATATTGACAAGCACATTAATATTTCATGATGTGAGACCAAAAAATTTGCCCCTTCTTCATTTATTTCAAATCTCCTCTAAGAGAATTTAATCATCTTTTTTTTATGTTCGTATGGATAGCACGTAACTTGTGTGCTGCATGCTGTGAAGATTATTCTGGACACTTAAATTGATTAAATTTTAGTCAGGTCACTGAGAGAAGAACCAACAAATAAAATAAGGTGCGGGTTGGCTTTGCAATTTATGGGAAATTTGATCAGCTTAAGTATATTTTTGGCATTAGTGGGTAGTTGCGGTACTCTGAAGCAATTCATTTTGGCATTAGTGGGTAGTCTGAAAGTGATTTGAATGTGAACTTTAAAGCGATTTAGAAATTCATTCTGAAGTGATTTTTGCGTAAATGATTCAAAAGGGTGAACATTTTGGATTTCACAACCTAAACTGCTGTTCTTTCCTATTATTTGTGGTTAAATTCTTTTCGGAAAAACTGATCATCCCACAATTTCTCAACAAAAGTATATTTTGATGGAAATTTCATACGTGAATATGAATATTTCGGTTTATTTCAGCAATACATGCATAGACTGGAACATTTTTGTGCATTCAAACAACACAAACTTATTAAATCGTGACAAAGCATCATTACAAACCCTGTCATGAGGCAGAATTTCACAAGAGAACATTGGTAAAGTTGATATATTATATGCCCTATACTAGCTAATATAGTGGAAAACAATACTGAAAGTAGCTAGGATGAACTAGACTGCATATATGGCATTTTGTTAGGAAGCAGAGAATATGTAGCCTGCATGTGGTGATTATAAATACACACATATCAATTCTCAAAATATATAGCTCGCAAGAAAACTACTAATGAACATGTCATTGTATAATCACCTCCTAATCTCCGCTGCTATACTCTCAAGTTTCAATCTAACACAGTCCTATGATTATGTTCCTCCTGTATTATGCAGCAACGATAAGTATGATGACTGGACATTCTATGATCATAACTTAAGATACGTGAAAGGGGAACTCTCCAAAGGTTCAATTACTGCACTAGCTAAAGATCCAGATGTATATGGATCATTAACATGTCCATATTTAGCAGATGAATGCGGTGCTGATGCTGCTAGACTTTTGGCCATGTTAAAGGCTACTTGCCCGAATTCTAAAGGTGCACAGGTTAATGATACTTATGTGCATGTTCGCTATGAACCTTATAATTTTATTGGAATTTACGAGTAAGTCGGTTGTATGGAATACTGTACCATCTCATATATGCCATCTTCTTTTACTTTGTACCCACGTATACCCACCTCAAAAAAAGTGGAATATAAATAAAAGTTTTGTAAAACTTCGTATGATGAAATGAATCTGAAATTTCATCAGAATATCCACGATATTGTAAAACAGCAATGATGAAGCTGTGCTGTATCATGGCAAATAGAGTAGATAAACCTTTAATTCTAGCATGACGGAGGCGAGACAAACTGTTGCTGGTATACTCTAATAAAAACTACACAGATCTGGCTGCTGCCATAAAAAAACAATAAAAGAAACAAAAAATCTTTGAAAAAGGGGTTTAGTTAAGGTACCAGTCGTCCTATCTCAAAACATTCTAGTCGCGTTAGTAATATGTGATGAATCGGCTTATGTCATACCCCTTCTAAACAACTGGTCATGGTTCAGATGTTATGGTTATTTTTCATGTCATCTGTGCTTTGGTGCGTGCTGTTAATTTGATGTTTGAAACAGTGCGTACGTGGAAGCATGACCGCCCAAAGAGTTTTGACTGCACTATTCACAACTTAGAGCATCTCCAACATCTTGGGATGCAGAAATTACGAAATCTACATCTTAAAATTTTAACAGCAAGCTTGCTTCAATGGATTGTGAAGCAGACCCATATTCAATGGAAGCCGGGAGCCTAGGTATTTGTAAACAGACTCTTGGAGCTCAGTCGTTTGTTGGACATAAGCCCGGACCTGAAAAAACTGAAGCTTCTATGCCACAGTCACGTGAACTCAGCATTACAAGAATAATTTTTATTTGTAAACCAATAAATTAATGTTAGCGTCAATAGTTGGCAAAACGCTCAAAATGATCAATAGTAAACTAAACTCTTAAAATGAATAAAAAATAAGGAATATAGCAACATAAAACATAAATGCAGTAAATAAGAACATAGGAGATTATAGTGCTTCAGCGTTGTTATGCTTACGCCCACTTGGAAGGTTTTGGTCACATTAGTAAGATTTTTAGGAGCTAGGGTATCAGATGGGTATAAATATGAAATGTACAAAACAAAGTAAACAAATGACCAAAAGATATGTTTCTCTCAAATGCAACAACTAATATGATGTAAATATTCGAAAATATCCTTAAAAAAAATCGAAGAGATGTTGTAGGGGAGGTCACGATGGAGCCACCCCACGAAACCCTTCTGTACGAGAATGGTACTGGTCCCTCAAAACGAGGGCTATCGTGGCACGTTCCCTTTGATGGGCCCACTAGATGTCTCTAATCATTTCCAAAGTTTAATGTGAATTCTCCTTGTCGATGAAGAGATATGGTGTGTTTGTTTAAGTTAAACTATCATGTTTGTCTAAGTTAAAGCTTTACTTGGTGTTAACCCCGTTCTTAGAACGCGGTTCAGAACTAAGAAGTGTTCACGGACGGTGACACACGACCCAACTAACTTAAGTCATTTCCACGACATGGGTCTAAGTGTTTAGCACGACATGGGGTGTATGCCACACGCATGCACAACAAGTCGCTCCAAACCATGTCGTTAGAAGCACACCGTCGGGTTATAAGCATGTCGGGTAGTTCATGGCGGTCGAGCTGATCCACTAACTCATGTCGTGCGCCACCTAGCCTCAACCGTGTCATCGAATGTTCCATGCCGTTCAAAGGCATAACCATCTCCATGTCGTCCGCTTCATTTAAGTCGTTAAACACGACATGAGCCCAAGATGCTTTTATTCATAGCGCGATTCCTCATAGCATAAGGTTCACGCCGCAAAGTCGACTCGTATAATTCATGTCGCTCTCGTGATATGGCGCCTTTGAGTCATGCCGTTAAGTCGTCCATTCTTAGCCTGGAGTATGCTACAGAAACATCGACTAGGAGCTCCATGGACGGTATAGCAAGGGTCCATACATATTGGATAAAAGTCTACGAGTAGCAGCTTGTTGATGGTTAGAAACATAATAAGACACGTCCTTAAGTTTGTGATGCATGACAAATAAAATAATACAACTGCCGACATAACTTCTGGAAGAAAAGGGGAATCATGATAGTAAATGCAACACGTGGACTATCCTACACCATGTCACATATGAACTCATGTCGTAAGCCATTTTATGGCGTATCCAATTCATGTCGCAAGTTATAAAGAGGCCGTGAACAAAATCATTCCATATGACAGCAGTAACTCATGGAGTAAGTCGCATTATTTGTTTATAAAGCCAAGTCGTAGGCCACACAGATTCATGCCGTTAACACTTAATTCATGTCGTTAGATGCACTGCGCATGGATGAAGGGATGACAGCTGTAAAATTGGAACATCCAGCTGCACATATTTGTACATGATTAAAGCATGTCGTTCCCGTGTGTACCAAAACATTCTACATGTGAATATAGGCACATGGACTCAGAGAGAGAAAGTGTAGGCTACAGGCTGCCATGTCGGCATGATATTCAAGTCGCTTACATTAAAATCAAGCCGTTAAAGCTATTATTTGAGCAAGTCACGACATGTTAAGCTGTTGGATAAACAGTTGGTCCCCACGCATTGATTTCTGGGGAAGGAATTATTAGGGGACACGTGCCTTCACGAAATGATGATGTAAAGCCAACCGTGTTGTCTTATTCAAAGGGTTGAAGCAGCTCGTTCTGGATCAATTTGCCAACTATAGAGGTCATGCAGCATTTGCGACATGAAATCAACCCGCAAATATTCATGTCGCGAGAGGCATCCATGGCGACATGACTCATGGCGGAATCGAGTCATGGCGTTTTGAGGATAATTTCAGAATTGCCACCCGGGCTAAAATCACCGATAAATACCCCTCATAAATCATTTTGTGTGGGGGGGGGGGGGATCAAATATTTCATCAAAACTTTTCTAACTTCATGTAGATCAAATTCAAGTCAAGGATCATTGGAATTCTCTCCGATTGAATCTAAGGAACTCAAATCTAACTCAAGCTACATAGAAAATCTCTCAAACACCATTCAAAGGATTTCCAATCTTCTCTAATTTATCCCGAAGTCGAAATTGAATTCTAATTCACTATGAAGATCATGAAGAAGGATGAAAGCACCCAAGTGATCGAATATTCATCACAAAGCTAAAGGCCTCTCCACTTTTCTTCGCCAAATGCTAGTGAAATCAAACCATAAAGAGAGAGAAACGAGAGTTAAAAGAGAGAAATGATTGTAATGAGGGAAATTTCATATGTTGTAAGCTTGAGTATCGTAATGAAAATTGGTTAAAAGTAGACGTAGATTCATATTGAATCGAACCACTATAAAATTGCTTTGTGTTTTTACTTGTCTTTAGTCGTTTATTTTGCAACTACGCGGTCCCATATCCACATCAAATCGATAAAAGTGTAACTCTTACATCTTTGGTGTTTGATCCCAAATTTGGAGCAAACATTTGGCGCTCATCGTGGGGCCGTGCACGCATCTCCTACCTCCTCTCGTACTCTCCCAAGGTTGAGATCCTTGCATTAAAGCTCTAAGTTGCATCCTTCTCAGAAATCATGGCAAAGTCTAAGAAGACGGTTAGCAAAACCGTGATAAAAGCCGATGATGTTGCTAATGAAGAGACACCACTTACTAACCGTTTCGATGTTGGTGAAAACTCGATAAGTGGAGCCGGCGTGACTAGAAATGAACTAAATGCCGCTATTGCCAACGTGAACCGTCGAATTGAAACTTCAAATAAAACTTTGATGGATGCTAATGATGCTCTAATGGAAAAAATGAACGCACTTCTAAATGCTCAACCAATTCAAGCCCCTCCAAAAGTGCATGTGGATCTCGACGAGAATGACAAATCACCTGCTTCCGATCATAACTGCAATGACAATATGGAAGACGATTATGATGGGGCAAGTGACAGGGATGAAGCTAATGTAACAACTTGCATTCTACGCATCAGAGGATCGTAGAATATTTATTTCTTTCTTATATGTAGTCGTATGGACATGTGGCTTTGAAAGACGACCATTGGGGTCATTTCCCATGTTCATGATTTTTGCCGATTTTTAAATGACCGTTTTGCCCCTAGCTGATCTAGTTTCGGCCATAACTTTTGATTGGAAAGGAATTTTGACCTGAAACCACTTCCATGAAATTCGTTTTATGGTTTACCTTTCCGTAGAGTAGTTATAATAGCCAAACGGACTTATCATTTGGGTGATATGGCTGAAATAAGGTTTGGAAGGTGAAAACTGCTTAACCGGGCCAAATAGGTGATTAGTGAATGGGCCCATAACCCATTTCGGGATTAGGTTTATGGGGAGGCTGAAAATAGTTAGGGTTTCATTCCATTTCAGTTTTCCAGCCTCCACTTACCTCTTAGAAACCCTAAAAATGGCCTCCAACCTCTAAATCACTTCCAAACCACTTTCTAATTAAGGATTAAGCTTAGCAACATCAAATCAAGGGAGATCTTCACCAAACCAAGATTAGAGCTGCTGTTTAGCATTAGTATTCGCTCCATATCAGAGATTTATTTCAGATCTAAGGTTTATTTGTGGCTAAGGTGAGTGATTTGCATAGTTCCTCACTAATTATGGTTAATTAAGGGTAATTAGTGTTAATTAGCGAATTTAAACATGATAAAAATATGGCAAAATATTTTTAAATTTTTAAATGATGTTTTATACCTCTGATATGAACTTGGGTTAATTTGATTAAGTTTTGCTAATCATATCATTAATTTTGCTTAAGCACACTTAAGGAAAAATATGGGTTTTGGCTATGTTGATCCATTTTAACTTATCATATTGATGTTTTGGTGTTTGTGGTCACTTCTATTTGTTGCTATGACTTTGTGGTATGCTTTGTGATTGATTAGAATAGTTAGAGTGGTCGAAAACGCCGTCGAATGACGTAAATAGCTTGTCGGACAAACTGCAGGATAGTACCCGAACCGATCGGATCGGATAGAAGCACGAACTGAACCACTCACACTAGGAGCTTCCGACCCGATTCGCCTCTCGTGGTATGTACCACTCCGATCCGACCTGCATGGCTACCTCCGAACCGATGCGTGGCGATTGGACTTGAAGAACCCGATCCGATCCACCAGGAGGTGAAGACGACCGATTCGAACCGATGCACTATGAAGGAGCTCGAGCTACCAGATCCGGTCCAGTGAAGAGTGTTAATTCACGAACCGTGTTGATGACTAGAAATTGAAGGCCGACTGAACTGATGGCTAGGAGGAGATCCGAACCGATCCGGTGATGACCAATAACCCGAGATGCAAAGGTAGTCCAAATGGAAGTTAGAGCTCAGGATCCAATTGGGAACCAATGAGTTCACTTCATGGTTGGGCTTTGCTGCGGGACGTGTGCTAAGGAGTTGTCGATGTTCATAACTTCGATTCACCACTAAAAATGAATGACGGGCTACGTATCAGTGTAGAAGAGTTAACATGACTCGAGGGGCAAAGTGATCGTAGCAAGACTATGAGCCAGTGCAGTGGAGCTGTTGTGACTCCATGGGGCAGAGTGGACATAGTAAAGGATTAGTAAGGCTATGAGCTAGTGCAGTGGGGTGCGTACGACTCCATGGGGCAAAGTGAACATAGCGAAGGATTAGTGGCTATGGATCAGTGCAGTGAAGCCGTTGTGACTTCATGGGGCAAAGTGATCATAGCAAAGTATTGGGTGATCGAAGTGGTGGATATCGTATGCTTTACGCACTGAGTGAGAGATGTGATGATGGTTGCTATGCTTGATTGTTTGCCATCACTATGACATGCACACCCCCACCCCGTTATCTTTACACCATTTGTTTAGTGGCACCTTAGAGTGTTGTACAGTATGTAGTGCTAACTCTTTGGTTGCAGGTCCAAGTTCAGGTATGGTTTAGTATACCTGTTATTGTTTTGTTTAGCTGCTTATCGCTCATACTAGACTTTTTGTCTGACCTAGAGTTTTATGTCTCTTCTTATTACTCTGGGTGCTCTCACGAGCAGATTAGAGACAGGTTAGCTGGTGATGCACGAATAGCTGATTCAAAGGCGGGTAGGAGGCTTCCACGTATGACATATATAGATATTCTCCCTGTGTCGTTGGCGGTCACTACTTGGGCATTAGTAGTGTACCTCCCCTTATCTTGCTTTTACCTTTAGAGACAGTTTGAAAAATTGTAATAATGATGATGTGGAACATAAGCTGTATTTGGATTTTCCGCTGCTATGATAGTTTGTTTCAGCTTATGCACTGTCTCATCTATTTTATGTCAAGTATATGTTATGATTATATTTTGTTTTATGTGTTGTGAGATATTCTACATGTTCCTTGTTGATTCTTCGTCTTCTTCCTTTCCTTCTGGCGACCGTCCCGTGCTAACTGGACATGTGTACAGCGCACTTTTGGAGTAAATGTCGGTTGGTACGGGGAGGGCCGTCACATTTGGTATCAGAGCTTTAGGTTGCGTAGTTAACCTAGGAAAAGACCCTAGGGAGAGATAATACGTGTATGAGAGTGCGGATTTGTGATTACTTTGGTTTTCAAAAGCTATATATATACTATTAGTAGTATAAGGATGAAGTCACACTGCACTAGCACCACTATGGAGATGGTTTATCGTTTTCTCTTTACAGATTGAACGATGAGCCGATACGCAAGAGGTGCTGGTAGAGGAGCCAATAATGGGAATGCTGCTAACATGAGGACGATGTTTACTGACCTCATGAGAGAGATGCTTAGGGATGTGCAGGGGGCAGCTCCCAATGCCGATAATGGTGGTGGTCCAATAGTGCAGGCACCTAGGGTCGATTTCGCCATGCTGTGCAAGAATTACACTAGCCTTGCTGGGAAGCCATTCCACGGAACGGAGTCGGTCACGGATGTTCAGGATTGGTTGGATAGCTGTGATCGTATCTTCGACGAATTGGGTATCGAGGATGCGATGAAGAGAAGGCTAGCGTCTCGTCAGTTGCAAGGGCAAGCGATGAATTGGTGGAATGCTATTAAGACAGCCACTCCCGAGGATCAAGTTACTTGGGATCAGTTTAAGGCTTGCTTTAGCGACAAGTTTATCCCAGCTGCTCAGAAGTCGGAATTGTTTAGGAAGTTCCTGGAGCTCAAGCAGAATGGTAGGGCAGTCTCGGACTATATTGCTGGGTTCGACACTTTACCGAAGTATGGATTATCCCTTATCGATACTCCTAGAAGAAGAATGAGAAGTTCATTACTGGTTTGGATGGATACTTGGGGGAAAGGCTTATCAACCACATCGATGATACTTTTGAATCGATTGTGGGGAAAGCTTTGAGATCAGAGAGTCTTTACCCTAAGTCAAAGACTGAGATTGCATCTGCAGAAGGGCTGAAGCCGCAAGCAGGCGGTGGAGGCAAGAATAACACTTAGATGAAGAGGAAGCAGAATCAAACTAAGGATGGCTAGAAAAAGAGCAAGAAAGATGTTGAGTGCTTCAGCTATGGTAAGAGGGGCCATTATGCCAAAGAGTATCGGGCCAAGCCAGCGGATAGGAAGTGCTACAACCGTGACCAAGTGGGACATCATAAGGATAAATGTCCACAACCTCTTAAGGAGAAGCAGATTGTGAAAGCATATGCTATCCGTGCGATTCCTTCTTCGTCGAATGCCCCAACTGCGGCGGAGAAAGGAAAGAATGTCATCATTCAAGGTATGCTTTCTATTAATGATGTACCTGTTCGAGTTTTGTATGATACTGGGGCTTCCCATTCCTTCATATCTAGTGACCTGGTAGATAGGTTGGGACTGGAACCCGAGATAGTCGATAGATCGTTGGTTGTGACGAACCTGATTGGTGGTTCGACTAACCTTAGTATGATTTGCCGAAATTTGGTCTTATCGAGTCATGGATTTATGTTTGTTTGTGATTGCTTTGTTTTGGGCTTTACTGGGTATGGTATTATATTGGGAGTCGATTGGCTCCAAAGATACGGGGTGGTGGTAGACTATGAGGGCTTTTTGGTGACAGTTAGAGCGGATGATGGGCGGAGGGTAGTGTTTGGTAGTCGACCTAGTGATGGGGTAATGGCTAGTTTTATAAATTCCCTCGACATCCCGCATGATGAGTTGTCAGATGTGCCCGTGGTTGGCCAGTATCCGGACGTCTTCGAGGAAGTGACCGGACTTCCACCACACCGAGAGATTGAGTTCCGTATTGATTTAGTGAAAGAGGCCAGACCTATAGTGATGCCACTTCGTCGTATAGCACCAAGGGAGAAGCGAGAGCTCGGGGTGAAAGTAAGCGATCTTTTGAAGAATGGGTTTATTAGAAGAAGTGTCTCCGAGTGGGAAGCACCAGTTGTGTTTGCCACTAAGGCAGATGGTTCCCTTCGTTTGTGTGTGGACTATCGCGAGTTAAATAAGGCGACAAGGAAGAATAAGTATCCTCTTCCACGGATAGATGATTTGTTTGATCAACTGGAAGGAGCAAGGGTGTTCTCCAAGTTGGACCTCGCGACCGGATTTCATCAGCTCTGAGTAGTAGCTGATAGTATAGCTATAACGGCATTTCGGACGCCGTCTGGATTTTGAGTGGTTGGTCATGCCACTTGGGTTGACCAATGCACAACATACTTCGTGGATCTTATGAATCGGGTATTCAGAGATCAGTTGAATAAGTTTGTTCTTGTGTTCGTAGACAACATCCTTGTTTATTCAAGGACAGAGGAAGAACATAAGGGACATCTGAGGATAGTGATGGAGGTGTTGAGAAAACACCAATTGAAAGAGAAGTTTTCTAAGTGTCACTTCTGGAGGAGGGAAGTGAGATTCTTGGGTCATGTTGTTTCAGAGAATGGTATTGCTGTGGACCCTACGAAGGTGGCTACGGTACAGGATTGGCCTACGCCCAAGAATGCAACAGACGTAAGGAGCTTCTTGGGGTTAGCTGGATATTATCGTAAGTTTATCCAGGACTTCTCCAAGATAGCAGCACCGTTGACTCAGTTGACTAAGAAGAATAAAGCCTTCGTCTAGGACAGAGTGTGTGAGAATCCATTCAATAGTCTAAAAGAAAAATTGATGTGTGCGCCAATATTAGTCATTCCTAAAGGGAATGAAGAGATGACGGTATACACAGATGCTTGTGGTACTGGACTAGGTGCTGTATTGATGCAAGAAGGTAGGGTTGTAGCTTATGCTAGTCGGCAACTAAAGCCGCATGAGAAAAAGTATCCTACCCATGATTTGGAACTGGCAGCGATCGTGTTCGCGTTGAAGATGTGGAGACATTATCTCTTGGGGGAGAGATTTGAGTTGTTTACCGATCATAAATCGTTAAAGTATCTTTTCTCTCAGAAGGATCTAAATCTCCGACAGTAGAGATGGTTAGAGTTCTTGGCTTCATATGATTTTGATATCGCATATACACCTGGGGAAGGCAATGCGGTAGCCGATGCCTTGAGAAGGAGACATATCAGTTTAGGGGCTATGTTTCTTGAATGGAAGCAACTGGAGTATATCGCATGGTATGATTTTAGACCAAAGTGTGAATTGGATCCAGAGATGTTAGCTAGTTTGACGATCAGACCCACTTTGATTGAGCAGATTGGTTCCAGCCAGAGGGACGATCCTAATTTATTGGAAATCATCTCCAAGTTAGAGATGAATAACGATGGTGAGGAGATGAATTTGTATGGGCTTGATCGAGAAAGATGGCTTCGAAGTAATGGAAGACTAGTTGTACCCAACGTGAATGGTTTGAGAGATGAAGTGCTTAGGGAATGTCATCACTCAAAACTGACTATACACCCCGGTGGTGATAAGATGTATCGAGACATGAAGCATACTTACTACTGGGAAGGGATGAAAAGAGACGTTGGGAAGTTTATATCCAAGTGCATGAATTGCCAGCTAGTTAAAGCCGAGCAAAAGAAGCCTAGTGGTTTGTTGCAACCATTAGAAATTCCCGAATGGAAATGGGAGAAAGTCTCGATGGATTTCATTGATGGTTTACTAAGGACTAAATCGGGACATGATAACATTTGAGTAATTGTGGATCGATTGACTAAGAGTGCAAGATTTATACTAGTCAAATCGACCAGAACGACTGCTAAGTTAGCAGAACTGTATATGAAGTGGGTAGTGAGATTTCATTGAGTACCTAAAAGCATTATGAGTGATCGAGACCCGTTGTTAACTAGTGGGTTTTGGAAGAGCTTACAAGAGGCTCTAGGGTCGGAATTATATCTCAGTATCGCGTATCATCCTCAAACCGATGGTCTGACAGAGAGGGTGAATCGTATATTGGAAGATCTCTTGAGAGCTTGTATATTGGATTTTGGTGGATCATGGGATGACCATTTGCATCTAGTAGAGTTTGAATATAATAATAGCTACCAATCTAGTATCGGTATGGCTCCATATGAAGCTTTGTACGGAAGACCGTGCAACTCACCATCATGTTGGATAGAGACCTGTGAGAAGTTTGAGCTTGGACCAGATGTGGTAAGGGAAACTTCAGATAAGATTAAGATCATTCAACAATGGGTGAAGGCTGCCCAGGATAGGCAGAAGAGTTATGCTGACAAGAGGAGAAGAGACTTAAAATTCTCCGTTGGTGACTTGGTGTTTGTCAAGATTTCTCCGTTGAAGAGCGTGATACGATTTGGCAGGAGAGGCAAGTTGGCACCAAGATTTGTTGGCCCATTCCCAGTTCTCGAACAAGTTGGGAATTTGGCATACAAAATTGAATTACCAGAGAAGATGGCGGGAGTTCACAACGTATTTCATGTTTCCCAGCTAAGGAAGTTCGTGCACGACCCAGATTTGACTATTTCACCTGATCAGTTAGAGGACTTCGAAGTGGAACCCGAGGCGGTTGGGAATCGCAAGCCAATTCGTATTGTCGAGCACGATACGAAGCAACTTCGAAGGAAGGCGGTGAAGCTAGTCAAGGTTCAGTGGGGCGAGAACGAGAATGACTGTACTTGGGAGACAGAAGAGAGCATTCGGAAGACGTATCCAGAACTCTTTGCCTGGTAAGATTTACTTTACAATTTAGTTATTCCGCATGCAAGGATAGACTTGTTTTGCTTGTTTTGCATGTTTGATTGTTGTTTTATGACGGATAGGCATGCGGGACCCTTTGTGTGTTTTGGTTAGGGAATTTCGGGTGTGAAATTTCTTAAGGAGGTGAGAATGTAACAACCCGCATTCTACGCATCAAAGGATCGTAGAATATTTATTTCTTTCTTATATGTAGTCAAATGGTCATGTGGCTTTGGGAAACGACCATTGGGGTCATTTCCCATGTTCATGATTTTTGCCGATTTTTAAATGATCGTTTTGCCCCTAGCTGATCTTGTTTCGGCCATAACTTTTGATTGGAAAGGAATTTTGACCTGAAACCACTTCCATTAGATTTGTTTGTTGGTTTAGTTTCCGTAGAGTGGTTATAATAGCCAAACGGACTTACCATTTGGGAGATATGGCTGAAATAATGTTTGGAAGGTGAAAACTGCTTAATCGGGCCAAATAGGGTGATTAGTGAATGTGCCCATAACCCATTTCGGGATTAGGGTTATGGGGAGGCTGAAAAGATTTAGGGTTTCATTCCATTTCAGTTTTCTAGCCTCCACTTACCTCTTAGAAGCCCTAAAAATGGCCTCCAACCTCTAAATCACCTCCAAACCACTTTCTAATTGAGGATTAAGCTTAGCAACATCAAATCAAGGGAGATCTTCACCAAATCAAGATTAGAGCAGCTGTTTAGCATTAGTATTCGCACCATATCATAGATTTATTTCAGATCTAAGGTTTATTTGTAGCTAAGGTGTGTGATTTGCATAGTTCCTCACTAATTATGGTTAATTAAGAGTAATTAGTGTTAATTAGCGAATTTAAACATGATAAAAATCTGGAAAAATATTTATAAATTTTTAAATGATGTTTTAGACCTCTGATATGAACTTGGGTTAATTTGATTAAGTTTTGCTAATCATATCATTAGTTTTGCTTAAGCACACTTAAGGGAAAATATGGGTTTTGGCTATGCTGATCCATTTTAACTTATCATATTGATGTTTTGGTGTTTGTGGTCACTTCTATTTGTTGATATGACTTTGTGGTATGCTTTGTGATTGATTAGAATAGTTAGAGTGGTCGAAAACGCCGTCGAATGGCGTAAATAGCTTGCTGGACAAACTGCAGGAAAGTACCCGAACCGATCGGATCGGATAGAAGCACGAACCGAACCGCTCACACTAGGAGCTTCCGACCCGATTCGCCTCTCGTGGCATATACCACTCCGATCCGACCTGCATGGCCACCTCCGAACCGATGCGTGGCGATTGGACTTGAAGAACCCGATCCGATCCGCTAGGAGGTGAAGACGACCGATCCGAACCGATGCACTATGAAGGAGCTCGAGGTACCCGATCCGATCCAGTGAAAAGTAATAATTCACGAACCATGTTGATGACTAGGAACTGAAGTCCGAACCGAACTGATGGCTAGGAGGAGATCCGAACCGATCCGGTGATGACCAATAATCCGAGATGCAAAGGTAGTCCAAATGGAAGTTAGAGCTCAGGATCCAGCTAAGAACCAACGAGTTCACTTCATGATTGGGCTTTGCTGCGGGACGTGTGCTAAGGAGTTGTCGACGTTCATAACTTCGATTCACCACTGAAAAGGAATGACGGGCTACGTATCAGTGTAGTAGAGTTATCATGACTCGAGGGGCAAAATGGTCGTAGCAAGACTATGAGCCAGTGCAGTGGAGCTGTTGTGACTCCACGGGGTAGAGTGGACATAGTAAAGGATTAGTAAGGATATGAGCCAGTGCAGTGGGGTGTGTACGACTCCATGGGGCAAAGTTGACATATCGAAGGATTAGTGGCTATGGATCAGTGCAGTGAAGCCGTTGTGACTTCATAGGGCAGAGTGATCATAGCAAAGTATTGGGGGATCGAAGTGGTTGATATCGTATGCTTTACGCACTGAGTGAGTGTGAGGATGGTTGCTATGCTTGATTGTTTGCCATCACTATGACATGAACACCCCCACCCCGTTATCTTTACACCATTTGTTTAGTGGCACCTTAGAGTCTTGTACAGTATGTAGTGCTAACTCTTTGGTTGCAGGTCCAGGTCAGGTATGGTTTATTGTTCTGTTTAGCTGCTTATCATTCATACTAGACTTTTTGTCTGACCTAGAGTTTTATGTCTTTTCTTATTACTCTGGGTGCTCTCACGAGCAGACTAGAGACAAGTTAGCTGGTGATGCACGAGTAGCTGATTCGAAGGCAAGTAGGAGGCTTCCACGTATGACATATATAGATATTCTCCCTGTGTCGGCGGTCACTACTTGGGCATTAGTAGTGTACCTCCCCTTATCTTGCTTTTACCTTTAGAGACAGTTTGAAAAATTGTAATAATGATGATGTGGAACATAAGCTGTATTTGGATTTTCCGCTGCTATGATAGTTTGTTTCAGCTTATGCATTGTCTCACCTGTTTTATGTCATGTATATGTTATGATTATATTTTGTTCTATGCGCTGTGAGACATTCTACATGTTCCTTGTTGATTCTTCGCCTTCTTCCTTTACTTCTGGAGACCGTCGCGTGCTAACTGGACATGTGTACAACGCACTTTTGGAGTAAATGTCAGTTGGTGCAGGGCGGGCCGTCACAGCTACCATCGAGGATTCGAGATCAAAAGCTAAGGACCATTCCAAAGCGAGTGCTCAAAAAGCCGCCAATCCTATCACAGGGGCACCTCTTCATCGAGAAGGCAAAGGGCCTAAGCTCTCTAATCAGGATCATATGCCTAGATGAACATTTGGTAAAGTGCTCAGCTTCATAGAGCGCCATAGCACCGAATAATACATTTCGGACATGATAGAACGAGCCTTGAAAAAGAATCAAGCTAGCAAGGACGATGAAAGAGAATGGGACTTCTCTCCCGATAGGACTCCATTCACTGAAAGAATCCTTGGAGCAGAGTGTCCAAAGAAGTTCAATCCTCTGACTCTGCCTCCGTACAACGGTCTCGTTGATCCGAACTACTTCCTATTCAAATGAATGGCATATGAGTGCAACTAAGGCAACCGATGAGATGAGATGCACGTACTTTCTGCTCTACTTAGAAGGTGCCGCATCACTATGGTTCACAAAGCTACCACCCAAGTCTATCGATCGATTTCTGACCTCACCAAAAAGTTTAAGGAGCAGTTCCGCCTGTACGCTACTAAAGCCAAGGATGATATAACACTTTCAACGATGAAACAGAATCCAGGGGAAACTGTCAAAGCCTTCCTCATCCGATTCAATGTTGCCTTATTTGAAGTGAGGAATCCAGAGCCACGCATAATCCTCATGGCTTTACTCGATGCTATAGACAAAACAAGCGAATTCGGAAGATGGATAAAGATGAAGGAACCAACTACGCTTGACAAGTTCTATAAGAAAGCGGAGGAGTACATGAGAGTTGACGATAATCATATACCTCTTCAGATCATCGGTGGTAACCAACTTCTTGAAGCTCCCAAAAGTGCTGCTACTCTGTGCGATCAAAAGAATACTCAGGGGCAGAAGCGAGCCAACAACGGAAACGACAACAAATCCAATAAAAAGTTTCGCCTTCTTTACTCGTCTAAGTTAACTCCTCTGAATAACACTCCCGAGAACATCTACCTTGCCACAAAGGACGCATAAGATTACCCAGAGCCTCGGCCAATAAAAATGAATGACCATCTGACTAAATCCGGGAAGTTCTGTCGGTATCATAATCAGCCGAGCCACAACACCAACGAATGCAGGCATCTGAAATCATTGATTGAAGAGTTGATTAGGAAGAACCATTTGCAACAATTTGTGAAAAACTCCCAAGATGTGAATCCTTCTGAAGCTCCCCAGGGGCAAGGGCATCAAATGATCAGTCTGGTCCAAGCAACGTAGCTTCTGCTCAGATCACTCCAAGGCTGATAATCAACTGATAACCGTTGATGATGATCTAATATCTACGACTCGGAATAAGCGATCACTATCACCTCTCTGCATTACTTTACTCTTTACTATATTCTACTTTCTTGTAAAAAGTTTATAATGGTTTACATGCATTGTACAGTACAAAAGTACTACGAATGAAATGTTGCCTTCTTGTGTAAATCTCTGACTTGCAAAATATATATGAAATTTTTTCTAAAAGTCGATTTTCTCATTGCAAGCTATTCCGTAGGCGTTTTCTTCCATAAGACCCGACGAAATGAGGCGACTCGGATAATACCAACTCAACGGTTGATCAAGGAAGTCCCAATGAATCAAACGGTGAATAGAGCAACAAGCTGTCACGGATCCAAAACCTCATCCCCCAATGGTTTGCGGGAATACGTAAACGCGAAACGAAGCGCGGGAGCTTGCTAAAGCAAGACGAATCGTGGGAGTTCGTAAGCGCGGAGCGATGCTGCCTTAACCCAATGGTTTGCGGGAATCCGTAGGCGTGAAACGAAGCGCGGGAGCTTGCTAAAGTAAGACGAAGCGTGGAAGTTCGTAAGCACGGAGCGATGCAGCCTTAACCCAATGGTTTGCGGGAATCCGTAGGTGCAAAACGAAGCACGGGAGCTTGCTAAAGCAAGACGAAGCGTGGAAGTTCGTAAGCGCGGAGCGATGCGGCCTTAACCCAATGGTTTGCGGGAATCCATAGGCGCGAAACGAAGCGTGGGAGCTTGCTACAGCAAGACGAAGCATGGGAGTTCGTAAGCGCGGAGCGATGCGGCCTTAACCCAATGGTTTGCGGGAATCCGTAGGCGCAAGACGAAGCGCGGGAGCTTGCTAAAGCAAGACGAAGCATGGGATTTCTTAAGCGTGGAGTGATGCAGCCTTAACCCAATGGTTCACATGAATCTATAGGCGCGAAACGAAGCGCGAGAGCTTGCTAAAGCAAGACGAAGCGTGGGAGTTCGTAAGCGCGGAGCGATGCAGCCTTAACCAAAACCTTGCAGGAGTTCGCATTGCGAAACGATGCAACAACCAAAAATCCCTTTCCATAGAGAAAGTTACTTCTCCACAAGAGAAATTGACAACATTCAATGAAATCCATCGTGTTGATTTAATCGCAAGAAAAAGACAAGGCATTGGATTAAAAGGACCTCACTAAAACATGGGGCATCCAACGGAATCTTCAATGCCAAAACTATTCAGCATGACATACAAACATCTAGCAGTGAATTTCTTCTAATAATGAAGACTAGTGGTGACCCCTAGAGCCGGGGCACAGATAATCAAAGATTCTCCAAAGAGAAATAGAAAATAATCACAGATGCGTATTTCTCAAATGTGAAATACCATACACCATCATATAAGTCATTTAAATGATAGCGTTCAAAATCTACAATCGGCTCACTCGATTACTTGATTTTTAATCGTTAAATGCAATTTCAAATTTGAATATCGTATTTGTACAAACAGTATTCAGTGAGTTATGAACTGCTGAGTAGAACAATTATGTGCAGATACTTCATTCAGTTCAAAAATAAAATTCGCTATAATCCATTTTCTAATGATTAAATTAATCATATTATTGATGTGGGTGATCAATGACAAAGTATAAGCCCACAAATCGTGCAAGCACTTGTTTTTATTACAGAACTGGCGAAATAAAGAAATTTACGATCCAACGCATCGTCAAAAGACGACAAACTAAGACGAAATTCTGGCAAATCTTTAGCAGCGCAAGAATACATCGGAATTTATGATACCGGATCAAATAACATGATGATGCGAGAAAATCCAGATTATAGTCCAAGGCCAATCAAGGAAAAGCTCACCAGTTACAGTAGTCATTTCGAAGCCTGCATTTTTCGCAAGCGAAAAATACAAGCTTCGAGGGGCAAATGTTAACCCCGTTCTTAGAACGCGGTTCAGAACTAAGAATCGTTCACGGACGGTGACACACAACCCAACTAACTTAAGTCGTTTCCACGACATGGGTCTAAGTGTTTAGCACGGCATGTGGTGTATGCCACACGCATGCACAACAAGTCGCTCCAAACCATGTCGTTAGAAGCACACCGTCGGGCTATAAGCATGTCGGGTAGTTCATGGCTCGCCAACGGTCGAGCTGATCCACTAACTCATGTCGTGCGCCACCTAGCCTCAACCGTGTCATCGAATGTTCCATGCCGTTCAAAGGCATAACCATTTCCATGCCGTCCGCTTCATTTAAGTCTTTAAACACGACATGAGCCCAAGATGCTTTTATTCATAACGCGATTCCTCATAGCATAAGGTTCACGCCGCAAAGTCGACTCGTATAATTCATGTCGCTCTCGTGATATGGCGCCTTTGAGTCATGCCGTTAAGTCGTCCATTCTTAGCCTGGAGTATGCTATAGAAACATCGACTAGGAGCTCCATGGACGGTATAGCAAGGGTCCATACATATTGGATAAAAGTCTACGAGTAGCAGCTTGTTGATGGTTAGAAACATAATAAACAGGTCCTTAAGTTTGTGATGCATGAAAAATAAAATAATACAACTGCCGACACAACTTTTGGAAGAAAAGGGGAATCGTGATAGTAAATGCAACACGTGGACTATCCTACACCATGTCATATATGAACTCATGCCATGAGCCATTTTATGGCGTATCCAATTAATGTCGCAAGTTATAAAGAGGTCGTGAACAAAATCATGCCGTATGACAGCAGTAATTCATGGCGTAAGTCGCATTATTTGTTTATAAAGCCAAGTCGTACGCCACACAGATTCATGCCGTTAACATTTAATTCATGTCGTTAGATGCACTGCGCATGGATGAAGGGATGACAGCAGTAAAGTTGGAACATCCAGCAGCACATATTTGTACATGAGTAAAGTATGTCGTTCCCGTGTGTACCAAAGCATTCTACATGTGAATATACGCACATGGACTCAAAGAGAGAAAATGTAGGCTACAGGTCTCCATGTCGGCATGATATTCAAGTCTCTTACATTAAAATCAAGCCGTTAAAGCCATTATTTAAGCAAGTCACGACATGTTAAGCTTTTGGATAAACAGTTGGTCCCCACGCATTGATTTATGGGGAAGGAATTATTAGGGGACACGTGCCTTCACGAAATGATGATGTAAATCCAACCGTGTTGTCTTATCCAAAGGGTTGAAGCAGCTCGTTCTGGATCAATTTGCCCACTATAGAAGTCATGTCGCATTTGCGACATGAAATCAACCTCAAATATTTATGTCGTAAGAGGCATCCATGGCGACATGACTCATGGCGGAATCGAGTCATGCCGTTTTGAGGATAATTATAGAATTGCCACCCGGGCTAAAATCACCTATAAATACCCCTCATAAATCATTTGGTTAGGGGAGGGACCAAAAATTCATCCCAAAGGGGAGACTCTACCAAATTGAAAACTCAATTACAATTCCTCTAATGCCTTCTATTCATCAACACTTTTCTAGCTTCATGAAGATCAAATTCAAGTCAAGGATCATTGGAATTCTCTCCGATTGAATCTAAGGATCTTCAATCTAATTCAGGCTACATAGAAAATCTCTCAAACACCATTCAAAGGATTTCGAATCTTCTCTAATTCATCCCGAAGTCGAAATTGAATGCTAATTCACTATGAAGATCATGGAGAAGGACGAAAGCACCTAAATGATCGAATATTCATCACAAAGCTAAAAGCCTCTCCACTTTTCTTTGCCAAATGCTAGTGAAATCAAACCATAAAGAGAGAGAAACGAGAGTTAAAAGAGAGAAATGATTGTAATGAGGGAAATTTCATATGTTGTAAGCTTAAGTATCATAATGAAAATTGGTCAAAAGTGGACGTAGATTCATATTGAATCGAACCACTATAAAATTGCTTTGTGTTTTTACTTGCTTTTAGTCGTTTATTTTGCAACTACGCGGTCCCATATCCACACCGAATCGGTAAAAGTGTAACTCTTACATCTTTGGTGTTTGATCCCAAATTTGGAGCAAACATTTGGAGGCTAAAAGTATGTAGTATGCCAAATTGACTAATTATACATACCTTAGAATTTTTTAGAGAAATTTGTTCTACCACGTACTTGAGTTTGGATCTGCATTTTAAGTCATAGCATTAATAACCATTCTTTAGCTTCTACAACTAGTAGATAAAAATAAGGATGGAAATAAACCGCAAAACGGAAACCGTCCAGACCGGACAACAAAAGTGGTGCGAAAAACCGAACTGGATCCTCTTTTAAAAGTAAGTGTCCCAAACCAAACTGACTTGCAATGATACAGTTCGGTTGCGGTTTGAACTGTTGACCCAACCATATTAAACTAGACTGAACGACATACCCACACTAGTAGTGTTATGATAAAAATATATAAAATTTCAACCTAATTTGTATTTTAACGATATATATTCTATTTTCAACGTATTTTTTTATTATACTAATAATAATCGTTGTCACATAGGAAAAAACTATAGCTTCAGTATATTAGTTTACATATCATTTTTTGAATAATGCTAATTATAATTTTATTTGGGTTATCGTACTTAATGTTTATGCAATGATTAACATTGATATTCAGTTAATGCACTAAATAATTTTATGTTTCACAAACTGTAAAAATGAAGTATTTATATAGTTAGAAACTAACCTTTCGACTCAAGATAACACCATTTGTTTTAAACTTTTGGTGACACAACATCACATAATCATAGATGGATTGTTGATGAAATTAATTTTCTTATTGCTTATTTAATAGGGGTTCAAACCGGACCAAATCAAAATTGGACCGTATTACACAAAAACCGAGCCAAAACGGAACCGTTTGAATGACTAGTTTAATGGTTTGTATTTTTGATCAACCGTTTGATGCGGTGCGGAAGTGTTTTGGACTCCGAACCGCACAAGACCGAACTGCGTCCACCTCTACAAAAATGATAATTATTGCAGTCTTATTAGAAAGTGAAGCAGAAGACTTAAAAACTAAACATACAAATATTAAAATTTGTGTCAATTTAGAGCTGATACTAAATTTTATATGCATGTATGTTAAATAGTTAATCGATTCAAGTTTCAAAGAAAAACTATTGATGTAGAAGTTGGTTCTTCTGAGTACAACACCCAAATAGCAAAGATAATCACAAATTCACAATAATTCCAAACAAGAACAACAGTAAAGGAAAGAGACAAATTTATGGTAGTTCGGCAATTAGGCCTGCGTCCACTTGATGTAGCATATCGTTTACTATACTGTATGATTACAAATACAGTTGATTTTCGATAAGCAAGCAGTGAAAATAGTTGAGTATGGCCATGACAATTGTAACGACACGGATTTCGCCCGGACCTAATCGATCGTTAAACCGACCAAGACCGTTCGAATCCCGCATACGCTAACTTTGGGTATACAACACATCAGAACAAATAACAGAAGACTTCAATAAACATCATAATAATGTTACATCAGAGTACAGAATATCAGAGTATATCGAAGATAATACACAGCGGAAGATAAATTTACATAAATGTAAAACAGTGCACAGCGGAAATATAAACTACACAGCGGAAGTATAAACTACACAGCGGAAGACTGTAAATGCCTGGACACAGCTTAAAGCTTCAATCCAGAATCCTGCTCAACACATCTGCAAAATAAAACTACTCGACTGCCCGTGTGGAAAATAGGGGCACCCGAGTTCGCAAGGGAAAAGCAAACTACGAGTCAGTCATGGGACTGGTGTGAGAACTCAAAAACAGTTGTTAACTTTGTTCAAAAATAAGGCAAATCACGGGACCACGCCACTTTCGCGGAACGGGTTTACCCCCATGAAAGCCAGTGTATAAACAACAATCAATATAGATATATGGATCTACTATGCATCAATCAACATGCAATATCCCTATCTACCCATTTAGATTAATCACCACTCTTAGATTTTCCAAATCCAATTCAATTTACAGAAATTATTCCTTTGGATTTTATTCCCGATTTCTTATTTCAAATCATTTGAAATACATATCTAACTTTCTATATCAAAGTAGATTTCACTTCGGGATCTCAAATCAAATCATTTGGAAATATGAATTCCAAAACATAACAATGCATACAAACAAGTATGCAACCAAATATCGTGCTCCCCATCGACAAGGCAAAGGGTACGCACCTCGCAACTCGATATATATATGTGCACCTACCCCACATAGGAGTAGGCTACACCGACGATGCACCTCCCACTCAGGAGAGCATACACCGCCCTCTCACCCATACTTTTAGTCTCAGGGTTACCCGAATCTTTAGTCACATACTAAATCATTTCATATCCCGAAGTAGGGAAAATCATTTCACAACATAATAATCACAATGTAACATATAATACATTTCTAAATCACTTTAGAAATCATCGGGTTTTGGGCCTCGAAATCCTTTCTGTTTTATAAAACATTTTTATAAAACATTCCCTGTCCAAAATCGGGAATACATTTCTTTTCACTTAAGAAAAATATCATTTCACAATCATTCGTTAAATTTGAAATGAACACAACATCGCTAAACACCTTATCGTCAAATCGTGAAGTGTTTCACAAGGCGTTAGCACACAGATATTTTCAACCCAACCCAATGCTAAATGCAAAAGCATATTCTGCTCCTAAACTGGTCGAGCACAATCCAAACCATCAATCAATCAAATTTAACATACGCCTCATTCCAATTCATTAGTCACTAACCGTAAATTAATCAAGAGAATAATTCCCCAAATATTAACCCCGAAGGCCGAAACCAACATCAGATCAATATCCAGAAAACCATTCTGCTTGGCTAACCGACAGTTAGTTTCTAAATTTCACGTTCAAATCTAATTAAAGATTTAACTATCGCCTGGAGCAAAACTGGTGATACTCCATTCTCGATCTTTTCAATCTAATTAAAGATTCATTAAAACTCCACTTAGTTTTAATCTGTGACTGGGTTAAAGAATCAGTGTCATCTAAAAACACGGTTCGCGATAAACCCAAAGTCACATTCCATTAATTATCGGGTTAAAGAACGAGTGTTATTTAAAACACTGTTCACGATAAACCCAAAAATCAATATCAATTCAATTCCAATTAAATATTATTTAATTGGTACACTTCATTAAATCTAAATAAAAAGATTTAATCTTTTCTCAACTGGGTTCAAGAACAGTGTTAGTGAAGACACCATTCACGACAAACCCAAATCACATTCGATATTCAATACAAGGCTCTGAATAGAAAATATATCGGCTTATATTCAATATCGAGTTCTACGACTAACAGATGTCGTATGGGAAATAACGATATATATATATCTTTCAAATTTCCATAACAACACCTGTATAATCACGAATTCCAACATCGAAATATTCCGAAGACAATTTCGATTCAAATCCACTCCAATGCAATCATTGGAAATTTTGGTTATTTTTAAATCCCTTTTCGAATTCAATTTATTTATTTAAAAATAAATAGAATTATAATTCTAGTTCAAAACTAGTTCATTTCGATAAAAATCTATTTTTATCTTTTCAAATATGGAGTTTTTCATCCCAATTCTTTCTAAATCATTTCTTATGATTTTACACAAATTATTACTATTTTTAATAATTTTATCAAGGCCTGTACGGTCGATTTCCATCAATGGCCATCGAACTGCACTTACAGCGACCTTTTCCGAATTTGATTTGGACGTATCTCCAAATCCAACCGTTAGATTTCAAATTTCTAATATTCCTTAGAAAGCTCTTTTCGATACGAACCCAACGGTTCTGATTTCAGGAGAATCCGACGGTCGGATCTCCCGTAATGTCCGTTCGAAGTCAATGGTCGAAATTCGCGAACTGCCGCAGCGCGGCGCGTTCTATTCAGGCCATTTATTATATATATAATATATATAATATATATTTCGTCGATTTCTATTTAAAACGAATTATATAAATAGTTTTGAATTCGTTTCAAAAACATTTTCAACTTCCTTTTCAATTCAAATCACAATTGAATTCTTCTTTATAGATTCGTTTTAAAATTCATTTCTATTCAATTCAAATTTCAATTCAATTCGAATTCGTTTTCAATTCAATTCATTTCGAATTCGTTTTCTATTCAATTCAATTCGAATTCGTTTTCAATTCAATTCGAATTCGTTTTCTATTCAATTCAATTCGAATTCGTTTTCTATTCAATTCAATTTGAATTCGTTTTCTATTCAATTCAATTTTCAATTCAATTCAATTCGAATTCGTTTTCTATTCAATTCAATTCGAATTCGTTTTCTATTCAATTCAATTCGAATTCGTTTTCTATTCAATTCGAATTCGTTTTCTATTCAATTCAATTCGAATTCGTTTTCTATTCAATTCAATTTTCAATTCAATTCAATTCGAATTCGTTTTCTATTCAATTCAATTCGAATTCGTTTTCTATTCAATTCAATTCGAATTCGTTTTCTATTCAATTCAATTCGAATATTTCATATACATCGTTTTCAATTCGAATATTTCATATACATCGTTTTCAATTCATATATATATTTCATATACATCGTTTTCAATTCGAATATTTCATATACATCGTTTTCATTTCATACATATATATATATCGTTTTCAATTCGAATATTTCATATACATCGTTTTCAATTCATATATATATATATATATATATATATATTCACCTTTCACTATATACGATATTTTCATTTTCAATACATACGATATATTCATTTTTCAATATATACGATATATTCATTTTCAATACATACGATATATTCATTTTCAATATATTCGATACTTTCACTTTCAATATATTCGATATTTTCACTTTCAATATATTCAATATTTTCACTTTCAATATATTCAATATTTTCACTTTCGATATATTCGATATTTTCACTTTCAATATATATATCGTTTTCACTTCATATATATATATATATCGTTTTCAATTCGAATATTTCATATACATTGTTTTCAATTCATATATATATATATATATATATATATATTCACCTTTCACTATATACGATATTTTCATTTTCAATACATACGATATATTCATTTTTCAATATATACGATATATTCATTTTCAATATATTCGATACTTTCACTTTCAATATATTCAATATTTTCACTTTCAATATATTCGATATTTTCACTTTCAATATATTCAATATTTTCACTTTCAATATATTCGATATTTTCACTTTCAATATATTCGATATTCACTTCGCTATATATATAAACTTCACTCTTCATATATATGTTATTTCACTTCGCTATATATATAAATTTCACTTTTCATATATATGTTATTTCACTTCGCTATCAATCAATTTTCACAACAATTTCAACCAATAAATATCGTCCATGGTTTGTGGACGAGGGGCGTATATATATATATATAGATATTTATATATAGCAATTCACTTCCACTTTCAACACATATATATAAAATTTTAAAAAGAAATTGAAGAGTGAGAAATCCTCACCAGTAGCTATCCAATAACACAACTCTTCCTTAATAGAAATCTTCGCCTTTTGTCGCTTTCACCCGTATTCTCTACATATGTAAAAATCGAATTTTTACTATGTTATTCAATATATAAAGATCATATTTTAAAAACAAAGATTATATTTTTAATATTCCTATGATGTAAAAATTATATTTTTATTGCTTTAAAAATATAAGAATCACATCTTACTTCTTAACAAAATTCTGTCTTTTCTATTTTTAAAAATATGATCTTTATTTTTAAAAGTTCAAATCTTTTTCTACTAAAAGATTAAATCTTTTTCTATTTCAAAGTTTAAAATAAAATCAGTTTTTATTTTTCCCTTTAAAACAGTTTTTTTACATCTTTAAAAATTCTGTTTCAAATGCAGTTTTTATCTTTTATAAAAATGCAGTTTTTATCCTTTTAAATAAATGCAGTTTTTATTTCTTAAAAATGCAGTTTTTATTTCTTAAAAATAAATGCAGTTTTTATCCTTTTTCAAAATTTCTGTTTTAGATTTCCTTTAAAACAGTTTTTGATTTCTTTTTTAAAAACAGTTTTAAAACTTCTTTTAAAAATTTCTGTTTTGAAAACTTAAAACAAAAATCAGTTTTTTTTATTCATATATAAAAAAAAAAAAAAAGTTTATACTTTCACTGTAAAACAAAAACAAAAAGCAAAAACAAAATAAAATCAAATTAAACGCTCACCGTGGTATGCGAAGGGGAGGAGGGAAGTCGAGGGGTTCTGGCGGCGTTCGGAGGTGTCGGGCGGCAGGGTTCGACGAGGGCTGCTTCGATCTGCGAGGGTGGTGGGGGCTCCGAGGTGTCGTTCGGTGGGAGGAGGTTGGTCGGCGGCTCGAGCGTCAGGGGCTTCGGCGAAGGGTTCGGCGGTGGCTTCCAGGATCGGGCGGCGGCTTGATTTAGTTCCTAGGTTTTCTTTTTTTTTTTTTATTTCACTGATAAATGATCGGGGGGGGGCCAAGGCAGAAGAAAAGGGGAGAAGTTTATTTTTTTATTATTTTATTTTATTTTTTTAATTACTTAAATTTGCACTAGGGTTGACTTTCATCCACGACCTCGAAACGAGGCCCACTGCCTGTCGTCCATAGCGTTTAACCCCCATTCCGAACACAATGGGATATGTATCGCAAGCTGGTTTGATCGTTACAATCGGTTTCCTTTTGAATTTTCATTTAAATCACTATATTGAATTTTAAACGTACTTTTCAAATTACCGGGGCCACATACTGACTAGAAAAATTCCAGAAAAATATTTTCTAGCTTCGTATTGACGATACGGTCCTAACAAAACTAGTTTCGTCGAATTCTGAGACCGTTTGAAAAATGGCCAATTTCCAGTCGATTAAAATCAACTGAAACTGGTCAAACGCATTTTCCTTTGCCACACTCACATATTGATTCGAAAAATTATGAAATTTGGAATCTAGCAATAACTTTACATCACGGACCCAACAAAAGTGGTTTCGTCGAAATCCGAGGTCATTTGCAAAATGTCCATTTTTAAGGGCCTGAATTCCATAGCGACTATTCAGAATTTTCAACTGGACATATCTTTTGATTCCCGATATGAAATCTTGATTTCTCGGATTCGTTGGAAAGATATTCACTATTAGATTCCATTATTTTTGGTTTCACTAAAATCCGGATTGTTTTGCACCCGGTACATTCAATTGAAGTTTGAAATCGAATTATCGAACTACCGCGCCATTTTCAATTCTATTTATAATTATATATAAATATTTATATTCTAACGACGACGCGTATAATATATACGTTCGAATTATATTCAAAATAAATTCTCGTCGATATTATTTAAAATAATTCATATTAAATAATCAGAATTCGCTAAAATTGCCAAAATAAAAATTTTAAACTGGCCCAGATTTTACGGGTTGTTACAACAATGTCCTTGCATATGTGTGCTAGAGAAATCAAAATCTGATTCTTTAGAATGTCTGAAATCCATGTATTTATAGAGTTGCCCGAATCTTGTTCGGAATTGCTAATCAAAAAGTGGTGGAGATCATGGGCTATGTCATAGTGTAGTGATGGAGTAGCAGGAAATGTCATATAGACTTGCCCCCTTCCAGTTTGGCATGGTCGAACCGGATGTATCGATACAGAGCCATGGCCGAACCGGGGGAGAACTCATCCCCCCCGGGTCTTCTTCTTTTGAGCTAGTCAGTCTCATGCCACCAAGCAAAGGTTGAACCGGAAGATATCCCTTTTCTCTTGAATCCAAGCTTTTGCACTACGTGCACTACTACAAAACAGGCATGTTGCTTCGCCTTATTTGCTTCGGTTGTTCTTATAACAGAAGCAAATAGTATCATTTGCTTCTGTTCTGTTAACAACAGAAGCAAATGCAGTGAAGCAAATGGTATTACTTGCTTCGGTTATGCCAATAACATAAGCAAATAGTATAATTTGCTTTCGATGTACCAAAAACCAAAGCAAATGCACCGAAGCAAATTGTTTTATTTGCATCGGTTGCTTATAAACTGAAGCAAATGCACCGAAGCAAATAAAGTATTTGCATCAGTTCCATAAGAACAAAAGCAGCTGCACCAAAGCAACTACGAATTATTTTACCAAAAGAATGTCAACTAATTTGTGGTTTTAAATTGAAGATTATTGATAAAAAATTTATAATCATTAATTATTATCTACAAGCAATATTGTTATTTAATACTACTTAATAATTAATTCAAATAATCGTTTTAGCTAACAATTTCAAATAATTAATTAATTTTAATCAATACTTAATACTATTTATTTAACAATTAATAAATAATAGTGAATAATTAACTTTAGTAATTAATATTTAATATATAAAATTTAATAATAAAAATATCCATTAAATGGCTATAAATAAATTTTTAATAATTATTAATTACTATTAAATAATTTGGCAATGAGAATTGATAATTTTCTGATAAATAATAAGCGAAAAAATATGGCTAATATTTTATATTTACTATTTAATACAAAATCATAATTAATATGTGTTATTTATTTTGCAACAAACAAAAACACGAGGTATCATTTGTCTAAATTTTATATAAGAATTAGAAATATATCATTTATCTTTCACATATATTGCCTTGTCTAGCATTTGCTTATTTCATTGAAAATGATTAAAATTATATAATAGGCCATGAAGATATCTAAGGATGAGTAAGCCTAAATCCAACACATAAGAGAAACCCAACCCGAAACTGCAATTGTTAAACAACTACACGGCCGCCAAAGCCTATCGTATAACCCTAACCCACAATTCTCAAGAAATAATGGCGGCTTGGATTCTCTTCTCTGCTGAAATTCTTGCTTTCAATCGATTTCTAGTTGAACTGTATACTTACTTTCGCTTCACGATCAGCTCCCTGCCCATTAACTTCGATACATCAAATCTAGAGATTGGAGATTTGATCTTGACGCCATGGCCAAGGCGATTTGCGATATCCGCAAAAAATGTGAATGAGGCGACATCCAGCAATTCATTCACAGCGGCCACTATTTTCAGTTGAAATAGAAGCCACTGCACCTCCTCTGCTTCTTGGGTACGTTCTTTTATGTCATGAATCTGGACTAAAATTCGAATGAATTTGGGATTTGAAATTTATTCAGTGTAGGTGCAAGATTTTGATTTTAAAAGAAACCTAATTTTTTGATAGTTGAAATTGGATTTTGATTGTTTAAATTGGTTTTTGACGTTTGTTCAAATCTCCTGCTTGATTTTGGCAGCGAAAACCTATGATCTCTCTATTTGTGGGTTTCTGTTTCCTTCATTATATAGTCAGTGTATTCGTTGCTTTTTGATTTTGGATAGAAAGTTACTTCCATAGCCTGTATAAATTAAATTAGAACAAATCGATCAACCTATTTAGCCCTTAATAGCTTGATTAGTACAAACGGACATACCGGATTTGCTTGGTTGTCTAGTGAGTTAAAGGTTATTTTCATCTGCTTTATTTTAGTAACATTTTAGTTATACCACATTTTAGTAACTTTTGTTTTAATTTACTAAATAAAGCAGATGAAAATAATATTTTAGTAACTGTTACTAAGCACTGTTCAAGGTGTTGAAGATTTCTCAGATCATAGAACATAAGCATTGGCAAACATAAAAATGAGAAATGCAGTAAAGAAAAAAAGTAAAAAAAAAAAAAAAAAAAACCCAAACTTGTGCTTTTTTTAGATGCCAAAAATGAAAAGCATTAAATCATACTGTCATGTCACCAACCTTGAAAACAAAAAGTAGTCTTCAGCCATATATGCACACATATACATACATGATTTATATATTGGTTTATATCCAAATTCACATGGTAAAATACCAATCCAGCCCGATGATAATATATGTGAGTACAACCCTAAATTTATATGCATACACATGATAAATTTAGCAAGTAAAATAAATATTCCAAACTAAGCTTTGGTGGTTACATTTATAAAATTGTAATGCACATGCATATTATCACTTGGTTTTACTTGTTTAGGCAGTTCTGTAGAAACATTTTCGTTTTCAGCTGTGAAGCCTGCATAACAAAACATATAACCTGAAAATTGATACGTTTATATAAAAAAAAATCAGGATTTTATTAGCAAATTGAAATAAAAGTACCTTCAACAAAAAGATAATTTGCTTCCTGTCTTTAAATAATGTGCACTATGTACTTCATAATAACATTTACCACCTTAAAAACTGTGCTAGAGAAGTTTTCTTTTGGCGACGGAGCTCGCCCAGATAATGGCCATACTGTTTTAAAGTTGCTTTGGGGAAAGAGCAACCCCTGCAAAAACAAACCAATTCATCTTTTTACTATTACTGAGCAGTGACATATTATAAATTTTGAATAGAATATTTCTATCACCTAACATGCATAATTTGGAAGCATTACACTTGTTCAGTCAATTGTGAATCAAGTTATTTTTGGCACCATTTTCTTCCAACTTTGAGTTTAGTTTTCAGATTCATTTGTATTTTATAGCACCAACATTGTTTTTGACATTTTAAAAGTGATATGAAATCAATAATAGTCATATTCAAGTTATCTCCAAAACAGAGTTTGAACACACTATCATCTTTCATTATATAAAAGAAAACCATGGTAGAAAGAAGATATGCACAATTAAGTATATTCTACATGGAAGCTAAAAGCTGTTTTGATTTGTGTACATACGTATTTTTTAGATCGTTCAGTGGATCAAGTAATAAATATTCGGTTGAAAGCTACCACTTATTTTCCGCTTAGTAAACAATATTTTTCCACTGTCTTTAAAGCACTGAATAAGAATATCTACAAATTTAACTATTTACTTTATTAAAGCATAATGGCTAAATGTTTCATTGCAACTTTATTGTGCACAATGATAACGCATAGTTACACAATATATCTAATGTTCAAACCTATAAATATTAACTATACAAGTGCGCACCCGTGCTACGCACACGGGCTTGGTAAAAATAATGCTATTTCATTGATCATATGTAATTGAATCAAAATCCTAATGTATTGATAATGAGAACATGTCATTGGAAGATAGTGGTACATCAATAATAATAAAATTTGAAAGGACAAAAAAACATTGATATATTTAGTAAAAAGGAATAATACATTAAATAATAATAGTAATAATATATAAAGAAGCATATCTATTATTTAATAAAATGTATGAGATAAAATGTTGGTCATATCAGGGACATTTATCAAGATTAAAACATAAAACCCAATCACTAGACAGACTAACGTTGAATAAATAGGTCTATTTTCTTGTAGGTGAGGTGATACACAACATTGATTAGTAAACAACTGACACATGACATACAATTGACGCACAAAATTTTGTTGACCTTAAACTCCATCTAAATATCCACGTAAAATTTAAATTATGTCACCTCCCATATACATGAACTTCGGAAGTTAGGCTAGAACCTGTTGAAAATAAGCATGAAATTAGTTAATAGTGATTGCAATGTAACGCAACTATATCTGCATATCCTTGTAAGGTGTAGGGATAGGAATCAGAATAAAAAAATGTTTATAAAATTAGTACTCTACAGTTTCTCGTATCAGAGAAGATGTAATCTAATACACTTCATGGAATAAATAGCTGACAAAAAAAAGGAAAAAGGTTATGTTTTTGTAGTTGATACTTCTAACATTTGTTGTAACAAAGCGCCGAACACCAATATAATAACATTATTTTTTAACTAAAAATGAACTTTCCATATTCTTAGTATAGGCAATAGAAGGAAAATTTTACTAATACAAATTTAGTGAACATAATTGATCTGATCAATAACAGAAACAAAATATTATCTTAGGAAGAATAGGCATGCAAAGTTCGCTCACTAATAGCATACATTCCACTTTTTCTTGTCGAGTGCATAGCTTGTTATAAAATGAAATTTATCAATAGTTGTACTTGGTTAAGCTCTAGTCCAATAAGGGCAGCAGGATGATGCATTTTAATATATTTCACAACCAAACTATAATATTCAATATAAAAAACCAAAAGGAAATTATGTCCAAATAAATATTGACGATTGGATCAACATCACGTACAGCATAAAACACCATTATCGAATTGCTAGTATATGGACACATTGACAATATATGCACACAACGTGCCAGAAACATTTAATTGACTCCAGTTTAGCCTCACACACATAAGGAAGTTATAGATTAAAGCACTTTACAGAACATATTCGCTCAACTTTGGTGAAAGAAGCCAATGCCTAACCAAATCGTACTATGACAAACATCCTGCAATTCAAAAACTAAATAATATCAAATTTTAAAAATTGATAAATTAAACATAAACGCAAGTCAGTCTTGAATAATCTTGGCAATACAGTATACTGTATAGAATTTCAAATCCTATGGAAGAAGATGTTAGTGTTATTTAACTATGTTCCAATATTGTACATAGGTTAATTATTCAGAGAATTGCGCAGCATGGTCACATTTGATATTGGATGCAAATTAACATGCATAATTTTATATTTGAATGTGTCGGTGAACCACTGATTTAGTTTACATATGAGTTAATCGTAAGTGGAAAGTTTTTCACGGTCATACAAATTAAACATGAATGAAAGTTTAATTACTTTAGGATATTGATTGAAACTGATTGTCAAAAATAATAATACAAAACTTGGGTGAAAAAGATCTATACTATTTTCCTAGTTAGAAAAGAGCTACCTAAAGTATATATGTCTTCAAATTTTTAGCTTTTAAAAGTGGTGAGTAAATAGTATAATTTACATATTAAACTGTTTACTGCATGAGAAAAAAGTTGGAATAATTCAACTACAACGAAATAGGTACTCTAAAAACTACAACTGTAAGTTAAACATAAATCCACATAACAGGCTATTAGATGACTGAAAATAAGTTTCCTGCAATTACCCCAACACTCCTTTAATATCTTGAATAATTTTGCATGAGAAGTTAAGAAGGTTATAAAATTATAGAAACTTCTTATGTTGATAGTTTGGAATGTCCGTCTAAGTTTAGGTCAATTGTGTCCTATGAATGCGAAGCATGGTTTCATTGACGTTCAAATTTATACTACAGGCAGAGTAACACATCGGGTTATTAATGTATTTTGACTGACTGTATTTTCCATGCTTCTATTGTCATTATTGTTGGATGAATGTACTTTATGATATTATGGATCTGTTTTGCAACAGCTTATTGGAAAGTTGCGACCGCCTATGGACTTAGTGATAAGGAATGAGATTTTCAAAATAGAGTTCAAACCAATAATAGCGTAAAGTGGCATGGATGAAAAGCTTATGTAATTACATTGTTTATCTACTTTATTATTTAGTTGCACCGACTTTTCTATAACTTATATGGTTGATGTTAAACTCATAGGCGAACTATTTTTTTGACTGTATTCAAAAATGGGTGTTACGATGTTCAAAGGGTTAAACTAGTCTATATTGGTAGGAACTGCTAGCTATGGGTGCTATAATGCTTTGAGGCAAGAATAGAACGATAATTAATACACACAGAGAATGGTATTGTATATGGATTACTTGAAATGCCATACAATGATGTCACAGTGATGCGCGACATTCTCGGCATCGTCATCTATCTTCTTTCCAAAGTGTTTGTTATGAGCCGATTGCTGAAAAAAGCTAATGTTAATAAAGAGCGGTATTCCTAGACACTCGCGCACACACGTAAACACACATATGTGTGCATATATATAGATGTACACATACATATATATACTTAAAACACGTGTAGGCTTACACGCACACACACACACACACACAAATATATATGTATATATATATACACATACACACACACATGCATCTACAGGTTCATATATGAAAACCTTATTGTAATGATTTCACTATTTCTGGAAAAGGTCGGTGTAGTTGAATGTAGTAATGGAAAGGAGTGAAGTGAAATAGCAACCCAAAAAATACTCGGTACATTTGGGTAGAAACAAATGGTACTATATTATATTTAATACTTATAGACTAATAGTAGTCGATGGTGAGCTACAACAACCATGGTTCTTATAAGAACATTAATTAAATTATTACTCCTTCTATTGTATGTATTATCAAGGCAAAGAACTTAAGAAGCTGCGACACATAATTATGCTAATTGTCCAATGGATCCTCCCAACACATTTGGCTTAAATGTAACAATTAATATTGGGTGCAAGTAGTCATAATTTGTTTTACTAATATTTTGGAAGTAACATTATAATAAAAGAAGTAACTGAAAAAATAGACATGTTCCCAACCATCTTCGAAATAATATAGGAATATAGCATGCCATTAGATTTAATGATTGGTTTAATATGGTATATGATATAAGATACATGGGAATTTTACTTTTTTTATTAGCTAGATACAGATAGACACTTCGGAAGTTCATTGAATAGACGAGAGGATTTAAGTTCATTACAAAAATTAGAAAACTTAGAATTAAATTTTAAAGATTTATAGCACTTTAAATCAAGGTTGAAAGTAGTTCTTACCAAACTTAGATATGTGAAATGAAGATGTTAAATAAGTCTGAGAATGACCAAATGCTAAACTGGTTCATTTATTTTCCAGATTGTTCGTAATTAATGGTAAGAAACCATTATGTATAAATAAATACAAAATTGCTTAAATGCTTTATTCATATTTAAATTCCTTTGTATTAAGAATAAACAAAGAATCCGTAAAACTCACAGGATATATACTTCAGTAAGATAAGTATAATATTTTATTATTTTCACTGTTATAAAGCGGGATCACAACCTCTATTTCTAAGCTATATTCATACCCCTAACATTTTTTTTAAATGTTTAAACCTCTAATATTTTATCAAACGCATATTGAACGTATTTGAGTCTCAAACGGTTGAACACACTTCCGGATGGTAAATTTGGTTCTTGTTAGGAAAAGTAATATTTTTTACAAAATAATGTTCCTTTTTCATAACAATTTTCATTTCTAAATTTGCAGTTTTGAAATCTAAAAAATGAATAAGTAATAACAATATGAAAGCATTATTTAATGCCAACCACTTTGACATTCATGCAATAAGCACTTCAGGAGCAACATCAAAAAAACATACATATGCTAGAATCAAAATGAGTGCAAGTTCTAATAACGATACCTTGCAAGGTACACGTTGGAAGTAATGGTAGTGAAGCTAGCGGCTCTACTTTATTTCGTTGTATTCCAGTCCTCTCTAGACGACAACAAAACTTAATATTAGATATATAGAACACATGCCTATCCTAATCATTATGCCGTACATATAAATTCGTGTAGCATACAAAAGTAAATGTCTACTTACACCTTAAACAAATCTTGAAATTTATAACTCTGAATTGTCATAGCAGTTCGGAAAAAACGTGAAACATTATTATTCACACATATGCAAGCAAATGTTAAGGAAAACCAAGGTTATATATATATATATATATATATATATATATATAGCAATCTTCTAACCTATGAAAGAATGACATGACTACAGTATAAATTTTTTAAACCAATATCTACATCCACAATGCAATATGATAACCTAAGAAGATCACCTATTATTATGATAAACAAAACTGTCAAACAAATAAAATGCAACAATTGAATTTTGTATTATGTGTTAGGCATCACTTGAAAACAATTCATCCCATGATCTGCACTATAAAATTACAAACCATGAACGACAAATACATCAGTGATAAATCCATGGCAATTCAATAGTAGGTAATTCTAAGTTTAACATCAAATTTCTATTATCAAAAGCCTCGAAGACAACATTTACTATCTAAAACAACATGTTATCTAACATGGTACACAAATCTAAAGGCACCAAAATCTTTGGTATAAAAAGCTGGATAATTACGAAGCTTCTGAGTAGGAGAATCAATTCAACAACCGATGATTCACAAATATCTACTAAGCAAAAAAAAAACCTTGTTTTATTCAATGATGATTCAAAACGTCCAATAAAGAAAGAAACATGAACAAATCTAAGTAAAGATCCGAATTTGGAACTTCTAGACATTTCAGATATCAAAACAATCCTTTAAATAATTGTTAAGTTATGAAAAGTTACTTAAACTATTTTTTCCAAAATAAAAAAATAAAAGAAAGTACTTAAAAATCTGTTTTAGGAGTAGTTGGGTCAAATAAACTTGATATTTTAGAAAGAATAGAAGTTGTAATATGTCTCAAAGACTGCAGGTTTCTATGTTGTAATTATAATTTGAAAGATTATGGTACTCATCCCAGTACTTTGTATGCCTTTAGTTTCATATCTATGTTCTACTTTTGTTTTATGCATCTAATCACATCGATACATACATACATACATACATACACACACACACACACACACACACACACACACACATATATATATATATATATATATATATATATATTGCAAACAGTATTATGATAAATTCAAACAGAGAGTCAAAATAACTATTTTCGAATCAATTGACTGTCATATTTAGAGCTTCAACAGTAAATGAATCCTAGACAATTCACATTATTGACATTTGTTACATCAACTATTCAAATGATACAAAGTTTGGAAAAACAATTACAAAGTAATTTGAAAAAATAACTATTTTTGCGTAACTTCAATCATACTCTCTTTTTTTGTTATGTAAAAAGTTCCTGTTTTATCACGATTGAAACCGGAAATTAAGATTCTAAACTTTTTTAACTCGGTAAATTGGTTAAATATTTCTTTTCTTTCAATTGAGAAGCATCAAAATAGTATATTTTATAGTTAAGAGCAAAAAATAAATTAGAGCGAAAAACTGTCCTATTCATAAATTATCATGCACAGTAAAAATTGAATCTAAATAAATCAAAATCTTGGCACATGACGTGTATTTCACACATCATGCCACTTTTAAATAAAAGCATACCAATTCGTAGAAATTTTAAGCGATTTAGCTCATTGCTGAGCATCCAAAAGCAGGCTATCATTGCGAATTGTCCATCATACTGCACATTTATTTCAAATTTATATGTTAACTTCATATGAAAAAATAAAACGGATATGAGAGTTTTTATGTCAACATAGTAACTTCATAAATCAACCACCAAATTATCATATGCAACTCAAGTTACGTGATGTGTTATAAGAGGAACATATCCGAAGTTTAATACTTGCATAAAACCAGTGTCCTAAATCCGTGCTTTTGACCACGTAAACATCAATTTTTTATGAAACACTTCAAATAAAAGAAGTACCTTAGATTTTAAGCATTCTAAAATGTGCATAATCATGGAAACCAGATAAACCTGTCAAAATTACGTAAAATTGTATTCAATTCGGTTTTATGCGAATTATTTCTTTAGGTAGCAAGCACAGTCAATTGAACTTTAGAATTTTTTCTCATTCAAACTAAAATTTAGGGAAAACGATGAACCACAAATTTGTTAACTACGTGTATGTCCTTCTAATAAAAGAAAAATCGACAAAACGAGTCAAAATTTCACAATTTATGACCAGTTACCAAGGACTATATGCACATTTTCTTCATTCAATTCTTTTTCAATTAAGTGGTTAAATATGAACATTAATAATTTTTGCAAAATCAATGTTAAACGTGAAAAAAGAAAGGATGCTACAATTTAAAACGGAATTTAAATATGCAGATTCACATTAGTTCAAATTGTGAAACCACAATATTGCGCATGTTTCCATGCTAAGCAAGGGTAGTTAAAGTTTTATATTCTGCTATTACCATACATAGTCTAAAAAAAGAGTGAGTCCTATGCAATACAGTTTTTTCAGTAAAATAACTATAAAACTGATTGGTCAAATGATATAGTTGTATTATTATTTTTCATCTTTTATATAAATTGTGCATTACATATAAAGTTCATCTTTACATTTTTCATGATATTTTTTTTTTACTTCATCCTTTCTGTTAATAACGTCATGATTTGAAAATTATAAATATCATCGACTTCACCTTTATAAGTCAAAAAATAATACACAAATTATATAACTATTCTACGAAAAAAAAAGTGTGTGGGTATATATAATTAAGCATAGTATAAATCAATCAACCAACAAAATATTCAACTTAGAGCTTTGTTAACAGTAACTATAAGTACGATTAATAATGGAAAATGAAATAAGATTGCAAAACCATCCAGAACACGATACTAAAATAAAGTTAACCATAAAACGCCATAAAAATATTCTATAAAATGTGCTTGTATACATAATACCTTCTTATAAAAAAAATTAAGTAAATGCTTTTAAATAGGGCTTGCTTCACTATTACATTTTTGTTTATTTGTACCACTATTTATTACTCATCGACCATGTTTTCCATGTTGAAGTTGATCTACATATAGTGTTTTTATAAGCAAAAGTAGCTTCATTTGGTATGTCTACATGTACAACATAGCCGAGGAACCCATGTCCAAAGAGCAGAAAATATAAGAACATACAAATCGAAATACAGCGAAAAGAGAATATGGAAAGCTAATATCAATCGTGATGCAAGTACATGATTGGTAAATCCCAATATAGCGTAACTATCATTGTCGACTCAACAACATGTTTCAAAATAAAATAACGAACTGCAAAAAATGATAAATAACTGAAATATTAACACGTGACTAAAAAAATTACTTCTGAAAAGTAGGATATACTTGGAAATATAACGATACAATTATTTTTCAAATTTCATCTTTGTCAAAAAGAAGTAAATAAGAAGCAATCTTGCGGCAATTTTATTTCAAATCATTAACGTTACCATATAGAGTATATTGACGCTTATCTCACGACATAAAAGTAAGTAGAAAACAACATCTTAGCATTAATAATCATAGCATGGTTTTCAACTAACTAAAATTAGAATGATTTTTCACCAGAACAGAATAAAAGTAAGTAGAAAACAACAGTTATTCTTCATAAGCCTCAAATAACATTCCACCAGGCAATCAAATCATCGATAGAACTCACTATATTTGCCTTTTTTATATAAAAGAAATATTAATTTGGTTGCAATTTGTAGACAAACAGGTTAATTGTTGCATAGATCAAAAAGGCATAAAAGTTGGTGTAACCGTATAGAGATATGAATGGGTATACAAAAGGAGAGGAGGCAGATGATGATGAAAGGCAAAACAATAAGCGTGACTGTTCAACAACAAAAATACACACAGCCTACCAGTTTCCTCAATTCAACAACAGAAATTGGAGAATGAAATCTAGTGTAAAAGGGGAAATAACAAATATAAAAGCAAAACATAATCAAGCAATATTATAAAAAATTAGCCAACCAAACGCAAAAATATACCTTGATAAATTCAGCACGATGCAGGGGTTCTTCCTAGTTTCCCAGCCAACCAACAGATGCTGCTGATGTGAACAAAAGAGGGTTTCTACCATTGGAAAATTGGAGAAATCATGCGTCGTTATTTTGTGCAAGCAGAAGAAACAAATAACCCTGAAAAAGAAGAGGGAGCAGCAACAATGAAACAAAGTAAAACCACGAAATAGAGTGGGGAAGCTAGTACGTAAGATGGACTGAAATAGTGAAGAATAGAGGGAGAGCAGGAAGAAAATTCACGCTTGTTGGAGAAAGCCCTAATTGAGGGTGGAAGCTATTACGGGGAGGACTAGAAGTAGTCTGAGTTGGAGAAAGATAAGAGAAGCCCAGAAGCAGAGAATTAAAATGCCACTATTCAGTTCTAAAATTTCCAGAAGAAAATGATGATTGCTTGCTCCATGATGAAATTTAGGTTTAGAAGAAAACGGTAGATGGATCGTGGGAAGGAACAGAAGAGTTGTCTACGGAGGGACATACGGGACGATTGAGTTGCCAAATTTCAAGGAGGCTTGTGCGCTTTTGAAGTAAAACCCTGCTTTAATATAGTAGTATAAATATGTTCAAATATAGAAGCCTGTGTGACTGCAAAAAGAGACCGTGATAGGAGTCAGTTGGAAGATATTTTTATTGGCAACGTAATATATCCTAGTGTATAGAAAAATTAAAATGTCAGAAACTTGATTTTATAGAAGGTGACAGAACAACAGTGATTGAATAAAAAATAAAAATACCTGAAGCGCAAATAGTCTGGCAAGTTCAAATAACCACTTTGAAGAAAATGGCAATATCGTTTCCCATGTCATATCTGCATGAAGTATATATTAAATCATAGCTAAAAGCATCTCCATAGTTTGCTTACAACTTATTCACATTTCAAAAAAATTATTCTACCAATATCAAGGTCTGTTCAATCATAGAAACAACCTACCATTATAATTCAATGTTCGATTGTTTACAATTTTACTTGCGATAAAATCTTGTGCCCATAAAATGCATAAAATAAATTTCCAAAATATATATTGTATCGTTATAATTGGATTATAGCCTTAACTATATAGCTTATTAAACTGACTGCATAACATAAAGAAGCTTAACACCACACATTAGTATACTATTAAATATTTCATGGAGAGTGCTATTTTGTGTTTTTACCATAGTAGAAGTCAAGCCTCGGCTTGAAACGTTTCGGTGATGCTTTTGATGAATAAGATTTCACAAAATTATGGCACAGCGTTGGAAAAAAAATAGCTTTTAGCAAAATAATAAGAAATAGAGTTCATGGAGATGACATTTATTAGATAATAACCATGAATTAAGAAAGAATACAGGTGGATGGCATAAATGCAAATTGAAAACATGGAGTTATAAATGCTACCTGAGAAATGTGAAATTGCTTGCTTAATGCATGTTTACCAATTTTGAGTTTTGAATACAATATGTAAATGATATAAATATTACTTAGTGTAAGTTTAGTTGAGTTTCTCTTCGTGTATTTTATTTACCAAATTTGTTTTGCTGTCAATGTATTCGTTACTCTTCCTGCATTGCTTGCATGTTGAGTTGCTTTCAGCCCTGTTTTGTTATGGCATATATTAACTATAAAACTGCAGACTTTGTTTTTTTTTTTTTTGTTCATATTAACAATTTAGCCACATATAAATTTCTTTGCGAGAGAGATTTTTGTGAGTTTAGTTCCTACTAACAATTGAAAATTTTTCATCAAGATAATTTTATTATTTCTTAACTTGTATGTTAGAGATATAACGGAAGATATTATGTCTGCCTTATCACACTTGTGAAGAAATTATCCCACTTGCATGTTTGAGCTATCAATCCAACATATAAATTATTTAATAGATCTTTTAGTTTGTAGTATGTTTGTGTTATGCTTGCGATTCTTACATGTAAACTATAATGTACATGTGATGGAACAATATAAATGCAGCTCGTATTATGCTTACGGTGGGAGCTGTATTATGTAAATGCCGCATTGTCTTCATCTTATTGAAGCTATGATTTTGTTAGTAAGCTAGAATTTTATTTTTGTATTTGGTTCTTTCTTGTAAATTGTTGATATATTGTTTTGTACAACTTCTATTCTATTAGATGTTCCATTTTGTTGTATTAAGATCGGATTATTAGCGTTATCAATGAATTATATTGTTTTCTATTATGTTTCTCTTGAATGTGTAGATTATTAATGCTATCGATAAAATATTATATTCATTTATGTATTGTATTTTCCAATTTATATTATTATTCATTGATTATTGCCAGCGACCATTATATGTTATATGTATATATATGTATATGTATATGTATATGTATATGTATATGTATATATAATGTTGTACATTTGGGAATTATAGTGAGTTGAAAAGGGGTATTCTTATCTTGGTAAGAAGGGTATTTTGCTTCGGTTGTAACAACATCAGAAGCAAGAAGTAAGTCATTTCTTTGTTAATGCTGCACTTTTTTGCTTCTGTTGTGTAAACAACTGAAGCAAAAAAGTAGTTTTGGCTTCCGTTGAACAACCGAAGCAACAGATTTTGGTCTGTTGCATCTTCTGCAGTTGCTTCGTTTTAGAATCGAAGAAACATGGGGTAAATAACCGAAGCAACTGGCCTGTTTTGTAGTAGTGGTGGTCCTTATGATAAACCATCTTGGCCGAACTAGAAATTAACTTCAGTGAATTCCAATACTACGAGATATCCAGTGCCTTAATTTAAGCATATCTGGGCTTGTCGAAGTCCATACTTAAGTCCCGAGTACTCCACCGGTAAAAAATTCAAAATGTGACTACCTTGCAAAAAGGGGGTCGACACTTGCCCTCTAAAACATATCTTTCTCTGATGAAGTGTTTTGAGTAATCCCAATGTCTATAGAAAACCAAAGAAGTCTGAAGAGAAATATAATATCCAAAGACCAAGAATCCACGATCGTGCCGGATCATATTAACAGCAAATCAGAAATCCATGTGTTGTATATGACGTAGTCGTATACACTATTATATGATTTTTGTTTGATGATAACAACCAAATAAATATATATTATAAATGTGTTTGAAATCGTACTGTTAATATCACATTACAGATAGGAATATAATATTTATATTTAAGTGAAATACTACTGTACAAAAGTTCAAATATTAACACAGTATTTTATTTAAATAGAATATTTTATTTCAACATTCAAACAGTACAAAATTTTATAACTCCACTATTTATACATCTCTGTATTACATATCAAATACAATTTCATATACAGTGTTCTCCACTACAACACTCTATCTTTTAGTTACAGTTTCACTCATTCATTCATTTACACAGACTCGTATACATATACACTTTTTCACACAGTCCTTGTCTTCAATCTTCTTTCTTCACTGCTTCTCTATCAAACCTGTCTTCAGTCAGTCCAGTCTTCGTACCTGTCATATACAGAAACACACACACACAGTATATGGAACAGAAATAATATTCAAAATTCATGCAAATATAAATTTTATTTTAAAATTTTTATTTGCCTCAGTTTTCTTGTGTGTTTCTCATCATTTTTTTGACTTGATCTGATTTTGTGACGGCTCGCCCCGCACCAACCGACATTTACTCTAAAGGTGCGCTGAACACATGTCCAGTTAGCACGGAACGGGTCGTCTGAAGGAAAAAGGAGGAAGGAAATGAACATACAAAGAACCTGTAGAATGTCTCATAGCGCATAGAACAAAATATAATAATAACATACTTGACATAAAACAGGAGAGACAGTGCATAAGCTGAAAATCAGAACTAAACATCATAGCAGCGAAAATCCAAAATACAGCTTATTACAACTTTCAAACTGTCTCAAAGCAAAAGTAAGATAAAGGAGGTACACTACTAATGCCCAAGTAGCGACCACCAACGACACAAGGAGAATGTGTATATATATATATCATACGTGGAAGCCTCCTGCCTGCCTCCAAATCAGCTACTCGCGCATCACCAGCTAACCTGTCTCTAGTCTGCTCGTGTGAGCACCCAGAGTAATAAGAGGAGACATAAAACTCTGGGTCAGACATAAAGCCTGGTATGAGCGATAAGCATCTAAAGTGAACAATAACAGGTAGACTAAAACATACCTGAACTTGGACCTGTAACCAAAGAGTTAGCACTACATACTGTACAACACTCTAAGGTATCATATCAAATAGTGTAAAGATACGGAGGTGGGGGAGGTGTGCATGTCATAGGGATGGCAAACAATCAAACATAGCATCCATCCTCACATCTCTCACTCAGTGCGTAAAGCATACGATATTCACCACTCCGATCACCCAACAAACCTTGCTACGATCACTCTGCCCCATGAAGTCATAAATGGCTTCATTGCACTGATAACGTAGCCACTAATCCTTTGCTATGTCCACTTTGCCCCATGGAGTCACAAGAACCCCACTGCACTGGCTCATAGCCTTACCAATCCTTACTATGTCCACTTGCCCCATGGAGTTATTCACCCCATCTGCGCTGGCTCATAGTCTTACTACGCATCACCTTGCCCCTCAGGTCATAATGACCTTACTGCACTGATAACGTAGTCTTGCTATCATCACCTTGCCCCTCAGGTCATAATGACCCTACTGCACTGATAAGTAGCCCATCATTCATTCTTAATGGTGAATCGAAGTTATGAACGTCGACAACTCCTTAGCACACGTCCCGCAGCAAAGTCCAACCATGAAGTGGTTCCCAACTGGATCCTGAGCTCTAACTTCCATTTGGACTACCTTTGCATCTCGGGTTATTGGTCAATACTGGGTCGGGTCGGGTTCCTCCTCAAGCTATCGGTTCGGGTCGGTGTCCTCCATCTGTTCGGGTCAGTGTCCTCCATCTGTTCGGGTCGGGTCTCCATCTGGTGCGGTTCGGGTCGGGCGTTTCTTCTCTGTTCGGGTCGGGTGCCACTCCCCCTCCAGTTCATACCTCTGCTCCGATCCGCCTCCTCATCCTTTACGTGCTTCGATCCGATCCATCCTCCTCTATCCGCTCCGATCCCTACTCCCTACTCCGATCCGATCCCAGTTCAGCTAGCGTGACCTTCCTTTTTGCCACTTTTCTCAAGTGCCAGGTTCCGATCCGATCGAATCCTTTGCCCAGTTCAACATATCCGATCCGAGCCCCCTATCCGATCCGATCCGAACCCTGCACTGTTTTCTGAAACTGTTCCAGCAACTGTTTACGCCATTCGACGACGTTTTCGACCATTCTAACTATTGAAATAAATCACAAAGCATTTCATACAGTCATAGGAACATGCATAATCAACCACAAACGTCAAAACATCAACATGATAGGTCAAAATGGATCAAACATACCCAAAACCCCACATTTCCCCTTAAGCATGTTTAGGTGAAACTAATGATAGGATTAGCAAAACATAACCAAATTAACCCAAAATCATATCAGAGGTCTAAAACATCATTTAGGAATTTATGAACATTTTTCCCGAATTTTATCATGATTAAATTCGCTAATTAGCACTAATTACCCTTAACTAGCCATAATTAGTGTAAAACTATGCAAATCACTCACCTTAGCCACAAATAAACTAAGATCTGAAATAAATATCTGATTTGATGCAAATCCCAGCCCTAAACAGCAGCTCCAAATGTTGATTTGGTGTAGATCTCCCTTGATTAGATGTTGCTAAGCTTAATCCTTGACCAAAAGATGATTTGGAGGTGATTTAGAGGTTAGAGGCCATTTTTAGGGTTCCTTGGTGATAAGTGGAGGCTAGAAAACTGAAATGGAATGATCCACTATCTCATTTCAGCCTCCCCATAACCCTAATCCCGAAATGGGTTATGGGCCTACTCACTAATCACCCGATTTGGCCCGGTTAAGCAGTTTTTCACCCTCCAAACCTTATTTCAGCCATATCTCCCAAACGGTAACTCCGTTTGGCTAATATGACCACTCTACGGAAAGGTAAACCATCAAACGAATCTAATGGAAGTGGTCTCAGGTCAAAACTCCTTTCCAATCAAAAGTTATGGCCAAAACAGTACCAACTAGGGGCAAAATGGTCATTTAAAAATCAACAAAAGTCATGAACATGGGAAATGACTCTAATGGATATTTCCCAAAGTTACATGACCATACGACTTCATATGGGAAAGAAATAAGTATTCTACGATCCTATAATGCGTAGAATACGGGTCGTTATACTCTCCCCCCCTAAGAAATTTCGCCCCCGAAATTCCCTAATCCAAACATACACAAAGGTCTCGCATGCCTATCAATCATAAAACAACAATCAAACATGCAAAACAAGCAAAACAAGCAAAACAAGTCTACCCTAGCATGCAGAAAACTAAATTGCAAAGTAAATCTTACCAGGCAAAGAGTTCTGGATATGTCTTTCTAATGCTCTCCTCTGTCTCCCAAGTACAATCATCCTTGTCCTCGCCCCACTGAACCTTGACTAGCTTCACCGCCTTCCTTCGAAGTTGCTTCGTATCGTGCCCCACAATATGAATCGGCTTGCGGTTCCCAACCGCCTCGGGTTCTACTTCGAAGTCCTCTATCTGATCAGGGGAAATAGTCACATTTGAGTCGTGAACGAACTTCCTTAGTTGGGAAACATGAAATACATTGTGAACTCCCGCCATTTTCTCTGGTAAGCCAACTCTATATGCCAAATTCCCGACTAAATCAAGAACAGGGAATGGGCCAACAAATCTTGGTGCTAATTTGCCTCTCTTGCCAAATTGTATCACGCTCTTCAACGGAGAGATTTTAACAAACACCAAGTCACCAACGGAGAATTTCAAGTCTCTTCTCCTCTTATCAGCATAACTCTTCTGCCTATCTTGGGCAGCTTTCATTCGTTGCTGAATGATCTTGATTTTATCGGAAGTTTCTCTCACCACATCTGGTCCAAGCACAAACTTCTCGCCAGTCTCTATCCAACATGATGGTGAGTTGCATGGTTTTCCATAAAAAGCTTCATATGGAGCCATACCGATATTGGATTGGTAGCTATTATTATATGCAAACTCTACTAGATGCAAATGGTCACATGATCCACCAAAATCCAATATACAAGCTCTCAAGAGATCTTCCAATATACGATTCACCCTCTCCGTCTGACCGTCGGTCTGAGGATGATATGCAGTACTGAGATGTAATCCTGACCCTAGAGCCTCTTGTAAGCTCTTCCAAAACCCACTAGTGAACAACGGGTCTCGGTCACTCACAATGCTTTTCGGTACTCCATGAAATCTCACTACCCACTTCATATACAATTCTGCCAACTTGGCTGCCGTTCTGGTCAATTTGACTGGTATAAATCTTGCACTTTTAGTCAATCGATCTACAATTACCCAAATGCCATTATGTCCCTATCTAGTCCTTGGTAAACCATCGATGAAATCCATCGAGACTTGCTCCCATTTCCACTCGGGAATTTCTAATGGTTGCAACAACCCACTAGGCTTCTTTTGCTCGGCTTTAACTAGCTGGCAATTCATGCATTTGGATATAAACTTCCTAACGTCTCTTTTCATCCCTTCCCAGTAGTAAGTCCGTCTCATGTCTCGATACATCTTATTACCACCGGGACGTATAGTCAGTTTTGAGTGATGACATTCTCTAAGCACTTCATCTCTCAAACCATTCACGTTGGGAACAATTAGTCTTCCATTCTTCCGAAGCCATCCATCTCGATCAAGCCCATACACATTCATCTCCTCATCGATACCCATCTCTAACTTGGAGATGATTTCCAATAGATTAGGATCGTCCGTCTGGCTGGAACCAATCCGCTCTATCAAAGTGGGTCTGATCGCCAAACAAGTTAGCATGGCTGGATCCAATTCGCACCTTGGTCTGAAATCAAACCCCACGATATACTCCAGTTGCTTCCACTCAAGAAACATTGCCCCTAAGCTGGCATGTCTCCTACTCAAGGCATCGGCTACCGCATTACCTCTCCCAGGTGTATATGCGATATCAAAATCATACGAAGCCAAGAAATCTAACCATCTCTGTTGACGGAGATTCAGATCTTTCTGAGCGAAGAGATACTTTAACGATTTATGATCGGTAAACAACTCGAATCTTTCTCCCAAGAGATAGTGTCTCCACATCTTCAGTGCAAATACAATCGCTGCCAGTTCCAAATCATGGGTAGGATACTTCTTCTCATGCGGCTTTAGCTGTCAGCTAGCATAAGCTACAACCCTACCTCTTTGCATCAATACTGCACCCAGTCCGGTACCACAAGCATCCGTGTATACCGTCATCTCTTCATTCCCTTTAGGAATGACTAACACTGGCACACGTGTCAACTTCTCTTTTAGACTCTTGAAGGCATCCTCACACACTCCGTCCCAGACGAAGGACTGATTCTTCTTAGTCAATTGAGTTAACGGTGCTGCTATCTTGGAGAAGTCCTGGATAAACTTACGATAATATCCAGCTAATCCCAAGAAACTTCTTACATCTGTTGCATTCTTGGGCGTAGGCCAATCCTGTACCGTAGCCACCTTCGCAGGGTCCATGGCAATACCACTCTCTGAAACAACATGACCCAAGAATCTCACTTCCCTTCTCCAAAAATGACACTTAGAGAATTTCGCTTTCAATTGGTGTTTCCTCAACACCTCCATCACTATCCTCAAGTGTCCCTTGTGTTCCTCCTCTGTCCTTGAATAAATAAGGATATCATCCACGAACACAAGAACAAACTTATTCAACTGATCTCTGAATACTCGATTCATAAGATCCACAAAGTAGGCTGGTGCATTGGTCAACCCAAATGGCATGACCAACCACTCATAAAATCCAGACGGCGTCCTAAATGTCGTTTTCGGAACACTCTCATCTGCTACTCTAAGCTGATGAAATCCTGTCGCGAGGTCCAACTGGGAGAACACTCTTGCTCCTTCCAGTTGATCAAACAAATCATCTATCCGTGGTAGAGGATATTATTCTTCCTCGTCACCTTATTCAACTCGCGATAGTCCACACACAAACGAAGGGAACCATCTGCCTTAGTGGCAAACACAACTGGTGCTCCCCCTCGGAGACACTTCTTCTAATAAATCCCTTCTTCAAAAGATTGCTGACTTGCACCCCGAGCTCTCGTTGCTCCTTTGGTGCCATACAACGAAGTGGAATCACTATAGGTCTGGCATCTTTCACTAAATCAATACGGAACTCAATCTCTCGGTGTGGTGGAAGCCCGGTCACCTCCTCGAAGACGTCCGGATACTGGCCAACCACGGGCACATCTGACAACTCATCCTGCGGGATGTCGAGGGAATTTACAAAACTAGCCATAACCCCATCACTAGGTAGACTACCAAACACTACCCTCCTCCCATCATCCGCCCTCACTATCACCAAAAAGCCCTCACAGTCTACCACCACCCAATATCTTTGGAGCCAATCGACTCCCAATATAATGCCATACCCGGTAAAGCCCAAAACAAAGCAATCACATACAAACATACATCCATGACTCGATAAGACCAAATTCCTGCGAATCATACTAAGGCTAGTCGAATCACCAATCGGGTTCGTCACAACTAATGGTCTATCGACTATCTCGGGTTCCAGTCCCAACCTATCTACCAGGTCACTAGATATGAAGGAACGGGAAGCCCCAGTATCAAACAAAACTCGAACTGGTACATCATAAATAGAAAGCATACCTTGTATAACAACATTCTTTCCTTTCTCCGCCGCAGTTGGGGCATTTGACGAAGAAGGAACAGCATCAATAGCATATGCTTTCACAATCTGCTTCTCCTTAAGAGGTGGCGGACACTTATCCTTCTGATGTCCCACTTGACCACAGTTGTAGCACTTCCTTTCCGCTGGCTTGGCCCGACATTCTTTAGCATAATGGCCTTTCTTTCCACAGCTGAAGCACTCAACATCCTTCTTGCTCTTTTTCTGGCCACCTTTAGATTGGTCCTGCTTCCTCTTATTCTGAGAGTTATTCTTGCCTCCACCGCCTGCTTGTGGCTTTGGCCCTTCTGCAGATGCAGCCTCAGTCTTTAACTTAGGGTAAAGGCTCTCTGATCTCAAAGCTTTCCCCACGATCGATTCAAAAGTCTCATCGATGTGGTTGATAAGCCTTTCCCCCAAGTATCCATCCAAACCAGTAATGAACTTCTCATTCTTCTTCTCAGAAGTGTCGATAAGAGATAGTCCATACTTCGACAAAGTGTCGAACTCAGCAATATAATCAGAAACTGCCCTTCCGTTCTGCTTGAGTTCCAAGAACCTCTTGAACAATACTGACTTCTGGGCAGCTGGAATGAACTTCTTGCTAAAGCGAGCCTTGAACTGATCCCAAGTAACCTGGTCCTCTGGAGTAGCTATTCTAATGGCAACCAATTCATCGCTCGCCCTTGCAGCTGACGAGACGCTAGCCTTCTCTTCATCGCATCCTCAAGACCCAAGTCATCGAAGATACGATCACAGCTATCCATCCAATCTTGAACATCTGTGGCCGACTCCGTTCCGTGGAACGACTTTCCACCAAGATTAGTGTAATCCTTGCACAACTTGGCGAAATCGACCCTAGGCGCCTGCACTATTGGGCCAACACCAACTCCGGGATTGGGAACTGCCCCTTACACTTCTCTAAGCATGTATCTCATGAGGTTAGTAAACATTACCCTCATGTCAGCGGCATTCCCTTGGTTGGTCCCTCTACCAGCACCCCTCATGTCTCGGCTCATCGTCAAACTGAAAAAGGGAAACGATTAACGACCCCACAGTGGTGCTAGTGCAGTGCGACATCATTCTTATACTACTAATAGTATATATAAACATAGCTTTTGAAAACCAAAGTAATCACAAATACGCGCTCTCATATACGTACTAACTCTCCCTAGGTTAACTACGCAACCTAGAGCTCTGATACCAATTGTGACGGCTCGCCCCGCACCAACCGACATTTACTCTAAAGGTGCGCTGAAAACATGTCCAGTTAGCACGGAACGGGTCGTCAGAAGGAAAAAGGAGGAAGGAAATGAACATACAAAGAACCTGTAGAATGTCTCACAGCGCATAGAACAAAATATAATAATAACATACTTGACATAAAACAGGAGAGACAGTGCATAAGTTGAAAATCAGAACTAAACATCATAGCAGCGGAAATCCAAAATACAGCTTATTACAACCTTCAAACTGCCTCAAAGCAAAAGTAAGATAAAGGAGGTACACTACTAATGCCCAAGTAGCGACCACCAACGACACAGGGAGAATGTGTATATATATCATACGTGGAAGCCTCCTGCCCGCCTCTGAATCAGCTACTCGCGCATCACCAGCTAAGCTGTCTCTAGTCTGCTCGTGTGAGCACCCAGAGTAATAAGAGGAGACATAAAACTCTGGGTCAGACATAAAGCCTGGTATGAGCGATAAGCATCTAAAGTGAACAATAACAGGTAGACTAAAACATACCTGAACCTGGACCTGCAACCAAAGAGTTAGCACTACATACTGTACAACAATCTAAGGTATCATATCAAACAGTGTAAAGATACGGAGGTGGGGGAGGTGTGCATGTCATAGGGATGGAAAACAATCAAACATAGCATCCAGCCTCACATCTCTCACTCAGTGCGTAAAGCATACGATATTCACCACTCTGATCACCCAACATACCTTGCTACGATCGCTCTGCCCCATGAAGTCATAAATGGCTTCACTGCACTGATAACGTAGCCACTATTCCTTTGCTATGTCCACTTTGCCCCATGGAGTCACAAGAACCCTACTGCACTGGCTCATAGCCTTACCAATCCTTACTATGTCCACTTGCCCCATGGAGTTATTCACCCCATCTGCGCTGGCTCATAGTCTTACTACGCATCACCTTGCCCCTCAGGTCATAATGACCCTACTGCACTGATAACGTAGTCTTGCTACCATCACCTTGCCCCCTCAGGTCATAATGACCCTACTGCACTGATAAGTAGCCCATCATTCATTCTTAGTGGTGAATCAAAGTTATGAACGTCGACAACTCCTTAGCACACGTCCCGCAGCAAAGTCCAACCATGAAGTGAACTCATTGGTTCCCAACTGGATCCTGAGCTCTAACTTCCATTTGGACTACCTTTGCATCTCGGGTTATTGGTCAATACTGGGTCGGGTCGGGTTCCTCCTCAAGCTATCGGTTCGGGTCGGTGTCCTCCATCTGTTCGGGTCGGTGTCCTCCATCTGTTCGGGTCGGTGTCCTCCATCTGTTCGGGTCGGTTCTCCTTCTGGTGCGGTTCGTTTCGGGCGTTTCTTCTCGGTTCGGGTCGGGTGCCACTCGCCCTTCAGTTCATACCTCTGCTCCGATCCGCCTCCTCATCCTTTACGTGCTTCGATCCGATCCATCCTCCTCTATCCGCTCCGATCCCTACTCCCTACTCCGATCCGATCCCAGTTCAGCTAGCGTGACCTTCCTTTTTGCCACTTTTCTCAAGTGCCAGGTTCCGATCTGATCGAATCCTTTGCCCAGTTCAACATATCCGATCCGAGCCCCCTATCCGATCCGATCCGAACCCTGCACTGTTTTCTGAAACTGTTCCAGCAAGTGTTTACGCCATTCGACGACGTTTTCGACCATTCTAACTATTGAAATCAATCACAAAGCATTTCATACAGTCATAGCAACATGCATAATCAACCACAAACGTCAAAACATCAACATGATAGGTTAAAATGGATCAAACATACCCAAAACCCCACATTTCCCCTTAAGCATGTTTTGGTGAAACTAATGATAGGATTAGCAAAACTTAACCAAATTAACCCAAAATCATATCAGAGGTCTAAACATCATTTAGGAATTTATGAACATTTTTCCCGAATTTCATCATGCTTAAATTCGCTAATTAGCACTAATTACCCTTAACTAGCCATAATTAGTGTAAAACTATGCAAATCACTCACCTTAGCCACAAATAAACTAAGATCTGAAATAAATATCTGATTTGATGCAAATCCCAGCCCTAAATAGCAGCTCCAAATGTTGATTTGGTGTAGATCTCCCTTGATTAGATGTTGCTAAGCTTAACCCTTGACCAAAAGATGATTTGGAGGTGATTTAGAGGTTAGAGGCCATTTTTAGGGTTCCTTGGTGATAAGTGGAGGCTAGAAAACTGAAATGGAATGATCCTCTATCTCATTTCAGCCTCCCCATAACCCTAATCCCGAAATGGGTTATGGGCCTACTCACTAATCACCCGATTTGGCCCGGTTAAGCAGTTTTTCACCCTCCAAACTTTATTTCAGCCATATCTCCAAACGGTAAGTCCGTTTGGCTAGTATGACCACTCTACGGAAAGGTAAACCATCAAACAAATGTAATGAAGTGGTTTCAGGTCAAAACTCCTTTCCAATCATAAGTTATGGACAAAACAGTACCAACTAGGGGTAAAATGGTCATTTAAAAATCGACAAAAATCATGAACATGGGAAATGACTCTAATGGATGTTTCCCAACGTTACATGACCATACGACTTCATATGGGAAAGAAATAAATATTCTACGATCCTATAATGCGTAGAATACGGGTCGTTACAGATTTGTTAATCCGACTGTGTCTAGACAGTATATATTTATTACAGGGACAGAAAAATTTGTCTGATGGCTGCAAATGCACACGTGTATACACGTGTGCACTGCCTCGCCAATCAGCATGCAACTGAGGAGTAGCCACAAGGACCGTATCGACTCAGTGCAACTGACAAGTCAAACATGGACGAACAGCTCAAAAGCAAAAAAGGTTCAAGAATTCATGAATGCACAAAGCAAAGTCAACAACAAAATATGCAGCAACAACTAATATAATGAATGTAGTGCAAGATTGGAATCCTTCATATCAGCATTAAAACATGTGTGTAGAAATGTGGTCAAGCCATGTACAAATGCAAGAACAGCAAGCCTCAAAACATATGTGGATGGTATTCAAAATTGTCAAGCACACAAGCAGGATTACACAAATATGCCAGCAAACATTCAAGTGAGATGGGCCGAGCTGCATGTTGAACATGCACAAACACAGCCATGATACATGTATGGTGAAAGCAAGCATGACAAAGTGCTCCAGACCCACAAGTGAAAGTGTTCAAGTATAAAATGGTCAAAGCAACTCAAATATGAAGCATCAAGGACCCAGCTTTGAAGTTCAAGGAAGTGCAACAATAATTTCGAGCTTATTCAGTTTCAGCATACATGTGCAAGTGAGTTCAGTTGCAAATGTCATGGTCAAGACAGTGGAGTCTTCAAGTGTATTAGAAAATCAATTTAGAGTTGATTCCAGTTTTTAAAGCAAATATGCATATCTACAATATTCAGGGTCGAGCACAAGTCCATTTTGGTGCATAAAGCAAATCAGCACACAAATTAGCTTGCTACATCAAGACTCAATGTCCTGGTGCATAGGTCAGTACACGTGTAACAACAAATGAAGATTTCAACAAGTAACTTGTTATAGGTACAAGATTCATGCATATGAATGTACACATTAATAGGACATGAAATCTGGAAGCATAGTTGGCATGAAACAATTTTTGGAAAAATCAGTTTTTGGCAAATTATCAATTTCCTGATATGCACAATTTAGTTTCGGGTTAAATGCATTCAAGGCAACTCTTAATTTGGCAAGTTCTTTTTTAAACAATTCCATATGCACATGCAAGTCATTTCACTTGAGGCAATAGAAGGAATCAAAGAATTCACAACATCAATGTATCTCGAGCCAAATAGGATTATTTTTTGGGTTTCCATAATTCACAGAAATGAATATCCTTTTGCGCAAGAATTCAGGAAAGTTTTCAATACAAATTTGCTCACCAGAAACTCAGAGTGTTCATATCATTTTTGGGAAAGAAACATTTTGAGCAATTGTTTTTAAAGTGTCCAGAAATCATTCGGAGAACAATTTTTGTCTGGATTCAAATGCAGAAATCAGTAAATCAGGAAAGCTATCAAAGCCGAATCAAATCCGCGCAAATTCATGTCAAAATACACGCAAGGGCCAAATACAATTTCCAGAAATGATTCATTTCTTTTTAAGGGACACAAATGTTTTTTTTGTGTGTTTTTTTTAATTCCAGAAATATGGAGTTTCGAACAAGGAAAGAAATCATTTTTAGATTTCAAATTTGTTTTCCAGAGTGACTTACAGCAGTTTCAATCAAGAAAAACACATTTGGGAATTTTTTTTTTAAATGGGGCAAGCAAGTTTCTGGGAAGAAATAAATTCAAAATCAATTGTTTCCAGTTTTTTATCATCACACATTCAAAGTAGAGCAAAATCGGGCAATAAATCAGAAGAGGAAACACGCAGCAATCAGATCGAGCCATATATTGAAATCAGAGCAATTCAAAGATTTGAAATCCTTTTTATAACACCAATCATCACTGGAAAAATAAGCATCGAAAACCCACAAAATAAACTCAAGCAAACTCACAGAAAAACCGAGAGAACTCACTATTTTTCGATCGCAATCATTCACAAATCAAAGTCTTCCAAGTCGAGAAGCAAGCCTCGAGATCCTGAAGCATCAGAGAAACAAATTCGATCAAATCAAAGCATCGGAAGGCATTCGGTTTTTTGAAGAATCAACAGAGAAGCAATCGATTGATCTGGAGTAGATTTGAGTAAACCCTAGGTTTTCTTCCAGTCGCCATTTTTAGAGACAAAAGGATCGGTCTTATCAAATGAAAAAGGTCCGGTCTAATTCTTTGAAGTGTGGAAAGGGGATGACCCTTTAATCCTTATCTACTTGGGTTTATTTGTTTTAGTTTTATTTTTGTTGTATTTTTATTTTCTTTCAAAAACATTCTGAATAGTTTCTAGTGTCTGTAAAATACTAGTGGAATTTCAGTCAGGGTTTTGACTGACAGTTCACAGAGACTGTAAAATCTGATTTACTAGTTACGGGGTGGTAATCAAGGAGAATCTGATCTAGGGGTTTAGATCAATCTACGGTTTTGAGCGTAGGGTTGGAATAGGAGCAAGGTTTGCGAGTGTACAAGGTTTTGTATGCGGGAACTGTTCTATCACCTAGTAGAAACCTTAGAAATGCAGCAGTAGGCAGGGTTTTGCCGAAGCAGGGTATATCTGTGTGTGATTTATTTTTTGCATTTCTGTTTCTACTATATTCAGTGATCTGTTTATTATTATATATCTCGTTAGAATTTTAATTCAGTTAAAAACTATGATAAACCATATTCACCCCCCGTCTATGGTTAATCTAGATCCAACACCATGGTCGTACTAAACCATATTAATAGAAATCATGATAGCGCTGGATCATATTAATAGGAAGTCACAATCACACAGGATCATATTAATAGAGAATCTAAAATCTAGAATTCCAATGAATCCCCACGATCTCTCTGAATCGTATTATGAGAGAAATCCAAATCCAAAAAATTTGTGGCCTCGTCGGTCCCATCCAATACGAGCATAATCCATACTCGAGCCGTGATCTGGAAATCTTGCCACTTTCCTGTGAAACAACATCATCTTCCATGAAAATTCATCCAATTACTTTTAGTTGAAGGATTTTGCAGTTTATTGTTACGAATTTGTCCCGTCACTATCTAGGAATTCGTAGTTGATCGATATAAATTCATATGGTCACTCTCCATTGAAGGAATTCGTAGTTCATCGTTATAAATTCATCTGATCACTCTTCGGTGAAGGAATTCATAATTTATCGATATGAGTTCATCTCATCACTCTCTGGTGCTCACATCACTCTTCAGTGATGGAGCTCATAGTTCATCAGTACAAACCCTTCTATCATGCTCCAATGAAAGGAGTTCATGGTTCATTGACACAGATTAATCTGTTCACTATCAGATGAAGGAATTCGTGGCCAGATGCATGAATCTAACCAATCACTTCATAGTGAGGGGGACCCACGATTAGTTCCTACAAGTCCATTGTAATGGCCCAAATTTCCGTAACATCAGATTTGACTATATACATCATATGTCCAACCCAAATATCACGAAAATACGAAACATTTTTTTTAGAAGAAAGAGATAGAAGAAGAACAGAATAACAACACAAAATCTCACATCGCAGCGGAACAAAGTATAATATATTATAACTTTTGAAATACAAAATATCAACTGTATAACATACACTTATCAGAGTACAACACTTACAACATAGCGGAACAAAACTCTATATAACTAACGCTGAAGCCTCCTGCTCCAAGCTCCTTTAGATAGATCTGTGAAATCCAGAACTACTTGACTGCCCGTACAAATTTAGGAACCCAAGAGTTTAGGTAGAACAAAACAAATAAACTCCGGGTCAGTCATGGGACTGGTATGAGTAAACAGTTTAAAACAGTTTCAGAAAACTAAATGATATCTCATAAGACCACACCGTATAACACGGAACGGGTTTTTTCCCTTATGAGAATCCAAACACTTGATTTAACATTTCAAAATCCCTTTTGAAAGGAACGATAATCTTTATACCAAAACTCTTTTGATATTATAATAATGTCTAAATCAAGTAGATAACAATCTAGTGGAACGTTTGCATCTCATGTTCCACATATATAATATACGATCAAAACCGCAAGCACATATTGGGTAATGGATTTCCAACTATGACAAGGTATGGAACCACCTTCCGCTGGTATATTTCTAGAGGAGAATACACCGAGTTCAACAAGAACATCTTGCAACTCAGCCACACATGACCGACCACACATTTGGCTTGAGTGTATCGAATGTATATCACCAACGGTTGGGATCAGCAACTGTTTCCCGAATGGGACAGCATCGACAATAGATTTTTAGAAGTAAATGAAACTCTAGATCAGGTGATTATACACCCTAATAGGTGCGACCTATATAGACATGATGCCTGCCCGATTTCTGTCATTTACCGGATGATGAGGCTTGAAGCTACTCTTTATCATCACACCAGATTCACTTCGAATGCCACATTGTCAGATCCATTGAAATCACGAATTGATGTCTACAACAGTACATTACGTGTCAGCTAAAAGAAGTTTCCTTCTCCGCTTCCACTTTTGGTACGGTTAAAGAAATCAATGTACGTGACCTTTCTGGAAATACTCTGTCATACATTCATCTATACAAGTCACCCAGGAACAGGATGAATCCGAAGGCACTATTTCTATTAATACAAAAGTCCTTGCACTCTACTCTGTCTTCGATTATCTTCATATAATCTGATTCGCAACGCTACCGCCAATACAGAGTGGTTTTTCGGATAATAATCCAACCGGTCTCTCCATATTGACAACGATGGTCAAAAACTTCGATAGTCTATGATTTAACTATCGAATAAAAACAAGTGTTTCGATAGTTGATGATTTAACTATCGAAGAAAACAAGTGTTCAACCAATTATCAACCAATCACTGAGCCCTTAATTAATATTCCATTAATTAAATTACTTCTCTATTTCTTTATCAATATTTGTTAAACAAATATTTTCAATAACCATATTGGCCTTTTACGTTATTTGGAAAACATTTCCGAATATCGCCTTCCTTTATTTTCTAAAACTTTAGAAAAATATATGCTATTTATAATTGGAAAATATTCCAATCACTTATCTCTTTTCCGATCTCGTTTATTTCTATACTTAGGAAATATTTATTATTCAATTTCCAAGCTTACATTTATTTGGGTTAAAACGGATACTGTGTAAAACATCGTTACGACAACCCAAATACTATATTCAGCTAACTCTTATCCAACATTGATCTTCAAGCCTGAATCTTACTATTTATTTGTTAATAATGAAATCAATCAAGTTGGGGTATAGCTACCTGTCAGACCTTGACTGAATAACATTTATAACGTCAAAACAGATATGACTACTTACTCGAATAATCAATACCATACAACTACTGATTCACTTTTAAACACGTATACACTTCCTCTTTCTATTCTTACTGGCTTTTATTCTTATAATTCCTTTTTGATTATACTATTCTATTTCTAAGTTCGTTTTCTTATCGACTTCTATATATATCGATACATTGATTTCTAACTATCAAATTATCTTAAAAATATTCTATCTCCTTAAATTCCCGGAAAAATTTGCCATAACCTACTTTGTACCGGGAGCTTCAGGATATTTCTAATAGCCTCCCATGGCCCTTACCAATCCAAAAAGAAAAAGAAAAGCCAAGCGGCTAGCCGATACGGCGCATAAAATCACATATGGAAATTAAATACGTACCTTTTTGTCAGGCATTCTATTTATATACCTTCTAACACTTTATTCCAAACCTGTCTCCTGTATATTTATACCCGTCCAATCTATTTTAACTATACCTATCGTTTTAACTAAATTTGTTAAATAAATTTGTTAATTAACTCTTCAGTCTATTTCGCCTTCATATTTGAACATGACATGTTCAAATATATTTTAACATGCATATTAACAAATTCTAATTATACTAAATACTCCCGTTTCCTTATCGACTTCTTATTCAAATTCCAATTCAATTCTATTTGAATTCTCATTATTTAAACTTCATTTGAATTATATATTCAAATTCTATTGTTTAAAGTCAATTTGAATTCTATACTCAAATTTTATAGTTTAAAGTCCATTTGAATTCTATATTCAAATTCTATAGTTTAAAGTCCATTTGAATTCTATATTAAAATTCTATTTGAATTCTCTGCATTATTTATAAACAACGTTTATAACTTCACTTAAAATCCCCTATTATATATTTATAAACAAAGTTTATAAATTCAATTCAAATCCCATATTTTGATTTATAAACAAAGTTTATAAATTCAATTCAAATCCCATATTTTGATTTATAAACAAAGTTTATAAATTCAATTCAAATCCCATATTTTGATTTATAAACAAGGTTTATAAATTCCATACTTGTTTTATATATTCAAACAAGTTAATATTTTCCCTAGTTCATTAAAAATTCAAATTCTATTTATAAAAATAAAATTCCCTTTTTAAAATCTCAAATATCCCTTTTCGATATTTTTATTATCAAATATCCAGGCCCCAATGATTTTTAAACACCAAACAACCAATTATTTATTTTCCTAACACATCATATATGACAGTATATATGCAAACAAATAAACAAATAGATAATATATTTTTGAGGAATCCAGTCGGATTCCTCCAACCTGTTTTTTCTGCATCCACAGACGTTAGTCAACATAATAATACCCATCCTGCTTCGAGGCAGGATATCGCGGTATGAAGGTCATCCACTATCATAGCGTGGGGCGCATAGGGTAATCATCCGCTAATGAAACTGCGGGCATCCGCTAATGATACTGCGGGAATCCAATCCAACCATCAACCCAATATATATTGTTGATACCGAAAATTGGTATAACAACCAAAATGGTATTTCTAAACACGTTACCTAATCAGAGGCGAGATGCTTAGAAAGCACGTCACCTTTTCAGAGGCGGGGCGTTAGAAAACCTTTAGAGTTATGTGAGGCCATATCTAACATTCAAAAGCATCAAAATACCAAAATAAGGAAAGAAGGAAAAGAAGACAAGAGTTTATAGTGGTTCGACTCTTATTCGAGTCTACGTCCACTTTGAAGATTGGATTTCATTAATAACCAAAAGATTACAACATTTGCTCCATTATACATTCATACAAGCTCATTTGACATGCATTCGTCCTTACAACCGATTGAAAGAATGGATGAAAGCTTGAAGTATTTTATGCCAATCCCTCCATGGAAGCCATGGATGAAAGCTCCTTAGATCTTTGGGTGAATGATCAAGAAGAAATGAAGAAGTGCGTGAAATGCCTATGCTTGTTCCTCCATGAAAGCTATGCTCCACATGCTCCAATGTCCCATAGACTTATGATTGATGATAGAGAAGAGATGTAGGAATGCTTGGAGAAATCCCGAAAGCAATTAGGCAGCACCTCCTTGTAGTTCCCCTCCCAAAAAGCCCCCTTCAAATGGTGGAAGTAGGGTGCTATTTATAGGTGATGGAATGGCTGAAATCTTACATTCAGGGGTCTGGTCGGTTTTTTAGGTATTTACAAGAATGCCACTGCCAGTTGTTGCCAGCCTGTCATACTTCATGCGTTTTCACCGATCAGGGAGCTCCGCTGGATAGAAAGGACGACCAGGAAGCAGTAAAACGACCAAGGGCTCAAGTTTTGGGGCGGGCCTACCAGGCGAGATGGCGTTATACTTCAGAAAATGCGGACCGACCAGATATCATGAACATTTGAAGCGGCCAGCCTTATGAGAGCGACCAGCTTTCTATGCCCAAGCAATCAAGTCAGTATGAAGATTGGAGCGACCAGAACTCTTCAGTATTCGAGGCGTCCGAGCCAGCACGTAAACGAGAGCGACCAGGTGGCTTTTGGATCTGGAGCAATCGGGTCAGTGTATAAAAGAGAGCGACCAGGTGCCTTTTGTCTTTAGGGCGACCACAAGGCTTTTCACTTTTAGAGCAACCCGTGGTTTTCGGATATTTGGAGCGACCAGGTCTTTGTTTTCCTGACCGATCCCTCTTAAGTATAACAGAGCTGACCCCTAATTTAGATATCCAAAAACGGCCCGTACACATTTGTTGATAATAAACCGATCAGGTGGATAACATTTTGCCCCTCGGAGTTCCATAATTTCTTCGAAAACTATGGACTTCGAAATATTAGTGGATCGATCTGATTCGACTAAGGGTCGGTCTTGGACGCGGTTCCCCGGGGTCGGTTCTGGACTTGGTTTGAGGGGTCGGTTTTTTGACGAAGAGGCTGGTCATCCTGCCTATATATATATTTCTTCTGACCCTTGGTGTTCCTCACTTTCTCGACTCCAGGAATTTTTCTCTTTAATGACCGTGCTCTTCTGAAGAAAATTTCTCTAGCTTTCATCTTGCTTCGCCGATTCAATCCAGGAAAGCAATTCAGATTCAATTACTCATCTCGACTCCTCGTCAAGTGCTCGAATTTCAGTCGCTAGAGTCAAGTTTTTCTCTGAAGCCTGGAAGTCCAATCCAAACTTCTTCGGCTAGTTGATTTGATCGCAGGTATATATCTCTATTTTCCTATTAATTCGAGAACGATGAGTGTTGGCTTTGATCTTGAGTGAAAATTTTGAGTTTTTAGAAATGAGCGGGTCGGTCTTAGATGTAATATGATAATGTGAGATTGAACTGTATTAGAACCAGTATTGATGTATGATTGCAGTTTGTAGTAGGGCTCTTGAATCCGAAATCCATTGAGCATTGATACATCAATCAGTAATGTAGTATTTAATTTTGAACTTGTGGATGACAACCTTTGAAATGAGAATCCTTGTGGTTTTCTTTTGCTGTGGTGATGATCACAATGTGCTTGTGTATATGTCATAATGGTTCAAACATGTATGATTTTTACTTGAACCACTATGTTTTTATGTTTCCACTATGCATTTTCAATGAAAATTCATGCTTCTTTCCATCTGTGCGACTAGCTTGGTCGTCCTTAGACCAATTAAGTGATCGGTTTTAGACGAGCAGCCCTCCTTTTGACCGACCAGAACAGTCTGGGCTATGACTGAATTAACTTCTTCTGATAGGACCGACCCAGGCGGATTTTAATTTCGACCGTCAAGGTTGAGACTGTTTTTGACTTAATTATGGAACGACCAGCCTTAGGATGTTATTGCCGATCCAGCAGAGGCTAATTTTGTGCGATCAGGTCTTGACTGGCTTGGAACAACGAGGTGCTCTATCAGTCTCGAGCGACCGGGGCTTGAATGGCTTGGAGCGACCAGGTGCTCTATCAGCTTTGAGCGACTGGGCTTGACTGGCTTGGAGCGATCAGACGCTTTGCCAGTTTTGAGCGATCGAGGCTTGGCTGTTTTAGAGCGACCAGGTGCTTTTCCAGTTTTGAGCGACCGGGCCTTGGCTGGGTTAGAGCGACCAGGTCTTAACCAATTTTTGAGCGATCAGGTTTTTGCTGGCTTTGCTTTGCCTTCAGATGATTTTCCCGACCAAGAATCAGGACTTTTGTAGTTTAGGGACGACCAGAGCTTTACTATTTTAGGGTGACCAAGTGATTCTAGTTCTTGAGTGACCAGAATTTTCTGCCCGGTTTTGGACTGTCCTGATCCTTTATTTGCCGTGACCGACCCTTCTCAAAAGTTCCGATCTTAATCTTGAGGCTTTTTTCAAGAAGAGGTCGATTTGGTGCGATCAGGGCTTTAATATTTTAGGGCGACCAGGTCTTTTGCCTAATTTGGAACGACTGGATTTTCAACCATCCAGGGCCGACCTAGTTTTGAGTTTTATGAATATTGTTGTAGTTTGTTTTTCCAACATACTTGTTTGTGTAGAAATGACGACCAGACGAAAATCTCGCCATTTTGTTGAGGGAACTTCTCCAACTAGAGAAGCTGGGACCTCTGATCAAAATATTGAAACTTCTTCCGCTGCTACCACTGAGATGAATGTTGATCAGAACTCCCCAATCATTCGATGTCTTTCTTACACACCTGCTGATAGTTGTGTGTCAAAACTTGACGTTGATGTATATCATAGAATATGCAAACAATTTAGCCTTTCCGAAGATGAAGTCAAATTCCCAGAAAGAGACGATTTATCTGATCGCCCCCCCGTTGGATACGTAACAGTTTGTAAGGGGATGTTACAGAGTGGAGCGATCCCTCCCTTCAATCCTTACTTAGAAATGATTCTGAAAAATTTGGCTATCGCTCCTTATCAACTGGCTCCCAATGGCTACTTTATTGTTACATGCTTATATGTGCTGTTTATGAGAGTTTTAAAGCGCGAGCCCACCTTCAAGGATATATGCTCATTATACTCTTTTAAGAGACGAAAGAAGGAGCGTCCCTCCTTTATCTTCATGGAAAGCAGGAAATCCAGGGTTATAACCGGCTTATTTGAGAGTATCAAAGGATTTCCCGACCAATTTTTCGGTCGATGGGCCGAAGGAGGTAAATGTTCATAGGAATTCTATTTTACCTCCGATGATCATGTATTGATTTTACTTTTTCTCACAGAGACTCCTTCTGATCAAGACATAGACATTAATGAACCTCTGCTGGAATCATTGTTATCCGTGAGCGAAACTGAAAGAAGTAGACAGTTTTTTATTTGAGAAGAGTTCCTTCGACAATACAAGCTGCTTCCCCCATCCCGTACCCCGACGGCGAAAAGAACGGCTAAGAAATACTTGACAAAATGTGCACAAGCCGGCAGTGGTAGTGGCAGTAAAAAGCCTTCGAGTGCCCTCAAGGAACATAAAGATTCTTCTAAAAAACAGACCGATGTCTTGACGATTCCGGAGAGAGCCACAGAGGCCGTTTCTGAAAAACAAGCTGTCATCCCGGAAATCCCGGAGAAAACTACGGGGGATCAGCCTCCCTCAAACACTGAAGAAGAACTTGTTCAACGTGAGGGTAAGCAACTCGCGGTAGGAGAAACTACCTTAAATGTTGAACAGAACATTGGAGATGTTCTTGAGGATCCGACTATGGCAAGTACTCAAGATAGAGACTCCGTGGGTACTTTTGGCGAACTTCCTGATCTAGAGTCTGCGCGATACCTTAGCAATGATGATACCCCTGTTTCAGGTTTCACAGTTCCTAATGTTCAATCTGATCCCAACATTCCGGAGATTTCTGGACCAGTTCCAGATACGAGAATAAACTTAGGATCAGAGTCTAACACAGGCTTATTAGGCATGTTTTTGTTTTTGCTTTTAGGACTAAGCTTGCTTTCAGAGTTGCACTTTTAACTTCTTACTCTATATCTTGCTTTACTTCCATGTTCTCAAGTGCTAAATGAATTCATTATTAATTTTCTTTTTAGGAATGAAGTCATCATTCATTGACGATTTCCGGAAAGGGAGGCAAAGTTCTGATACACTTGCTCGGCCAAAGAAAAAATTAAGCAAGCTCCTCCTCAACCCCAAAAATCACACGGTCAACATCCCACTTCTTCTCATCCTTCTTATGAACAGCTTCCAGAGAAAAGAGCCTGGCTTGATGATTATGAACAATCGGCGGAGGAGGAGGCAAGGCAAAAAAGGGAGGAGCCTCAAAGAGAAGACGAAGGAGTGGAGATGACCCTCTTACGGAGATCCCCCAGAAGCGTGCCCCAGGATACGTTCCTCCTTATCCAACCCAGGCCGAGCTTCAAGCTATCATGTCAAGGCCGCGTGAAATACTTGATGTGGAAATGGAACTTGGATGCCCCAGCCCCCTTCTTAGTCATAGATTTGGAGATTGGGATTTGAGGGGTTTGAACTTTGAAGTGGATGTCCATCCCACAGATAGACGGGACATGACAGAGATGGTGGCGAAAGCTCGAGGAATCCTGGATGATATTGGCAAAATCGTTGATCAGCGCCTCAAAGCATGGGAACAATTTTGTTGTGATTTTCAGAATCTTAACACCAAACGGATTGAAAGCATTAAAACCCTGGAGGACGAAAAGGCTCAACTTATCCAAGTTGTGAAAGCTCAGGATACGAAGATTTCTGTTTTAGAACGGGGTTCCAGGGTTAACGAGCTAGAATCCGAGATTGAAAAGCTTCGCAAGGAGCTCGAAGCTGCCAAGAATACAGAGGTCGAGCTTAATAAGCGGGCTGACGATGCTGTAAAAGCACAAGAAGAAGCTGAAGCTCAGCTGGCTTTGAGCAGAAGGACTGTGTCTGTTCGTGAATCTGAAATCGCCTCTCTTCGCAATAAGCTTGAAGTCGAAACCGCCAAGTCCTCCTCCTTAGAAAAAGAGAAGCAAGAAGCTATGAACCAAGCCCGCAAAATTAAGGAAGAAGATGAAGCAACCTTCCTAGAATTCTATGTCTGCAGTGTTATGTATGGGGGAAGCCTCCGCTTCCTAGGAGAAGGCTACGGAGATACGCTTGCTCGTGTTTGGGAGGAGGTTTTGAAGCGTTACAAAGATTCTGATGACTACCAGCTCCAACTTGAGTTGTTGGATGAAGATGATCGAGAGGCCTTAGCTGAAGACAGAAATTCTCTTGGGATCCATCGGGGGGAATCATCCGGGGTTAAGTCTTCAGGTATATTTATTGAGGATACTTTCACCAAATTAACTGATGGTGCCATAATCTCAAGCCCTGTATTCCATGCAGATGTTGCAATTCCTCCCTCTGCAGCTGGAGGAGACAGTGATTTGGAGGAAACAATAAACCTCGAGGATTATGAAATCAGCACACATCCTTCTGCTCCAGGTAGAGATGATATGGATGAAGTGATACTAGATTTAGATTACTTTTTTGCTTCTTTGGAGTATTCTAAGCTCATGAGTTGCTATAGTTATGCAACGAATTCGCTTTCACCATCACCTCCTGTTGGCGGGTATACTGCTATGGTAATGGATGCCGTTGAAACTGACTTGCCTTTATTCAATACAGGCTTACTTGCTGGTGTTTCCAAAGGACTAACATTCTCCCAACCAGGTTCGCAGGAGGAGAGAATTGATGCTATCGAAACCCTTGACCGATATATTAGTAAGCTCTGTGAGGAAGAAGAGCATGATTCTGAGGCAATTATCGATGACATCATTGTTGATTCAGATAAAGAGGATGCTTCTCCTTTTAAGCGGAAACATCATAAGCGTGCTGTCAAGAAGAAGAAGACCGTTGATTCAGCAACTCTTAAGGGTCCTTCATTGAGATCTGGAGACCCAAAGAAATAGTGGCTTGGATTCTTTCTTTGCATTTATCAATCTTTCATTCAGACCGAATGTGTATGCGGGTGCCGGCCCTCGCTTATGACTTGAATAATTTGTACTTAATAATGTTGTGACTTGATTCTGTGTTTGAATGTGGTGTGGTAATGCTTTGTGTTTCTGCATTCTAAACCTTGTCCTTACTTTCTTCTGCATATTCTGGGTTATACATCATGCTCACACACCACACTTTGCACATTTTGCTCATTTATGAATTTCCCACTTATAAACGGTTGAGATGATCCTTTGGTATGTGAGAAATCAAGGAGCTGCTTTTTGTTTTGTGTCGTGATATGTGATATGCCCCCGTACCAATGGATTGTTTCAACCTTTATATATCGAAGGTGGATGTTTGGATGTTTTTAATTCTTTATACGAACTTTGCATGCTTTGTTTGGAATTCTCCATCCTTTGCGTCCTAATGCATTAGATATTCGAGAAATGTTTGAATGCCTTTTGAAGGTTTTCCTTGTCAAGGACTCAGTAATATCGTAGTCAAGTTTTATCTGACTTTGATTTATTGACTGAGCACCCCTGGAGAAGACTCAGTTTATTATTCGACTAAGAATCCTCGGAGAGGGTTTGGGTTAAGAAACTCGGTTATAACGCAATCAGATTTTGTCTGATTTTGGGTTATTTGACCGAGCACCCCTGGAGAAGACTCGGTTTATTATTCGACTGAGAATCCTCGGAGAGGGTTTGGGTTAAGAGACTCGGTTATAACGCAATCAAATTTTGTCTGACTTTGGGTTATTTGGCCGAGCACCCCTGGAGAAGACTCAGTTTATTATTCGACTGAGAATCCTCGGAGAGGGTTTGGGTTAAGAAACTCGGTTATAACGCGATCAGATTTTGTCTGACTTTGGGTTATTTGACCAAGCACCCCTGGAGAAGACTCAGTTTATTATTCGACTGAGAATCCTCGGAGAGGGTTTGGGTTAAGAAACTCGGTTATAACGCAATCAGATTTTTTCCGATTTTGGGTTATTTGACCGAGCACCCCTGGAGAAGACTCGGTTTATTATTCGACTGAGAATCCTCGGAGAGGGTTTGGGTTAAGAGACTCGGTTATAACGCAATCAGATTTTGTCTGACTTTGGGTTATTTGGCCGAGCACCCCTGGAGAAGACTCAGTTTATTTATCGACTGAGAATCCTCGGAGAGGGTTTGGGTTAAGAAACTCGGTTATAACGCGATCAGATTTTGTCTGACTTTGGGTTATTTGACCGAGCACCCCTGGAGAAGACTCAGTTTATTATTCGACTGAGAATCCTCGGAGAGGGTTTGGGTTAAGAGACTCGGTTATAACGCAATCAGATTTTGTCTGACTTTGGGTTATTTGACCGAGCACCCCTGGAGAAGACTCAGTTTATTATTCGGCTGAGAATCCTCGGAGAGGGTTTGGGTTAAGAGACTCGGTTATAACGCAATCAGATTTTGTCTGACTTTGGGTTATTTGACTGAGCACCCCTGGAGAAGACTCAGTTTATTATTCGACTGAGAATCCTCGGAGAGGGTTTGGGTTAAATTTGCGCCTGCTTTTGGACCATATTTCTTCAGTAAAGCTATGGCGAGTTTTATGTCGGAAAACAGGATGATGGAGGTATCGTGTCCTGTAACCATAACTGTGCATCTTTTGGATATATGATCAAAGACATGCGAATATAAAACTTAGACAGAATCAGAAGTGCTGCTGGATTTATACACATGTAATTTCATACAAAGTATTTACTGTATTCATAGAAAAATACAAAAGAATATCAGTTAGAAAATCATTTGAAATAGCGATGAAGGTGATCACTGTTCCAGGCCCTTGGGAGTTCTACTCCATCTGTAGTTTTGAGTTTAAAGGTACCGTCAAGAAGCTTTTGATTGACAATAAACGGCCCTTCCCAATTGGGGCCAAAGACTCCTGTTGCGGTCATGATCTTTTTTAACACTAAGTCTCCTTCTTCGAATGTTCTATGCCTGACCTTCTGGTTGAAGTGTCGGGCTATTCTTCTTTGATGGGAGACCATTCTAAGCTCTGCTTCGGTTCTTCTTTCCTCAAGTAGATCGAGAACTTCAAGTTGCAGCTTTTCATTCTCTTCTTGGCTAAAGTGTATTCTGCGGTGAGTAGGAACTTCCAATTCCACATGTATCATTGCTTCCGAGCCAAATGCCAAAGAGAATGGAGTATGCCCTGTTGCAGTTTTATGGGTTGTACGATAAGCCCATAGTACCAGTGGCAATTCTTCAATCCAGTTGCCCTTAGCTTTCTCGAGACGCTTTTTAATGGTGGACTTCAGGATTTTGTTGACTGCCTCAACTTGCCCGTTGGCCTGCGGGTGGGCAACTGCTGCAAAGCTTTTCTGAATATGATATTTGTTGCAGAAATCCTTGAATTCATCACTTTTAAATTGCGTGCCATTGTTGGTGATAATTTTCTGTGGAACCCCAAACCTGCATATGATATTTTTCAACACAAAGTTGATTACCTTCTTCGATGTGATAGTTGCCAATGGTTCAGCTTCAGCCCATTTGGTAAAGTAATCCACGGCCACTATAGCATATTTGAAGCTCGATTTTGCAGTAGGTAGTTCTCCAATCAAGTCTATGCCCCAAACAGCGAATGGCCAAGGACTCAACATCTGTGTCAACTCAGTTGACGGGGCTCTTGGAATTTTTGCAAATTTCTGGCACCGGTCGCATTTCTTAGTGAATGTCATTGAGTCGAAGTTCACATCGGGCCAAAAATAACCATATCGAAGGACCTTTTTGGCAAGAGTCTGTCCACCAACATGACCTCCACAATCTCCTTCATGTAGCTCCGCCAAAATCGCTTTAGATTCCTCCTTTGTTACACACCGTAGTAATGGCGTTGAATATCCTCTCCTGTATAAATGACCATCTTGGACGAGATATAGGCGAGACTTTCGGAGCAGTTTTCTGCGATCCTTTGGTTTCTCAGGAAGTGTTCCGTGAAGTATATAGTTTTTTATAGGGGTCATCCACGAGTCGGGCTCGTTGGTTGCTTCCATAACCCAGTCTATATCGGATTCCTCAATGCTGGAACTAGATAATACTTCCACAGGAACTAGATCGAAGATTTGAGGATCTCCGGTGCTAGCCAGCTTTGATAAGGATCTGCCTTCCAATTTTCTCTGCGGGGAATATGAGAGATAGAATAATATTCCAAGTTGTCGAGAAGTTCTTTGGCTTTAAGCAGATATGTCGGAAGCCTTCCCATCTTAGTCTGGAATTCACCTTTGATTTGAGAAACCATTAGCTGTGAATCGCTGAATATTAGTAGACTTTTCAAGCTTAATTCTTTTGCAACCTGCAATCCTCCAAGTAACGCTTCATATTCGGCCTCGTTGTTGGTGATGGGGAATTCGAATCGCAGAGCACAGCATACATGTCGTTCTTCTAGGGTTTCGAATACTATCCCTGCCCCAGCACAATATTCATTCTTAGCGCCATCAACAAAAAGTTTCCACCTAACGGCCAATTCGTTAGTTTCCTCCATTTCCTCTCCCCTGTTAGTGAATTCAGCGATAAAGTCGGCCAGAGCTTGCCCATTTATTGCTTTTCTGGGGTAGTAAGTGATATCATATTGGCTGAGTTCAATATTCCATTTCAGGAGTCTCCCCGAAGTTTCTGGACGGAACAATACCTGTTTCAAGGGTTGGTCGGTAAGGACTTTAATAGAGTAGGATTGGAAATAGGGTCTGAGCTTTTGTGATGCGATGAGCAAGGCATATGCAAGCTTTTCTATCCTTGGATAATTCATCTCTTCCCCGGTAAACCTTTTGCTAATGTAGTATACTGGCCACTGGACTTTGTCTTCCTCCCTAACGAGTGCTGCGCTCAACGCATGGGATGACACTGCAAGGTATAAGAGCAAGCTTTCTCCATCCCTAGGCTTCGATAGCATCGGAGGGGATTCCATGTGCTTGATGAGATCTTCAAATGCTTGCTGGCATTCGGGAGTCCACTGGAAGCTTTTCTTTTCCTTTTTTAATGCATCAAATAGGGGAATGCACCTGTCCGTTGCCCTTGAGATGAAGCGGCTTAATGCTGCTACCTTGCCATTTAAGCATTGGAGTTCTTTCTTAGTCCATGGAGCTTGCATTTCTCATAAAGAAATCACTTGTGCTGGGTTTGCTTCAATGCCCCGAGCATTTACCATGAAACCAAGAAATTTTCCTGATGCTACGCCGAACGAGCACTTAAGTGGATTGAGCTTCATGCCGTTTCTCCTCAGGATTTGGAACATTTCATCAAGATCCTCTATATGATTCTTTTCCTCTTTGGATTTTACCAGCATGTCATCAACATAAACCTACATAGTCTTTCCAATTTGAGTTTTGAACATCGCGTTCACCAAGCGTTGGTAGGTGGCACCTGCATTTTTCCAAACCAAACGGCATTACCTTATAACAATATAAACCACGATCAGTTATGAAACTGGTACTATCCTTGTTTGGCTCGTGCATCATAATCTGATTGTATCCAGAATATGCATCCATGAAAGACAATAGTTCATGCCCCGCTGTTGCATCAACAAGTTAATCAATTCGAGGTAGGGGGAAACTATCTTTTGGGCAAGCCTTATTCAAGTCAGAATAATCAACACATACTCGCCATTTGCCGTTTGATTTTTTCACAAGGACCGGATTGGACACCCAATTAGGATAGGTGGATTCTCGAATGAAATTATTCTTCAATACCCTATCCACTTCATCTTTCAAAGCTTCAGACCTTTCTGGGCCCTGCATCCGTCTTTTCTGCTTCACCGGGCGCACGTTGGGGTCAATATTCAGCTTATGCACTATTACGTCTGGAGGTATCCCACACATATCTGAGTGACTCCAAGAGAAGACATCCAAATTTGCTTTCAAAAAGCTAATCAATTCCTTTTGCAGCATAGGGTCCAATTGGGAGCCTATCTTTATTAGCTTATCTGTATCACTATCATGGATTTCTATGGAAATGGTAGCTTCAGCTGGTGCTACCTTTTCATCCCCTGCACTGATTTTTCGTGGGTCCATATCTTCCTGCATGTCATTATATGCTCCAACGCAGGGGGAGGTCATTAATTGCTATAAAGGAGCTTCATGGATGCAGAGAGGAGTCTCCGCATCCTTCTGAATTTCGTATTTCCGAGCTTCAATCAGTTCTACTATATAGCATTCTCTCGATTCCTGAGGATCCCCTTTGATAGCTCCTACCCCATTTGCGGTCGGGAACTTCATCATCAAACACCAAGGAGCAAGAGCTATCCTGAAGTCGGCAAGTGCTGGCCTTCCCAAGAATGCATTATACCCTGAGGGTGAGTCAATTATAACGAAATATTGTATCATGGAGACTTGCCTCTCTCCCTCTCCTAGCTCTACAAGGAGATCAATCACACCTATTGGCTGAGTTGGTACGCCAGTGAACCCGGGTATTTTGTCTTTGCTAGCTCGCACATTATCCATGGATAGACCCATTTTAGAGAAAGTACAGTAAAACAGAACGTTCACGGATGCTCCGTTATCAATCAAAACCTTCTTTACTATTGCTGGACCCAAGCCAATAGTGATCACCATTGGGTCAACAGTTGGAACCAACATTCCGTCGGAATCCCGATCCCGGAAGATAACATCTTCGCAGGATGTTTTAGGCATTTTTCGACGAAGAGAATTATTGCAAACCTCAAAACCGTCTCCTTTTAGAACGCTTCTTGGTTCATTAGTATACCTGATCATATCCTCCCAAGTATCCCCTGCAGGATGAGGACCACCACTAATCGTATTGATTATTGGTCGGGAGTCACTTGCAGGTGTTCTTCCATCTTGAGTCGGACGAGTTTGCTGTCCCTGAGTAGGCTCGGCATCTGTTGACCGCTTTACGTACTCTTGGAGGCGATTCTTCCTTATTAATTCTTCAACCAGATTCCTCAAGTGTCGACACTCATTCGTGTCATGGCCTGGTCGATTATGGAATCGACAAAACCTTCCAGAGTTTGCAGCTTCTTCGGACACCTTTACTGGCTTTGGGCTCGGATAGCCCTCTACATCCTTCATTGCCATATATATGTGCTCAATTGTATCATTCAACGGAGTAAAATCCGTTGGCTTGAAGAAACGCCGTTTCTTGGAATCCTTATCATTTCTAGCATCATTACTGCTTCCTCTCTTTTGACCTTCCCCAAAATTTTCTTGACTATTATTTTTGGGAGCTTCCTTCCTTTCCAGGACCACCTTAGCTTTGACATTGCCAACGGAATAGATAGGATCATCTTCAAGACACATGTATTCCTCGGCTTTGTCATAAAATTTCTCTAGCGTCTCAGGTTTCTTTCTTTTTAGCCACCTTCCGAACTCAGACAGCTTATCAATGCCCCCCTTTAAGGCCATTAGAATTAGCCTTGGCTCGTGGGTCCCTACTTCTGCAGCAGCAACATTAAAACGATTCAAGAAAGACCTTATCGTTTCACCAGGAGCTTGTTCTAGTTCATTGAGAGACATGATATCTCTGACCTTTGTTGTTTGGAGACGGAACTGGTCTTGGAAGCATCTCGCCAATGTGGAAAAGATATCAATAGATCTGGGAGGCAACTTTGTGAACCATAATGACGCAACCCCCTCCAAATACACCGGGAAGTACAAGCACTTAAGCTCGTCAGTTGCTTGTGCCCCATCCATGTGTTGATCGTATCGGAACAAGAACACATTAGGGTCACCTGTCCCATTATAAGCTTGGATGGTGGGCGGTTTGAACTTTCGCGGGAAGGTCGTTTTCTTGATTCTTTCGGTAAAGGGGGTTTTAGATGGCGCGAATTCCCATTCTGCTTCATTGTCGTTTCGGTGCTTGTCCTCCTTCATGATCTGTCGGACCATCTTCAGATCCTTCTCGTCGAGGCTTTCTGCGGGGCGAACGCCTATGTCTTGGCCGGAGGCTTGCCTTTGCAAACCTTCACGGTTGCGACTTAGGGGCCCTGGCCTTTCTCTATTGGAAAGTGCCCCTTTGGCAGCATCTGCAACTCGACAAGAAGTAGCTTCTCCATTATGGTTCCGAGCGGCTTGCTTTGGATTATCGGGCTTTCCTTTACCAGGATTAGAGATTTCTTGAAAATATTTTTCTCGATTTGGACTAGAAGAAGAAGAAACAGCATCCCCTGCACGAATGGGCTTAGAGGCCACCTTTGCCGTAGCGGCCTGAAGAGCAAAGAGCGAATCAAGTTTTGTCAACATGGCTTTGTTAGCTATCTCTAGCTGTTGCGTCAATCCAGCGACAGCTTGATCAAGCTCGCCCCTTGTAACATTCATGCCTCCATTTGATGTTTCGCCTACTTCAAATTGGTTGATCATGGGGGTTTCCTACCGATTTCTTTCATTAGATGTCCTAGTTCTCGCTTCCTTGCTCACTTTTGGCGGCATTATTTCAGAAAGCAACTTGAACTTTGAGGAGAGTTCGTCGGAAGGTCCAAATCGCAAGCTGGAGCGAGCTATTTTAAGGCTTAGCTTCAAGATCTCAAGATCTTCGTAGTATATTTGATGCCAGAAAGCAGATAGGCCCCACGGTGGGCGCCTAATTGTTGATACCGAAAATTGGTATAACAACCAAAATGGTATTTCTAAACACGTTACCTAATCAGAGGCGAGATGCTTAGAAAGCACGTCACCTTTTCAGAGGCGGGGCGTTAGAAAACCTTTAGAGTTATGTGAGGCCATATCTAACATTCAAAAGCATCAAAATACCAAAATAAGGAAAGAAGGAAAAGAAGACAAGAGTTTATAGTGGTTCAACTTTTATTCGAGTCTACGTCCACTTTGAAGATTGGATTTCATTAATAACCAAAAGATTACAACATTTGCTCCATTATACATTCATACAAGCTCCTTTGACATGCATTCGTCCTTACAACCGATTGAAAGAATGGATGAAAGCTTGAAGTATTTTATGCCAATCCCTCCATGGAAGCCATGGATGAAAGCTCCTTAGATCTTTGGGTGAATGATCAAGAAGAAATGAAGAAGTGCGTGAAATGCTTATGCTTGTTCCTCCATGAAAGCTATGCTCCACATGCTCCAATGTCCCATAGAATTATGATTGATGATAGAGAAGAGATGTAGGAATGCTTGGAGAAATCCCGAAAGCAATTAGCCAGCACCTCCTTGTAGTTCCCCTCCCAAAAAGCCCCCTTCAAATGGTGGAAGTAGGGTGCTATTTATAGGTGATGGAATGGCTGAAATCTTACATTCAGGGGTCTGGTCGGTTTTTTAGGTATTTACAAGAATTCCACTGCCAGTTGTTGCCAGCCTGTCATACTTCATGCGTTTTCACCGATCAGGGAGCTCCACTGGATAGAAAGGACGACCAGGGGCTCAAGTTTTGGGGCGGGCCTACCAAGTGAGATGGCGTTATACTTCAGAAAATGCGGATCGACCAGATATCATGAACATTTGAAGCGGCCAGCCTTATGAGAGTGACCAGCTTTCTATGCCCGAGTGATCAAGTCAGTATGAAGATTGGAGCGACCAGAACTCTTCAGTATTCGAGGCGTCCGAGCCAGCACGTAAACGAGAGCGACCAGGTGGCTTCTGGATCTGGAGCAATCGGGTCAGTGTATAAAAGAGAGCGACCAGGTGCCTTTTGTCTTTAGGGCGACCACAAGGCTTTTCACTTTTAGAGCGACCTGTGGTTTTCGGATATTTGGAGCGACCAGGTCTTTGTTTTCCTGACCGATCCCTCTTAAGTATAATAGAGCTGACCCCTAATTTAGATATCCAAAAACGGCCCGTACACATTTGTTGATAATAAACCGATCAGGTGGATAACATATATATATCCTAAATAACTAATATATATTTAAAGCAATCAGAAAGCATTCAACAATCAACAAAACAATTATTTTTAACTGATAAAAATAATTCTAAATAAAACAGAGTGAGATTTACTCACCGTGATTCTTATGCGTCGATTATCTTGTAAATTTCCATTTTACTTCCTGAATGTAAGATCTGAAATTTCGAATCCAAATATCCTACTTCCCGATCCTCCAACCTTGTACAAAATAAACCCAATGTTTCTAAGGAACCGATTAACTACATCAGTAACTAAAACTAAATTAACTAAATTAAATTCGCTTTTATCTCATTCCCTAATCTCCTTAAATCACGGTTTAATATTGTATTCATAAGTGAACGTGAATATATATATAATCCATTAAATAAATCTAACTAATTTATTTATATAAACAGGGTATATCAAATTTATTTAATGATTAAACTATTTCAATCTAAACTAAATATTAAAATAAACAACAATCTAATTTACGATTCATAAAATGATTTACTAAATATATTTCCCTTTCTGGTTTCCAAATTTTAGATACTAGTTTATACCATTTCCTTTTCTCTTAACAGTATACTAATTTATTTTTAACTAGTAAACAAATGTATACATATACTTTTCCCTTTAATTTAATTATTACTAATCACTTTAATTAAAGAAATTTTACTTACCGTAATCTCCTATAGTTACAAATCCGAGCCTCTCCTCTGTAGCATTCCTTATACTATCGATCCATCCAAGTGCAGCACAATCTTCCCAAATGAAACTAAGCCGAACTCCCTTCTTCCATCATTTATAAACCCAAACTGCTAACTGTGCACAGCTCGAATCGGACACCAACTCGACGCTTCCCAGGCCATCGCAACCAAATTTACCACTGTCGAATAGAACAACCACCCCAGCAAAGTTCGAACTCCACTTCCGCCACCGATCCAATCCCATTCAATCTTGACCTTCCTACTTCCCACTGTCGCGCCCTCAACTTCGTCGAAGTCGAGCCCTAGAACTCCACTAATCAGCAGCAGAGCATTCGAATTCCAATCATACCTAACACTGAGGTCGCCCTGAGCTCCTCAATCGCAACTGCTACCCATCATTGATTGCGACTTTCCCAAAATAGTAACCCTAAATCAACAGTCCATCGCGAGATCGGGGTAATGCCCTGGGCTTCGTTGGTAACACAAGCGCGATTCACGAAAGGGAATAATAGCAATGATTTCAATCTCTACTCACTCTTAAATCAAGTGCGGTTTCCTGTTTGATTTTGAGGATGGCTTTATTCGGTTTTGATTTTTAAGGCAGTGGCCATTTTTGATGCTCTCGAATTTGTTTTCAGCCGAAGAAATAATAAAGGAAGAAAGTTGTGATTTATAAACGAAAAAGGGTGGAAGAAAAGAAGGCCACGGGTTTCTTTCTTCTTGCGGTTTTGAAATGAACAGCACGCTATTTTTAGTTCTCCTTGTTGTTTCTCTTTTGTCCACAAAATAAGGAAGTATATTTTATTTTTAATTTATTTAAACCGGTATCCTTTAATTTAAATTATCACGTTGATTCTGAACTCCTTACTGAACCCAACAACTGTAAATCCTAGGGTAAAACCGCTATTCTGAACACACTGGGATAAGTATCGAAGTCCAGTTCGATCGCCTGTGGAAGATATTATTTTAGATTGATATAAATTAAATTTAAAACAATAAATTCTGCGATAATAATTAAATATTATTATTCTAATTCAAACAGAAGTCTGGACTGTATTTAATTCAGTTTTTTTTAAATCTCGAACTGAATTATATTTTCGCATAATGATGATTTAATATATTCGATATTAAATCAAAATTGATTATTAAACTGATAACTTAATATACATATTCATTTAATTTATCAAATTAATATTTAAAATCGTATTAAATATTCAAATTTAACCGACGGAATATCCGGGTCATTACATCCATCTAGTCACTTCTTAGTGAAAAGGAATAGCAGTTGAGTCATATGAATTTATCCAGTCACCTCCTAATGATAGAAATATGCATTCAAGGGTGTTAAGTTCAACTCTCCGACTGAAGCAAAACCATCCTCAATATTATTTATTGCCAAGGGCGATTCAAGCAAATTCATAAATCAAAATACAAGAAAGAGAAATCTAAATGTGGTAGAGCCTTTCCGAGCTCCACGACTCAACATCTACTCAGAGCATGTCTAAGGATCAGATCATGGTCTCGTACATGTGTAAGTAGTTGAGCCGCTAGAAAAAGTAGTTATGGGTTTCTAGTTATTGTCGCCTCTATCAATATATGATGATTTTCCCATTGGAACGAGTACTTCCTTGATTCTGATTCGTAGATGGCTTCCAACACTCGGATGTCGCTCTTTCTATCTTAACATATTCTTGAGGTCGTCCACTCCTGACGTGCTCTTCTATCTTATCTCCGAGGTTTCTACACTCTGACGTCATATACCCATCTGGCTCATGGAATGGGAAAAACTTTCTTATCCTCCTCTCCTTTTCAATCGGATCTCTGGGAGGTGGTTTCCAGTCATGGATTTGCCCCCAAGTCTCAAGGTAGATCCTCTACAAAGATTTTTTATTCATCTTTGTATACCCGGGATATTTCTGACTCTTCCTACTTCTCTTCAAGCTATTGCTCTCATTATCAACTTTACTTTTTCCTTTATCATGCTTAAATCTAGTCTCAAGCGTGTCCTCATCATTCATGACATTTGCCTTAGTTCTACTTTGTGCATGTTCATCCTCCTAGAGCAAGTACCTCAGCTTAAAAATATTCATTGAGATCCCACGTGGGATACATCTGCATGGATGCTTTAAATTCAGTCTTGTTGGCCACTTCAGACATGGCCACCATCATGACCATGGACAGTTCTGTCTTATCCACGGAAGTCACTATTCGTTGAATCTTTCCAAGAAAATCCTCAGCGTTTTTCCTAGTCTTCGTCTTATCATAGTTAACACCATCACATTCTTCGGATGGGCTATGTGAACTCTAAATTGTCCCATGAACATGTCTACTAGTTCATTCCAAGAGATAATAGATTTATTTTTGAGTTGCCTCAACAAAAGCGCAGGCAAATCAGACAAAAACAACGAAAAATATTTCGTCAACTCCGAGGATTCCCCCCGCACATCCATATGTTGGATGTAACGTATGGATGTACTATGAGACCCGATCTTCCATCATACACTATCAACACCTACAGTTTAAAATCAGATGAGGCCTTTGAATTCCAAATGCCAACTGAAAAAGGGCTCCGAGACACATCGTCATATCCTTAGCTGGATAATCTACCTTTGGTCATGCATCGTATCATCTCATCCAGTCTTTCTCCATCATCTGTGAATTGAAATATTCCCCCCAAGTCTTGGGGTATTCTAGAACATATTTCCTGTGTTGCAATCCAACAACACTTTCCATCGAAGTTTCATGCATGTCCATAGCATTTATACCTAGATCATCCATGCCACTGGGTTACGGTTCGGCATGGCCGAACCGGACCTCCTACGCTACAACTCCACGTTTTTCTTGACCCATACATGGTCGTCCAACTAGCATTTCCTATGTTATGATCCAAGACATCACGAAAAGTAGCATTAAGAATTATATCAATATCTCTAGGACATTTTCCCCCAGCCTGAGCCGGTTTGAATTGGACGTCTATTCGAACTGGATGTGCTACTAAACCGGATGTGTACTTGGGTACTTCTCCATTTTATACAACTGCTGCATTGTAGGTTCCTGCCCCGACAACTATACCTTGGCTTGCAGGCCTCCCAAATCCCTTCATCCGAGATAGAAATTTGTTCATTATCTCCCCCGGCCTCCGAAGGAGTTCAGCCTGCCACTCCGTGCAGGCTTGCAATTTCTTGATGACCTCATCTATCTCGTTCCGGGTCAAGTAGTTGGAAGTATCTCCAACCGAAGAGGCTTCATGGCTTCCTCCTATGTCTGTGCTTCCAGCTAGCGCATCCGCCTCATCTTTCTTTCTTTTCACCATCTTCAAATCCTCAAGCAATTTTTTTTCTTTAATCTTGAAATTAAGTAGCATACTCCTAACCGGTGCGCCAAATTGTTGATGTAAAAGTTGGTTCTTCTGAGTATAACACCCAAATCACATAGTTATTCGCAAATTCACTATAATTCCGAAAACATAATAACAGTAAAGGAAAGAGACATGGAAATTTAAAGTGATTCAGCAATCAATCCTACATTCACTTCATGTAATATAGCATTTATTATACCGTATGATTACAAATACAATTAATTTTCAATAAGAAAGCAGCGAAAAGAGTTGAGTATGGCCACCGCAATTCCTTGCATATGTGTGCCAAAGAAGCCAGAATCTGATCCTTTAGAATGTTCGAAATCCATATATTTGTAGAGTTGTCCGAATCGGTTTGGAATGGACACATGGAAACCGATCCAGAAGTGGCGGGATCATGAGCATGGTCATAATGCAGTGATGGAGTAGTATGATACATCATGTTGACATGCCCCCTTCTGGTTCGGCCGAGCCATGTCCGAACCGAGAGGAACTCCTTCCACTTTTCTCTTCTCTTGATCTTATAGGTCCTATGCTGAACTGGAAGAGATCTCTCTTCTATTGAATCCACCCTTGCACTACGTGGGCCCTAAGATGAACCAGCTTGGCCGAAAATCAACTTTGGTGAATTCCAATTCGTCGCGATAGATCCATTGTTGTAATCTAAGCACATCCAGTCTTGTCGATGTCCATACTTAAGTCATGAGTACACCAATAGCTAGAAATCTGAAATGTGACTGCTTTGCAAAAAGGCGGGTCAACGAAAATTAAAAACATAATTATTTCATAACTTAATCAATGAATTCAGTACCATAATAAAATAAATTATTGTTCTTCAATGCTTTAAATAATCAATTGATAACATAAGCTAACTATTGTTCTTCAACATTCTAACTTCATCATCTTAATGTCCTTGCAAGCAAGAAATCATATGAAATTGAACAAAAAATTGGAAATGAAATAAACTAATTAACTCATAGGACACAATCTCAAAAAGAATATACTGGCTGCAGAAACTTTTTCTGTATATCAAATACAATTTTAGTATATTCATGTGCATTATTGAATTAATCGTTACTTCATATATCAAGTACTTTATATAGCATTTCAGATTCAGTATATAACCATTTCATAGATAAAAAACAATGGATGCAAACAGAGCACACACGTTAATGCAAGCTTCCATTGATGAAAATATGACGTAGAAAATCCTTGAAGGAAGTAGGGTTACTTTTAGGGGTGAGCATTTATTGGTTAAAACCAATTTGTCTAACCAAACCAGTTAGGTTTGGTCAATTTGGTTTGGTTTTGTAGGCTAATTGGTTGGTTTTGATTTTGATTTTTATATTACTTCGATTTATTGGTCGGGTTTGGTTTTTAATATCTGAAAACCAAACCAACCAATTAAACCAAATTTTTAAAATTTATTTATTTAAAAGTAGAAACATTACCATTAACAATGCTAATATTTTCAATATTTTCATAAAAATATTACTTTTTCTTTAATTTCATATTGACATTTCTAGAAGAAGAGTTTGATTTCTAAAATATTTACATTATATGAACTCGATTGTTTGCTTTAATCTTATATTATTTCAATAACTAGAAGATCTATTTCATTTTAATATAAACCAAACAAACCAACTAAACCAGACCAACTATTATCGGTTTGGTTGGTTTTGGTTTCAAAAAAAAATTGGATCGGTTTGGTTTATGTTTCTTGAATGGTTAATTTGGTTTTAACATTACAGATCAGTTTCAAACGGAATCAACTATTTGCTCACCCCTACTTACTTGAAAACTAAGACAGTGTGAAGCACAGTAGCAGAAAGCTAATGTGGAATGCAATTATGATCCCTACACAACATCTCAATATATACTGTAAAAAATACGTTAATTAATGGAGCAACTCCAAACAGAAAAGATGACAATTCAAAATTGAAAGCAAATGGATGAAAAATTATACAAATCCAAAATGGAGATCTTTGATAATAGCTAAGTGACTTTGTTTGCACCAATTGATTGAAGAAGAAAAATCCATAGTTCCATATTGATTGAAATAGAAAGAAGTGGTGGTTGTGTAGAAAAAATCCAAGACCAAGGCGTCACACAGGAATCTGTTACCCATGGAACATCGATTTTGAGATGGGGAAGATGGTTTTTTTTATCAAAGATGTTAAATATTTGGACTAGGAACCCATTCGCATGCGTATTTTATCTCCCACTACACCATATATGCTAATTAATCAGTGTTTTTAGCCATATCTAAAGCTCTTAAATACGGCAAAAAGCCATATCAAAAAATAGCCTGCTAAAATTTTAGATATGGGTATAAACCATATCTTAATAGTGATAACATACGGCTTATAGCCATGTCTAAATTCTACTCAAACACGACATTTGACCGTATCTAATTATATCTGTGTGTGCATATATATATATACACACACACACATGCATATATATATATATATATATATATATATATATATAAAGAAACTGTAGCACATATTTTTCATAACACGGCATATATACCACAATTTATACATAAGAATAACACAATATATATATATACACACACACACAAATATATATATATATATATATATATATATATATATATACTCAAAGCATTACAAGATTTTTCAAAACATGAACACAATGTATAACATACAAACATATACAAAGGAAACTATCAAAGATTTTCATAACAGTACGAACTAACAGAAAAAGGTAAAAACATATGATCAGATCGATATAACTCCAGTCGAGGCCGGAAAGATTGAGCGTACGTGCTGATCATGCCGATGAAATCTATGTGTTTACTGTAAATCAAAGCAGTATGAGAATAAGCTAGCTCATGATGCTGATAAAGTTTTTTTTTTTCATTCTCCAAAATCTACGCAAATATGATTTTCACGTAATGACTCACTAATTCGCTCTAAAAGTATTAAACCACAATCTTATTATAATTCTCCTTGTCACTTGGCTGCAACGTAGATATAGCATTGTTGTAGCCTTTCCCTTTCTATTCTACCACCCTTATCTAATGTAGTGTATCGGAATTAAGGAACCATAGAAAAAAGTGAGATATTACCTGAAGTATATATCTAATGCTCTGATTTTTCCTGCTAAGTACCATAATAGAACTCCTAATCCAGCAGACCTTGCACAATTATGGTTTTACTGCATAGTTATAACTTATATGGTTCAAAACACAAACAACTTCTCGTTTTGCATGAGGGTTAATTGTACCATGACAGAATAACCTGAATAAAAATGTTACTGAAATAGACATCGCCAACAAAATGACCATATTGATCGCTAGCATAGAAATCTAACCTTGAGCCTCCTTCTTTCCACTAATTTTACCAACTCCTCCTTCGAATCCTTCCCATATGACATTGCACACTCAGCTCGTCACCCCACAGGTTCAACAAAAAGCCATAGAAAGCATAAGTAATAAGTAAGAGTGTTCTAATAAGCATGCATATATCCTAGCATCATTACTACATGCATGGCAGTATCTCATTAAGCATCGAACTAGAAACCTCTATAAGTATGTTGAGATATGAACAAGTAACAAAATCAAAAGCTAGAGCGACACATTAAGAGATATGAACAAGTAAAAAATTACTTGAATGTAACGATACAAATCAAAAACTAGGAATCTTCCCAATTTCTTTGATATTCAACTCAGTTGCCTCATCAATGTCATTTAGACCTTATACTATAGTGACAGCATCAATATTTCACTTCAGTGAAGCCTGTAATTAGAATTATAGAGTAACCCTCATCATTAGCTCCTAGCATTGCGCTAGTTAGATCATTGGAGTCATTTACATATACAGTGGATATTGATTTGTAAGATCCCCTTGAGAAGCCTGTTTGTCAAATCAAATTCCACTGTATAGCTGAATTAGGTAAAGCATGGCTACTTATAATTATACCTGGGACTTTGATGAAGGTTGATTAGCACACTAGAATGATGCCAATGATCCAACTAGCGCAAAGCTGTAGATACAAATTGAATCATCATCTTCGGATCACAAGGGTTGTCGCGTTTCAGTCGAAGGAGAGGTTTGTTTATCTCTACCGGAGGAGGAGATTCCAGAGAAAGGTGGAGGCACGATTTGGTGACCGAAAACCCTAATTTGGGTTTTGGTTTTCGGTCACCATTAAAGTTAACAAAAAGGAAAAGGGAGTGGCCAAAATTTGTGTTCGTAGTGCCTAATGGGTTGCACAATATGATACACATTAGAATTGGCCGAAGGCCGTGTCAAATTAAATGATCCGAAGCTTCCTCGATGGACGGTCAGATTTAGGGTGTTTAGGGTGGCCCAAATCGCAAAATTTATTTTGATACGGATCTAAGCACTATCAAATATGATATGGCTATAACCCATATTTTATCTTCGCAGTGTTGTGTGACAAATTGGTTATTATGGTGTAATGTCCTTCTAGTTTATTGTTGAGCAAAGTGGAGAGGGACAGAAAAATGAAATAAAGCTTGGTGGAAAGAGGAAGATAGGATGATGATTGGAACACTTCTTAACTGACTTTGTAGGCGAATGAGGAAGTAGAAGCTAGCGGTGGAAAAGGAAGAAGAAACAGTAGGGAATGAGTAAAGAACATGAAATTTAGTTTTGTAACGCAGGAAGTTAGTTCGAGCACGTGTTACGAAAAGACGGAAGTATCTTAAAGTCATTTTCATTCAATTTGGCCCCTTTTTACAAATTTATAACGCAAATAGCCAAATTTCAAAACAAATTACAAATCCAACCAATTTTTGATCTACTTAGGGCTGACTTGAGCAAAATACACTGACGTCGTTTTAAATCACGCTAGTGTAATTTTTTTTTTATAATAGAGTCAGCTGAAATGGCGCTAGGCCTTAAAAAAAATTATACAATGCATATTAGCGCCATTTGAAACGACACCAATGCAATATTTTTTTTAAAAATATTTGCATTCGAGATAATGCAAATTTGAATTAAAAAGAATACACTAGCTCGATTCCAAACGCGCATGTGTATTTTTTTCAACTCAGTGTCGAATCAACCAAAATCGAGCAACAAGTGTAATAAGTTTCAAAACATGTTTTTTTGTAACACTACATGGAAAGAGGACCATTCCAATGGTTCAGAGCAGTTGAAATAGCGTCTGTGCTTTCTTAAGGTTTCAAAGAAAACAACTAGCAATTTCCAACGACTATTTGCAACGCCTTTCAACACTCGTTATGTACCAATAATTCGTTGATAGCTATTGGAAATACATGACAAATAAGCCGTTGATAATCTCTGTGTGTGTGTATAACTTATGTGTAGCGGAACTTCTGAGAAAAATGGCGACCTCATCTTCTCTTAATTCAAATCCGAAATCAAAGGAAGTTTTATTTTTTGATTATGATCATCTGTCAGTTCATCTGCCCGATCTTAATTCTTCCATGCAACATGCAAAGCAGATGGGAAACATGAATCAATATATTGTTATTTCCCCTAATTTAGATTCCAAATCCGATTTTCCAGACTTAATCTCAACAAATCGGGTTGATTTAAATAGAATTAATCCTCCGAAATAAAAGTATTAGATATATGTTATCACTAAAAACAAATACCATTAGAAATCTATCTAGATTAAGTATTTTGAGCCTTTGTGTAAAGATAATCTTAAGATAGTTGTTATTGATGGTAATCTGATTAATTCGGCAAGAGAGCGTTGGTCGAATTGCATTGCTTTTTATGTCTACAATAGTAAGCCATAATTTCTTTTGTTAAAGGAATATATTGATCGAAACGGGAAATTAAATGGAAAATATCAATTGTTTTCTAGAGAAAATGGTACATTTATCATCAAGTGTGAGTGTTCAGAAGATTGTGATAAGATTTTAAAATCTGGTCCCTACTTTTATAATAAAAGAATAATATTTATGAAAAAGTGGAAATCGAACATGTATCTTTCTCGTGAATCTTTGCATTCTATGCCTTTATGGATCCGTATTCCTAATCTAGATTTGGATTTTTGGTCTGTGGAGGGTATTACTAAAATTGTCTCAACTAAAGGCCATCCTATTAAATTAGATAGTGTTACAGAAGAGATTACTCACATTGCCTGTGTTAGAGTTTTAGTAGAGACTGATGTAAACTATAATTTTCCTGAATCTATCCTCATACAGTGTTGTAATGATATGATAGTATGGCAAAAAGTGATTTATGAATCGGTTCCATATGTGTGTTCTAATTGTAAGATATTTGGTCACTCTACAAAAGTATGTAAAGCCTTTAAGGTCTGCATACCTAAAGATGAGGTAATTTATGTTAATAGAATGGAAATAGATGATAATAGGAAAAATCAAGGAAAGATTTCTAGTAGTACTCCATATAGACAGTCATTTGATAATCATGTTGGTTTAAAAACAACGGGGACTATTGAATCTAATAAGCAATTAAAAGCTGGCACTTCTCAGTTACAAAATAAATAAGTAAGTGATGCTAATCCTTTCAGTGTGCTAGAAGGTGCCAATGATTGTATGTAGATTGTTAGAGAGAATGAAAATGAATTGGATAAATATGTTAGTATTTAATAATGTTGATAATTTGGTCATTAAGGAAGTCCTAGATAGAGGGCAAGTTAAGGATAAAGGTGTTAATCAGATTAGTGAGTTTACACGACATGTTGATGAAGGTTTAGAGAACAATCTGCCTTACACAAGAAGTAGTTATTTTCTGAAACAAGTCCAGTATAGGATAAGTAATAATGAAGTGGAGGAATTGGTTATGGATGAATTAGATAGTTCGACTAGTAGCTTCAGAAAGAAGAGAAGTAAATTCAGAACTAGAAAGCTCAAGGTAAGTAATAATGTGTTAAATGGTAATCCTTTGGTAGAAATGAATTTGGAGTGGATCTAGTTAGTATTTCAAATTCAGATGATATCAAAAGCTATGAAAAATAAGGAAGAAGGAGGAAGTCTAGGGGTGTTTTAAATGGAGTAATATATAAAAAGTAATTTCCTTTCTATTTTTGCTTGATGCTTGGTCATGGCTTTATTGTGTAATGTGTGGATATGAAGTATGTCTATCGTTCTCTTACTTGGATCTTGGTTCAACGATTATTTAGTGATAGTTAGTGATTTGTAGCTTGGATCTTAATTTGGTGTTCTCAGGGATTATCTTTGATGCAAATTTCGGTTTGGTCTACATGGGTTTTTATTTTGGTGCTTTAAATTTGCTGTTTTGTGTCTTCTGCTGTGTATGGATAGTGTATCATCTGCTTTTATTTTGTTAGCCGAGCCGTGTCTTTGGATCGAGCTGGATTAGTTTTTGTGTTGTATAGTACTCGTTTTAGGTTGTTGTTGTATTTTGTGTCCAGCTTGATCCGCTTTCTATAACTTTTTGTTGTAATATAAGTACCTTTTCCTTCAAAAAAAAAACATTATAACCATAACAACATAGACATTCAACATAAACCAAACAAACACCAATATATACAACATCAAACATCCAAACATCTCAAACAAAACCCACAAGCGTCATGAATCATCAAAACAACCGTATACCATCAAAATATAACATCGTCACTAACTCAAAGCCAAAATATAACGCATAAAAACACAATCTTCAAAAAATCCAAGTCAATATGTACATCAGTCAAGAAAAAACACAACAAAGCATAACTTACAAGCATCGTTTACGCCTCCAGATGCACCATACGATGAAGGGAAGGAACCATGCTGCTACATATACTTCGCTTGATGTTGATTCAGCTGATCCTTCTGTATAGCTCGAAGATGATCCTGCCCCTGTAGTTGCTCAACCATGGCTCTAAGCTCTTTTGTTTTGACTTTGTCCAGAGTTTATTCCTACACCTTTTAAGCTTCCCTAGCCTGCAAATAGAATAGAAAATGTTCCCATTTATATTATAATTATTTTCTTACTAAGCCATGCTCAGTTCAAAATTTAGAAACCTAAACACCATTAAATTATTTATCATCTAAACTACATAAAAAGGTTAATGTCTAGATGCGAGCAACAAATTAAAAAAGACATCTAAACTACAAGTGAAACGTCTTTGGAGTAGTTATCGTCTTTAATAAAATTTTGCCTTTATGAAATGGATATTGTTCAAAGAAAATTAAACATATGTCACAAACAAAACAACTTAGCAACTATATCTAGATGTTAATTTGGTGTAAATATGTAAATATCTATGTAGTTTAAATGATTTGATAACCTTGCAATAATATTTTTCTATATGTCTAAATTTAAAAAAAAATTAAGATTTGAATTATTGTTTTCATATTTAAGATGCATTAAATAGTTGCATAATAATCAATTTTGTACATATTCACAATAAATATAATATTGCAATGTTAATAAGATTATCGTTTGGTTCCCGTAGCTGTAACACCTGTTATATACTTTTTTGCTCCAACATTTGGTTTTTCTTTGACGTTAACATCATCATTATCAATTTCAACCATAGAATGTGTTGCGTGTTCAACCATATGTTCTATGAGATTTGTTGTACTAACTTCATCACCAACGATCTCCTCTAACTATTCTTGATTAGGTGCTATAATTTCTCCATGATGATCCAACATCAAATAATTTGATACGAAACCGTATTAGCGCAAATGAACTCTACCATATTTGGTATTAAATGCTTCAACAAATTTCACCTACTACATGGACAATGAATTTCGATGTCATTTCCGTTATTATGTAAAGCAAATTCGATAAATACATGTACCCCACAATGGAAATGTTCACTTATTGATCCTTTCATTTCCCTTCATTGATACATCCAGCTCTGATCAATAAAATTATTGATTATTTTTCCTATTTTAAAACCTATGATAAATATTATAAAATTATTAATCGTTTGTTTTATATTTTGTTTATATTTCACCGTTTTTGTAAATGTATACTAAATTACATATGATTTTTACTATTTCACAAAATATATGATTCATGTTTGTATATATACAAAATTATATAAATACATTTTTTAATATATTTATATTATAGAAAAATTATTCCAGGTGACACACAATATTGTGGCGAACTTGATTTTAAATAAATGATTAATGATTCACTGATATTTTTGTGCCTTTTTTGATGATTGGTTACCCTACTTCACATTAAATGCAATAGTAATTACATTCTGTAAATCATATCACTAGAAACGATTTCTCAAAATTTCGGCAGCACTTTCCCTCATGTTCCTTGTAAAAATGCATGTACATAAGGAACGGAAAGAAAACCCAATTGAAATTTTGTGAATCGTGTAAAATAATGTTATTTATGTAAGGAAATTACTTTATAATGTTTGTAATTTGCCCAATACAAGGATGAATCCGATAGATGCTGTATCAGATGAATATGATGTCTATTTTGTAATAAAAATAAATATCCATTGTAATGACCCAGATTTTTAGTCGTTTAACTTTGAACATTTAAAAATAGTTTCAAATGTTGAATTGGAAATGTAAATAGATTTTTATATAGAGTTTATCGATTTAATAAGCGAAATATTATTTAATTTTGAATATATCGAATTATCGTAATATGAAATCGAGTAATAATTGGAGTCCAAGTTATAAATGAATCGAAAACAATTTTAACGATAATTATAAATTCTATTTGCATGTATACGACAATATTAATTTAGTATCAATGGATTTGGTTGTTTTGAAATCGATTTAATTTAACACTTGAAAATAACCAATTTCCAAATGGCTTCGGATTTTGACAAAATCAATTTTATAAAACCGTAATGGTTAATTATTGTGAGATCTCAATTTTCAAATCAACTGTAGTTATTATGTGATCATGCACGATGTAAACGCGTATCTATTTACATTTTAAATTTAAAATAGGAGTTTTTCAGAAGGTCTCAGAAATCGACGAAACCAGTTCCATTGAGTTCGGAATATTAAGTTTTTGTAGGGTTTCAAATTTTGTGTCGATCGGAGCTCAAATGTATTCATGCAAATGAAAAACTTCGAACATGAAAATATATGAATAAAATAATGAAAATATCTACCCTACAAATACATCCTAAAATCTTCTAACACTAAAAAAAAGTCAGATATTAGCCGCCACCCATCATTTCAATTATGTATATAAATCGAGTTTTTCCTCAACATCCATAAGGAATTTGTCAAAAGTCCCAACAGCGAAGTTGTAGAGGAGGTCGAGGGCTTCTTGCAGATGAAATTTAAGGGGCCGTGATTGCCTCAGGAGATCAGGAATAGATTTAATGTTGGGCTTCCTGAGTTTGTATTTTCTTGGATTTTGGCCATTCGAGGAGTTTCAGGTAGGGTCATCTAAATGAGATGGGAAGGGAAGGAGGAGACCGAGGATTTAACACCAGTCTAGTAACCTACGGTGGCGTGGGGTGGTCATTCTTCTAAGATAAACATAGTTTGCATTTTTAATTTTTCTAGCGATTGGCTATGATAAGAGGAGCGACGTTCAAGGCGGGTGAGTCTGGTGGTATAGCGATGGCATCGCCAGGGTTTAGGTCGGCTCTACTGGGCTCTGGTAGGCGCGATGGTGATGTGAAAGCCATCGTGACGAGTTTTCTTCTGAAACCTGGTAATCGGGGAAGTCATGTTTCTTTCTTTAAGGAAGATGGGTTATGGGATAATTCGTGGCTTATTTAATTGCTAATGAGGTAATTAAGAAAATAATGATGGTTGTTAAGATGTTTAGCTAATTTAATTCAAGTTAAATATTGTAACGATTATAACTTTTCCATATGTGAAAAGAATTCGACGAAACAAAGCACTTGGAATCGTATAATCGAACACTACAGATCGAGCTAGTTTGGAATGATCTGGAGCCAATGGAATATTTAAATATTTTCAAATGCTTGTTTGATATAACAGATCGAGCTAGTTTGGAATGAACTGGAGCCAATGGGATTTTCAAATATTTTCAAACGCTTGTTTGAAACTTTATAAATCAACATGAAATCATCGATCGGAACTGAAATGTGAGTTAACTCTCACACTTTCTGAAATATTGGATCTGGTTAAATTCATATAATTATAATTTATCGTTATTAGCGTAAACTGGATGATTGGATGATGATTGTTTGTTGGATAATTGTCATTATTTATATTTCTGCCATTTAATTGATTTAGATCAAAATTTTATTTCATACGCATAAGTTAAATGATATTGTGATCTATGATGCTGGAAAAACAGGTTGGAGGGATCCAACTGGATTCCACAAATATTATGGTTGTTAATTGATTTCATATTATTTATATTTGAATTGTTTAACCCAAGTGATGTTAAATTAAGTTTGGATGTTAATTGGTTGTATTGAATTCAACATTGATGTGGTATAAATCAATAGACATTATTGATAAATTAGTTTGCGGCAGATGGCTTAAAATCCACATTTTTAAGATACGTCAATTAACCACAAGCGAATTGACCAAATTGAAGTTGTAGAATTTATTTTTATAACTGAAGCGACGTTTTCAGTCTTATTATATATAAGTTATTTTAAATAAAAGTTTTACAAATAAATCAATATTCATAATTTGTTTTTGTTAATGAAATGAATTTTGTAATAAAATCTTGTGTTTCTAATAAGTTTTTATAAGTAGTAAGCCAGAAATTAACCTACGGGTTCATAATTTGGAATAATTGTTTTTATGAAAAAATTTAAGTGATGTTATTAAATTAGTTACCTAATTAATTAATTAATCTGAGATGAAGGATTAGTGGAAATCAGTTAAGATTGACAGAGTTTTCAGGTTGACTAAGTCAACTGTTTATATTGAAATTAGTTATTAGATTAATTTGTTTTCAATTAATATAATAGAAATGATTTTGACAGATAGCTGTTTAAACTTAATGAATGTTCACAAAAGTTAATTAATCTTTAAATAAATGTGTATAAATGTAATTATCGAGTTGTTTATTACTAATAAAATTAATTCTTATTTTAGTAATTTGTAATAGTGATTAATTATTTTATTTTGGTAAATAATGAAGTAAACTACTTTACTTCAGTTAATGTTGAAGTTAATTATTATTTTAATAAATAATTGAAGTGATTAATTTTTAATTGGAATTTATTTAAGAAGTAATCAACCCTCTAATAAGATTTTAGTTGAATTTGGTACCAGGATTATGAAGGGATATTATAATAAATCCAAGTTTTATAAATGAAGTTTATGAAAGAAATTTCAAGTTAATGAGATAGTTTTAAATAAATGTTTAATTGATATTTGAATTAAGTAAAAAGGATTGAGATCATAAGGAGGTTTTAAAGAATGCAAATGGAAACGTTTAACGGAATTATGTAAAGAATTTGGTAAAGGGATTTTAATAATAAAATCCAAATAAGTTATATAATAAGATGTTAATGATTTTTGGGTAAAGGATTTGATAAATGGATTTTGTAATAAATCTCAAGATATAAAACAAATTGTTTAAGGAATTTCAAAGCAAAAAGGTGGTATTTTAGCAAGAGTTACTTAATAAACGAATTAAGTAAAAGTGGATATAATTTAACGGATATTTTTCAAAATAAGTTACGGTTTATAAAACCATATTTAAATTGTATAGTAAATAGAACTTGTGATATTATAATTAATATCAAGTTTTTAGATTACAAGCTTATACTGTCTCAAGGTAAGAACGTTGTTAAGTCAAGGTCCGAGAGGTAAATAAAATACCCCAAATTGAAGAACTTCACCATTATCCAAGGATGGTACTAGTTTGAAAATGGTATGATGCTGGAAATAATTTATTATTCAAGTAGAATATTGCAATGTTAATTTGCAAAGGTTTAAGAATTTAATAAAACTATTAGGTTTTATAATAAACAATTTATTACTTGACATTTTTTGGTCCAGATATGAAGTGTGAATATATGTATACCATTCCGTTAAGTATATAACACTATTTTCTAAATAGCAAAAAAAGTGTGGCCTTGGGATATGCTTATTCCAAGAAATAAGTAAAGGGTTGGAATTTTCAGAAAAATGGAACAAGAGATTATATTGATTTGAAAATGGAAATGGATATTGGGAATTTAATAGTTATTTTCATAAGAGTTATCGTAACTTTAACTAGCAATGTTTCGGAAGTTAAATAAAATGTTTTGGAGCTTACATAATAACCAGTATGTCGCATGACATTTGTTTTGGCCCATATAAGACTGGTAATCAAACATATACCATTTGGCTATGTATATATGTAGCAATATTTTGAAATAAAGGAAATAAAAGCGGATTCTGTGAATATATAACGATCTTTCCAAAGTAAAGGAAATAAAAATGGATTTTGTGAAAGTATAGTGATATTTACGAGGTAAAGGAAACAAGGAGAAAGGTTTTGTGAATACGCCTATTATGAAGAGGTAAGTGTACGATTATGTCTCCATAGTGAGTGACGAAAACAAGAAAAATTTGTTAAGATAAATATAGGTAATTGATTTTTAAGAATCGATGAATGATTTTAATGAATGAATTTTAAATAAAAGGGCCTGAGCTACTGATGTACTTGATTGTATTGTTGTGACTAGATAATTAAAAACACGACTATCAATGAGTTTTATCTTTTAGACTTTTAACATGTTAGTTCGAGGAGACCGGGATGGGAATTGGACACAAAACCACTTCGAACCGACTTTGTGTTTGAAAACTAACTTGCAGGGAAGGTTATGCGTATGAAGATGATTTGAAGGCGTGGATTTTTAGAGTGATAATGTTGCTTGCTGATGTTTCTGGTAAACCACTAGGATTAAACTTGTAGCAGTAATCCTTACATTATGGTTTTTGCATTATGCAGGGATTTCTTAATACTAATCCTAGGGTTTATCTCGGAAGAATGTGGCAAATAGTACCTTTGGTTTATCTTGTTTTTGGACAACTTGTATGAACGAATGTCTGTCAGAGTATTTCCTAAAACCATGTACGTCGATTTTTACAACTATACCAAGTATGGTGGCGGAGTAGGCAACTTATTTTAGCTTAAAACACAGAGTATATTTATGCAAATCAAATAGTGATTTGACAGATCTGACAATGTGACATTCCAAATTTGAATGTCATATTTCTGGAAAAGGAAACGTGACCTCAAGCCTCATCAACCGGGAAATGACTGAAATCGGGCAGGCAATAGGGCTATGTGTGTCATACCCATTAGGGGATATCATCACCTGACATAGAGAAATCGGTTGTCCTTTTTTGTGTGCTTCAGAATGACATGGTTGTTGATCCCAACCGTGAAGTTGAATGAGTAGCCAGTTCTATTTGTCAATTTGCAAGATGTTCGTGTTGAACCCAGTGTTTTATCTTTCAAGGACACTGACCTGAAGGTGATTCCATACCTAGTCATGTTGGAAATCCAAACTCCAATACGAGCCATACATATTTAGATGTGTGGCATACAGGTCGAACACAGAGAGGTAAATTAAAATCAAATTATTTATCTAATCTCTTGGGCGAGGTAGACGAAGCCTGGAGATTTTGTTGAAATAAAAACAAATTGAAATTGCGAACTTAGAATTATCGTTGAATCTAATCAACGGTTAATCACTAAAGAAAGTAAATTGCAAAATAAGATCAACAATGCAGAAAATAAAAGTGCAGAAAAAGAAGAGCAACAAAATAAAATAAAATTAGGATTGTCATTGAAACTAATCAAATGACTAATCACTAATGAAACAAATGTAAAATACAACTAGTACTCTACCGAATCTAATTGGGTAGATGACACTTGTTGCTAAAAAATACTAAAAAATAAAAGAAGAAGAAGAATTTTTATTAGAGTAATGGAATACAGAAATAAGATGGTGGCTACAATGACATTACAAGGGTATTTATATGACATAACCAAACCCTAACCCTAATTACAAATGGGCCTAGCTATTTCAAGTGATTTTTAGGCCTTTTGTCATGTGGAACAAGTTCTAGGCCTTTTCTCCTTTTCTCTTGCAAGCCTCCTTTAATTTGAGATGTGCAAGGCCTCTAAATCAGTCATTTTCTTGTCCAACATCAGCTAGATGTGAGATCTTCAACTACAATTCTTAAAAATGCAAATACACAGCAATTTGATCTTTATTTCTCTACTTTTCTGTTTGCATGCGGGCTGGGTTGGAATATCTGTAAAAGTGATAAAACAATACCCAAGTAATATTTATTTATATACAAAAGATAAGATATAAGAGCATAAAAATAACACATTTCTATGCTAATCAAATACCCCCACACTTATCTTTTACTCGTCCTCGAGTGAAACAAGAAATGAAAAACTAGACTAGATAGGTCACACTTTCGTAGGAAACACGATTGCATTGAGCGTATGCAACAAGCCGTTAAACCTCTAGGTGTCCCTAGTAGGACGAGTGGTGTCTCATGAGGGTTTTCAGCGGATTACCCACAAAATCAAAATGCAGTATGCTATGATTCTAATGAAACTACATGAATGCAATAGACATATGCAAAATAAAAACAAAAATGAAAACAAGACTTGTTTCTGAAGTGGTACAACAAATTAAGTTAACAGTTTCTAATCAGTTGATTGTACTTTAAATACCTCAACTTGTCACAACATTTCAATATAAATCAAGTTTTCAAATGTTAAATTCCAGTTTGGCCAGTTAGTTCGGTCGATAACATAGTGCAGCCATGAGATAAATTCTTAGTTTGCTTGGCACAATTTGTAAAGTGGTATTCTAATTTTCTCATGTATGGCTAGTCAAATCAATAAGGTCAAGAAGTTTTTGGGCATCATCGCTTATTCTTTATTCTATGAATTTTAATATTTATGATTAAGTACATACACCTAACTCAGAAGACAAAGGTTTACCACCCATGCACTGCCTCGCGGACTAACGGAGAGTGGGTAAAGAGCTTGACGGATTGTGCAGGCCGACTTTGACTTTGTCAACAACGTGTCGGTAATCCTTAGGTGTCCAATCTCATAAAATGAGACCAAGATATTCCAACGCTGACTTTGTCAACAACGTGTCTGATAGAGCTTGGCGGGTTTGCTCACCAACGCTTGATATACAAGCAAAGTTGGATACCCTTGGATTACTATTATTATTATTGAAAATATAAGCACAAAAGAGAGTTACGCGAATTCAACTTAACACAACTTAGTTTTAAAGATTCGAAAAGCCAATATAAGTATTTTAAGTCCTCAACTTATTTAAACAAAGTCTACAATATAGAATAGATTTCATGCCCATCACCTAAGAATCTCCCTATGTACCGGTTACACTGTTATCCCTCAAAATTAAACTTTTCATTATATTTCATATTCGATCTTAGCCGAGAGAAAAAAATACTATCAACTGATTAACAATCCTTAACTTATTTTGTTGTATCAAATCCAAAATGAGTCGTATTTTCAAAAAAAAAAAATTATGTTATGTTACTACGATTTAAAATGCATGACGGTCCTATTTAAATGGCTGAAAATGAAAAAAAAGAAAAATAAAAAAATGAAAAATGAATGAATGCAGACTCCCCCCCACACTAGAACTGAACAGTGTCCACACTGTAATTGTTTCCTAAATTTGAAAGATCGTACCCAAAGATGGATTAAATGTAAAATGATTTGTAAAATGAAATGCAGTCTAACTATATGTAAGAATGGATCATATATACAATGATATATGTGTTTGCGATGCATGCGATGCAAAGAATGCCACCAACTTTTTTCCCCACACTTGGTTATAGTCCTATGAGTCCCATTCCCACTATGTCTAGACATGTTTTCTAACAAGCAAGAGTTTTTGAAAACCATCTCATCTTTATACCTCGATTTGTAGTCCAGTAAATGAATGTCAAGGGTCGTCCTAACATGAAGTTTTTCAACAAAGCTAACATTCCAAAAATAATTCATGTGCTCAACAAATTTATCAGTGTAATTGCTCAAAAATTTGTGATCGTATATGAACTCAGTTGCAATCGTGAAATTTAAATTCTGACTGTTGTTCAAGACTATGTGATCACATTTCTCATCATTAATTGACAACGTATTTTCGACAATGACAATTTCAAGTTCGTTTGAAATTTTCTCAAAGTTAAAATTTTCGAACTCGTGACGTGGATCTACTTCTTCCTCATTTGGCAACTCATCCTCGTACAATCCAAAAAATTCATGTTCATTAAAATCCTTTTCCAAATTTGAATTGAAAAATTCAACATTTTTATTCTGTTCAATTCCTAGAATTTCAAGTTTCTCACAGCCTGAAAGAGGAAGATCAAAATCTGAGCTTAAATCTTTTTCCTAAAAAGAATTGAAGTCTAAATTGTTTGCTGAGTTGTGAACAACTTCATTTAGATCGTCATTTTCAATTTCCAAAGTTGTAATCTGAAAATTTTCAATGTTAGCAAAGAATGGATTATTTCCTGATTCATCGCATTGAATTTGATTTTGTTGCTCGAGTTGTTCTTTAAAACACGTCATTAAACAAAGAAGTTCATCAAGCTGTCTATCTTTTTCACCAAGCTGTCTATCTTGCTTTTCTACCCTCTCTCCAAGAATGTTAAGGTGATATTCTTCAGAATTATTGATTTGAGAGCTCTCGTTTTGGATTTCTTGATTTTCAAAATTATAGTCCACATCAATTTCACAATCAATATTATTTCCAATGTGGTAGTTGTTTGAATTTTCAGAAAAATGATATTGGAAATCATTTTGATTTTGAAAATTAGGTTCATAACCAAAACTATCGAAATTCGAGGGAAAACTGCAATTTTGGTCATATTCAAGATGTGGATATGAGTTGTTATTTTGAAGATTTTGATCGATTTGAAAATCATTTTCATATCCAAAATTACTTTTGAATTGGTTTCCAACCCCGTATTGATGTTGATCAAAGGTATATTGGGATTCAAAGCTATTTTGATATGGATGTGGCCCATAATCGAAATTATTGAAATTTGAATTGAAGTCGCCATTTCAATCATAACTTTGAAAATGTTGGTCATTTTGAAAATTTTGAAAATTGTTGACTTTGGGTCATGAAATTTTGGAAAATCTTGCTTCATGAGTTGTAATTCAAAATCATACTCTTCAAGAGGACGTCTACTACGATTATTATCCCACATATCTCTCAATGATTTTTTTGAATCAGACATTTGAAATGAAATCAAGGCAAGACAGAAATTATTCTTAGTTCAAAATAGTATAAAAGAATGAGTTGTGCTCTATTAATTAACTGACTCAATTAGAAGGGGGAAAAGGGTCTTATGGCCGTTCACGTATAGTATATATACTAAGGGATACGACCAATGTTTTACAGGTAGTATGCAGCCTCTTTTGCTAATAGTTCAATAAATTGAACTACTATATATCCGCGATCCAATTATATGAGACAGTCAACTTCACAAAGCACCACTTTTCAATTATATTATTTTGAAATATCCAATCAGATTTTATTGTTGAGAAACGATGAGAATGATGAAAGTAGTTATGGAAATTTCAACTCACAACATTCAGACAGAATAATTGCATAAATTAAAAATTGTACATAGCAAGCCATTGCCCCTGCAGAAGATTTTTACAAGCAATTTCTATATTTTTCAAAGTAGCAGAGCACCTGTAGAGTTCAGAAAATTTTACAGTGGGGTATAGCGGTTCTTCTAGAAAATTTGAGTAATGCTAGCTGTTCAACTCCAATGTTTGCAAATTGATTGACACATCTGAATCCTCAATTTGCTGCTTGACTTCACTTCGCTTTTTCCCTTTGGTCTTTGTTTCTGATTTTTTTTATAAACAAATAAATAACACAATCTAAAAAAAACTAACAAGGAATCAGACTAAAAGAAAAGGAGAAAAAAAACCAAATAAAATAAATAACTAAACTAACTCAACAGAAGAAAGAAACAAGAAGAAATAAGCTTAACAAAAAAAAAATCAAAAACTCAGCTAACTAAACTAAGTCAAAATTAAACAAGTCTGCACCCAAGTAGCAATTCGCCCTATGGCCACAAATCAAGTCAAACCCCCTTCTAAATTATAAGCCCTACAATCGTCATTCTCATGGAATGGAAACAACTGAATTTTAGAAATCACGCCCCTCTTTCTTTCTTTCTTTTTTTTGGGAACAAACCCCCCTTTATAATCGAAACACCTCCCCTCAAAAGACACGCACTTAGACCGATTTCAGAAATAAATATCACACTATCCTTTTTGTTCCAAACCGCAAGCTTTCCCTTTAGTTGGAAACAAATCACCTACCTCCAAATAAATCAGAGCAAAATATGGTAAATATTCAATTAAATCTCGTATTCCCGAAGCAAAATCATGAAAAACGATTGACTTTTATTTTCGATTTTCAATTTAAATTGCGATTTTGGTTTCTGATATTTCGAAGTTGGATTTTAATTTACGATTTGGACTCTAAGGAGAAGGGCTTCAAATTTGGGTTGACAAGTTTCAGATTTAAGGTAAGGGTTTGCTTATTTTGTGATTTTGTGGATGTGAGATGGGTTTGATTCGGGAAACAGAGGGATGGTATGGTCAGAGGTTCCGATGCATGGGTTAATGTACTGCTTCGGTTTTCATGGATGATGAAGGTTGGGGATTTGGTATGAAGACCGTGGTCAGGAAATTGCGTGGTGTGGTGGTAGACTGGAGATCGTATTTTGGCGATTGAAGTTTGAGGATGAACAGTTGTTATGCGAATGGGTTTTGTGGTTATGTATTCGGTAGAACTTGGTGAAGTGGGGTTGCTGATACTAGGGCTCGATTTGGGGTGCGATGTGGTGATGAATGGTGGTTCGAGGAGATCAGATGATGTGGTATCGGGTGAGTTCGGTTCAGGATGAACGGTTGTGGTGGGTTTGATCTGAGGTTGAAGGATCTGGTGCGAGAAGGTGTTCGTGTACTTGCGAGGCTTGTATTGCTTGAAGTTTGTGTTTGAAGTACTGTGAGCGGTGGGTTGAAAGGTGGTCGGAGTTGTGAATTGGGGTGTAATTTTGGCAGAAGTGGTTTGAAGGAATTGATATATGATGTTGATGGTCTAGACGTGGAGATGGATTTTTGGACTGGCTTTGGTTGTGAGAGGGGACTTGAACGTGATGATAAGGGGACTGCGGTTGGTCTGAAGCTGCTTGTGGTGTTGAATTGATGAGGCTAGTCAGTTTTGGGGGTGGATGATGTCGAGGCTTGTGAAGCTGTGTTGACTATTATCAAGAGGAGTTGAGGGATGTTGATGTAGTTGTTGACTGGTTGAAAGGGGGTTCGGTGATTAGGGGTTCAAACAGAAGCGGACTGGAGCTTTGAGGGCTGTTGAGTTATTTGTGGATTTTGGTGGCTTGCGAGTGCTGATGATAGAAGAGGTGATGGAGGTGGGTATGAAACTGATCGGGGAAGGTTGGACTGTGTTGATCGGTGCTTTTGAGATGAGGAGAATGTGGTGAATGCGTTGAGGGAGGATACAATATTGGTCCGAGTTTGCTGTGGGTTTTGTTGTGAAAGTAGGGGATTGTGACGGAAGAAAAAGGAAAATAATGCAAAAGCCCCTTTTTTTAAAGAAGTTGTTAAAGCAAGAAAAGCGATTGAGAAATAAAAGAAAGAAATAAAAGACAAAACCAGCAAGATATTTTTTTCCCTTGTTTTTGGAGATTGTAATATCAATAACTAATATCAAATCTTCCAATCAAGATTTTTTTTTCTTTTTAGCTAAAAAAAACAAAAACAAGAAGAAAACAAAATAAAATAAACTAACACGAATCAGAAATTAAATAAATAATAAAATTTAATTATTGCCTCCCCGGCAACGACGCCAAAAACTTGATCGTCGCTTTCCTATGAATTAGAAAAGCGCGAATTTTAAATTAAATATTGCAAGCGCACAGGTGTGTAGCATACAGGTCGAACACAGGGAGGTAAATTAAAATCAAATTATTTATCTAATCTCTTGGGCGAGTTAGACGAAGCCTGGAGATTTTGTTGTAATAAAAACAAATTGAAATTGCGAACTTAGGATTATCGTTGAATCTAATCAACGATTAATCACTAAAGAAAGTAAATTGCAAAACAAGATCAACAATGCAGAAAATAAAAGTGCAGAATAAGAAGAGCAACAAAAAAAAAATTAGGATTGTCGTTGAAACTAATCAAACGACTAATTACTAATGAAACAAATGTAAAATACAACTAGTACTCTACCGAATCTAATAGGGTAGATGACACTAATTGCTAAAAAATACTAGAAAATAAAAGAAGAAGAAGAAATTTTATTATAGTAATGGAATACAGAAATAAGATGGTGGATACAATGACATTACAAGGGTATTTATATGACATAACCAAACCCTAACCCTAATTACAAATGGGCCTAGCTATTTCAAGTAATTTTTAGGCCTTTTGTCATGTGGAACAAGTTCTAGGCCTTTTCTCCTTTTCTCTTGCAAGCCTCCTTTAATTTGAGATGTGCAAGGCCTCTAAATCAATCATTTTCTTGTCCAACAGCAGCTAGATGTGAGATCTTCATCTACAATTCTTCAAAATGCAAATACACAGCAATTTGATCTTTATTTCTCTACTTTTCTGTTTGCATGCGGGCTGGGTTGGAATTTCTGTAAAAGTGACAAAACAATACCCAAGTAATATTTATTTATATACAAAAGATAAGATATAAGAGCATAAAAATAACACATTTCTATGCTAATCATGTACCAACTTTGTCGAAAAGTGAGATGCAATCTTTTCAGCTATATTCCCATTTTATTTTTTCATTGATAGACATTATTATAATATCACTGAATTTTATAATGTAAAAGTGATTTGGTCATTGTAAGATAAAAACACATGGCATGTTTATGTGTAGTCGTGTCATCCAAGAGATTCATTCTTTCAAAGGATTTTCTAAAAGTTAAGCATGTTGTTTGTGTCGAGTTTTATCACTGAAAGTATTCTAGACTGATTTAGGTGATTACTTTCCTTAAAATGTGCTCGGGTCAAACCGAGTATGTTTTCCAGGTTGCATTGGATTTTTCTTGAAGCTTCAGAAGAGGAGCCAGATTCGAGACGTATTCCCGTATTTTTCGGTATTAATTTTTTTCCGCTGTTTGTGCTTTATCGATCAACTTTGTACAGGCTGATCTAGTTGTGTACTCTGATTATGTAATCATATATGTACAATTTTCTTTTTGTGTAAGGAGTATTATGATATTACATTTTATTCGTTCTGCTGTGAGATTCTATTCTACTCTGATTCTGTAGTGTTGATATTCTTCTCTTCTTCTATTCTAACATTTATTTCATTCTTTTCTCACCTGCTAGTTTCTTTCTCATAACTATCTGCTTTCTTGTGCCGTTTGGGTTGGACAAGTATGGTTAAATGTCAGCTTAAACGGTACAAAAAAGTTGGGTATGTTACATTTGGTATCAGAGTATAAGGTTAAGTAAAACGAATAGATTGTGAATTTTTATTAACTTATGTAAGTTAACTGAATTGGAATGGTATAAGAAAATAAAATAGATTGGAAATTTAACTTGAATTAAGTTAAATAGAATTATATTGGATTGGAAATTAAATTTAGTAGCTTGTAAATTCAAAGTGAATAAATTGATTTAGAATCAATTTGGATGGATGTCAATGTTTGTATGTGGATATTGGAATGAATGTGAAGAAAATTAAGGATTGAAAATCATTCAGAACCAATTAGATAATGTGGATATATAAGTTAAGGAATGGAATGATACTTAAACTTCACATATTAAAACTCACATGTTGAATTGAGTAGTACATGTACCTGGAGCCATTGGCTTGGGTTTGGCTGCGAAAATTGCCTACGAATTAAGCGAGTTCGCTTAATAGCACTTATATAAGGTACGCCTACGTAAAATACAAAAAATGGGTTTGAATTTTGTTTTTCGACCGTGTGGGTTGATTTGTATATATTTGTCGTTCTTACGATATCACAGAAGTCCCTCTGTACAGGGGAGACTCTGCCAAAAAAGTTCGCAAATTTAAGGTGTTAGAAAATTTTCAGAATTTTTGAAACTTTTTGTTAATAGGAATGAATAAATATTTTAATTAAAATAAATTGGTTCTATTAAAACTGAAATTAAGAAGTAAAACATATAATTTTTAGCTTATGTTAATAGGGTTTGTAGCACTCTTCCTGCCACTGTAATTTCGGGGACGAAATTCTTTTAACAGGGAAGGAATGTAACGACCCAGATTTTTAGCTGTTAATTTGAAAATATTTAAATTGGTTTTTGAGATTGTGTTGGTAATATAAAAGGATTTTTATAAGGAAATTTATTAATTAAACATCGTTTGAATGTATAGTTGATAATTAAATTATAAACGAGCTCGTAACATCGTGGTAGTTCGTAATATTACGTTTTGAACATCAATTGAATATACAAGATCCAGTATAAGTCAGATTTCCTTGAAACAAGAAACGTTCAGGTTCAATTGACTATATTTTTCTAATGAAATTGAAAAATCAAGATTTCATCATATAGATTGTGAATTATGTCCAAATCAAATTTTCAAATAGTCGTTATGGAATCGTTTATATATTACAACAATTTATCATATAAATAAATCGATTTTAAATGATCCGAACATCGTTTAATTTGAAGTATCGAGTTATAAATCCATATATGTTAATTTTGGAGCTATATGATGTTCTATTTGGATAAATACGATAATTTATAATTATTTAACTGAATAGTTTTTGAATTTATTTATATTTAATCAACTTATTTAAGCCTTGAAAATATCATTTTTGCAAATGACCTCCGTTTTCGACGAAATCAGTTTCATTGGATCCATAATGTTAAACTATTGTGTGAAAATAAATTTCGTGGCAATTCTACATTGTATGTGACCGTGGTAACAAAAAATGTTTAGATTTTTATTTAATCGATGTATCGATTTAATATGGAACTTAAGAGTAACCAATTTTCAAACGATGTCAGTTTTCAACGAAACTAATTTTACAAAATTTGTAGTGATTAATTATTATAAGATTTTCAGTTTGGAGTCAGTTGGAGTTATTTTGATTATTGTGCACAATATCAACGCGTATTGATTTACATTGTGAATTTCAAAGGGAATTTACCAAAACGATCTCGGAATTTGATGATTCTAGTTCTATCGTGTCCAAAATATTTAATTATTATAAGATTTCAAGTTTCGGGACAATTGGAGTTGTATGTGAGTATATGAAATTAAAATGTAAATCAATCAATGAATTTAATATTCAAATTTTGGCTATATTTCCCAACGGACTCAAATTTGAACGAAACAAGTTCCATTGGGTACGGAATGTCGAATTATACCTAGATGTCTATTTTTAACGAAATTGGAGATCGTATGTGGTCATACAAAATTATAAACAACAAATAAAAATGGCGATAGAAAACAACTTATAAAAATTAATAAAACATTTTAATTAAAAAATATATAAAAACTCCATATAAACCACCGTTCCCCTTATAAATCCTAAGGCCACAATTTCCATCGTTTCTTGTTACAAGGTTCTCTTCAAAATCTTAAGATAACCAAAACCGTAATTTTTAAAAATCATTAAAATTCGAACCTACAACGAAATCCAATGATATTTGATTCATTGAACTTCTGGGATCCAAAGCTTATTTTTTTTTATAGCTTGAGGTGGTTGCGATCCAATTTATCACGTTCGAATTTTTCAAATGAAGGACCTAAGGCTGGATATGGCCTATGATTCTGGTGTCGAGGGTGCGAACGGAGGTTAAGGAGGTGATATTGGTGATTCCGTGCATAGGAAGGCAGAGTCTGGTGCAGCCTCGTGGGAAAAACTGTCGTAGCTCCACTGTAGCTCCTATAAGGGGTGAGTGAAAATGGGATTATTGGGAGTTTGATACCTAAAGTCAGATGGTGGCTTAGAGTATGACATGATGGGTGGTGATATCAGTAAGGAGGGGATTGAAGAGAGGATATGTCGGAAACGTCGGTTTTGGATTTCGTGGAGGAGGAGGTCACGGTGTTCAGTATTACAGTAGGAAGAATCGTACGTTAAGGAAGGTGGAAGAAGGGTTACTGGAACTAAAACGATGATTAAGGTTTGATAATAATTTTGGTAATTGAATAATACTGTAAACCGAATTGAAAAAAATGGAGATGTTGATGTTTAAAATTTTGTAGTGTGCGTGGATGGTGAAATGGGTGAAGCTGTTTAAATGGTCAATGTGACCATAATGGAGAAAAGCAGATATGAACTTGAATACAAAGTCTGATGAGCAGATAGCAGGTAGGGGGTTGGTTCCGACTGTCCATGGTGGAGAAATGTAGAAGCAACATGCATTGGAAATCTTGGCAAGGCATGGCACGGGTTCGAATTCATTTACTGGAGGGAAGAGGTCAGCAAACATGATTAAGGAATTTATTAATGTTAATGACTTTATTTTAGTTGTACACGATGACGTGTGTATGTGTTGAACGAGAATGATGTTTACCCCGTTGGGAAATGCGATTCGGAAAACAATGGTTCAGATACATCTCAAAGCGTACGAGCACTAACCTGATCGAACACAAAATGGTCGAGCAACATAAAGGTTCGGTCTGGCATCATCTTTTCGGTCACAAGTGATCGCACACTACAGGGGTTGGTCGAGCTCTATACGGTCGGTCACATCTTTGTTGAAGGGTCGGTCATGCAAGCTCACAAACCCGGTCGTGCCAGCTCACCAACCTGGTCGCGCACTACATCCCAGTCGGGCATGAACTATGCTCGCACATTATCTGGTCATGCACATCCTATTGGTCGTGCATTATAATATGTTATCGGTCTGGTATATTAAGCGGGAGAATTGCATGTGCATGGATGATGCCATGATGTAACACCCCGTATATTCTATAATAGTGAAATTCACAAATTAAAGTATAATTAATTTCAAATCAAAGAATTAAGGAAAACGGGATACGCCATTGCGTTCGTCTTGGAATTCTGCTTGAGATAGAATCCGAGTTTGCGTAAAACGGACTCCGTATGAGGGAGATTTGACCTCCGTAAGTTTCAGAATTTAGTTTAAAATTCAAATAGACAGAAACAGTTCAGAAAACAATTCAAAATTCAAAAATCGGACCAGAATGGGCTGGGCGGGAATTTTCCCGCCCAAGGCACCCAGGTCGACTGGATAGTGTACCTGCCACCCAGGTCGACTGGGTATTCGACCTGGGGCACCCAGGTCGACTACATAGTCGACCTGGGGGTCGACCGGGTAGTCGACCTGGCCTCTGAGCCAGGTCGAACCCTGCCCCTCCTGGCTGGCCTGGTCTGTGCTTGGCCGAATTTTTGAGTCTTGCCTTGTACTAGGGCTAGGTGTTAGCTCCTGATTGGTCTCCCTTTCAAACAAACGGCTAATATTAATCTAAGCTCCATAGACGGTCCTAATCGATTCACAAACTCTATAAAAAGGACCTAAGACTCCACCTAACTCACACAAACAAAAATGAGAATGAGACCGTCATGCTGCTGAAGGAAGACTAGGAGTAGCCGTCAAAATTGAGAGACGATTAGGAATCAATTCGAAAGCTTAAAGCAACGACAACTAAATCAAAACAACGTCTACAACAAAGGATAGCATCTCCAAATTCAGAATTCAGAAACCTGAATTGAAGATTCGTCATACGTTGTAAGTAGAGTGCTATTTCGATGTGAATGAATAATTGAGTTTCTGATTTGTGTAAAATAAGAAATGGAATTGTACTTAATTTGTGGTGATGATAATTCATAATTGTATGTTGCTATGGTTCTAATAGATTTGTGATGTTGTGGTATAATAATGTTAGACCTATTGGATATTTGCAAGTATATGATTCATGTTGGAAGTTAATGACTATATGTTTGTGGTAGTTTATTTCAACACCTATGGGGTATTTGCAAGTATATGATTCATGTTGAAGTTAACGACTATATGTTTGTTGTAGTTTATTACAACAAAGTTGAGATTCATGCAATTATATGATTCACTATTATGCCAACATGATTTTAGATCCTTCTATGTATATTTTATGATCATTTTTAGCGTCGTTGGATCCATTTGGGTATTATGATTCACATGAATTTATGTTAAAATAGGCGTTATGATTTAAGTGAAAACCATACTTTTGTATTAGTGACAAAAGCAAGCATCTTTGTGAACTTGTGTTAATTCTATGAACATGACTAGACTTCATTTGGTGTTATGCTTAATTGAAAATATGTTTTAGGCCTACGTTGTTATCAAAATCATGTGATAATATATGTGACACATAATTTAAGTTAGGTTCATAATTTAAATGCAAGTTTACATGACTAGATTTAAAACCATGATTCATGTTTAGGTATGTTTTATGTTATGATTATATGCTATTACAATGCAAGTTCACAAGTGCTAAATTTATGTTAATTAGACCGTTATGTTGCAAGTTCATGCGCTCACACACCCCTTCGGATGTTACTTAGAATATAAAAACACCATGTTCTAAGCCTCGCCTTTTTCATGTGGCTAAGTTGGGTTTAAATGTTAAACCCAACATATGTTATATTATAGCGAACGTATAAAACGGGGGTAATGACGTTGGGTTAAAAATATAAAACATATGCGTTGGCATGTTTGACGCATGCCAACGACCTTGAAAAACATTTAAGTGGTATAAATATATTTTACCCAATAAAGATGAATTTGAATAATGGGCTGCAAATATTTACATATAAAAAGAAAAGAGACAAAATATGTAACTTAGAAAATACGATGTGTTTAACCCGAGGTTGGATTAAGTTGTGACGTAAACCCGTCCGGACCCGCCCGGCTGTCCAGTAGTCACAACAATACCTATCCAATGTGGGTGGTTAAACATTGAGCCCAATAAAGACCCGAGGTTAGACTGAGTTGTGACGTAAGACTGCCCGGAACCAACCAGCAACAGGCAGTCACAACAATACCTGTCTAATGTGAGAGGTAGAGGCTTTAATAAGACAATTAAGGCTGAGTCAGGATTGATAGGATTAAGTAAATTGAATTAATACTTAATCAAATTGAACATGCTAAACTATACAGACTAATTGGGGGTTAGGTTTTGAAAACACTTAACCAACTTAGCATGTTGGCTAGAAATAGAAAACCTAGTAGCGGGGACCCTTTTCAGCAGTAACCCTACAAGGTGTATCAGGATACCCTGGACTAGGCAGGGTGGGGCACGATTACTGGGCTTACTATAAGAGGTCAAATCGACGGCGGTGGTGCAGCAGTGTAGGTTCTAACGGGGTGCGGGCGTGCACACACTCCGGCGCAGAAAAATTAGGCACTGGGCACCTGTAGTATACTTGTGCATTCTAGAGTTGTGTCGGGCCGCCACCATGGACTTGATACACCCCATGGTGGGACCAGCATCGGTAGCTACAACATCGGGGGCCGTAAGACACATGTAACTATGCGAGTAGGAGCCGATCATTAGAAATGGATCACTTCACCCTAATTATGGGGTGCCTGTTGGGAACTAGTTTATATGGATGCAGAGATTAATATGGGGTATGAAAGTATATTTGACTCTAGACAACTTAACTTAGTTTATAGTGCTTTCCCATTTCCAGTTTATACTTATCATGCCCAATTCTTTATTCATAGACTGAATAGTCCTAGACTTACTCAACCTTTATGTTTGAGTCTACTTTTCTTTTGTCTTCTTTTCTTTCGTTCCCCCTCCCCCCAGGTCCACAGGGAGGGAATACCGCAGCTTGACCAGTTTTCACATCCAGCTTGAAGGGAAAGAATGTATTACTTGGATCACTTTCGTTTTGGACTATGGCTTTAGATAGCGACTATGGGGACTTATGCAGTATACTTATGTTTTTATGCTTCTTTAAATTATGAAATCAAGACAGTTATGGAAATGTAGTGTTTTTTTTTTTTTGAAATATTGTAAGACTATTATGGCATGGTTTGTGTAACACGTATTTTTGATGAAATAAAAGTTGCTGTTGTTTCCGCTGTTCAAAAAAATGTGTATTTATATCTGTCTTGTGTATCTGTGACTTATACTTATAAACCTCCACCAAAATTAGGGCATTCCCTTTGAGAGTGACCCTAACGGAGGTGGGGTGTTTCACTTGGTATCAGAGCATTGGTTTACCAGATAAGATAAAAAGTTTCGGAAATTTATTTTCAAAAGAAAATTTAAAGAAGCATTTTTTTAAAAAAAAATGTTATTTATTTTAAAAAGGCATAGTCCCCCAAAGCCATAGGTACTATCTTTTATCCTTCGTTTTGAATCTATCCTTTTTGTTTCAGCATGTCTGGAGACCTTACTCCCCAGCTACTGACGCTTTCACTCCTCCTTCTCCTCTACGTGAACCAGCAAGCGGAAGAGTCCCAGAATAGGAAGACGAATAATAGTCAAAGAAGAAAGGATCGTAACAGTAATGACAAGAAACGTGAAAAAAGGAAATGTTATTTCTGCGGAATTCTTGGGCATCTGGAGGGAGACTGCTGGAAGAAGAAGAGGAGGATGAGTGCTACTTGCTTTCAGTGTAGGGAGACAGGCCACTGGGCTAGGGACTGCCCAAAGAAGAAAGGATAGGGACATAAAACTGGATCCACCTCAGGGGCACAGGTTCATGTGCTAGAAGCGCCACCTCTGCAACAGCGAGGTATAAATACTTCTGTAGAAAGTGTAGTTTATCTTTATGATCACCCAGTTCGCACTTTATTTGATTCTGGCGCATCACACTCCTTTATTTCATCTGCTTTAGTAGAATCTCTGCACCTAGAAACTAGTATGGTTGAGGACCCCTTAATGGTTTCAAATCCAATCGGGGGCCCGGCTCATTTGTCTATGATCTATGTGGGATTGAAACTTTCTATTCTAAGCGTAGAATTCAGATGTAGTGCCTTTGTTTTGGGCTTCTCGGGATATGGTTTGATTTTGGGCATGGATTAGCTATCCAATAATGGTGCCATCCTTGATTGTGAGAAAAGGGTGGTTAGGCTTCTGACCCAACTCGATAACACTCTGGAAATTTGTAATAACCCGGAAAATCTGGGCCAGTTTAAAATTTTTAATTTGGCAATTTTAGCGAATTTTGAATATTTAAAATAGGTTATTTTAAATAAAATCGACGAGAAATTTATTTTGAATAGAAATCGAACGTATATATTATACGCGTCGTCGTTAGAATATAAATATTTATATATAATTATAAATAGAATTGAAAATGGCGCGGTAGTTCGATAATTCGATTTCAAACTTCAATTGAATGTACCGGGTGCAAAATAATCCGGATTTGAGTGGAACCAAAAACATTAGGATCTATTTGATAATATCTTTCCAACGAATCCGACCAATCGAAATTTCATAGCGGGAATCAAAGGATATGTCCAGTTGAAAATTCTGAATAGTCGCTATGGAATTCAGGCCCTTAAAAATAGACATTTTGCAAATGACCTCGGATTTCGACGAAACCACTTTTGTTGGGTCCGTGATGTTAAGTTATTGCTAGGTTTCAAATTTCATAATTTTTCTAATCAATATGTGGGCGTGGCAAAGGAAAACGCGTTTGACCAGTTTCAGTTGATTTTAATCGACTGGAAAATGGCCAGTTTTCTAACGGTCTCAGAATTCGACGAAACTAGTTTTGTTAGGACCGTATTGTCAATACGAAACAAGAAAATATTTTTCTGCAATTTTTCGTGTTCGTATGTGGCCCCGGTAATTTGAAAGGTACGTTTAAAATTCAATATAATTGAAAAGGCGAAAACTTTATAATTGAAAAGGCGAAATCTTTATTTTTATAAAGGCGGAATCTATCTTCTTGAAATGGGATTTTTTATATATTGAATAGCATAGTAAAATGTGATTTTTTATATATCGAACAACGAAGTAAAAATATGATTTTTAAATTGAAGGTGAATAAATAAAAATGTGATTTTTATTTTAAAGACATCAAAATATAAAAATGTGTGATTTCTATATATGTAGTGGCTACGGGCAACGAAGATGACGAAGATGCGATAACGACGAAGACTTCTCTAAATGAAGGGTCGAGATATTGGATAGCTATCGGTGAGAATTTCTCACCTTTCAATTTATTTTTCTAGTTATATATATATACTAGGATGCAGACGGTGCTTAGTAGCACCCGACACAATCGTCCACAGACCATGGACTTGTTTGTTTTGATTGCAAAAATTAGTTAGATGATTTGATTTGAAATTGAATTGTTTGGTGAGAATGAATGGATTTGATTGATGTGTGAATGGCGTGGGCCTTCAGTAGACCGGGGATAAGGCTAGGCCTCGTCCCGTTTCTAGTATCGTGCCGTTATGCCGCCGAAATTTTCTAAAATATGTTAGAAAAATAAAAATATCATTTTATTTAAAGAATGAACTGAATGGAAATTCATATGTTAAAATAAAATGTTTTATCGTTAAAAATATAATTTTTAACGTGAATATGAATATAGTGAATGCGAATAAATAAATATTCATTTACAAACCGGACGGTTTGTTTATGTACACCTATTTGAAGGACATTGATTGGGTCGATAAATTTTACACATCGCCCAACTGCACAACTAAAATCTGTGTTGGATTGTTTGAAACCCCACACGGGTGTTAGGATGAAATTTGAAGTTCACTCATCCTGATTGATTAAATATGTCGATCGATCGATTGACAGGCTGTTATAAGCGTTAGATATCTATATTTGATGCTTATACAGTGTAGTGCACTTTGGTTGATGGTTGATTATTTTTCAATGCTATTATATGTGTGTAATGTATGAAAATCCATATAATTAACTTTATATGGTAATTGATTGGGCCTCATTCCAATTTGAAAAATAAAGAATATTATAAAATAAAGGTTCATGTGTTGACTGTACTCATTCGTGAGATTAGTCATGTGTTGAACGAAATATTTTAATAATAAAATTTGCATCTTTATCAATATAAAATAAAGGTTCATGTGTTGACTGTACTCATTCGTGAGATTAGTCATGTGTTGAACGAAATATTTTAATAATAAAATTTGCATCTTTATCAATATAAAATAAAGGTTCATGTGTTGACTGTACTCATTCGTGAGATTAGTCATGTGTTGAACGAATTATTTTAATAATAAAATTTGCATCTTTATCAATATAACATAAAGGTTCAAGTGTTGACTGTACTCATCCGTTGAGATTAGTCATGTGTTGAACGAAGTATTTTAATAATAAAATTTGCATCTTTATCAATATAACATAAAGGTTCATGTGTTGACTGTACTCATCCGTTGAGATTAGTCATGTGTTGAACGAAATATTTTAATAATAGAAATATTTGAAATAGAAATATTTGAAGTAAAAATATTTGAAAACGTAATATTTGAAAATAGAAGTATATGAAGCCGTGTTGATTAGATTGACGCCATTTTGACGTAAACGATATTTATATCGATTTTATTCGTTTTAAAATGAATATCGGTAAATGATTTCGAAATGAATTGAATATATAACGATTTCGAAATGAATTGAATATATAACGATTTCGAAATGAATTGAATATATAACGATTTCGAAATGAATTGAATATATAACGATTTCGAAATGAATTGAATATATAACGATTTCGAAATGAATTGAATATATAACGATTTCGAAATGAATAGAAAACGAATTTGATTTCAATTGAATATATAACGAATTTGATTTGAATAGAAAACCAATTTGAATTGAATCAAATAGAAAACCACTTTGAATGGAATCGAATTGAAAACGAATTCGAATTGAATTTAAAACGAAGTGAAATGAATTCAAATTGAATTGAAACTTGAATTGAATAGAAATGAATTTTAAATCGAATTTATAAGGAAAGATTCAATTTTGATTTGAATTGAGATGGAAGTTGAAATTGTTTTTGAAACGAATTCAAAACAATTTATAAAATTCGTTTTAAATAGAAATCGACGAAATATATATTATATATATTATATATATAATATAATGGCCTGAATAGAACGCACCGCGCCGCGGCAGTTCATAAATTTCGACCATTTATTTCAAACGAACATTACGGGAGATCCGACCGTCGGATTCTCCTAAAACCGGAACCGTTGGGTTCGTATCGAACAGAGCTTTCTAACGAATATTAGAAATTTGAAATCTAACGGTTGGATTTGGAGATACGTCCAAATCAAATTTGAAAAAGGTCGCTATAAGTGCAGTTCGATGGCCATTGTTGGAAATCGACTGTACGGGCCTTGATAAAATTATTAAAGATAGCGATAATTTGTGTAAAATCACAAGAAATGATTTGGGAAAATTTGGGATGAAAAACTCCATATTTGAAAAGATAAAAATAGATTTTTATCAAAATGAACTAGTTTGAACTAAATTTAAAACCCGATTTATTTTTAAATAAATAAATTAGATTTAAAAAGGGGTTTTAAATAATCGGAATTCCAAATATATTTGATTTGAAATGAACTAGGATTGATTTGTGGGTTTATCGTGAACTGTGTTTTAAATAACACCTAGTTCTTTAACCCAATAATAAATAGAATGTGATTTGGGTTTGTCGTGAACTGTGTTTTAAATAACACCTAGTTCTTTAACCCAGTAAAAGGAGTTTTAATGAATCTGCAATTAGATTGAAATGTGAATTTACAATCTAAATTATCAAATTTAGAAAACGAGCGAGAATGGAGTATCACCAGTTTTGCTCCAAAGCGATAGTTAAATCTTTAATTAGATTTGAACGTGAAATGGTAATTAATTTTACCGATAACACCATGGTGTTAGATATGAAGTATCACCAGTTTTGCTTCATGGGATGAATAGGTTGGGATTGGGAAATAAAATAAATAATTACTTCGTTACGGTTCGCTAATCTCGACTAGTTGGAAAAACCATAATTTGGTTTTAAATGACATCCAAAGGAAGATTTCAGGATAAATTTTAAAGAATTTATCTTGGATAAAATTAATGGGAACCTTTCCCTAAGAATGTGGAATTTAGAAACTAGCTATAGGTTGGCAAAGAAGAATGGTTTTCTGGGTATTGATCTGATGTTGGTTTCGGCCTTCGGGGTTAATGTTTGGAAAATTGTTCTCTTGCTAATCTGCGGTTAGTGACTAATGAATTGGAATGAGGCGTATGTTGTGTTTGTGTAACATTTGTTTTAATATACGCGGGTTGTTCGGAAAGTCCGGGTTTATACCCATTCTGAATAACCGATTCGACGATAAGTCGAAGATGAAAACGGTGGTCGAAGACCGGAAGTCTTCACATCGTTTGGGTAATTACTGACGATCCTGATTGGGCTGTACACCCAAGAGGATGGAAATAGTTGGTGGTCGTCCAGACGTACTTGGAGATGGATGGATATGCGAGGAAAGTGCCTCCGGTTTCGTTCAGACCCAGAACGAACTTGAAAATGGATTGTGTGTCTGACACTGGATTTTATTCTGTGTTGATTGATTTCTATTAAATATACATCTGTTTGGCGGCGGAGAATTTATTCTTTTGCTTAACGCCCTTCTCTGAGACGTACGAGCTCAGAGGTTGTATATCGATGGACATCAGTCGCATAGCAAGAATTGCCTGTGTGGCACGCTAAGATGCAATGATCAAGGCTTCTGTTGAAAAGCAAAGTCTTGTGGTTGATGATCAAAGCACGGCCTTTGTGGCGTAGCTTTGTGTATAACGTGAATTCGCGAGCCTCACACCTCGGTATGAGTCAAAAACGGGATACAGACTGCAGGGAGAGCACGACGTTTCTTTCTAGCTTTGGTGGTGTCAGTGACTTACCAGCCCTGACATATATATACTTTTCACCTTTGTGGTTGTTGGATGAGGCGCCTCGATTATAGGTCTGTAAGGACCGGGAAACGTGTGTTCATGCATAATTAATCCTCTAACGTAAGTGAGGACCGGCCCTGAAGCATCCGGGGGTTACCCAGTGTGCGTAACCCTGAGGCATTTGCTAGAGTGTCTCGAACGCGGAGAGGAGCTTGCCCCTTGCCTCGACTCATGACGGAAATCCAATTTCCAATACGAGATATTTCGGCTTTATTTGTAGAGCCTAGTATGGAGACATAGTAGCATGGGATACTATGCCGTCTATGATTTATATTTATGATTGAAATTGTTTTGACACTATACACTTATTATATTATCAAATGATTTGTTTTAAACGTACCAAGCATGTTTGGCTATTATAAGGGAAAACCCTATCCTCCGGCTTGCGTTGCATTATGTGATGGGACCTGGGTCTTATAATAGCTTCATTTTTCGAAAAAGCATTGCGTTGTTTATTCTATGCACTGGTATTCTTGGGAGGAAACTCGTTCCGTGTTATACGGCGTGGTCCCTTGAATTACTCACTTTTAAAGTAAAGTTTAAATAACTGTTTTAGTTCTCACACCAGTCACATGACTGACCTGGAGTTTATTGTTTTAACCTAAACTCTGGGTGCCCCTATTTTCCGCACGGGCAGCAAGTAGTTTTGGTTTTGCAGATTTATATTCACAGGATCCTGATTTACAGCTGGAATGGTATCCGGAAAGCTCTGTATCCGTATATCACCTTCAGTTGTGCTTTGTATTATTTTCCACTGCTGTGTATTTATTGTAATCTCTGATATTTATCGAATGTAATTTATTCATTCATGCTCTGTATATTCTTGTATTTGATGGAATTGTTGTAATAACAATGAAATGTTCTTCTGTTTGTGTTCTGATTTGTCCTGTTCTCAAACGATCAGGGGTTTCGAACGGTCTAGATCGGTTTAACGACTGATTCAGATCGAGCGAAATTCCAGGCCGTCACAAAATTACTTGTAATCCCTCGTATGCGGTTATGCTTAGTTATCTCGAATCGCTAGATGTTTCCGTTGAGAATCTGCAATCGGTTAAAGTGGTCCGTGAATATCCGGATGTCTTCGAAGAGGTGAAGGGCTTACCTCCGAAGCGGGAGATAGACTTCCGCATATATCTTGTAGATAATGCAAAGCCCGTTGCGTTGCCCGTTAGACACATGGCTCCACGGGAAAGGAAAGAGCTCAGTAAACAGGTTAAAGAGCTTCTAGAGAAGGGGTTCATTAGAAGGAGTATTTCAGAATGGGGCGCTCCAGTGGTATTCGCCACAAAGGCGGATGGTTCACTCCGTCTATGTATTGACTATAGGGAGCTCAACAAGCTAACGAAAAAGAATAGGCACCCTCTCCCTAGAATTGACGATCTGTTTGATCAGCTTGTAGGAGCGTCAGTTTTCTCCCAACTCGATTTAGCGACCGGATTTCATCAGCTAAGGGTGGCTGAAGATAGCATCGATAAGACAGCATTCAGAACCCCAGACGGCTTCTTTGAATGGCTTGTCATGCCTTTCGGCTTAAAAAACGCACCCGCTTACTTCGTGGACCTGATGAGTAGGGTGTTCAGAGAATTCCTCAACAAGTTCGTAGTGGTCTTCGTAGACGATATCTTGATCTTATCAAAGAGTGAAAAAGAGCATGCTCAGCACCTAAGGGCAATCATGGAAACTTTGCGAGCCCATAAACTAAAAGCCAAATTCTCCAAATGCCACTTTTGGAGAGAGGAGGTGAGGTTTCTTGGGCATATAGTATCCAAAGAAGGGTTAGTTGTGGACCCTGCTCAGGTAGTAGCAGTACAGGATTGGAAGACACCAAGGAATGCAACTGAGGTCCGAAGTTTTCTAGGACTAGCAGGTTTCTACCGAAAATTCATAAGGGATTTTGCAAAAATCTCAGCTCCACTCACAAGGCTGACAAAGAAGAATCTAGTGTTCAGTTGGGACTTGGATTGCGAGTTTGCTTTCCAACGGCTAAAAAGGGCTCTTACAACAGCCCCAGTTCTGACCTTGCCGGATGGAAGCAAAATGTTTACAGTTTATACAAATGCATGTAGGACAGGGCTAGGCGCTGTCTTGATGCATGAAGGGAGGGTAGTAGCTTATGGTGGAAGGCAATTGAAAGTTCATGAAAAGAACTACCCGACCCACAATCTTGAGTTAGCTGCCATCGTCTTTGCACTCAAGTCTTGGCGACACTATCTCCTAGGTGAGAAATTCGAACTGTATACTGACCATAAATCTTTGAAGTATCTCTTCTCGCAGAAGGACCTTAACTTGAGGCAACAGAGATGGATGGAGTTTCTTGCCTCATGCGATTTCGAGATCTCCTACACTCCGGGCAAAGGCAACGTAGTGGCAGACGCGTTGAGCCAAAAGAAACTGACCCTAAGCCTGTTGTTTGTTGAAAGGCAAAGCCTAGAGTTTATAGTCAGCTTTGACTTTAGGCCCTCCTCCGATTTTGTACCAGGCTTGTTAGCATCTCTTGAAGTACGCCCGACTCTTTTGGACTCAATAGGGACAGTAAAGCGCGAAGACCCTCAGCTTGTGGAGACAATTGATAGGCTAATTAGAGGTGAGACCTCAAGTCACCTCAACAGATACTCCATCGACGATAAGGGTTGGCTAAGGCGAGACGGAAGACTATACGTCCCACAGACAAGGGATTTAGTAAGGATGGTTCTCGAGGAAGCACATCACTCCAAGATGACGATACATCCAGGTGGAGATAAAATGTACAAGGACATAAAGAGAACTTTTTTTTTGGAGCGGCATGAAGAAGGAAATGTTAGATTTCGTTTCTAAGTGTGTGATTTGCCAACAGGTTAAGGCGGAACAGAAGAAGCCTGGCGGTCTACTCCATCCTCTAGAGGTTCCACAGTGGAAGTGGGATAACATCTCAATTGACTTCATTGATGGGCTGCCTAGGTCTAGGAGAGGCAACACTAGCATTTGGGTAATAGTGGATAGGCTTACTAAAAGCGCCCACTTTTTACCTGTCAAGAGTAAAAGGACTACCTCATCCCTAGCATCTCTTTATCTCAAGGAAATTGTTCGACTCCATGGAATACCCTCCACCATTGTTAGTGACCGAGACCCTATCTTCACAAGTGAGTTTTGGCGGAGTCTGCAAGAAGAGGTAGGCACACAGTTATGCTTGAGTACAGCCTATCACCCCTAAACCGACGGCCAAACAGAAAGAGTGAACAGAGTTTTGGAGGACCTTCTAAGACTGTGCGTCCTTGACTTCGGAGGGACGTGGGAAGACCATCTTCCTTTGGTGGAATTTGCCTACAACAATAGCTACCAAGCCACCATCGGAATGGTGGCCTTCGAAGCTTTATATGGAAGACCGTGTCGATCACCTACTTGTTGGTGGGAGTCTACTGATAAGCTCATACTTGGACCAGATATGATCTGAGAGACTTCAGAGAAAGTAGACCTAATACGGAGAAGAATGAAGACAGCTCAGGACAGACAAAAATCCTACGCAGACAAGAGGAGGACCGACCTTGAATTTGAGGTTGGGGACAGAGTTTTTCTTAAGGTATCTCCTCTAAGGAACGTTGTTCATTTTGGATCCACTGGAAAGCTGGCACCGAGATTTGTAGGACCATTTTCTATTATCGAAAAAATTGGGAAAATGACCGATAGATTAGAACTACCTGAAAAACTAGCTGGAGTTCACAACGTCTTTCACATTTCGCACCTCCGGAAATGTCTACATGAATCTGCTGAAGTGGTAGAGCCAAACATTCTAGAAGAAGCCGAAGTGGAACGCGAAGCAACCGTGAGGAAAGTACCAACACGCATCTTAGGAACGGAAGTGAAAAAGCTATGCAACCGCGAAGTCAAGCTCATCAAAGTTCAGTGGAGCGACGCCGAGGAAGACGCAACTTGGGAAACTGAGGCTAGAATACGCGCAGCCTACCCTTTTCTTTTCGAGGGTACATTTTTGATCTTTCTTTTTCCTTAAGTTGCGCTTTTATCTATCTTTTTAGGTATATCTCCTCGACCTTATCTTTTAGGTAGAAACCCTTTGGATGAAAACATGTAATTGAAACATGTTATGGATGATGGTTGCAAGTGGTTGCAAGTGATTGCTAGTGGTTGCTCGTGGTTGCATATACACACACAATCTAGGTTTTAGATCGGCTCAGTCACTTCATATTTCATATGCATATATGTGTTTGCATTCGTATATGGTTGAAGTTTAATGTGTTGTCATATGGATGTTGCATTTATATGAATGATTGTGCACTCATGTAGAATCATGAATAGGAAAATTTGCATACATAATGGATTCATGTCACTTACATAATTTGCATTAAGGAGGTCAACTGAATCAGTAGGCCGCCTGATTTTGCATTAGATAAGTACATGTACACACACTTCTCACATGATCATGAAGCATTAGAAGTTTTTTAAGGACAATGGATGCTCGTGTTTGATGGATGAGTAGATGGACGTTTGGATATTAGGATATACATTCTTCCTAAACTTGAAGATTTCGGGGACGAAATCTTTTTTAGTGGGGGAGAATGTAACACCCCGTGTATTCTATAACAGTAAAATTCACAAACTTAAGTATAATTAATTACAAATCAAAGAATTAAGGAAAACGGGAGACGCCATTGCGTTCATCTCAGAATTCTGCTTGAGATAGAATCCGAGTTTGCGTAAAACGGACTCCGTATGAGGGAGATATGACCTCCGGATGTTTCAGAATTCAGTTTAAAATTCAAACAGACAGAAATAGTTCAGAAAACAACTCAAAATTCAAAAATCGGACCAGATTGGGCTGGGCGGGAATTTTCCCGCCCAAGGCTCCCAGGTCGACTGGGTAGTCGACCTGGGCCACCCAGGTCGACTGGGTAGTCGACCTGGGCCACCCAGGTCGACTACATAGTCGACCTGGGGGTCGTCTGGGTAGTCGACCTGGCCCCTGAGCTAGGTCGAACCTAGCCCCTCCTGGCTAGCCTGGTCTGTGCTTGGTCGAATTTCTGAGTCTTGCCTTGTCACTAGGGCTAGGTGTCAGCTCCTGATTGGTCTCTCTTTCAAACGAACGGCTAATATTAATCTAAGCTCCATCGATGGTCCTAATCGATTCACAAACTCTATAAAAAGGACCTAAGACTCCACCTAACTCACACAAAAAAATAATGAGAATGAGACCGTCATGCTGCTGAAGGAAGACTAGGAGTAGCCGTCAAAATTGAGAGACGATTAGGATTCAATTCGAAAGCTTAAAGCAACGACAACTAAATCAAAACAACGCCTACAACAAAGGATAGCATCTCCAAATTCAGAATTCAGAAACCTGAATTGAAGATTCGTCATACGTTGTAAGTAGAGTGCTATTCCGATGTGAATGAATAATTGAGTTTCTGATTTGTGTAAAATGAGAAATGGAATTGTACTTAATTTGTGGTGATGATAATTCGTAATTGTATGTTGCTATGGTTCTAATAGATTTGGGATGTTGTGGTATAATAATGTTAGACCTATTGGATATTTGCAAGTATATGATTCATGTTGGAAGTTAACGACTATATGTTTGTGGTAGTTTATTTCAACACCTATGGGGTATTTGCAAGTATATGATTCATGTTGAAGTTAACGACTATATGTTTGTTGTAGTTTATTACAACAAAGTTGAGATTCATGCAAGTATATGATTCACTATTATGCCAACATGATTTTAGATCTTTCTATGTATATTTTATGATCATTTTTAGCGTAGTTGGATCCATTTGGGTATTATGATTCACATGAATTTATGTTAAAATAGGCATTATGATTTAAGTGAAAACCATACTTTTGTATTAATGACAAAAGCAAGCATTTTTGTGAACTTGTTTTAATTCTATGAACATGACTAGACTTCGTTTGGTGTCATGCTTAATTGAAAATATGTTTTAGGCCTATGTTGTTATCAAAATCATGTGATAATATATGTGACACATAATTTAAGTTAGGTTCACAATTTAAATGCAAGTTTACATGACTAGATTTAAAACCATGATTCATGTTTAGGTATGTTTTATGTTATGATTATATGCTATTACAATGCAAGTTCACAAGTGCTAAATTTATGTTAATTAGACCGTTATGTTGCAAGTTCATGCGCTCACACACCCCTTTGGATGTTACTTAGAATATATAAACACCATGTTCTAAGCCTCCCCTTTTTCATGTGGCTAAGTTGGGTTTAAATGTTAAACCCAACATATGTTATATTATAGCGAACGTATAAAACGGGGGTAATGACATTGGGTTAAAAATATAAAACATATGCGTTGGCATGTTTGACGCATGCCAACGACCTTGAAAAACATTTAAGTGGTATAAATATATTTTACCCAATAAAGATGAATTTGAATAATGGGCTGCAAATATTTACATATAAAAAGAAAAGAGACAAAATATGTAACTTAGAAAATACGATGTGTTTAACCTGAGGTTGGATTGAGTTGTGACGTAAACCTGCCCGGACTCGCCCGGCTGTCCAGTAGTCACAACAATACCTATCCAATGTGGGTGGTTAAACATTGAGCCCAATAAAGACCTGAGGTTAGACTGAGTTGTGACGTAAGACTGCCCGGAACCAACCAGCAACAGGCAGTCACAACAATACCTATCTAATGTGAGAGGTCGAAGCTTTAATAAGACAATTAAGGCTGAGTCAGGATTGATAGGATTAAGTAAATTGAATTAATACTTAATCAAATTGAACGTGCTAAACTATACAGACTGATTGGGGGTTGGGTTTACAAAACACTTAACCAACTTAGCATGTTGGCTAGAAATAGAAAACCTAGTAGCGGGGGACCCTTTTCAGCAGTAACCCTATAAGGTGTATCAGGATACCCTGAACTAGGAAGGGTGGGGCACGATTACTGGGCTGACTGTAAGAGGTCAAATCGACGGCGGTGGTGCAGCAGTGTAGGTTCTAACGGGGTGCGGGCGTGCACACACTCCGGCGCAGAAAAATTTGGCACTGGGCACCAGTAGTATACTTGTGCATTCTAGAATTGTGTCGGGCCGCCACCATGGGACTTGGTACACCCCATGGTGGGACCAGCATAAGTAGCTACAACATCGGGGGCCGTAAGACACATGTAACTATGCGAGTAGTAGCCGATCATTAGAAATGGATCACTTCACCCTATTATAGTGTGCCTGTTGGGAACTAGTTTATATGGATGCAGAGATTAATATGGGGTAAGAAAGTATATTCGACTCTAGACAACTTAACTTAGTTTGTAGTGCTTTCCCATTTCCAGTTTATACTTATCATGCCCAATTCTTTATTCATAGGCTGAATAGTCCTAGACTTACTCAGGCTTTATGTCTGACGCTACTTTTCTTTCGTCCCCCCCCCCCCCCCCAGGTCCACAGGGAGGGAATACCGCAACTTGACCAGTTTTCACATCCAGCTTGAAGAGAAAGAATGTATTGCTTGGATCTCTTTCGTTTTGGACTATGGCTTTGGATAGAGACTATGGGGACTTATGCAATTTATTTATGTTTTTATGCTTCTTTAAATTATGAAATCAAGACAGTTATGGAAATGTAATGTTTTTTTTTGAAATATTGTAAGACAATTATGGCATGGTTTGTGTAACACGTATTTTTGATGAAATAAAAGTTATTGTTGTTTCCGCAGTTCAAAAATATGTGTATTTATATCTGTCTTGTGTATCTGTGACTTATACTTATAAACCTCCACCAAAATTAGGGCATTCCCTTTGAGAGTGATCCTAATGGAGGTGGGGTGTTTCACATGAGGTGTTAGGAGTGAAGTATGGACAAAATGAAGTCTAAAATATATCTGGACGAGATGTAAACATATAAAAAGCAGTGGTCGTGCACAATTTTAATCGCTCATTCATGTTTTGTATAGGTCGCTCATCCAACAAAATGGAAGGGTCGGTCGCACATACATACTTCTAGTCGGTCGAGCAGTCCATTTGCATGTTGGGTCGAGCAACCTCTCCGCATTTTTGGGTTGATCGATCTTGTTTAAATAGTTGATTGAGCACGTATAAAAATGAACAAGTGGTTTTATGAATACAAATTCATGGGTTAGGTCTTAATTCATGCATATGTGGCATGGAAAATACAAAGCATGGAACTTGTATAGTGTCGATACAAGAGAGCAATTCTTCTGTGCCCACTCTCCCTGTCCCCCTGTGTGTCTACCAATCAAATCTCCCGATTCCCAATTTTTAACATTTAAATCCCCGGACAATTAAAGGGTTTAACTGCAAAAAGCGGAAATCCGAGGGCTGTGATTGGTTGGGGACACGGAGCACATACAATTTCGGGACAGAAGAATTAGTGCGTCGATACAAGAAGCCAACCTTTCTTTTGTACAATGGCAAAGTTGTGATTATTGTTCGCATAAAAATGGGCTTTGCATAAAATAAATACACATAAATGAGTAGCAAAACGACTACACACGTAGACCAGAGAGGGTATTCATTCAGTAATGATCGTGCAAACTAATTTAAAGGGTCGGCCACAAAAATAACAATTTATCTGCAAACATTAATATGTATGTTAATATTAGTGAAGTGCTGTGCAACTTTATGGAATATATTGGCATGTATAAAGCTTCTAGGTGCTATGAAATGTGGCAGAAGAAGCATAAGCATGGGTGCAACAAATTGTTTCAGTGGGAGATTAGAGGTTGGAACCGTGGAAAACATAAACACGTCAGTATGGGTTAAGACAATAATTTGGGTAGGCATTAGGCAACTGTATATGAGGCGTAGGAAATTTACAAAGAAAGGCCAGCAGTTATATACGTAGCACGCACATGAATTCCATCTTTCAACAACTCAACAATATTTGGATCGTGCATCATGCTGGAACGATCGTACCATGCTTACCATGCAGCCTTCTCTTGGGTCGTTCGAGCAACATCTTAAAAGTAGAGATTGGTCGTGCATGTTATAAGGTTCGATCAGTCGCTCATGGCGAATGACACATGGCAATATAAAAGTATTCACTCACGACATGGCAATATAAAAGTATTCACTCACGTGGTCGGTCCTGTAGTAAAGCTGAGGGGTTGTCACAAAATAAACACGGTGGCATGTTCATAATAAGTTGATTGGTTATACATTGCAACAACTGCTTGTTCTGTCATGTATTCATCTTGGGTCGCTTGTGCGTTAGACTAGTCATGCAAACATACCCTGGTCGCATGCATTTCTGGTCGAGCACAAGTCTGGTCTTACAGCTGTGTACAACGGTCCAGTGGCTGTTTCATAAATACATGTGTCAAGGACCCATACCTTGCACACTAAAATTACAACACTGTCACTACCCCCAAACTACACCTATAAATACCTCACTTTTCTATCATTCAAGGGACCGATTCTTCCACCCTGAAGGGCTTCTCAAATCATTTCTCTACCACTCTTAAGCATTCCATGCTCCTTTAATAGCTTCTCAACCTCAATCCATCTTCCTCCAACAACGAATGAATTGATTATTCTCCAAAATCCATTAGAAATCTCTCAAATTCAATCTAAGTGATCTCCGACTACCATTAATCCTCTCTAAAGCTTAGATCCAACATAAATTCATCATGGATCCGATGAAGATCATCTTAGTGTTCAAGTGATTGAATATCTACACAACTACCGACACAATTCAAAAGATTCCACTCATTACATCGTGAATTCAAGCGAGATCTAAAGAGAAAAGAGAGAAAAAGTTAGAAGATCATTGTAAAAGAGAGAAATGAATGTAAAAAAAGAAGTCACTTTGTAATTATTGTAGTGGTATGAAAGCTCTTCCTATAGTTGAAGTAGGCTATGTCTTAGCTAAACCACTCTAAAATTCTACGTTCTCTACTTTTTTGCTTGTTATTTTTGTGTTTATGGCTCCCTAGTCTCAAATCCTACCTTTTGTTGAAGTGTTGCAAGAGCACCTTTGGTGTTGTGATCATTTTTGATTTCAAAGTAAACGAAGGGAAACGAAATAGAAATTATAATCAGCAATGGATTGTTTTGGCTAAAGCAGGGAGTTACAGATTTTTATCCACTAGGAAGAAAGATTAAGGCTACGTAATATGTGATAAATTGGTAATTAGTGATTAGGGAGTAATTTATTTTATTAATGGATATTAAATTCTTTTATAACCAGTAAATAATATATATTGTTCATTCGTAAATAGAATTGAACGCGGCCAGATCCATTGGAATCGTAGCGACGTGATCAACATTTTGGAATAGATTTCACTGCGGAACAGAGCTATTAGAATTTATGACAAAATCAAACGCCGGTTTGATTTTAAACGAAATAAAAGTAGGCTTATCAACTGCAAAACGATGTGAGTAAACTCACTAACTCTGTCCAGTTATAATTTTATAATCATATTTTTAAATAATAATTGGATGTTGTGTGATGGTTGTTTGGATGGATTGTTGACAATTGGTTAAAATGATTGATATACTTATATAAATAAATCGTTGATTGAATGTCGATTTTATTTACCATATAATTTCATATTTAAGTGAAATTGATGTTATTTACGTGATTGACATTTGTGGATGCAGGAAAAACAGGTTGGAGGGATCCAACAGGATTCCTCAACAATTATATTGTTGTTTTAATATATTGCATTATATGATATGATAAATAATTTATGATTAATAATTGAGTGTTTGTACGTTGAAATAACATTGGCCCTAAAATTTTGGTATTTATATACCATAAATTATTTTCCAATGTAGAAAAGGAATTTGAAATTTAAAAGAAAATTTAATTTTCCAATTAGAAAATAGTTTTGAATAGACTATAAAATAGTGACTTGTTTTAATAATAAAACAAGAATTTGATTATAACGATGTTTATAAATTAAATAAAGTATTTATAAGAGGATAAATTAAAATATAAATTCAAGTCGAATTTATAAAGAAAAGTGGAAATTAGTGTTGACACCATTATTCGAAGCGGTATTTAAACCCAGGAGTTATAAAAGAAATTTGAGTTGAGGAAAATGAATTCAAATGGAAATTTGAATGAGAACGGAAACAGAAAATCGTTTTTAAAAGGAAACAATGGGTCTTATTCCAAAGTTGGAATATAAAACAAATTGAGATAAATCCAACGGATTTTTATTTAGAATTCAACAATGTCGAATCTTATTAAATTGATTTATTTCATAAAAGATATTTAAACTCTATTTAGTGTGAATCTATAGAATATGTCGATAACTAATATTTCAATATTTATAGCTATGAAGATAGAATTATATGTTTTGAGATAATTTAGTATCATTTTAAATTAAAATTAGTAAACGAGAAGGGAAATGTAGGAATCAAACAAAGTTGATCTCAGCAGAATGGAATGTACAGCTTGTACATATATTTAAAAAGGAAATTGAATTGTTTTATATAAACAAAAAGGAGTCAGTAGCAGTTTTTATAAATAGAATTTATAAATGAAGTAGAATATGACGTGGGTTTATAATCCATAATGATATTTGGAAACAAAATCAGATTGATTGGATAAAATGAATCTAGATTCCTATTTAGGAATGATATTCATAATTGAAAGTGAATAATAGTTGAAAGCAAATGTTTTGCGAATGGAAATAATTATAAGGAAATTTGAGTCAACCTAGAAAGATAGATTTATTTCAATGTTCGGAATATTAATAGAATATAGGTTATTTGAGAAAGAGTCATTTATTGAATTCGATTATATTGAATTCAAGAAAGTACTATTTTCTTTTCATTTAAAATAAAATTTTAAATATTTAAATTATTAATTTATTTACTTATTAACGTGTTTATTTATTTATCCAAATTAATGAATCAGAGTTATATTTTAAAACTAAATATTCCGGAAGCAAGAATTACGAAACTATCGTTATAATAATTGTTTTTTGGAAAAGTAGTAGGTTCTTAAATTGAATCTAAGAGTTGCATAAGCAAATTTTTGTTGGAATTTTAAGTTATGAGCCTTGTCTATTTCGAAGTTGAGAATGATGTTCAGTTAAGGTATGAGAGGTAATAATACCCCCAACTTGATTGACTTCATGATTGACTAAGGAATGGTTATCTTTGGTATTAAATATTGGTTAGAGATATGATTAATTAATGAATTGAGTTAAAATAACAATGTTTTATATAACATCGGTTTAATCAAATAAAAAGAATACAGAACGTTTTCCAAAGAAAATCAGAGATGTTTTCTAAGCATAAAAAAGTAAGTGAATTGGTAAATGGAAAGTTAAGTAAGGAAAATTGGAAATGTTTTCCAATGCTAATAACGTATATTTTATAAGGAATATGAAGAGATGGAAATGTTTTCCGATGTTAAGCATATATTTCTGGAATATGGAAAAAATAGAGCTTATACTAAATGGAAATGTTTTTTTCCAAAAGTCGTCAAAGGAAAACGAGTTTTGAGAAATATCTGAAATGATATTGGAAATTGATAAACGATAGATTAATAAGAATTAATTTTAAAAGGGCCCAATGTTGCTTTATGATGATTAATAGAATTTCTATATGGAAATAGGATCGTTGATTGTATGGATGTTTCTTTGATAGTTAAATAACTGAATATCAAAGGTTTGGTTTATTTTATACCTCCGTTGTCAATACGGAGAGACTAGAATCAAGTTATTATCTGAAAACCACTCAGTATAGGCATAAGCGTTATGAATCAACTTATACTGAAGATGATTGAAGATAGAGTAAAGTGCAATGGCTGTTCTATTAATCCTTGGTAGAAATTGCCCAAGATGGATTGATGGGATGGTGTCTTCAGCTTGTCCAGTCCCAGGTCAACTTGTATGGGCAAATGTCTGACAGAGTATTTCTAGATGATTACGTACATTGATTTTTCCAAACATACCAAGTATGGTGTTGAGGAATTTATTTTCTTAGCTTAACACCTAGAGTATATTTGTAGACGTCAATTAGTGATTTGATGGATCTGACGGTGTGGCGTTCAAAGTGAATGATGATATGCTGTTCTAGAAGGAAATTGTGACCTCTGCCTTCATCAACTAGGAAATGACAGAAATCAGGCCGGCAACATGGACAAGTTGGTCATTCCCATTAGGGGTATTATCACCTGATCTAGAGAAATTCCATTTGCTTCTTATTTTATTCGTTGTTGTATGCTTTCGGTAACGGTTGCTGATCACAACCGTTATGCTCGGTACATTAAAGTTAAATGAGTGACCAGTCATGTGTGACCGGGTTGCAAGTTGTTCTTATTGAATCCAGTGTATTCCTATCTAGAGATACTATCAGAAGGTGGTCCCATACCTTGTCATAGTGGAAATCCATTCTCCAATAAGCTTCCCGCAATTTTTGATTTTATTATATATATGAAGTGTGAGATGCAAGCATTCCGCTTAATTTCTATTTATTTGATTTAGACACTATTATAGTATCATTGGATTTGATAGAAAAAATATTTGGTTTATCATAAGATAAAAACCATCTGTTTTATGTGTAGATCGGTCTTACGATTATCTTTTCTTTCGAATGGATTTTGATAGTAAAATCAAGTGGTTGGACTTTACTCACACCAGTCCCATGACTGACCCAAAGTTTATTTTGTTTTTTTACACTAAACTCTTGGGTGCCCAAATTTGTATGGTAATCAAGTAGTTAGGATTTTAAAGATTCACTTAGAGGAGGTTGGAGCAGGAGGATTTATCGGTTAGCTATAGACTACCATATTTTCCGCTATGTGCTATGTTTGTATCTGGAAACAGGTGTTTATAACTATTCTAGAAGTAGGTGTTGTGCTCTGATGATGGTATATATATACAGTTACTGATTTGTATTTCAAAAGCTATGTAATTTAACATATTTTATTTGTTCCAATGTGAGATTTGTGTTCTTCATTTTCTTCTGCTATAACTTTTCTTTCTTTCTATTTCTCATCCTCTAACTTCTTTTTATTAAGGATCTGCTAATTTATGGTGCTTGGTTAGTCGATATGGTATTCGTGTCGATGATCAGAATCGGGAATTAGTCGGTTCATTACATCATAATCCCTACGTTATAGGTTCTACATGATGCAAGGACTTCTTGATACTAATCCTAAGGTTTATCCTAACAGAATGCAGTAAAAGACAACTTCAGTTTGTCCTACTATTGGAAAAATTATATAGATGACAGTTTAAACAGAGTATTTCCCAAAATCAGGTACAATGATTTTTACAAATATACCAGTATGGTGGCGGAGAGAAGGAAACTTCTTTTTGCTTAACACCCAGAGTATATTTGTGCAAATCAATTAGTGATTTGATTGATCTGCCAATGTGACATTCAAAGTTTAAATTTATGTTTATGGAAATGGTAATCATGACCTCAAGCCCCACCAAGAAATGACTGAAATCGGGTAGGCAGCAGGGCTTTGTGGGTCATACCCATTTGGGTATATCATTACCTGATCCAGAGAAATCGGTTGTTCCTTTTTTGTATGCTCAGTATGATACAATTGTTGACCCCAACCGTGGTGATGACATATTCGGTACAATCAAGATGAATGACTGGCCATTTCTGTATGGGCAGATTGCAAGATGTTCTAGTTGAACCCCAGTGTTTTATATCTAGAGGACACTAATTGGAAGGTGGTTCCTTACTTAGTCATTTGGGAAATCCAAACTCCAATATGATCCATACGTTTTTAGATGTATGCAACCTATGTCGAAAAGTGAGATGCAGTTTTTCGGCTATATTCCTATTTTATTTGTGGATTAATAGACATTAGTATAATATCAATGGATTTTATAATATAAAAGTGATTTGGTTATCGTAAGGTAAAAGCACGTGCCATGTTTATTTGTGGTCGTGTCTTGAAAGAGTTCCATTCTTTCAAATAATTTTCTAAAGTTAAGCAAGTTGTTTGTGTTGAGTTTTATCATTGGAAGTATTCCAGACCGATCCAGATGATTTTACTGTCCTCAAAATGTGCTCGGGTCAAACAGAGTATGTTTTCTAGGTAGTATTGGAATTTTCTTGGAGCTTCATGTTAGGAGCCAGAGTCGAGACGTTTTCTCGTATTTTCAGTTATTAATTTATTTCCACTATGTGTGTTGTATTGATAAGCTTTGTATATGTTGATCTAATTGTGTGCTCTGATTATGTAATCAAAAAATACAATTTTCTCGTTGTGTAAAGAGTATTGTGATATTATATTTTATTTGTTTGGCTGTGAGATTCTATTCTATACTAATTCTGCGGTGTTGATGTTCTTCTTCTTCTTCTTATATTTTAACATTTCTTTCTTTTATTTCTCACCCTCTAACTTCTTTCCTCTAATTATCCGCTTTCCTATGCCCTTTTAGTGGGATAGGTTTTGTTAAAAATCAGCTTAAACAGTATGGAAAAGTTGGGTATGCTACATCCATATAACGATCATATACAATACTTGTTAGACGTGGCCAAATAATATCTAAGGGTTTTAATATTTGTTTATATTAAATTAAAGTACATTATGCATTAATTTTTTTATATTTTACAACTTTATTATATATGTACTAAATTATATGATTTTTACTATTTCACATAATATATAATTAGTGTTTGCTTATATACTAAATTAAATGCATAATTTTTTAATATACTAATTAATCTAATATAATCTATCAAAATCATTCACCTAAACATACAAATCTAGTTCATTGTCTATATAATTTATTTGATATTTGTCGTCCATATTTTACAAAACATACATCAAATTGTTAAAATCATTATTAACTAGCTCATTGCAAGGTCAAATGTGCATTTGTAATAAATAATCAACATATATAAATACGAACAAATTATGAATTTGGACAATTTGATGCTAATAATTGTAAACAGCATTCCATTAGGTGTAACAAACAATCGAGGGACTATTAAAACAACAATAACTAATTAAGCATTATTTCACAAATCTAAACTAATTAGGGTTAGAGAATTAACCTTGATAAGAGGTGATTGGAGGTTGTAGAGGGGCCGGAAGTGCTTATTGAAGCCACTGGAGGTGATTTAGAGGTGGATGGTGTTTGTAGTTCGCGGGTCTGGGGAGGAGGTGATGGAATTTGGGGATGGATGTTTTTGATTAAGATGATGAAATGGCTCTCGGCCATCAGGCTTGTATACATGATAAGTATAACGACCCGGATTTTTAGTCGATATATTTTAAATATTTAATACTGTTTTAAATTTTAAGTTAGTAATATAAATGATTTTTTATGTCAAGTTTATCGATTTAATAATCGAATGCAATTTAATAGAAATATATTGAATAATCGTAATTCAAAAATGAAATAATTGAATTCGAGGTTAAAACTGAATCAAAACGATTCAGATGATCAATATAAATTCTACTTGAATTAGAACGATAATAATAATTTATTATAAATGGATTTGATTACTCAAAATCGATTATGTTATATCAATTGAATACAAAACTTAAGAATAGTAAATTCTCAGACAACCTCGGATATCAACAAAACCAATTTTATAAAATTCGAAATAGTTGATTATTGCTAGATTTACAGTTTCAAGTCAATCCGGGTTTATAAGCGATCGTGCACAATATAAATGTGCATCGATTCTCATTGATAACTAAAAGGAAGTTTTACAAACGATCTCGAAATTCGACGAAACTAGTTCCATCATGTTCGGAATATTAAATTACTATAGGATTACAAGTTTCATCGCGATTGGAGCTCGTATGTGGTTATTTTAACGCGTTACTTTAGGTTTAAGTTTCACATCACAATTTTAATAATTATTTTGTCTATAAACACCTACCTCCTTCAATTTCGTTTGATCAAAATAGCGAAGTCGTTTCCTCTTTATTTTATTTTATTCGAATTCTTCTTCAAATTCCTATAAATAAAAAACTCAATAAAATAATAAGAAATTGGATTCGTTCTATTCATTTAAACCAGGGCTTTACGTTGACATGGTTTTCGATGTGTTCAAGCGTGAGGGGTGTTGATCAATTTTAGGGCAAGGGCCCAGCGATCGTCGTATTTTTGGAAGAAGTGGGGAGTCGATTCATTTGGGCCAGGAGAGTTTGCGGTGAAGTTTTGAAGAGGGTTCATGACTAAAAGTCATGCACCTAGGTGCGAGCTTACTGTGTAAATGCTTGAATTGTTGGGATGAAGTGGAGGGGACTGCCGCAAGGTTCCACGCTGCGATTCAAGGAGAAGAGCACATGAAATCAATAATCGCAACATGGAGATTTGATTGAGATGATCGATGACAAAACTGCTGGGTGGAAACGTGGATTATTGATGGGTGTTTTGCTAACCATGAGTGATCGTGATGTGATTTTTGGTATAAGTTAATGGAAATTGATGTAGTAGGGGATGAAGAAGTGGATGTCACATGAAAGGAGTTGAACTAGTGACAATGGAGTTTGGTTTGGTTATTTGGCGAGTTGTTATGAACAGTAGATGGTGAAGAAGGGATCAATGAGCTTGCACGTTGTTCAAGACTGCTGTTGAAAGAAGTTTGTAGTGATATTTTATCGAAGTAGCTAAGAGATGGTAGGTGTATCAAATATGGGTTCAGGTGGGTAAGGATTGTTGTTCACTGATGTTAAAGTAGTTCGAGTGTAAGGTATAAATTTAATAACTAATTTAGTTAATTCGCTTAATTTTATATAATCAAAAGTTTTATAATGCAATGTATTAAATTATACAGGGTTAGAAAATCGTGAAGGTACTTAGAGTCATTCAGAGTTAACCGCGATTTAATCTAAATCGAATGGTATTCGATTTAATTTAAATTGGAATATTCGGCAATTAAAAAAATCAAGGTGAGTAAACCCACTCTCTAGATTCGTTTATAATTTTATTATAAATGAACTTTTATTTTAAATAATTTTTATATACTGGTTGTTAGCTGTTTCGATGCACTTAAATATTTTTGTGACTACTATATATATTAGTTATATTTAGGCTGGGTGTATGTGGATATTATATATATATTGGTGGTTGGATATTTCTCGCAGTACCATTAGCGGATGCCCGCAGTACCATTAGCAGATGAGCCTAAGCGTCCCACAATGTATTATAGTGGATGACCTTCTATACCGCGATATCCTGCCTTGAAGCAGGATGAGTATTATTTATGTTGGCTAACATCTTTGGTTGCGGGAAAATAGATTGGAGGAATCCAATTAAAATACTTAAAATTTATTATTGTTTGTTTTCATATATATTATCATATACGAAATGCTAGAAAACCTGTGTTTTATAATTGAGTATTTTGGATGTTCAAATATCATTAGCCCTAAATATTAATATATAAAGATATCGTGAAAAGGGATTTTGAGATTTAGAAGGAAAATCTATTTTTTCCAAAATATAATTTGAATTTCAAATGAACTAGAAATATTAACTTGGTTTGAGTAATAAAAACAAGTAGTGAATTGAAATGATGTTTATAAATAAAATGGAATAATTTTCATTAAATGATGCGAGGAATTGAAATGAATTTATAAATGGTGTTTATAAATGAAATAGAATAATTTTCATTGGATAACACAGGGAATGTAAATTTTAAAAAGGGAAATGAAATTAGTTTCAAATAGAAACAATGAAATCTATTCTGATGTTCAAAATGAAAATTGAATTAAACTAAATCTATATGGATTTATGATTTGAATTCGATTAGATCAAATTTATTTAAATAAAATATTTCCATAAAAAGTACAAGAATTGTATTAAATAGAAGTTTAAATTTAAATATGAAAATAGATTCATTGGTTATATATATATATATAAGTTACAATCAATTAAATATTCCAGAATAGGAATTGGGTTTCAAATTGATTTGAAATGGGAACTTATTTTAAATTATAAAACAAGGAAGTAAATTTATAAATAAAGTGGGATAATTATCATGAGAGAATTTGGAATTATAAATTCTAGTATGAATTTAAAAGTGAGTTGGAAATCGTTTCGAAAAGGGAATGACGGATGTTATTCCGATGTTCGGAATATAAATTGAATTGAGATAAATCTAAGATATTATAATTGGAATTCTATTTCATTGAATTTTAAAAAATAATTCACTTCTAACGGAATGGGAAGTTAATATTTAAAGTGGAGTTGTGATTGGATTTATAACTGTAACAACCCGGAATTTTGGAACCAATTTAAAATTTTTATTTTAGTAATTTTAATGGATTTTGGATATTTAAAATGATTTATTTTAAATAATAACAACTAAAAATTTATTTAAAATGAATATATTTATTTTAATTATAAAAGGAGTTAGAAATAGCGCGGTAGTTTGAAAATTTGAATTTGAATTTTGACTGAATGTACAGGATTCAAAATAAATCGGATTTTGGTGAAACCAGAAATATTTACTTCTGTTTAAAAATATCTTTCTAACGCATGTGAAAAATTGGGATTTCGTAATGGGAATATAATGTTGTGGCTAGTTAAATATTCCGAATGGTCGCTATGGAATTTAATATAAACATAGCCCTTATCAATAGCCATTTTGCAAACGACCTCCGTTTTTGATGAAACCACTTTGGTTGGATCCGGAATGTCAAATTATTGCAAGATTCCAATTTTCATAATTTTTGGAATTAGTATGAATTTTAAATCAAAACGTGTTTTGTTAGTTTCAGTCAAGGGTGCGTTTTTTACAGGTCCTTATTAAGTTTTAAAATATAAAAAAAACCCGCTGATAAAAAGAATACATCCCTATTTTTGAAATTCCGCTAAAAAAATACTGTTCTACCTTTACGCAGTAACGAAACCCTCCAACAACGATGCATCATCATTTAATCAATCATTTCTCTCCTTTGATCTCGCTAAAAACCTAATTCCGCAGCCGATCGTTTTTTACCTTAATCGATAAACAAGAAAAGTTCAAATCCACAGCCGATCTTCACCATTTAATCTATATCTCAAAAAAATCTGCAAATTATTTGTCGTATTCAGCAATGATTTACAAGAAATGGCGAGAAAGAAGGTATTAATTCTTAATTTTTTTATTTCATCTCCGACCGTTGATAAGCTCTGCGTAGTACATACTGTAATAAGACTAAACGAAATATTGTGCATGCTTGTTTCCTGTTATTAAAAATTATTACATGCGAGTATGCTTTTTTAAGGAATTATTGAACGTTTATATGATATTACTAATTATTATAGAACGATTGTATGCTCTTATTAAGTATTATTGAATGCGATTATGCTTATATAAGGAATTCTAGTATGATTGTATGTTATTATTAAGGAATATTACATGGTTGTATGCTTTTAATAAGAATTTTTGCATTACTTTCTGCTATTATTAAGTACTATTGCATGATTTGTTGTGTAAATTGATCATAATTCATATGCAAGTTTGCGTGTAAACTGTTAACAACATTTTTAAATGTATATGTTTTAATACAGAGAAATTACATCAATGGAATTGTGAGAGAGTTTGGAGAGAACAAATATCAGAAACACGAACAACTTGAATTGGCTAATTGCCCCCAAAAATATCAATGGAACTACCAAAAAGTTGCATATACATATACAACTTTTAAGAATATTTGCATACATGTATGCCAATATTAGGAATATTAGGATACTTGTATGCAAATATTGGCAATATTTGCATGCTTGTATGGAGATAATAAATATAGTTCCATAGTTGTATCCAGATAATTAAAATAGTTGCATGCTTATATTATTAACAGTTTGTGCATGATGGTATGCTCTTATTCAAAATACTTGCACACTTTTGAGCATCTTTTCATAATAGTTGCACACTTGTGGACATCTGTTCAGAATACTTTCACATTAGTGTTCATGTATTCATAATACTTGCACACTAGTGTGCGTCCATTAAGAATATTTTCTCACTACTATGCATCAATTCATTAATACTTTCACATTAGTGTGCATTTATCCAGACTACATTCACACTCGTGTGTATTTATTCAAAATACTTGCACAATTGTATGCATTTATTCAAAAAATTGGGAATGTATATTAGAACACTTGTATGCAGATTTCCTAAATATTAGCTTACTTATATGCAGATATTCAAAAAAGTTGTATATGTTAAATTGTATGCAGATATTGAGGATTCTTGCATATTTGTATGCATGTTTTCATATCAAAAACAATTACTCAAACAATTTGACAACTTTTTACAATTCTACAGCATCAATTGTGGAATGTTCATTATCAATGTAATGAAACAAAGAAGCGAGGACAAAGAAATCGATAAGGATGATGAAATATACAGTGGTGACGCTGTTAATGCTCAACGACCTGTGCTTGCTCACAAGATTCTCAGTTGAAAACGTTATAGTTGGACTATAGATGATCACCACACACAGACGTACCTGCTATTAGATGCAAACATCCTAGTGATTAAAATTGTGAAAAAATGTTGTTTTGATTTCTTGTAAAAATGTTGACTGATATTCTGTTTTCGAACTACACAAACATGTGTATATAGTTTCTAGACGGAATTACAGGGGAATTTTATGTACTGAATTAATTTATTCTGATTTTAAATGATATTATGAAATTTTGCTTACTTGTGTACACTTATTCGAAATACCTGCATACTTATTTGCAAACATTATGAAATGTTCCTCCTTTTTTTTTTTGCAAGGCAAAATGTTCTGCATATTTGAACTGCCAAAATATTCAGGATATTTTCAAACCTATATGAAAGTTTTATTATTAGTTGCATACATATATGCAAACGCTCTAAATGTTTGTTGTGTATAATTTTTTGAATACTTACATATACTTATGCATTTTTTCCTAATAAATGCATACATAACAGCAAATATTTGCAGTATTAATAAAATAGCTGATGCTGTCTTCGATGTTTGGAATACTTGCTGTATGAACAGAACTGCAAAAGTTTTACAGAATATGTAATAAAAATAACTACAAACATATAACTGTGAACATATTAGCTAGCAAATGTAAACATCACAGAAATTACTATAAACATATTGTTGTAAACTTCATAAAAATTAACAAATTGCAGAAACCACATTACAAAAATAACTGTAAACTTATAAGCTAAAAAAAGTAACTGTAAACACCATAGAAATTAACATTAAAATACTAAACTAAATTGAAAACATCACAAAAATGTTCACAACAATTACTAATAGTAAACACTATAACCGAGTATCATAAAATAAACAATAAAATCCCAAAACAAATGCATTTAGATTTCTTTTGAAGAACAGATGCATCTCTCACAATATCAACGGATCTACCAAAATAAAGATGAATATACCAGCTATCATTCCCAAACTTCAACAGTACCAATACACCAATATCAGTAGGAACACTGTTATACAAACCACATCTATCAGTCTTCATAAATTCACCTGCAGATTTCAACCTTTTAGACGATGATGGACGACAAGGCATTCTTCTACCTACACACCAATATATGTAGGAACACAGTTATACAAAGAGAAAAAATCAACATTAATAAGCCTATTCTACATTCATCAAATACAATTACATAAACATTTTCATATAATTATAAATAGATTCAAACAGGTATGCATACAACAGTAATAGCTGCATACTTATATATTTAATTTCATAATATTTGCGCATATTTTTATACAAAATATATGCAGAACACCTTTAATATGAATATATTAAGAATATATGCATATTTGTATGCAACTAATCATCCAGCATGCAAACAAACAGATAATTTTTATGCAACCTTTTCATTAAACACATATACAAACAGATATTCAAAAGATTTGCATATTTGGATGCATATATACAGAATGTATGCACAGTCACACACAACTTTCCTGAATAAATTCAAAACACCAGTAAGCACGTATTCTACCAAATAGTTGCATAATTGTATGCTAAAATTCACAATATTTGCGTACTTTTATACACATATTCTAAATAGAAGAACAAATATATTGAGAAATTCATAAACATGGCTGAATGATCAATAACAACTCTAACTTTATACAATAACTAAATTATCCATTGACAAAACTCGAACAGAAATAGAACATCAGAATAATCAATCAATATAATTATCAAAACAAAAAATAATACACGAATACGAAAAATTTAATAAAAAGTGTAAATTACCTTGAAGAAGTAACATCCATTATATAAATCAAGCAATGATCTAATTAAATCTCTGAAAAATTCCCAAGTAAATTGAATTTTTGATCGACAAAATCCAAATCAAATTTTTTGATCGATGACAGAGCCGCCATGGAGATAGAAAAATATGTTCTGGATATACTAGATCCATATAACGTGGATTTAGGACCACGTTACACTACACCATAATGGCCATTTGGCAACTCTTATTTTTTTCAACTGCCAACACTTATATGTGTTATAGACTAGCGACACTAATATGTGTTGCCATAGCAAACATGTGTCACCAAAAATGTGCTAACACTTGTATGTGTTGGTAGGTCTAGTCAACTTTTCTTTTCTAAGGGCAAAATGGTAAACTATCACAAATAACCCTAATCTTACCTCAACACTTATTCCTCAACACATATTACTTTCACGGCCGCTTCATACGTAAATAAAAAATGGGAAATTCATACGGCCGCTTCATATGTAGCTAATCCTTTCTTCACTACTTCGATCCTCTCAATTCCGCTCTCCATCACTTCGATTTGGGGCTTCTACGATTTGGGTTTGGGGGCTTCTACGAATTGGGGATTCTACGAATTGGGGCTTCAGGTATTTGGTTATGTATATATGTGAAAATTCAATTGTTGGATTTAAATTCAATTGGGGCTTCTACGATTTGATTGCTACAAGTATAAATCCGTAATAAGTTTGTAATGCAATTGGGGCTTCTACGATTTAATTGCTACAAGTATAGAACTGTTCCATGTCAGGCTTAAAATTATGCATTTTGATTGCTACAAGTATAAATCTGTAATAAGTTTGTAATGCAAATACTTGATTGCCAAAATGTTTGGTGATACTAGTTTTCAATCACTTTTAATGACAATACTTGGTTCATGTAATTGAAAAAATTACAACTTATTCAACTTTTTCTTACAGGATAAGTGCTTAACATACTTAATTTTAGGAATCCATTAATTTCATTTAATGCCGTGGGCTGTCTTTATCATTCAGTCCTTGACAATAAGTTTTGGTTCATACATACACGAATAAATTAACTTCATTTAATGCCATGGAGGGTCTTTATCCATCCATCCTTGACAATAAGTTTTTGTTCATATATATTAAGTGATGTGTGTATTCTCTATCACCAACTTACTACTTTATGCAAACTTACACCAAATCAGCAAATAATTCATGAATAATATTACTAAGAAATATTAACATATTTATTGATTTAAGTTCTAAAATATTTATTTGTAAGTAAATATTTTTATTTGTTCACTTTTAAATTCTTCCTGCTATAAAGCATTAACTGAAGCCTCTACTTTATTACTTTTATCTTCAAAATATATTTATTTCTTATATGTTTTCTTAGTTTTATGAAGATTTGTTAAAATATGAAGATCATGGAGATGTCTCAAAGACATAATAAGAACAAGCTAATTTTGTATGTGTTCCGAAGGGGAGTTCCAAGGGAACAATTCATCATTGAATAAAGTTAAATTATATTGTTTAAATTGTGAAAATGCTTGTTGGTGGATAATATAAATTTCCATGTAAACCACTTATATTTGAATACAATATGCATACTTGTTTATTTAACATGACCCTAGAAGTGAATTGGATTATTTATTAGTGATCCGCTTTGCTAATATTAAACTCCAGAAAATAACATTTACCTTTTCTATATTGATGTATTTGTATATCCAGAATTTTTAAGTTATATTTATCATCAGTTTTGTAAGTTATAAAATTATATTTTATGTATCAGTATGCAAAATAATATTCAGGTGTAATGCTAGTCCATTTAAATTAAAAGTTCATCTGTCAAAATCCACATTTTGGTTAAATTTAGAAATATTAAAGCTATTCTTCATCAAACTTGATTTTTTTAGAAACCTTTTAGAACATATGAATTTAGAAGAAAGTAAACAAACATAATATGTATGGGACTGCCTATGAGAACTTTGATATGAAGTTCATTTTGCCTACAGTCAAATCATATTTGTGTTTTTGTTACAATATTGTTATCAAAAGAGTTTAAAATCTTACGATTTACATTCCGATTAAAATAAGATCTTCCGCACTATGATTCAGTCTATATTTCAGCTCAAACTTTATTTAAAATTGAATTTATTAACTCTCAGTTAACTAAATAAAAAGTTTCAGCACTGCAGTCCCTTTTTTAGTTGCATGCAATGCTTATTTTTTGAAAACGATAGCCCTTGAAGCTTCGACTATGATTTTGAGTCCAAGTTGGAATCAGTTAACCACAAATTTATGATCTAATGCAAACAAATTGTATTTTGACTCAAATCTGGTCCTGACATAGAAATGAAATAAGTAAACAAAGTTGGACTAAGTACCGATTTAAGGATAATGCGCTTAATTCTACATGTTGGGTACCATTTTCTATTTTAAATCAGTTACATTTACAAGTATGTAATAATTTGTTCAAATCACTATCTGATTTCCTAAATCACTATTCAATATCTTGTCACTATGGGAGCTACATTAACAATTTGAAACCGTTGCATCTTTGGTTTACAGTTTCCACTATTGCAAGGCCTTCATGCAATTTTTGAACGATGATTCGTTTATATGCCATAATTTAAACAAGAAAGAGTTAAAAAATACCTGAATGACCTTAATTTTTTCTTCTTTTTTTCATCTTTGATTAACCAATCAACTTTGAATTTCATAGTCAAATGATAATTATGGCTAACTCTTTTTTTATCCCTATGTCTAAAAATATTTTAATGTCTAATGCTATGAAAGTATAAATCATTTGCATGTCATAATCTTCTCAGGTACTTTATCTGTATATCCAATGACTATGTCTACCTTGTGTTTTAGACATTTACATTATTAATACCTTGTGTTTTAGACAGCCTGAAACTGTCATTTGTACATGCGTCTTTTGCAACTTTTACAACTTTTACAACTTTTAGACAGCCTGAAACTGTCATTTGCAACTTTTGCAACTTTTACGCCCTATCATTTGCATCTCAACAGTTTTAATTGAAGTGTGGGTTTAAAAAAAATGAGCTGAAAGATATATGCTCCAAATTTTGTCATGATACCTTTATTATTATTTTTTCAATTCTTATCTAAGTAAGAAACCAATTATAATTTTGCTCCCAAGCCAAAGTTTTAAAATCTTTGGTATGTATCAACCTAGCAGCTAGTGCTTTTATGAACCCTTTGTTGTATATTTCAATTTGGGTTAATAGAATGTAGTTCCCGTCTTTCATTGTAGAATTCATGATGTATTAAAACTTACTGTGAACTGAATGGATGTCTGGTATTGATATTCAATGTGCCTTAGGATTAAAATATGTAAAGTGAAGTAGAAGATACAAAGATTCTCTTTTTTTTAAAAAAAATATGAATAATTGATGCTAACTTTATCTTTTTGCATTTTAGATAAGCTTAAACAAGCGAAAATATTTTCATTGTATAGTAGAAGATTACATTCATTATTTCGGTACATACATCCTTAAGGCCACATTATATTTGTATGCACCTGTGTATGCATCTATATTTAAAAAAAATCACAGATTGCTGATTATAAAACTAAATGTGAACAAAAATTGGGCCTGAACAAATCATTGAGAACTAAGTTGAGACGTACACCATATTATAAATAATAGCCTTTACGAAGCGAAACAGCTGTATTTGGTTGTACTTATATTAGATTTGTGTAATAGCATACTGCAAATCAACAAGAAAATTAAGTAGAATCATAAATGGTAGAATCTTGATTGAAGTAAAATTAGACTAAATTTTAAACTTATTACATTTGGTTTTGAATGCATACTGAATATCAACATAAACATATCTTATGATTTATTTGATTTTGTTTTGAAAATAAGTCAAATTTCATAGAAACGTAATTAGAATCACAACATATCTATGCTAAGGAAGAGGTGAACCGAGGCAAAATGTAAAAAGACACCTTAATCTGAATAACTGAAGCTGGATGTTGCATTGGTCCATCAGCCCGCTAACAAACTGAAATGAATCATGCTCAACGAAAGATAAATGGTTTGAAAAGGAAGGCAAAATATTTATAAAATCAGCTTATATGTAGCCCATTATAAACAACAGACTAATATAGTTTGAAAATATAAACAGTAGACTAATATAGTTTGAAAATGAAATCTGTTGCTAAAACATCCACGGAAGCCTGAAATGCATCTACTATGCGGACTAATATAGCTTTATAGTTGCTTAAATTTTTTAAATACTTTTTTTGTTAAGTTACTACATATTACATTGTTAAAAAAAATGTAATTTTTTGGTGTTTTCTGAAGTGCTGCTGCCTATGTTTCTTTTTGGTTGGTTATGGCCTTATGGGCATGTTTTGGTCTTTATGGAGTGATGGTGATGCGTTTATCTGCATTGATCCTGAAGTTGCTACCTTTTGATTTGGTTGCTGCTCTGTTGGATTTCTTTGGATCTCAATGCAACTGTTCTGCATGTTTGGAGCTATTTCTTGGCTCAGTGGCCACTGGTCATGCATGGGATTTAATGTTAGTTTGTGTACGCCAATGCTAAAACAACCGGAAACTGATTAGTCAAAAAGTACGGCACTTACAGGAAACGTTGGATTACTTTGCTCCCGTGAATTGCGCTGCTTTTTTACTGCATGATTTCAGTTTCGGTGATTTTCACCGTTTTTCTTTCGGTCGATGTAGCATGTCCTTTTGTGTAACCTGTGGTGTTAGCTTGATGCATTTCTACGCTGTTTTTATTTTGTATCTTGCTGCGTCTTTTAGTTCGGAAATTGTTCACCATAGACTGCATAGTAGATACATTTACATTATTAATACCTTGTGTTTTAGACAGCCTGAAACTGTCATTTGTACATGCGTCTTTTGCAACTTTTACGCCCTATGAACATGATGGGACTTGCTCCGTGTATCTATACCGGTTCCTTTTATGGTTGTTGTAGTACATTTCGCTGCTTATATGTATTCTGCCATCATTCGCTTATTTTCTTATTTACAATTTATCATTCGCTTATTTTATCATGCAAGTCCAGATTATCTAATGTACCATTTATTGTTCCTGCAGTTCTCATTCGCTTATTTTCTTCTGCACCTCGTCATATTGTGTTTGCTTCCTTCATTGGATTTCAGTTTCAGGTGCGTATGTGTATTGAATATTTCAGTTTTAGATGCGTATATATTAGTTATAAGGCTTGTGGCTATTATATATATATATATATATATATATATATATATATATATATTGGTGGTTGGATATTTCCCACAGTACCATTAGCGGATGCCCGCAGTATCATTAGCGGATGACCCTATGCGCCCCACAATATGATAGTGGATGACCTTCTATACCGCGATATCCTGCCTTGAAGCAGGATGGGTATTATTAATGTTGGCTAACATATGTGGATGCAGGAAACAGGTTGGAGGGATCCAACTGGATTCCTCAAAATTTATTATTTGTTTGATTTCATATTTTAGTTTATTCTATTTCCTTTGTTATTTCACATATTAAATGTAATCTAAATTGTGTTGGTAGCTGCCGTTATCTTTGTTCAATAAATCATGTAGGTTCTAGGAGTTGGAATGTAATTGCAACGAGCATGCAAATTGGTGCCGTTTCGCGTTCATAATTTGTGGAGAAATGTTGATGGTTACTATAAAGATATTTTGTGGCGAGAACTATTGGTATGTCACAAATTCACCTTATTTAATTATTTACTTTCTGCATAAAATTTATTCTTCGTATTGAAATTTCTTTGTTAAAACAGAATGAATTTGACATGGACATCGATCCTGATATAGCTCGGCCAATTTTAGAAAAAACGTTTCCACGATATTTTCGTACGGTAAAGTCTACTTTGCGAAACAGATTGCTTAGAGTCAAAGGAACCATCATACCCAAGAATATCGCTATCACTAAATGTCCTTCAGACATTGACAAAGTATGGTGGGAGAAGTTTGTAGACAACGAATACACTGATAAGAAAAAAAGAGCAATGTAAGAGAAACGCCCAAGCCAAAGCTAATAATACTATCACTCACACGCTAGGAAGAAAATCATATCGTAAAGTTTATGATGAAATGGTAAGCAATCATAGTAAAAATATTTCTTGTGAATACTATTAATAAATAGTTAATTATTTTAATAATATTTCTTATAGCAGGTTAAGAAAAATCCGGAGGTGAAAGTTACGAGGACAATGGTTTGGAAGGAGGGACATAAAAATAAGAAAACTGGACAAGTTATTCCATCAGCAGCAAAAACCTATGTAAGTTTACACCAATCCAACTTTTTATCAAGGTGAAAACTTTTTTATTGGGTACTTATTATGATCGAGATGTTTAAAAGAGAAAATAATTTTTTGTGCTTAGTTTAATTCTCTCATTTTCGAAAAAAAGTATGATGGCATGTTGACGAGTACTCGAAACTGAGCAATGTTCAGTTCAGTTTTGAGAACTCGAAACTGAAACTGAGCAATGTTCAGTTTCAGTTTCGAGAACTCGAAACTGAAACTGCGCAATGTTCAGTTTTAGTTTCAGTTTCGAGTTCTCGAAACTGCGAAACTGAAACTGAGCAATGCTCAGTTCGAGTTCCGAGTACTCGAAACTGGGCAATGCTCAGTTTCAGTTTCGAGAACTCGAAACTGATCAGTTTCAGTTTCGAGAACTCGAAACTGATCAGTTTCAGTTTCGAGAACTCGAAACTGAAACTGAGCAATGTTCAGTTTCAATTTCGAGTTCTCGAAACTGCGAAATTGAAACTGAGCAATGCTCAGTTTCGAGTTCCGAGTACTCGAAACTGGGCAATGCTCAGTTTCAGTTTCAAGAACTCGAAACTGGGCAACCCTCAGGGATCAACAACGTTTAGCTAGTTTATTAGATTGATTTTAGTTGAATTTTCTAGTTTAGTCATCGTCTATGCAAGAGCTCTTTCATCAAACACTGGGATTCATCCTTGGTAATGGTATCACTAGGATTTTCAATAGAGTTTAACATTTAACAATTGCTTGGGTATTTTGGTAAACTTGTTAAAACGCCGAGACATTAATTACCTAGAGCGCTTCACTGGATTGCACTTTAGCTTCAGACATGCACAAACATATTGTGTTACCATTTATAATTGTTTTACTATCGAGACTGAGCAATGCCACTAGAAACTGAAACTGAAACTGTTCAGTTTCAGTTTCGAGCTCGAAACTGAAACTCGAAACTGAAACTGTTCAGTTTCAGTTTCGAGCTCGGAATTCTATTAAATGGATCCATTGGGAACTACTGACTATATCCACTATATAGTTTCTGTTTTTGATTTCAAACCTATCTATTTTTCACCGCTTAGGACCAACATCCAAGTTAAGCATCTTTACAGTGGAACGATAAATTGGATGGTAGATGTGCGATAGATATTACATGTGTAACTTTGCTAGCTGGACTTTTTTTTTTTTAAATAAAAGAAACTTATCTAATTTAATCACTAAAAAATTATATACTTGCAGCATGTGAACCACATATGCGTTTGAATGAAAAAATTGTCGTTAAATTACACAGAGTGGTATATATAAGTGAATCTAAACTTTAGTGGTATCCTAAGCACTTGCCTAATTAGATCTCACATTTGAGCCAGCTCTGTTTCACATCTAGGATTAAATAATCATAGCTTCAACTTTTATTCAATAGGTAAAACAACTAAATTTCTGTATGTCATAATTTTATGGTCCGTTTTGGATTTTGTTCGCGTTTTCAACTTCGACTAAGAAATATGAGAACATGTATAATTCTTAGTCATTGCGACAATCAACGGATGGATTATTTTTCATAACTTTGTTACCTTAACACAAAAAATAAAATAAACTTGTTATTTACTTTACATGTTAATTAGATTTTTCAAAATTATTTGTTTTCCTACAATCCACACGGAGGCTGCACTTCTGTTTAGACGAAAACGCAAAATAAAAAATGACAAGCCAAACGGGGTATTGTCTTTTATATTTTTGTTTAACTTCTAATGCATAAGTTGTCTTATTGTCATGTTTTATATTTTATCAAGCACAATGAGGAAAGGTTAGATCGGTTTAAGTTATTGTTAGTTTTCTTACCTGTCATGTTTTATGTTTTATGCTCAGTTTCAAGTTCTCGAAACGGCAAAACTGAAACTGAGCAATGCTCGGTTTCGAGTCCCGAGTACTCGAAACTGGGCAATGTTCAGTTCAGTTTCGAGAACTCGAAACTGATCAGTTTCAGTTTCGAGAACTCGAAACTGAAACTGAGCAATGTTCAGTTTCAGTTTCGAGTTCTCGAAACTGTGAAACTGAAACTGAGCAATGCTCGGTTTCGAGTTCCGAGTACTCGAAACTGGGCAATGCTCAGTTTCAGTTTCGAGAACTCGAAACTGGGCAACCCTCAGGGATCAACAACGTTTAGCTAGTTTATTAGATTGATTTTAGTTGAATTTTCTAGTTTAGTCATCGTCTATGCAAGAGCTCTTTCATCAAACACTGGGATTCATCCTTGGTAATGGTATCACTAGGATTTTCAATAAAGTTTAACATTTAACAATTGCTTGGGTATTTTGGTTAACTTGTTAAAACGCTGAGACATTAATTACCTAGAGCCTTCACTGGATTGCACTTTAGCTTCAGACATGCATAAACATATTGTGTTACCATTTATAACTGTTTTACTATCGAGACTGAGCAATGCCACTAGAAACTGAAACTGAAACTGTTCAGTTTCAGTTTTGAGCTCGAAACTGAAACTCGAAACTGAAACTGTTCAGTTTCAGTTTCGAGCTCGAAATTCTATTAAATGGATCCATTGGCAACTACTGACTATATCCACTATATAGTTTCTGTGTTTGATTTCAAACCTATCTATTTTTCACCGCTTAGGACCAACATCCAAGTTAAGCATCTCTACAGTGGAACGATAAATTGGATGGTAGATGTGCGATAGATATTACATGTGTAACTTTGCTAGATGGACTTTTTTTATTTAAAAAAATAAAAGAAACTTATCTAATTTTAATCACTAAAAGATTATATACTTGCGGCATGCGAACCACATATGCGTTTGAATGAAAAAATTGTCGTTAAATTACACAGAGTGGTATATATAAGTGAATCTAAAATTTAGTGGTATCCTAAGCACTTGCCTAATTAGATCTCGTATTTGAGCCAGCTCTGTTTCACATCTAGGATTAAATAATCATAGCTTCAACTTTTATTCAACAGGTAAAACAACTAAATTTCTGTATGTCATAATTTTAGGGTCCGTTTTGGATTTTGTTCGCGTTTTCAACTTCGACTAAGAAATATGAGAACATGTATAATTCTTAGTCATTGCGACAATCAATGGATGGATTATTTTTCATAACTTTGTTACCTTAACACAAAAAATAAAATAAACTTGTTATTTACTTTACATGTTAATTAGATTTTTCAAAATTATTTGTTTTCCTACAATCCACACGGAGGCTGCACTTCTGTTTAGACGAAAACGCAAAACAAAAAATGACAAGCAAAACGGGGTATTGTCTTTTATATTTTTGTTTAACTTCTAATGCATAAGTTGTCTTATTGTCATGTTTTATATTTTATCAAGCACAATGAGGAAAGGTTAGATCGGTTTAAGTTATTGTTCGTTTTCTTACCTGTCATGTTTTATGTTTTATGCTCAGTTTCAAGTTCTCGAAACAGCGAAACTGAAACTGAGCAATGCTCGGTTTCGAGATCCGAGTATTCGAAACTGGGCAATGTTCAGTTCAGTTTCGAGAACTCGAAACTGATCAGTTTCAGTTTCGAGAACTCGAAACTGAAACTGAGCAATGTTCAGTTTCAGTTTCGAGTTCTCGAAACTACGAAACTGAAACTGAGCAATGCTCAGTTTCGAGTTCCAAGTACTCGGAACTCGAAACTGGGCAATGCTCAGTTTCAGTTTTGTGAACTCGAAACTGGGCAACCCTCAGGGATCAACAACGTTTAGCTAGTTTATTAGATTGATTTCAGTTGAATTTTCTAGTTTAGTCATCGTCTATGCAAGAGCTCTTTCATCAAACACTGGGATTCATCCTTGGTAATGGTATCACTAGGATTTTCAATAGAGTTTAACATTTAACAATTGCTTGGGTATTTTGGTTAACTTGTTAAAACGCCAAGACATTAATTACCTAGAGCGCTTCACTGGATTGCACTTTAGCTTCAGACATGCACAAACATATTGTGTTACCATTTATAATTGTTTTACTATCGAGACTGAGCAATGCCACTAGAAACTGAAAATGAAACTGTTCAGTTTCAGTTTCGAGCTCGGAACTGAAACTGAAACTGTTCAGTTTCAGTTTCGAGCTCGGAACTGAAACTGAAACTGTTCAGTTTCAGTTTCGAGCTCGAAACTGAAACTCGAAACTGAAACTGTTCAGTTTCAGTTTCGAGCTCGAAACTGAAACTGAGCATTGCCCAGTTTCGAGTACTCGGAACTCGAAACTGAGCATTGCTCAGCTTCAGTTTCGTAACTATGGTACCATATAAGTTTCGTAACATCATTTTTAGATGTTTATTTTCCGAAATTATAATTGTCATTTTCAGAAACTTGACTTGCAATTTGTTATTTCTTTAAAACTGAGTGCGTTTATATTTTGTAGGCACTTGTGGAGGAGGAGGAAAGAAAACAGGAGTTGGAATGTAATAGCAACGAGCATGCAAACATGTTTGATTTTGACAATGATCATATCGCCAAAGTTTTTGGTTCTGATAAAAGGAAAAATTATTGTCGTGCAATTAGCTCCTCTTCTTCCGTAAAGCACGTAAAGATAATGCAAGCATCAAAAGCAATTGCCGACAAGAATAAAAAGGATGATTTTCGTCAATGGTCTATGGAATTACAAAATCAAGTTGCAAGTCAAGTGGCGAGTCAAGTGTCAATCCAAATCAACGATGCTCTTAAATCATTTGCTTCATCCTTTCTTACTATGGTACCGGGATTGCAACATAACGTTAATGGCGGTGTTATGACGCCTATGACAGAAACCACTTCTAATTTGGATAAATCTACACCGAACGTTGGAATTGCTAATTCGGTTATTCCGACAAATGATGTTGGATCATCAACAAAAGGAAAACAATTTGTAATGCTATTATCACAAGATATGAAGAATGTAGCAAAAGCTTATATTGGTAAGCAAACCATGTGTCATTTTAGGGATATAGTGCCAGATGTTGAGAAAGTTGTTTGGATAACAGAAGTTTTAGATCCGGAAGCACCAATTTACGATGGTCCTCAAAACGGACACTACAAGCTTTGTGAATTTTCAGACGGAGGCTTTGTGATATGGTCCCTGCTTCGCCTTCATAATATCTAAAATTCTATGTATCTTTAGTAAAACTTTGTATTGTTTTTTGTAATTTGAACTTGATATTGTGGTATTTTGAAATTGAAAGCATTATGCAAAAGTGACAATATTGGAATTTGGAATATGGAAGTGTACTAAATACTTTTATTTGAATTGGTATGTTGAGTTATATATGTGATTGAAAATCATAAAAACATGTTATATAAGTGTTAGCAATTTATGTATGCCAACATTTATAAGAGTTAGTAGGATTATGATACTGACATTTATAAGTGTTACCATATCTTATGGTTCCAACATTTATAAGAGTTAGCAATGAATATATTTGTAACATTTATAAGTGTTACCATATCTTATAGTTCCAACATTTATAAGTGTTAGCAATGAATATGTTTGTAACTCTTATAAGTGTTACCATATATTATAGTTCCAACATTTATAAGTGTTAGCAATAAATATGTTTGTAACACTGATAAGTGTTAGCAGTTACTCTGTTTGTAACACTTATAAGTGTTAGCAGTTGGTCTTCTTGTAACACTTATAAGTGTTAGCAGTTACTCTGCTTGTAACTGCTTGTAACACTTATAAGTGTTAGCAGTTACTCTGCTTGTAACACTTATAAGTGTTACAGGAAATTCCTCACAGGCTGTTAGTGACACATAAAAGTGTTACAGAAATTATTTGTAACACCTATACTTGTTGGGAATCCACTGTTTTGGTGTAGTGTTAATCGCACCTTTAATTGCAAAAAGGGCAGTGCTGGAAACAAATTAGCCACTGTTTAAAAATAGGGATGAGATTTATATGTTTTAGAACGGGAGGATGTGAGCTTAATTAAGCTTACTTTTAAGGATGTGAGCCTAATTTTTACTTCAGTCAAATTGGATCGACCAGAAAATGGCCATTTTTCAAACGGTCTCCGAATTCAACGAAGTTAAATTTGTTAATACCATATCATAAACATAGCTAGATTTATTTTTTGAATTTTTGGAGTCAGTATGTGGCCCCGGTGAATTCAAATGTACGATCAAATTAAATAATTAAATATTTTATATTTTAGATTAAAGAAAATTGGGTTGAAACGATCAAATGGGCTGATGAGACCTAGTCCATTATGTCAGGATCAGGGGTAATTGGCTAGGGGAGACACTAATTGGGCTAGATTTGGAGTTAGTTGGAATTAACGGGCTATTTTGTAAACTGGAGAATAAAATAGTAATATATTATAAATACCCCTAATATAAACAAACCCTAATCCTAAAAAACCAATAGCAGCCGCCATCGATAAATAGAAGGCCCATATCGTTCGAATTTAAACCCCAAGTTTCTTTCAAACGATAGACAATCATGTCGCGCTCATTGTAATGACCCGAAAATCCAATCCAATTTGAGCTGAACAAATAACAAAGTCCAACCCCAATAACATTGGAAAATCAGAACACTAATAGAAAGAAAACAGAGGGTGAGGATAGATAAGATAGAAACTTAGAATAGAAGAAGAAGGACACAACATCAGAGTAACACGAACCTCACAGCGGAACGAATAACATATAATATATATAACATAACTTGAAATATACATATGTACTTGAATATACATCATTATCAAAGTACAACAGTTACAACACAGCGGAAAAAACTATAGCTATATAATCCTGAAGCCTCCTGCTTCAAGCTCTTCCAGTATATCTGTAAATCCTGACTACTTGACTGCCCGTACAAAATTGGGCACCCAAGAGTTTCGGGAAAACAAAACAAAACAAAATAAACTCCGGGTCAGTCATGGGACTGGTATGAGTAAAACAGTTAAAAACAGTTCGAACAAGTAATCGATATCTCATAAGGCCACGTCGTATAACGGAACGGGTTTTCCCCTTATGAGAATCCAAAATATCTTTATATCAAAAACCTTTTGATATTATAATAATGTCTATCAACCACAGTATAATAATCATCTAGTAGAAACGATTTCATCTCACGTTCTACATATATAATATACAATCAAAACCGCAAGCACATATTGGGTAATGGATTTCCAACTATGACAAGGTATGGAACCACCTTTTGCTAATGTACCTCTAGAAAGGAATACACTGGGTTCAACAAGAACATCTTGCAAGACGGCCACACATGACCGGCCACTCATTTCGCTTGAGTATATCGAATGTATATCACCAACGGTTGGGATCAGCAACCGTTTCCCGAATGGGACAGCATCAACAATAGATTTTTAGAAGTAAATGAAACTCTAGATCAGGTGATTATACACCCTAATAGGTGCGACCAACATAGCCATGCTACCTTCCCGATTTCTGTCATTTACCGGATGTGAGGCTAGAGGCTAGGCTTTATCATCACACCAGATTCACTTCGAATGTCACATCGTCAAATCCATCAAATCATCGATTAACGTCTACAACCATACATTACGTGTCAGCTAAAAGAAGTTTCCTACTCCGCTTCCACTCTTGGCACGGTTGAAGAAATCAATGTACGTGACCTTTTTGGAAATACACTGTCAGACATTCATCCATACAAGTCATCCAGGAACAGGATGAACCGAAGGTACTATTCAGTACATCCATCCTAGGCACTATTATCTAAGACTTATACAATAGCCCTTGCACTTTAGTCCGTCTTCAATTATCTTTGGCATATATGATTCGCAATGCTTATGCCAATATAGAGTGGTTCTTTGGATAATAATCCAACCGGTCTCTCCATATTAACAACGTTAAAATGGTCAAAAAATTGATAGTCTGTGAGTTAACTATCAAAGAAAAACACGTGTGCAAACAACGATATTATTTCCAGATGGAAGTTATATCGATCAATCATCATTCAACATTTATCTCCTTAGTCCATTAATTTACTTATCTCCTGTTTCCCTATATTCAACATTTCTTATTTTCTAAATATTTCCTATCAATTCTATTTGTAAATGATTTTCAAATCTTTCCTTTTCTATTATTCTATTTGCAAATAGTTTGCAAATATTTCTTTTTCAAATCTGTTCTTTGATTTCATAATTTCCCTTTTCTAAATATATCCTATTTACAAATATTCCAATTTATAAATATTTCTTACTTATAAACATTTCATTTATAAATATTTTATTTTCAATATCACCTTGAAAATTCCCTTATCAACATTCCAGTATGTTATGGTATTCAACATATCAAATCACGATGATCAATATCGTCCAAACACATATAATTGACAACAGATTATATATCACATCATATATCACAATATATGGAAACAGTAAAATAACTGTTGAGGAATCCAGTCAGATTCCTCCAACCTATTTCCCTGCATCCACAGATGTTGCACAATAAAATCAACATCACTTTCAGTTCTATATGATATATTCTGTTAAATAGAATCAATATAGAAATTCACTAACTGACTAGCAGTTCAATCAAACAGTCAACACATAGTCAATCAGCCAATATTTAACAGTTCTAAAATTACAACATAAAATTATAAACTATTCAGAGTTAGTGAGATTTACTCACATTGGACGATCATCGTTAATAACGATAACCATCGCCTGATTCAGACGGACAGTTTATTTTGTCATAAATTGTAACGAGCTCTAATGCACTCCCAGTCAGTTCCACTATGTAGCTACCGTCCCTACGATCCCAATGGAACTAACCGTTCGAAATTCTGATATCATATAACAATGTTATGATTTGTGCAAGTTTCATATACTATTAAATTAAATAAAAACTTATATTATTCCCTTGTTTTAATTTTAGTGGGCCTTTACCTTCTTTTCCCCAGGCCCATCCACTCTTGCGCAAAGCCCATGCCCCTTTTCAAAACCGATCCTTCTTCCACAATCATCCCCGTTCCCAGATGCTTCCTCAAACCCAAAACCGAACAGTAAACATGGTCATTAACGAACATTTCAACCCTTCTTCTCCTTCATCTCTTCACACATCTTCAAACCCAACAACACCATTCAAATCCTCTTCAAACTCTCCACACCATCATCCTCCTAATACGTGACTCGCGCTGCTCTCCTCAGTTCCATTCGACGGAACTGCTTCACCGTTTACAGGAACCATCACGACTTCTAAATTTCTTCACCGTTCACCAAATTGAAATCACCATCATTCAACTTCTTCTCTAGTCCTCCTCTTCCTCTCCATGTAATCTGCAGCAACTCGGTTTCGTCCCCATGGAAAACGAGATCCGCCTCTCGACCTGGAATAAATAGCAAAGTTGTGACGCATTTCGACCTAGAATCCAACCAAGATTTCACCGCACTGCTACTGTCAACCCCCCTTGATTATACTGTAACCAGTTAGAACCCACCAAACCCATCTCAGAGATTCAGCCGAGCATTGTCAGTGGTACATCAGTTCTGTATTCCTCTACTGCTGATGAACTCTACCTTTATACCCGTTGCTACCTTCAGGACTCCTCGCTAACAGTAATCTCCATTCTTCATGCCATGACTTTCGTTTCTTTGCCAGGAAACACTCTTATCTTTTTATATATATCATATATATAGCACAAAGAGGACAATGTGTAAAGGGGATGATTCCTCTTTTGTTTCAGATTTTCGTTTGCGTTTAATTTACTGGAAGAAAAAGGCTTGCAGAAAGAATTTTGTTTAGTGGGTATTGGTATTTATAGAATTTTTATTATAAGACGTGGTCTCTAACCTTCAACATGATTTCTATGCTTGAGAAAAATGGCGTACGTGGCCTTGTTTTATCCGTGAAAAGATGAATTAAGTTAAGGGAAATGTTAGGATATTTATAGGGTGTTTAGAATATAAGTCTATGGATTGGAAAGAGGAAACGTGTAGGAGACTTAACCGAGAAGGATTTCTAAGTGTGTGTGTGTGTATATATATATATATATATATATATATATATGTATGTATGTATATATGTTTGTTAAATTTAACGCGGTACCGATGATGCAGAATTCCATTTATTTGCGACAACTGTGGACAGAAATAAAAACATCATCGTATCAGGCAGCGTGTCACGATCCCAAAAATATAAAAATATCGGTAGGTTGACTCATATTGTGAAACCCTAAAATGTTAATTACAGGGTGCAAAATACTCCAAATAAAAAGTTACTTATTTAATTAATTAAAAATTACAATAAATTTCTAAAAATTAAATTATCGCTATGTTTCAAAAGAACCTTGTCTAAATTCGAAACCGGTGATTAGTTTTATCGAATAAATCGTTACGGTTGATAAACGATTCTATAGCGACTACTTTAGAATTTGATTTGGACATAAATCAAAATCTACACGACGAAATCCTGATTTTTCTCTTCCACTAGAAAGATATACTCCACCAGCTCCACACGTTTCTTGTTTCACATAAATCCGATTTAAAACGAACCCTGTACATTCAGTTGAAGTTCAAATCGTCAATTTACGAACTACAGCGCCATTTCAAGCTCGTTTATAATTATATTATAACTCTACGTTCAAACTGTCGTTTATATAATATATTCGTTATTATAATTCAATCTCAAGCTGAATTAAATATCACAGATGATCCATTTCACACCATATCACCATTTCAGCCAATTATGATTATTTCAGAATTAAATATATTATTTAAATTATATTTTTAATTAAATATTCACCATTATTTAATTCCACGACCATTTAATTCCCTATATCACTATTTATATAATTAAATAAATTAATTATAATACCTCTGTAAATGCGGGTCATTACATTCTTCCCTACTTAAAATAATTTCGTCCTCGAAATTGCTAAGGTAGAGAACGACCCTATCGACTGGTTAGAACATATTTGTTCACTTCTTAACTTCAGTTTCAACTGAATCAATTTAATTTTCAATTAAATTATTAATTTATTCTTATCAACGAAAATTTTCAAAAATCCTGAAAATTTTCTAACATCTTAACTTTTTGAAAAAATTTCGCCAGCACCTCCTTTTACTGGTCAATAGGTCAAACCACCACTCGCCTCTCTGGGCCATCTCCATCCCAAAAGAAAATCAAACAGCCAAGCGCCTTGCTAATTCGGCTCATCATAAATCTTATATCCAATAGAAATATAAACTTGTACCTTTTGTCAGCATATCATTATATCATTTCGACCTATTATCAATTCAGCGGATAAAAGGGTCATCCAAATCAAATTCCAATCTGCTTTTATCCATAACACAACCATTCTCTTTTATCCGAGCCAAATATCATTTCAACTCGAGTTTCTTCTCGATTCCCAACTCTTAACTTGATTATCACATTACACTACAAATTTGAATCCCACAATCCAATTTGTCTTGATATCATTCTTATTCAATCTCAGTTACCACTTTACTGGCTTTACTTTAATCCAATTTTGCTTTCCTAAATTTCTGTTAAATTTGTTTTTAATTCAAACAGTCTTTCCCTGGGAGTTTTCAAACAGTTTACTCCTTTCAAAAATCAAATTTTCCTTTTGAACATATCACTAAGCCCTTAATTAATATTCCATTAGTTAAATCACTTCTCTACTTCTTTATCAATATTTGTTAACCAAATATTTTCAATAACCATATTGGCCTTTTATGTTATTTGGAAAACATTTCCGAATATCGCCATCCTTTATTTTCTAAACTTTAGAAAATATATGCTATTTATAATTGGAAAATATTCCAATTACTTATCTCTTTTCCGATCTCATTTATTTCTATACTTAGGAAATATTCTTTATTATATTTCCAAGCTTACACTTATTTGGGTTAAAACGGATGTTGTGCAAAACATCGTTACGACCACCCAAATACTATATTCAACTAACTCTTATTTCACATTGATCTTCGAGCCTGAAATCTTACTATTTATTTGTTAATAATGAAATCAATCAAGTTGGTGTATAATTACCTCTCAGACCTTGACTGAATAACATTTATAACGTCAAAATAGATATGACTACTTACTCGAATAATCAATACCATACAACTACTTATTCACTTTTAAACACATATACGCTTCCTCTTTCTATTCTTACTAGATTTTATTTTTAGTCTCCCTTTTTGATTTTACTATTTTATTTCTAAGTTCGTTTCCTTATTGACTTCTATATATATCGATACGTTGATTTATAACTATCAAATTATCTTAAAAATATTCTAACTACTTAAATTCTCGGAAAAATTCGCCATAACCTCCTTTGTACCAGGAGCATCGGGATATTTCAAATAGTCTCCCATGGCCCTCACCAGTCCAAAAGAAAAAGAAAAAGCCAAGCGGCTAGCCGATACGGCGCATAAAATCTCATATATGAATTAAATACATACCTTTTCGTCGAGCATTCTATTTATATACCTTCATACCTTATCCATACCAATCTCATGTATATTATACCTGCCTAATCTATTTTAACTATACCTGATCGTTTTAACTCAATTCGTTAATTAATTTGTTAATTAACTCTTTAGTCTATTTCACTTTTATATTTAAACATGACATGCTCAAATATATTTTAACTTGCTTATTAACTAATTTGAATCCAAATTTCAAATTTAACTTCTATATTCGATTTCGAATATCCATTTACAAATCCAATTCACCTTTCAAAGTTCAACTTCAAATTCAAAACTCGATTAACTAATTCCTCTTCGACTTAGTTAATTATATTCAATTTCTATTCAAATTTTATATTATAAATCCCATTTTGAAATTCAACACAACTTGTCTTTCCCAAAATAAATTCAAAACAGTATCTCTAGTAGTAATTCATCACTTACAACTCGAAAATGAATACTGATGATGCAGCTGTCATCATTGGAATCTATTTTCCAGCGATCGAATTGAGTTCGATACTATAAAACCATTTCTAAACATTTCCATTTTAAAATTCATTTCAAAATATAATTCACACTGCTTATAAAACAATTTAAAATCTCCCAGGATCTTAAATTTTCCTTATTCTTAATCCAAATCCATTTACAAACACTTATCCAATATTCCATAATTTTAATTCAATTTCTGGTTTAAATTTCATATTTAACTCATCTGATTTCACGTATTTCACTTATATGAATTCTGATTGGTTATTTAAATAACCATTTAATTTATAATCCTACTCGATTATAGTAACAACCAATATATCCACTAAATTATAATTTTGATATATATATCTTCTCTGTATCGAGGTATACCTTGGGTAAACTTATTTTAATTTACCCTCTTTTCAAAACATATCGTGTCGACCCATTGTATTCGAGTGTTTATAAAATCCTACCGATACAGTGGATCAAACTGATCGACTAGAACTCATAAACTACTCAACCAATAAATCTCCACAATATAAAACCACTTTATATCAATAACAAATAAGTTCACTCGTATATATACACTCAACTCGATCTAGGGTATTACTAACCCTATCTCTACTGAGTCATGCCACATAACCAAGGTAAATCACTTAACTTAAGCTCTGATACCAACTGTAATGACCCAAAAATCCGGTTCAATTTGAGCTGACCAAATAACACAAGTCCAACCCCAATTACAGTGGAAAATCAGAACACTAATAGAAAGAAAACAAAGGGTGAGGATAGATAAGATAGAAACTTAGAATAGAAGAAGAAGACAACATCAGAGTAACACGAACCTCACAGCGGAACGAATAACATATAATATATATAACATAACTTGAAATATACATCTGTACTTCAATATACATCATTATCAAATTATAACACTTACAACACAACGGAATTAACTATAGCTATATAATCCTAAAGCCCCCTGCTTCAAGCTCTTCCAGTATATCTGTAAATACTGACTACTTGACTGCCCGTACAAAATTGGGCACCCAAGAGTTTAGGAAAAACAAAAAAAAATAAACTCCGGGTCAGTCATGGGACTGGTATGAGTAAAACAGTTAAAAACAGTTCGAACAAGTAATCGATATCTCATAAGACCACGCCATATAACGGAACGGGTTTTTCCCTTATGAGAATCCAAAATATCTTTATATCAAAAAACTTTTGATATTATAATAATGTCTATCAACCACAGTATAATAATCATCTGGCATAAATGCTTTCATCTCACGTTCTCATATATAGTATACAATCAAAACGGCAAGCACGTATTAGGTAATGGATTTCCAACTATGACAAGGTATGGAACCACCTTTCGCTAGTGTACCTCTAGAAAGGAATACACTGGGTTCAACAAGAACATCTTGCAACCCGGCCACACATGATTGACCACTCATTTCGCTTGAGTGTATCGAATATATATCACCAACGGTTGGGATCAGCAACCGTTTCCCGAATGGGGCAGCATCAATAATAGATTTTTAGAAGTAAATGAAACTCTAGATCAGGTGATTATACACCCTAATAGGTGCGACCTACATAGCCATGCTACCTGCCCGATTTCTGTCATTTACCGGATGTGAGGCTAGAGGCTACGCTTTATCATCACACCAGATTCACTTCGAATGTCACATCGTCAAATCCATCAAAACACCGATTGGAGTCTACAACCATACATTACGTGTCAGCTAAAGGAAGTTTCCTTCTCCGCTTCCACTCTTGGTACGGTTGAAGAAATCAATGTACGTGACCTTTCTAGAAATACTGTGTCAGACATTCATCTATACAAGTCATCCAGGAACAGGATGAACCGAAGGTACTATTCAGTACATCCATCCTAGGCACTGTTATCTAAGACTTATACAATAGCACTTGCACTTAACTCCGTCTTCAATTATCTTTGGCATATATGATTCGCAATGCTTATGCTAATATAGAGTGGTTCTTTGGATAATAATCCAACCGGTCTCTCCATATTAACAACGTTAAAATGGTCAAAACATTGATAGTCTGTGAGTTAACTATCAAAGAAAAACACGTGTGCAAACAACGATATTATTTCCAGATGGAAGTTATATCGATCAATCATCATTCAACATTTATCTCCTTAGTCCATTAATTTACTTATCTCCTGTTTCCCTATATTGTATATTCAACATTTCTTATTTTCTAAATATTTCCTACCAATTCTATTTGTAAATGTTTTTCAAATCTTTCCTTTTCTATTATTCTATTTGCAAATGGTTTGCAAATATTTCCTTTTCAAATCTATTCTTTGATTTCATAATTTCCCTTTTCTAAATATCTCCTATTTATAAATATTCCAATTTACAAATATTTCTTATTTATAAATATTTCATTTATAAATATTTCATTTTCAATATCACCTTGAAAATTCCCTTATCAACATTCCAATATGTTATGGTATTCAACATATCAAATCACGATGATCAATATCATCCAAACACATATAATTTACAACAGATTATATATCACATCATATATCACAATATATGAAAACAGTAAAATAACTGTTGAGGAATCCAGTCGGATTCCTCCAACCTGTTTCACTGCATCCACATATGTTACGCAATAAAATCAACATCACTTTCAGTTCCATATGATATATTCTGTTAAACAGAATCAATATAGAAATTCACTAACTAACTAGCAGTTCAAACAAACAGTCAACACATAGTCAATCAGCCAATATTTAACAGTTCTAAAATTACAACATGAAATTATAAACTGTTCAGAGTTAGTGAGATTTACTCACATTGGACGATCTTCGTTAATAACGATAACCATCGCTTGATTCAGACGAACAATTTATTTTGCCATAAATTGTAACGAGCTCTAATCCACACACAGTCAGTTCCACTATGTAGCTACCGTCCCTACGATCCCAATGGATCAAACCGTTCGAAATTCTGATATTGTATGACAATGTTATGATTTGTACAAGTTTCATATACTATTAAATTAAATAAAAACTTTTATTATTCCCTTGTTTTAATTTTAGTGGGCCTTTACCTTCTTTTCCCCAGCCCATCCACTCTTGTGCAAGGCCCATGGCCCTTTTCAAAATCAATCCTTCTTCCATAATCATTCCCGTTCCCAGATGCTTCCGCAAACCCAAAACCGAACAGTAAACATGGTCCTTAACGAACATTTCAACCCCTCTTCTCCTTCATCTCTTCACACATCTTCAAACCCAATAACACCATTCAAATCCTCTTCAAACTCTCCACGCCATCATCCTCCTAACACATGACTCGCGCTGCTCTCCTCAGTTCCATTCGACGGAACTGCTTCACCATTTACAGGAACCATCACGGCTTCTAAATTTCTTCACCGTTCACCAAATTGAAATCACCATCATTCAACTTCTTCTCTAGTCCTCCTCTTCCTCTCCATGTAATCTGCAGCAACTTGGTTTCCTCCCCATGGAAAACGAGATCCGCCTCTCGACCTGGAATAAACAGCAAAGCTGCGACGCATTACGACCTAGAATCCAACAAAGATATCACTGCACTACTACTGTCCACCCCCCTTGATTATACTGTAACCAGTTAGAACCCACGAAACCCATCTCAGAGATTCGGCCGAGCATTGTCAGTGGTACATCAGTTCTGTATTCCTTTACTGCTGATGAACTCTACCTTTATCCCCGTTGCTACCTTCAGGACTCCTCGCTAACAGTAATCTCCATTTTTCATGCCATTACTTTCGTTTGTTTGCCAGGAAACACTCTCATCTTTTTATATATATATCATATATAGAGTACAAAGAGGACAATGTGTAAAGGGGATGATTCCTCTTTTGTTTCGGATTTTTGTTCGCGTTTAATTTACTGGAAGAAAAAGGCTTGCGGAAAGAATTTTGTTTAGTGGGTATTGGTATTTATAGAATTTCTATTATAAGACATGGTCTCTAGCCTTCAACATGATTTCTGTGGTTGAGAAAAATGGCGTACGTGGCCTTGTTTTATCCGTGAAGAGATGAATTTGGTGAAGGGAAATGTTAGGATATTTATAGGGTGTTTAGAATATAAGTCTATGGATTGGAAAGAGGGAACGTGTAGGAGACTTAACCGAGAAGGTTTTCTAAGTATATATATAAGTGTATATATTTGTTAAATTTAACGCGGTACCGATGATGCAGAATTCTGTTCAATTGCGACCAGAAATAAAAACATCATCGTACCAGGCAACAGGTCACGATCCTAAAAATATAAAAATATTGGTAGGTTGACTCATATTGTGAAACTCCAAAATGTTAATTACAGGGTGCAAAATACTCCAAATAAAAAGTTGCTTATTTAATTAATTAAAAATTACCATAAATTTCAAAAATTAAATTATCGCTATGTCTCAAAAGAACCTTGTCTAAATTCGAAACCGGTGACTAGTTATATTGAATAAATCGTTACGATCGATAAACGATTCTATAGCAACTATTTTAAAATTTGTTTTGCACATAAATCAAAATCAACACGACGAAATCCTAATTTTTCTCTTCCACTAGAAAGATATACTCCACCAGCTCCACACGTTTCTTGTTTCACAAAAATCCGATTTAAAATGAAACCTGTACATTCAGTTGAAGTTCGAATCGCCAATTTACGAACTACAGCGCCATTTCAAGCTCGTTTATAATTATATTATAACTCTACGTTCAAACTGTCGTTTATATAATATATTAGTTATTCTAATTCAATTTCAAGCTGAAATAAATATCACAGATGATCCAGTTTACACCATATCGCCATTTCAGCCAATTCTGATTATTTCATAATTAAATATATTATTTAAATTATATTTTTAATTAAATATTCACCATTATTTAATTCCACGACCATTTAATTCCATATATCACTATTTATATAATTAAATAAATTAATTATAATACCTCTGCAAATGCGGGTCATTACACTCATGTTAAACAAATCATAGCACTCCTTCAGATCTTCAAACTAATATGGAGATGACTTAAAACTATGGAGAATCGGGTGCGTATTCCTTCCATAAAGTTGTGTCGTTCGTACTAAATTCGACGACCGTGGAGGAGGCCAAGTGTAACAAACTGAAAAATCAGAACCAGTTTAAAATAATTATTTTAAATAATTTGGTTAGAAAATGTGCCAGAAATTTAAAATTTTCATTTTTAAATAATATTAAAGCCATTGAAAATAGTCAATTTTCAAACGACCTCCTTTTTTGACGAAACCACTTTTGTTGGAACCGGAATGTCAAATTATTGCTAGGTTTCAATTTTTAGAATTTTCCAAATTAATATGTGGGGGTGGCAAAGTAAAATGTGTTTTGTTCAATTTAGTCAAATTTAATCGACTGGAAAATAGCCATTTTTCAAACAGTCTTAGAATTCGACGAAATTAATTTTGTTAGGACCGTATCATCATAAAAAAGTCAAATATATTTTTTCTGGAATTTTCTGAGCCTGTATGTGGCTCCGGTGAATTTAAATGTAAGATCGTATTATTTAAATAATGGATTTAAATATTAAATTAAATAATTCAGGCCATAGACAACCGTTTGGCTGATGGGACCTGGCCCATTGGATCCGTAATAGGGGTTATTAGCTAGGAAGGTTTGTCGTTTGGGCTGAATCAGAGTTATGTGAGAATTCTGATCCAAATGATTAATTATAAATTAAATATTTTTATCGCTTAAAATTTATTGTATGAATGTTATTCAGTTAGATTTGGTATGTTATGATATTGGGAAATTGTTGATTTGCTGTTTGATAGTATATTGGGATGTTCATGGTTAATGAGATCTACGAGGAAATTTTGTTGTGATACATTTCTCGTTGCATTTAAATTTAGATCTAAAATCATATTTTGATTTAGATACGTAAACGTTGATTAAAATCATTTTATTTTTGATTCAAAATATAGAATCATGCTTCTATCCTCTAGATCTATCTTTCTATCATTCAGACCTGCGCTTTTTATTTGAGATCCATGTGTACCGTTTGGATGGAAATAAAGATCTTAACTTTTATTTTAATCCATAAATTTTGATGTGATTCATTCACTTGAGATTTGGATTTAGATTAAAGATTGTGTTTTTGTTTTGACTTATAAACAAGGGAATTTGATCAATAATAAAATATTATTTCATGGATAACATAAAATATGGGTTTTACAAAAAGAACAAGTTTCTTTTTAAGTAAAAAAAGAACATGTTTTTCTGTCAATTTCTTTTTAAGTTAAGAAGAAAAGGGAAATTTTTTATGTCATTTTCCTTTTGAGTAAAAAAGAATAGTTTATGTGTCATTTTTTTGTATAATAAAAAGAATCGAACAAAAAGATTAGATTTAAAAGAAATATTTTTACTGTTAAATTAATAACAATAAAGATCATAGTATTGAAGGTGACATTTTACTTCAAAATAAAAAGGAATGTTTTTATTGTCATATGGATCAAAATAAAAGGACTGGATTTAGATAAGACATTTCTATTGTCATTATAGTTGTAAAGGTTGGATTTAGGAATCCCATTTGTATTATCATTATGTTGAAATAAAAACATAAGAAAAAGAAGCACATTTTATTTGTGTTTTTAGATGCAAATGAAACATAGAAAAAGATTACATTTTTCATTTGTGTTTTAAATACAAATGAAACATAGAAAAAATATTACATTTTTCATTTGTCTTTTTTAGATGCAAATGAAACATAGAAAAAGATTACATTTTTCATTTGTGTTTTTAAATGCAAGTGTTTTTAAATGCAATGAAACATAGAAAATATTACATTTTTCATTTGTTTTTTTAAATACAAATGAAACATAGAAAAAAGATTAAATTTTTCATTTGTACTTTTTAGGTGCAAATGAAACATAGAAAAAGATTACATTTTTCATTTGTGTTTTTAAATGCAAATGAAACATAGAAAAGATTACATTTTTCATTTGTGTTTTTAGATGCAAATCAAACATAGAAAAAGATTACATTTTTCATTTGTGTTTTTAAATACAAATGAAACATAGATAAAAGATTACATTTTTCATTTGTACTTTTTAGACGCAAATGAAACATAGAAAAAGATTACATTTTTCATTCGTGTTTTTAGATGCAAATGAAACATAGAAAAAGATTACATTTTTCATTTGTATTTTTAGATGCAAATGAAACATAGAAAAAGGGATTATATTTTTATTTGTATTTTTAGTTGCAAATAAAAACATAGAATTAAAAAGTATATTTTTATTTACATATTAGAGGTAAATAGAAACTTAGATTTAAAATAGCATCTTTATTTACATTTTGGATGTAGATAAAAAGAATAACTTTGAAATTACATCTTTATACACATTTTAGATGTAAAAAAAGGATTAGATTGAAAATTTATATTTCTATTTACATTTTAGGTGTAAATAAGTGAATTGATTAAAAAGTTATATTTTTATTTACATCTTAGATGTAAATAAAAAGAGCAGATTTAAAGCGACATTTTTATTTACATTTTATATTCAATTAAAAGCATGGAATTAAAAGAAGCATTTTTATTGTCTTTTTAGAGGCAATAAAAGGAGTAGATTTCAATGTCATGTTTGTTGAAATAAAAAGAATGGAATCAAAAGTTATATTTTTATTGTCGTTCTAGGGAGAATAAAAAGAGTTAAAATAAAAATTACATTTTTATCGTCATTTTAGATGCGATAAAAAGATTAGAAATGAAAATGGCATTTTTATCGTCATTTTAGATGCGATAGAAAGAATGAATTTTAATAGTTGAAATCGTTAAACGATTTAAATTTATATATATATATAAATATAAATTATAAATTAAAAAAATCGCGCGCGGTAGTTCGCGTTTCGACAATCGTAACTATAAACGATTATACCGAAAGATCCGACCATCGGATTTTCCCAAAACCAGAATCTTGAGGACCGCTTTAGGAAGATCTTTCCAACGATATAAATTTCGTCAAAATCCAACCGTTAGATTTCAAGATATATGTAAATCAAATTTAGGTAAAAACAGCACCAGGACCACCCATCGACCCGAAGCGTCGTTTAATTATATTGAGCTATTTTAAATAAATAAAAATAACGATAAATCGTTTTAAATAAATATTAACGATATAAACCGATTTAAATGATAATTATTTGATAAGACCGAGTTCAACTCATTTAAAATAATTATACGGCGATTTTAATCAAACAAATAGAAGATGATGATTGAAGACCGGTGATCTTCAACATCGAATGGATGGATACTGATGCCCTGGACTGATTTGCTCCCAGGAAAGGGTTACAGTGGTAGTTGTCCAGATGTTCTTGTTGATTGTCCGTATATGCGAGCACCGACGAGAAATCAGGTGACTCCGGTTTCGTTCAAACCCATGACGGACTTGTAAATGGATGCATGTCTGACGTTGGAGTTTATTCCATGTAATACATCGATTTCTATCTAATGTATATCCGTTTCGTGGAGGAGAATTTATTCTCTTGCTTAACACCCTCAGAGGGTATATATGGATAGTGGTTGGTCGCATGGCATGAACTGTCAATGTTTAGCCACAGCTTTGTTGACCAAGGCTTTTGTTGAAAAGCAGGCCTTGTGGTTGATGTTCAAAGCATAGCCTGTTTAGGCATAACTTTGTGTATAGCGTGACTTCACGAGCCTCACACCCAGGTATGAGTCAAAAAATGGGATATGGACCATAGGGAGTGCACACGTTTCTTTCTAGCTAGAGTGGTGTCAGCGACCTACCAGCCCTGACATTTTTACTTTTGTGGATGATGGATTATGAGGTACCTCGGTTTTATGTGTTGTTAGTGGCCATATTTGAGGTCCAAAGGGACCGGGAAACATGTGTTCAGGAACTGCCAATCCACTAATGTTAGGTGTGGACCGGCCCTACTGCATCCAATGGTTGCCCATAGGTGTGATCCTGAGGCATTTGCTAGAGTGTCTCGAATCGGAGAGGACGATCCCTAGCCTCGATTTCATTATGGAAAACCAAATCTCCAATACGACATCACAGTTTTGATTGTAAACCTATATATGGCGACATAGTATATGGTACCTATGCCGTCTAGGATTTATACATTTACTTTGAAGTATTTTAATACTGATTAGACACTAATAATAATATTAAAATATTATTTTATACGTATCATGTCATGTTTGATCATTATAAGGTAAAACTCTATCCTCCGGTTTGCGTTGCATTGTGTGATAGGACTTGAGTCGTATAATGATTTCATTTTTCTAAAAAGACATTGCGTTGTTTTGAATAAAATTTGTTTAAATTATGCACTGGAAATCCAATGGAGTAAACCCGTTCTGTGTTAGCAGCGTGGTCCTGTGATTCGCCACCTTATTAGATAATGTAGTAGAAGATTTCTCATACCACTACCATGACTGACTCATAGTTTGTTTCACTTTGCAAACTCGGGTGCCCTCTTTTCTACACAGGCAGCCAAGTGACGGGTTTAGGTCATATTTGAGACGCATTCTGGATTGAAGACTGCTTTGAGCGGAAGACGAACACCTTCTCTTTTATCTTTTATTCTGCTTTGAGACTTGTATTCATCTTTGGGCTTTGATGTACGTTATGGAGTTTGAGACATATTTCCTTTTAATTCAGACTTTCTATTTTGCTAAGTGTATCCTGTGTCTGCATACTCTGATGTGTTGGATATTATGATGCTGATGACATTTTGTTTCCGCTGCAATGATTTATGTGTTATGATATTATCTGAGATCTGTTTTTGCTGTAAATATGCCATATTCCAATGATTACTCTTGCTTTCGTTCTACGGAAGTTTGGGGTTATCACAGTTGGTATCAGAGCCAAAGGTTAACCTTAGCTTTAGAGTATGACATATTTAGAAAAATTCGTCTGGATAGAATCAGCAGTATTCTAAGGCGAGTAGCTCATTAGAGATAGGATTAGTAATATCCTAGAATGAGCACAGCGGAATAGCATATATTAATCAGTCATTACATCATCCTCTTTCTATTTGTTCCTACTTCCTCTTTCTTTTAAAATTTATCATTTTGTTGGTACGACTCTTTTCTTAATGGTACAGACTGATTTAAAACGAGTACTTGAGCAAGGACAGCTAGAGGTGGAGCACGAGGTGGAGCCCAAGGTGGAGCCAGAGGGCCAGCCAGAGATGAGACACCCATTACTCAGGAACAGCCTACTTCTGAGGTCGTAGCACCACCACCTCCACCCCAACAGCCATTTGACTTAGAGAGGATGTGCAAGAAGTTCAGAAACTTGGGCGGAGTATCCTTTACCGGGCAGGAGACCGCGAGTGAGGTACAAACATGGTTGAATGATAGCGAGCATATCTTCGAAGGCTTGGAGTTAGAAGATCAACGCAAGCGATTTATGGCAACCTGGCTATTGAAGGGCCAAGCTCAACATTGGTGGAATACGGCTAAGATTGGCAAGGATGTGGCCAAAATGTCTTGGTCCTGATTTAAAGAGCTCTTCAATGAAAAGTATATCCCTACACAGGAAAAGGAGAGACTCCATGACCAGTTCGCCAATTTACAACAGGGAAGTATGACTATCTCAGAATACGTGAGGAAGTTCGAGGAACTTTCCCGCTACGCCCCAGAGTTGATTCAGGATCCCTTTAAGAAAAAAAAGATTCATTAAGGGCCTTTCTATGAAGTATTTGGAAGAGTCACGGCTCATATCAAACTCCCATTCAATTAAGTAATTGAGATGGCATGTCGCTATGAGGAGAATGACCTTGCTGCACAGCAAGAGCAGGCGAAAAATTAGAACAACAATAAGAAGGAGAAAACTGACAAGAAACCTAAGGCTGGTAACTCTTCGTCAGCTAAGCCGAAGGAAAGAAGAGAGACAGGACCAACGTGAAGTGCTATAATTGCATCAAGTTTGGATGCTATGAATCCGAGTGCAGAGCTCCAAAAAGGGCCAAGAGGAATGAATCTGGACCTAGCCAGAATCGTAGCAAGAGTTCTCAGAATTGTGGCTAGAACCCCCGGAACACCCAAGAATGCTATAACTGCCATAAGCCGGGGCACTATGCCAGAAATTTCCCTTTGTTGAAGAAATCTGAAGTGGCAGATGTCTACGAAGGAGCGGTTGCACCAGCTTCTACCGAGGGAGCAGGTAAACCCGATGTCTTAGGGGGTACTCTTAATATTAAGAACATTCCTATTACTTTCTTATTTGACACTAGTGCAACATGAAGTTTTATCTCATGATGCAATTAAAAAGTTAAAAACTGAAACCAAGAAAACTTAAAGAATTGATTAGAGCTCATAGTCTGATAGGAGGTTCTTTTATTCTCGATCAGTATCGTAGAGTAACTGTTTCTTATTTTCGCTACCAGTTCCCTTTTGATTTGATTGTCATGAATTTCTTTGTTTATGATATCATACTGGGAATGGATTGGCTAACAAAGTGTCAGGCTTAGTTAGTATGTGCTGAAAGAATTGTCAAAGTTAAAACTGAACTTTGAAATATTACTATACCATGTCACGGCCCAGCCACCGATAGAAAAGAATTCTGCTCTTCTCTAGAAGTCACTCCCACTTCTATTGAGGATATTCCCATTATTAAAGATCATGCTTATGTGTTCAACGAGGTTGATAGCTTACGTCCATATAGAGAAATCAACTTCAGAATTGACCTAGTTCCAAATGCAAGACCCGTCGTGCATCCTATTTGTAGAATGTCGCCAAAAGAAAAAGAGGAGATGAGCAATCAAACTAAGAAGCTTTTGTGGAAGGGTCTGATCAGGCCTAGCTTCTCAGAATGGGGTGCAGCAGTGGTATTTGTCCCGAAGTCTGATGGTACTTTTCGACTGTATGTGGACTACCGCGACCTCAATAAGCACACATTGAAAAACAAATATCCTGTGCCTTGTATTGATGATTTGCTGGACCGCTTACATGGAGCACGAGTATTCTCTAGGATGGATCTAGCAACAGGTTTCCATCAACTGCGCATCGCAGAAGAGTGTGTTCCTTTGACTGCTTTCAGAGGTCCAGACACATTTTATGAATGGCTAGTAATGCCCTTCGAGTTATGTAATGCTCCAGCATACTTTGTTGATTTGATAAATAGAGTATTCCGAGATGTTTTAAATAAATTCATGCTGGTGTTCATCGATGACATCCTCATTTTTTCTAAAACTACTACTGGGCACGAACAACACCTGAAAGAAGTCTTGGAGATTCTGCGAAGAAATGTGTTGAAAATCAAATTCTCCAAATGCATATTATGGCAAGAGGAGGTGAAATTCCTTAGTCATGTTGTATCAAAGGAAGGCATCTCAGTAGATCCAGGAAAGATCTCAGCCATCCAAGATTGGAAGCAGCCTAGTAACCCCACAGAGGTCAGAAGTTTCTTAGGACTGGCTGGCTATTATCGGAAATTTGTCAAAGATTTTTCAAGGCTATCTTGTCCATTGATGAAACTAATTAAGAAGCATGCAAAGATTATGTGGACACCTGAATGTGATGCAGCCTTCCAAGAGCTAAAAAAGGAAGCTGATCACTGCTCCTGTGCTGACCATTATTAATGGCAATCAGGATTTGAAAGTTTGGACATATGCTTCTAGAGAAGGTTACCCTTTTTTATATAAACAAAAATGTTAGAAATGATATGTTTAAATCTCATTTTAACATGTTATCCTTTTATTTGTTTAAGGTATTGGCACGGTGCTAATGTAAAGGGACAAAGTAGTTGCATATGCTAGCCGTCAGTTGAAACTACATGAGAAAAATATGCCACTCATGATCTTGAGCTAATGGCCATTGTATTTGCTCTAAAGATATGGAGACTCTATCTCTTGGGTGAGAAGTTCGAACTGTATACGGATCACAAATCCTTGAAGCATCTTTTTAACCAAAGAGATTTGAATTTGAGGCAGCAACGGTGGGTTGAATTTCTTGCATCCTATGACCTGGATATCCTATATACGCTAGGGAAAGCCAACGTTGTAGCCGATGCACTCAGCAGGAAGAATGTGGACAGCGTCAATCTTATTATCGCCAATCTCATCATTACCCCTACTATGACTGATAAAATCTCTGCTCTTCAGAAGGATGATAAATTTATTCAGAGAATTATCAAAAGAATTTGGGAAGGCGAACCCATGAGTTTTTAAATTGATGACAAATGGGTTCTGTGGCTATTAGGCCGAATCTGTGTCCCGTATGTTCCGGAGCTCAGAAGGAAAGTTTTAGATGAATGCCATAAATCTAAATTTAGTATCCATCCAGGGGTGAGAAAGATGTATCACGACCTCAAACGCACATTTTGGTGGAGATCTATGAAGAGAGAAATTTCTATATAGGTCGCTAGATATCCTACTTGTCAGCAAGTCAAAAGCGACCAACAGAAGCCGGCAGGATTGTTGAAACCACGAGAGGTTCGAAGTTGGAAATGGGACCAGATTTCTATGGACTTTATTGATGGCTTGGCCCGAACCAGAAAAGGGAATGACAGTATATGGGTGATTGTAGAACGCCTCACAAAGACTGCCCAGTTCATCCCTGTCAAGTCTAATCGGATAGCTCAAAGTCCGACACTACGTTATGTCAAAGAGATTGTCATGCTGCATGGAGTTCCTAGTTACATTGTCAGTGACTGTGACTCGATTTTTGATAGAAAATTCTGGGAATCTTTCCAAGAAGAGCTTAGGACCAAGTAGAATTTGAGTACTGCTTACCACCCTCAGACAAATGGCCAGACTGAGAGGGTGAACCGCATATTGGAAGATTTGTTGCGAGCATGAATTCTTGACTTTGGCAGTTTGTGGGAGGACCACTTGCACTTGGTTGAGTTCTCTTATAATAACAGTTACCAACCCAGCTTGCAGATGTCGCCATTTGAAGCTTTATATGGCAGGCCATGCAGATCTCAAGCATGTTGGGTAGAACCAGGCAACCGACTAGTCTTGGGTCCCGACATGATTTGCGAAGCAACAGAAAAATTGATTTTATTAAGAAGCGCCTACTGACTGCTCAGAGCCGACAGAAAAGCTATGCAGACTCATGGAGAAGAGATTTAGAATTCTCTGCTGGCGATCATCTATACTTAAGGGTTTCCCCATTGAGAGGTGTCATTCGTTTTGGAAAGACTGGGAAGTTGGCACCTAGATTCATTGGTCCATTCCCTATTCTTGAAAGGATTGGAACTCTCGCTTATAGAGTGCAGTTGCCTAACTGGTTGCCCGGGGTTCACAATGTATTTCATGTGTCCCAATTCCGAAAGTATGTTCCTGATTCAGATTTAGTTGTGGAGGAAGCAGCACAAGAAGATTTGGAGATTACACCAAGCTTAGCAGTAAGTAGGGAGCCAGTGAAAATTGTTGGCAAGGAGACCTGAATTCTGAGGAACAAGAGGATCCATCTGGTCAAAGTGCAGTGGAGCGGGGATCCTAGAGACTGCACATGGGAGACTAAGGATAACATCAAACAGGCTTATCCGAAGTGCAAAGTGGACATCTCCGAGTAACTCTTGTGTTGAGGTACATTTATAATAAATTACATTTTCCAATTTTTTTCCTACTTTACTTTGTTTCCTTTCCGGAGATGAAAAGCTTTTAAGTGGGAGAGATTGTTACAACACGGAAAATCAGAACCAAAATTTTATTTAAAATAATTTGGTTAGAAAATGTGCCAGAAATTTAAAATTTTCATTTTTAAATAATATTAAAGCCATTGAAAATAGTCAATTTTCAAACGACCTCCGTTTTCGATGAAATCACTTTTGTTGGAACCAGAATGTCAAATTATTGCTAGGTTTCAATTTTTAGAATTTTCCGAATTAATATGTGGGCGTGGCAAAGGAAAATGAGTTTTGTTCAATTCAGCCAAATTTAATCGACTGGAAAATAGCCATTTTTCAAACGGTCTCAGAATTCAACGGAATTAATTTTGTTTGGACCATATCGTCATAACAAACCCAGATATATTTTTTCTGTAATTTTCTGAGTCTCTATGTTGCTCCGGTGAATTTAAATGTAAGATCATATTATTTAAATAATGGATTTAACTATTAAATTAAATAATTCAGGCTATACACAGCCGTTTGGGCTGATGGGACCTGGACCATTGGATCCGGAATAGGGGTTATTAGCCAGAAAGGTTTGTCGTTTGGGATGAATCGGAGTTATGTGAGAATTCTGATCCAAATGATTAATTATAAATTAAATATTTTTATCGCTTAAAATTTATTGTATGAACGTTATTCATTTATATCTGCTATGTTATGATATTGGGAAATTGTTGATTTGTTGTTTGATAGTATATTGGGATGTTCATGGTTAATGAGATCTACGAGGAAATTTTGTTGTGATACATTTCTCGTTGCGTTTAGATTTAGATCTAAAATCATATTTTGATTTAGATACATAGACGTTGATTAAAATCATTTTATTTTTGATTCAAAATATAGAATCATGCTTTTATCCTCTAGATCTATCTTTCTATCATTCAGATCTGCGCTTTTTATTTGAGATCCATGTGTACCGTTTGGATGGAAATAAAGGTCTTAACTTTTATTTTAATCCATAAATTTTGATTTGATTCATTCACTTGAGATTTGGATTTAGATTAAAGATCGTGTTTTTGTTTTGACTTATAAACAAGGGAATTTGATCAATAATAAAATATTATTTGATGGATAACATAAAATATGGGTTTTACAAAAAGAACAAGTTTCTTTTTAAGTAAAAAAAACATGTTTTTATGTCATTTTCTTTTTAAGTTAAAAAGAAAAGGGAAATTTTTTTATGTCATTTTCCTTTTAAGTTAAAAGAATAGTTTTTGTGTCATTTTCTTTTTATAATAAAAAGAATCGAACAAAAAGATTAGATTTAAAAGAAATATTTTTACTATAAAATTAGTTACAATAAAGATAATAGTATTAAAGGTGACATTTTTCTTCAAAATAAAAAGTAATGTTTTTATTGTCATATGGATCAAAATAAAAGACTGGATTTAGAAATGACATTTCTATTGTCATTATAGTTGTAAAGATTGGATTTAGGAATACCATTTGTATTATTGTTACGTTTGAAATAAAAACATAAAAAAAGAAGCACATTTTATTTGTGTTTTTAGATGCAAATGAAACATAGAAAAAGATTACATTTTTCATTTGTGTTTTTAAATACAAATGAAACATAGAAAAAAGATTACATTTTTCATGTGTATTTTTTAGATGCAAATGAAACATATAAAAAGATTACATTTTTCATTTGTGTTTTTAAATGCAAATGAAACATAGAAAAAGATTACATATTTCATTTGTGTTTTTAAATACAAATGAAACATAGAAAAAATATTACATTTTTCATTTGTATTTTTCAGATGCAAATGAAACATAGAAAAAGATTAGATTTTTCATTAGTGTTTTTAAATGCAAATGAAACATATAAAATATTACATTTTTCATTTATGTTTTTAGATGCAAATGAAACATAGAAAAGATTACATTTTTCATTTGTGTTTTTAAATACAAATGAAACATAGAAAAAAGATTACATTTTTCATTTGTATTTTTTAGATGCAAATGAAACATAGAAAAGATTACAATTTTCATTAGTGTTTTTAGATGCAAATGAAACATAGAAAAAAATTACATTTTTCATTTGTATTTTTAGATGCAAATGAAACATAGAAAAAGGGATTATATTTTTATTCGTCTTTTTAATTGCAAATAAAAACATAAAATTAAAAAGTATATTTTTATTTACATATTAGAGGTAAATAGAAACTTAGATTTAAAATGGCATCTTTATTTACATTTTGGAGGTAGATAAAAAGAATAACTTTGAAATTCCATCTTTATTCACATTTTAGATGTAAATAAAGGATTAGATTGAAAATTTATATTTTTATTTACATTTTAGGTGTAAATAAATGAATAGATTAAAAAGTTATATTTTTATTTACATCTTAGATGTAAATAAAAAGAGCAGATTTAAAGCGACATTTTTATTGACCTTTTATATTCAATTAAAAGTATGGAATTAAAAGAAGCATTTTTATTGTCTTTTTAGAGACAAAAAAAGGAGTAGATTTCAATGTCATGTTTGTTTAAATAAAAAGAATGGAATCAAAAGTTATATTTTTATTGTCGTTCTAGGGACAATAAAAAGAGTTAAAATAAAAGTTACATTTTTGTCGTCATTTTAGATGCGATAAAAAGAATAAAAATAAAAATGGCATTTTTATTGTCATTTAAGATGCGATAGAAAGAATGAATTTTAATAGTTGAAATCGTCAAATGATTAATATATATATATATATATATATTATAAATTAAACGAATCGCGTGCACTCGTTCACGTTTCGGCAATCGTAACTTTAAACGATTATACCGAAAGATCCGACCATCAGATTTTCCCAAAACTGGAACCTTAGGACCGCTTTGGGAAGATCTTTCCAACGATATACATTTCGTCAAAATCCAACGGTTAGATTTTAAGATATATGTAAATCAAATTTTTGTAAAAATAGCGCTAGGGCTGCCCATCGACCCGAAGCATCGTTTAATTATATTGAGCTATTTTAAATAAATAAAAATAGCGATAAATCATTATAAATAAATATTAACGATGTGAAATGATTTAAATGATAATTATTCGAAAAATTATTTGAAAAGACCGAGTTTAATTCATTTCCAATAATTATACGGCGATTTGAATCGAACAAATAGAAGACGGTGATTGAAGACCGACGATCTTCAACATCGAATGGATGGCTACTAATGCCTTGGACTGATTTGCTCCTAGGAAAGGGTTACAGTGGTAGTTGTCAGGACGTTCTTATTGATTGTCCGGATATATGAGCACCGACGAGAAATCAGGTGACTCCGGTTTTGTTCAGACCCAGGACGGACTTGTAAATAGATGTGTGTCTGACGTTGGAGTTCATTCCATGTAATTAAATCGATTTCTATCTAATGTATATCCATTTCGTGGCGGAGAATTTATTTTCTTGCTTAACACCCTCAAATGGTATATATGGACGGTTGGTCGCATGGTGTGAACTGTCAATGTGGCACGTCAAGATGCAAATGATCAAGGCTTTTGTTGAAAAGCAGGCCTTGTGGTTGATGATCAAAGCATAGCCTGTTTAGGCGTAGCTTTGTGTATAGCGTGACTTCACGAGCCTTACACCCCGGTATGAATCAAAAAAGGGACATGGACTGTTGGGAGTGCACACGTTTCTTTCTAGCTAGAGTGGTGTCAGCGACCGACCAGCCCTGACATTTTTACTTATGTGGATGATGGATTATGAGGTACCTCAGTTTTATAGGTTGTTAGAGGCCATATTTGAGGTCCAAAGGGACCAGGAAACATGTGTTCAAGAATTGCCAATCCACTAACGTTGGGTGTGGACCGGCCATACCGCATCCAAGGGTTACCCATAGGTGTGATCCTAAGGCATTTGATAGAGTGTCTCCAATCGGAGAGGACGATCCCTAGCCTCGATTTCATGATGGAAAACCAAATCTCCAATATGACATTTAGGTTTAGATTGTAAATCTATATATGGCGACATAGTATATGGTACCTATGCCGTCTAGGATTTATACATTTACTTTGAAGTATTTTAATATTGATTAGACACTAATAATAATATTAAAATATTATTTTATACGTATCAAGTCATGTTTGATAATTATAAGGTAAAACTCTATCCTTCGGTTTGCATTGCATTGTGTGATGGGACTTGAGTCTTATAATGATTTCATTTTTCTAAAAAGACATTGCGTTGTTTTGAATAAAATTTGTTTAAATTATGCACTAGCAATCCAATGGAGTAAACTCGTTCCGCGTTAGCGGCGTGGTTCTGTGATTCGCCACCTTATTAGATAATGTAGTAGAAGATTTCTCATACCAGCCCCATGACCGACTCATAGTTTGTTTCACTTTGCAAACTCGAGTGCCCTCTTTTCTACACGGGCAGCCAAGTGAAAGGTTTAGGTCATATTTGAGACGCATTCTGGATTGAAGACTGCTTTGGGAGGAAGACGAAGACCTTCTCTTTTATCTTTTATTCCGCTTTGACACTTGTATTCATCTTTGGGTATTGATGTACGTTATGGAGTTTGAGACATATTTCCTTTTCATTCAGACTTTCTATTTTGCTAAGTGTATCATGTGTCTGCGTACTCTGATGTATTGGATATTATAACGTTAATGACATTTTATTTCCGCTGCAATGATTTATGTGTTATGATATTATCTAAGATTTGTTTTTGTTGTAAATATGTCATATTCCAATGATTACTCTTGCTTTCATTCTAAGCAAGTTTGGGGTTATCACACCGAGATGGTTGTTGTGCCTAGGGATGGCAGCGCGCGGAGAGCTCTACGATGTGGCGGTCATGGATCGATAGCAGGCTCGACGAGGAGGCAGCGAGATCGAGCCCTAAATAGTTAGGGTTTTTGTGCGTTTTAGAATATTTTTTCTGCTCCATTAGAAATTTCAAACTTGGAGGACATTAAATTTAACGACGTTGTAATAGGGAATGACAATGTATGTTTTGACTTGTAGGATTTTTATCCGTATAACTTACATATCTTTTTTTACATATTGATACTTTAAATTTTTTTTATCGTTTGGTAGATGGAGTATTTGAATGATGATAAATTGGAGGATAAACATTATGGTTGTGATAATATGATGCAAGATGTTCAATCAAATGACTCAAAAGACATAAATGTTGAGGAAGGAAGCGTTTGTGTAGAGGAAGTTGCTGGTGGCCTCTCCATTTTTAGGTTATTAATTTACACGGTGGCCAGAAGAGGAAATTTGAAATATTTGGAGTGCTTTTAGTTTTGGTGGCCGGAAGTGTAAACCAGGGTGTGAATAGTAGTACCCTTTAATTATTAATATTGTTAAGATACAAATGGTCATAACTTATTCGAACAAAATCAGAAATGGACAAATTCAGATACGTTGGGTTCCTCTCGTCGAGCACTACGTGATGGAACGGCTTTGGACAAATTCAGAAGGAGGAAAAAAATAGATGTGAGATTTCTTTTTAAATAATTAAAAATTAATTATTATCGTGTTTAGAAATTTCTGCAAATACATTGTTTAATTCAATTTGTTATTATACGTGATTTGATTTGAGTTGATTGATGCTGTTATATTGATCTGTTGATTTGGTGGATTATTGTGTTGAAATAAAATAGTTGATATTTTTTTTAACATTTTTGTTGAAATTAAATAGTCGAAACACAATTAACATTTTTGTTGAAATTAAATAGTCAAAACAAAAATAACATTTTTGTTGAAATAAAATAATTAAAAACAAAGACATCATTTTTGTTAAATAGATTGGTGTTAAAACAAAAACTTCATTTTTGTTCAATGGACTTGTGTTAAAACAAAGATATCATTTTAATTAAATAGAATTGTGTTAAAAAACATTATTTTTGTTAAATAGATTTGTGCTAAACAAAAAACATCATTTTTGTTAAACAGAATTGTTAACAAAACAAAGTCATCATTTTTATTGTTTTATTGAATTAGAATTGTCAATATTAAAATGTCATTTTTATTGAATTAGAATTGTCAATATTAAAATGTCATTTTTATTGAATTAGAATTGCCAATATTAAAATGTCATTTTTATTGAATTAGAATTATCAAAATAAAATTATCCTTTTTATTTGTTTTTTGAAATAGAATTGTCAACAAAATAAAATTATCCTTTTTATTTGTTTTGTTGAAATAGAATTGTCAACAAAATAAAATTATCATTTTTAATTGTTTTGTTGAGAATTGTCAACAAAATAAAAGAATCATTTTAAATTGTTTTGTTGAAATAGAATTGTCAACAAAATAAATGAATCATTTTAAATTGTTCTGTTGAAAATAGAATTGTCAACAAAATTAAAGAATCATTTTTTTATTTGTTTTGTTGAAATAGAAGTGTCAACAAAATAAAATTATCATTTTTATTTATTTTGTTGAAATAGAATTGTCAACAAAATAGAAATATCATTTTTATATGTTTTGTTGAAATATAATTGTCGACAAAACAAAAGTATCATTTTTATTGGTTATGTTGAATTAGAATTGTAAAAAAACTAAAAAAAAATATCATTTTTATTTGTTTTGTTGAATTAAAATTGTAAATAAATAAAAATATTCATTTTTATTTGTCTAGTTAAACATTGAATTTGTATACAAATAAAAGTTGTCATTTTTATTTGTCATAAAATATTCATTTTTATTTGTCATATTAAATATTGAAATTATATCCAAATAAAAGTATCCTTTTTATTTGTCATGTTTAAAATAGAATTGTTGTCAAATAAAAATTATCTTTTCATTTTATCACTAGAATAATAAAGTATACGTATAGACAAAATTGCCTTTTTATTTTGTCATTAGAATTAGAAAATGTGTATGTAGACAAAATTATCTTTTATTTTGTCATTAAAATTAGAAACATGTGTGTAGACAAAATTGTGATCTTATTTTGTCATTAGAAGAATAGAAAATGTATGCGAATAAAAATTCTTTTTATTTAACATTAGAAAACATGTATATAAGTTATCCAAATAAAAATTCTTTTTATTTAACATTAGGAAACATGTAAATAAGTTATGCAAATAAAACTCCTTTTTATTTGATATTAGAAAACATGTTTTGTAGATAAAAATGTCATTTAGTTAGAAAATGTCATGTTAAAATAAAAATGTAATTTAGTTAAAAAATGTCATGTCAAAATAAAAATGTCATTTAGTTTGAAAATGTCATGTGAAATAAAAATTTCATTTAGTTAGAAAATGTCATGTGAAATAAAAATGTCATTTAGTTAGAAAATTTCATGTGAAATAGAAATGTCATCTTGTTAGAAAATGTTATGTTAAAATGGAAATGTCATTTAGTTAAAATATAGGTTTCGTTAGACAAAATATCACATATATAATGTTAGACAAGAAATAAAATAATTACTTGTTAAAATATATGTTTTGTTGAAATTAAATTATATATATTTGTTTATAATTTAAACAGTGAAAATTTGTTAAATAAAAAATAATTCAAACCGAATTATAATTGGTTAAATTTATTAACCGATGATGTATTTAAATAAACCGTTGTTGTTTTAAAACCCCACACGGGTATTGGGATGATATTTGACATACACTAGTCCCAATATTAAGTTATATGTCAATCGATTGATTGACAGTCTGTGATGAGCGTTATCTATTTATTTTAATGCTCACACGGTTGTAAAACTTCACTCTGGATGTAAATGGACTTTTGATTGATTATTTATCATTATTGTTAACTACATGCGATGTATGAAATCCATATACCTGAAACGATATGGTAATTGATTGAGTCGCATTTCGATTCAGAATATTTTAAAATAAAGAATATTCAAAAATAATGAATCTTGCAAAATAAAGAATATTTTAAAATCAAGAGTATTTTAGAATATATTTAGTAAAGAATAAAATTATGATTTTTATGTCCATCTTTGGATGGGCACAGAAATATAAAAATATGAAGCCGGGTTAAGTATAGAAACGCCATTTATTACCCAAACGGGTTTACCGATCGATTTTATTAAATTAATAATGAATATCGAAAAATAGCGATTTCAAAATTTAATGTTTTGGAAATATTATCACTTTAATATGATAAATATAAAGAATATTCAATTTTAATTTTAAAATTGAAAATGGAGTTGAAATTATTTTAAAACGAATTTATAAATATTTTATACGATTTAAATGGAAATCGACAATATATATATATATATATATATATATACATACATACATATATATATATATATATAGAACTAGTACACACTGTCATTCAATCTAAAGTGAATTTCTGGCTACAAACATTTCAACTACTAGATGCTTCTATTGATAAAATAGAGAAAGTGTGTGCAGAGTTCATTTGGAAGGGGGGTTTGCATAACATCGAGTATTCTGACTTGTGCAGACACAAAGAGGAAGGAGGTGTCGGTTTACGTAACCTTAGAGAAATGAGAGATGGTTTTAAACTGAAACAGGGATGGAAAATCATTAACTCAAGTGGGTTGTGGGCCAAATGGATGAGAAGTATATACTTGAAGGGAAATTTCTGGCATTTACACTCTGACAATAATGCATCACCTACTTGGAAGGCAATACTCAAAATCAGAGATAAATTAGCCACAAACATAGTGAAAGAGATAGCTAAAGGCAGAAAGACTGATTTATGGAAGGATCCTTGGATAAATGGTAAGTCACTGGTTGATTTACTGGGCTGGGATGCATTCTCTGTGTATGGATGCCCAAATAAAACAGTGGAGGAAATAATAACAGACAACAAATAGAATTGCAACAGCTTGCCTTGTAGTTCAGACATTAAAGCAAAAATAGAATATATGCCACTATTTTTCAACAGGGAAGAGGATATATGGGCGTAGAAACATAATAAGGAGTTTATCACAAGATCGGCATGGGAAGCTATAAGGGTTAAGCATCAAATTAACGAATGGCATGACTTTGTTTGGGATCGAGTCAACTGCCCAAAGATGGCTGCAACCACTTACAAAGCTAATCAACAGAGACTGCCAACTAAAGATAGACTTTGAAGTGGGGAATCATTCAAGAAAATATATGTGTACTATGCAGCGAAGAGGTGGAAACACATCAACATCTATTCTTTGAATGTGAGTTTTTGAAAAAGATTTGGGGTAATTGCTTGAGGAAATTGAACATTAATAACGGTAGTTACAATCTAGCTACATGCATCAGTTACCTGAAAATCAGCAGGGAGCTTGTATACCACAAAGCCAAATTCTACAAGATTGCTGTCACCGATATGGAAGGAGAGAAATGCCAGAATTTTCAGGCAGACATCACAAAACCCAAATAAAGTCAGCTATTTGAACTAGGTTTATGTGAGAATCACAACAAAAAGAATACGAAGAAGTGGACTTACTGATAACCAGGAAGCAGCAGTAGCGGAGTTGCTAGAAGAGGATCTGAGGATTGGAGAGGAAGAAAGCTGATGCATGGATAGGGATTATCGGCCGCCATGAACTAAAATTTGGTTTAAAGTAGCAAAACTTTCGAGAGAATAATCTGAAGTTCAGAAAAGGCGGTTTTGTAACGTAGTGTGTTAGATTTTCCTTTGTTATTGGGCTTGGGTCGTCTATTTTGTTCAAGCGTGAAGTGTATGGCGGATAGGCCAGTATCATCATTTTGGGCTGAGAAGCCTTTAATAAAAATTTACCCATCTTCTAATATATATATATATATATATAATATAATATAATATATATATATAATGGCCTGAATAGAACACGCCGCGCAGCGACCGCTTGCAAATTTCGACCATTAACTTCAAATTTATGTGATGGGAGATCGGATTCTCCTAAAATTGGAACCGTTGGGTTCGTATCAAAAAGAGCTTTCCAATGAATATAAGAGTTTTTAAATCTAATGGTTGGATTTGGAATTATGTCCAAATTAAATTTTAAAAAGGTCGTTATGGATGCAGTTCGGTGGCCGATATTGGAAATCGACTGAAAGGGTCTTAATAAAATTATTAAAAATATTAATAATTTGTGTAAAATCATAATAAATGATTTGGAAAGATTTTGGATGAAAAATTCCATATTTGAAAAGATAAAAATACATTTTTTATCGAAATGAACTAGTTACTAACTAGAATAAATCTTTAAATTAAGATTTAATGAAGTTTTCCAATTAATTGGTATTTAATTGGAATTAAATAAAATAAATTGGATTTTTGGGTTTCATCTATAACGACATGGATTTCACCCGGACCTAATCGATCGCTAAATCGACCAAGACCGTTCAATCCCGCATACGCTAACTTTGGGCATACAATACATCAAAACAAATAACAGAAGACTTTCATAAACATTATAATAATGTTACATCAGAGTATAGAATATCAAAGTACATCAAGAAATAATAATACAACAGCAGAAGATTAATTTACAATAAATTTAATATAATGCAGCGTAATTAAACATAATATGCTAAATGAAGTCTGAATAGCATAATAGAAATGATAGTATCCATCTTCAGCTCCATAGCTATCCAAAAAGAATCTGCTAAAACCTGAATACAAGGCTGTCTGTGTGGAAAAGAGGGCACCCGAGTTTGCAAAGTTAAACAAACTACGAGTCGGTCATGGGACTGGTATGAGAAATCTTACTTAACTTATCTAATAATAAGGCTAATCACAGGACCATGCCGCTAACACGGAGTGGGTGTACTCCATTGGATTGCCAGTGCAAAAAATAAAGTAAATTGTTAAACAACGCAATGTTTTTTAGAAAAATGGAACCATTATAAGACTCAAGTCCCATCACACAACGCAACGCAAACCGGAAGATAGAGTTTTACCTTATAATGATAAAAAATGCTTGATACGATGAAACAGATTTGATATCATTGTTAGTGTATATATGTTTCAATAGCATTTCAATCATAATGTATCAATCATAGACAGCATAGCTACCATATACTATGTCGCCATACTAGTTTTACAATCAAAACTGCATGGTGTCGTATTGGAAGTTGTATTTCAATCATGAACCAAGGCAAGGGATCGTCCTTACCAAATTCGAGACTCTCTAGCCCGAGTATCAGGATACAGCCGCAACTGCACCTAGGAGCAGCAAGGCCGGTCAACAAATACTTTAGTGGGTTAGTTATTCCTGAACAATACATTTCCCCGCCCTATGGGGCATAAATAAAGAGCCACTAGGGACTCAAATCCGAGGCACCTCATTCCATCATCCACATAAGTAAAATTGTCTGGGCTCCATACCATGATACCACTTCTATCTAGAAAGAAACACATGTTCTCCTTTCCATCCTCTCCCGTTTCTGGTTGATACCGTGGTGTGAGGCTAGCGAAGTAACGCTAAACACAAAGCTATGCTAATTAAAGCTGCGCTTTGATCATCAACCACAAGGCTTTGCTTTTCAACAATAAGCCTTGATCATTTGCATCTTGGCGTGCCACACAGACAATTCACGCCATGCGACTGATGTCTACCAGTATATAACCTCTGAGCTCTTACATCTCAGAGAAGGGTGTTAAGCAAGAGAATAAATTCTCCGCCACCAAACATATATATTTAGTAGAACTCAATCATCACCTTAATAAAATCCAATGTCAGACACATACATCCATTTACAAGTCCGTTCTGGGTCTGAACGAAACCGGAGATACCTTATTCCTAGTCCCGTATATCCAATACAAAAGTGAGGTTTTCGCATATCCATCGATCTCCAAGTACGTCTGGACGATCACCACTTATTACCTTGTCTTGGGATGCCTCCCAATCAAGACATCAGTAATCATCCAAACGATGTGAAGATCTCCGGTCTTCAACCACCGTCTTCATCTTCGACTTTTAATCGTCGTAGTAAATATTTAGAATGGGGTAAACCCATTCTTTCCGAATAACCTGTGTATTTTATAGTCAATAATTAAGTACTATAGAAACGCATCATACGCCTCATTCCAATTTAGAATATTCTTTTAAATAAATATTCACATTATTTGGGAAAGGTTCCCTTTAATTTTATGAAAGACAAATTATTTTAAATTTATTCTTTAATCTTCTTTTTAAAGATTCATTAAAACTCCAATTTGGTTTTAAAATCAAAAATCATTACTTTACGATTATTCAACTTTAAGAAATTAATCTTGCCTTTAACTGGGTTAAAGAACCAATGTCATTTAAAACACAGTTCACGATAAACCCAAAATCATCTTCCATTAAATATGGATTTTTCACAGAAATCAAATCAATATATAATCGATATAAATTTCCGTATCAGACTATTAATATAAATGGAACAACGGCAAAGCCTTTTAAATTCCATATATAATAACGATCTTCTTTTACAAGAGCTCATCTCGATTATTATTAAATCGAGTTCATTCAATTTCAATTTAATATATTAAATTGGAAAACATTATTTTGGAAAATTTTCATTTCATCTTAATAGAAAGAATTATAAATTCCAAATTATGTTTTCACTGTAAATTGTGTCTTAAACGACATTTGTTCTTTAACCCAATTAACAGTGAAAACATAATTTGGAATTTATAAATCCTTTTATTAAGATGGAACATAATTTTTCCAAAATAAAGTTTTCCTATTTTATATATTAAATTGGAATTAAATGAACTCGATTTAATAATAATCGAGATGAGCTTCTGTAAGAGAAGACCATTATTATATATGAAATTTGAAAGGCTTGTCGTTATTCCATTTATATGATTATTTTGATACGGAAACTTAAAACGATTATATATTGATTTGATTTTTGTGAAAATTCCTTATTTAATGGAAGATGATTTTGGGTTTATCATGAACTGTGTTTTAAATGACATTGGTTCTTTAACCCAGTTAAAGACACGATTAATTTCTTGAAGTTGAACAATCATAAAGTAATGATTTTTGATATTAAAACTGTTAGCCTACTTTGTAAACTAGGCTATACAAAGTCAAGAAGTCAGAAGATCAAGTAAACAGAAGACACTCTGTTACACATCCGGTTGGATCGGAATTACAGAGGTAAGAACAGAAGCATCATAAAGCTAAAAGATCAAGTCGGATTAGATCGGGCATAATTAAGGAAAAGCAAAGCGAGACGAAGTGAGGAAGGCAAAATTCAAGCCGGATCGGATCGGATGGGATGATCCGATCCGAACCCCATCTACTTGCCAATCCGAACCGAACCCAGTGTACCTGCTACTTCACTCCATGATCTCCTGGATATTCGGGGCAGTTACACCCACTTTCTACCCACGATGGCCACTTACCTGATGCGCTGGCAACACCAGAACTCACCCGATCCCGAAAGCCATGGGATGGAGACCACGTGTCCCCGATCCGAACCGGATCCTGAAGGAATTCTCACCTATAAATATACCCCCAAGGGTCGGTTGAAGGAATCTTTTGGCACTCTAAGAGTTCAAACATCTTTGAGAACCGAATTCCAGCACTCCAAACAATTCAAAATCATCATTCAAAGTGTATTTTGAGATAATTGAGTGAATGTATATGAAAAGTGAGTGAAATTGAGTGAATATCCCAATGTATTTTCATCTACATCATCAAGAAAAGTGATTATAAAGTGGACGTAGGATTTTTAACGCCGAACCACTATAAATCTTATGTCTCTTTTTTATTTTCGATCTCATTTCATTTTAATTTTAGTCAATTTGGGTGTTAGAACCACTTTTTGGTCTAACATTTTGGTGCTTTCACTGAGAAGAATTTGAAATCTCTGTTTTTATGGATTATCGTTCTACTTTTTGGACCGTTGAGTTCAAAGAAGTTAATCCCCAATTTTCGACGCTTTTAAATACTTGTTGGTTGATTATTGGAGAATTATGGCCAAAGGAAAAGGCAAGGAAGTTCAAACCTGTCGAGGAACGAAGTTGGTAAAGATCAGCAAAATCTGGTCGTGATGAGGTCTCGTGGGCAGAGTTTGGGAGCGGATCAGACAGGTTCAGGAAATCTGAACCGATCACATAGGGAGAGCTCCAATCCGAACCGAGTGGAAGACATTGGAGAGGTGCACTCCCCCAACCCGAACCAATCCGGCCAGGGTATTTTGCTCCGATCCGGTCCGACTCTAGGTGATGCTGGAACCTCTACTCGAACCCCTACAAATGCTCCGACTCCAGCCACCGGGACCAATGATCAGATCAATCCATTTGTGCATGTCACCCAAGGAGATTTGTCGTAGCTTCTTGACATGCTTGAGAGCACTAGGGAGGCTATGAGAATCCACGAGCGCACCAATCTTTTGATGCAAGAGAATATGAGAATCATGAGTAGGGAAATTGGCGAACTCCGTAGACAAAGAACTCCATCCCCAGTTCATCATACTGCAATGGATCAATCTTCTTCTTCTGAGGAAGAATGGCCCCGTGAAAGAAGGCCGCTCGAACGACCTCAGAATTTGGAGCAAATGACTTTCGGATCTTTGTGATCCCGCGAGGATGCTCCTCGTGTACTAGGACCCAATGATCCGAGCTTGAGAGAGCCTATGTTATTACCAATGCGAGGATCCCATGTTTTTCCTAGAGACTCTAACCTCACCAATCCCACTTAGGGACAAATGCTTCAGCCCCTTCCTCCCGAGATCGACCGAGAACGTAGGGAGCAAAGTAGAGCAGAAGCCTCTAGAAGAAGGAGGGCGTCCCCTGATTAGGAACTCAGGGGAAATCCGAACATCAGAGACAGGGAGCCTGAACGGCCCTTGACCAATGCTGACGTATGGGCTATTGTACGCCACATCATGTCTGAGAGTCGAAACTACACCAATGAAGATTATGGAATTGAGCGAAGCCATACTCCCTTTACTGATGACATCCTTGACTTTCAGTTCCCCCAACGTTTTAATCTGCCGCAGATGGACAGATTTAACGGGAGAACCGACCCGGGACAACATATGATGCGATACGCATGGCTTATGAATGCTGCCGCTGCCCCTGATGCTTTGAAGTGTAAGGCTTTCCCGATTTACTTAGAAGACATAGCATTACTATGGTTTACCCGACTTCCTCCTCGATCGATATCGAATTTCAAGGAATTAAGTGAACGTTTTATGAATCAATTCCGACTTCACGCCTGAAAGTCTAAGAATGTTATTGAATTATCGAGAATTAAGCAAGCGCTGGGTGAGTCCTTGAAGTCATATCTAGAACGCTTCAATTTAGCTGTAACAGAAGTCAGTGACCCACATGAGCCTACCATCTTGATGGCCTTAATAGAAGGGGTTGATCCTGATTCCGAGTTTGGAGATTATCTTTCTGGGAAGTCGCCTCCCACAAGAGAGTTGTTTTATGAGAAGGCCAATATCCAGTTAAGACGGGAGGAAGCAAGGGCAAACAGAAAGAGGAAGTCTGGAGTGGCCTCAAAAGAAGTTGTTCAGGGTAATGTTGCCGTAAAGCAATCTGGAGAAAGTTCTGGAAAAGTCGAAGTAAATGTGGGAAATAAGAATGGAAACAATGATATTGGAAACGGGGGCAACAGCAACCGTAATGCGAATGGTAACAGGCAAAACAGGAACCGAGGAAGTAATTCTGACAAAAGACCCCGGTTCCAGACGTTTGAAAACTATTCACCGTTGAATGACACATTAGAGAACATTTATTTGGACACGTACCATGTTCTGCAATACAAAACACCGCCGCCACGAGATTCAATAGAGAAAGAAATTGCTACCGGAAGATTTTGTTTATTTCATGGAACTCGTGCACATTCAACGAACGAATGCCGACACTTGAGAGACGTAGTTGAGAAGCTGTTATGTGAAGGAAAGTTGGATGAGTATATAGCTACCCCATTGGACAGGGGGCAAGGAGGACATGCCCCAAACCAGAATCAGTCTGCTCTCAAGCCTAGCGCAACAGAAAGGCAAAGAGATTGTCGTTAACACCATAGTAGGTGGACACCATCCAGCTATCCACAGTTTCAGAGAAATGGACCAGTACGTTAATGCAATTAAGCACATAGATGTGGGCGAGTGCGATGATTTGGAAGACATCACCCCTGTGAAACAGCAGAAGACAATGTTCGATGATGTAGTGTTTCGTAGCAGAGACGATACCGGAATCCAGTCACCTACCGAAGATCAGTTAGTCATTACCACTACCATTGGATCAGCACTGGTTCATAAGGTACTTGTGGACAATGGAAGCTCTGTCAACATTTTGTTTAAGAAGTCATTTGATCAGATGAATCTTGAGTCTGGAGATTTGAAGCACTGTGAAGGTTGGATCCGAGGCTTCAATGGGGCATCGACAGCTCCAATGGGGTATATAGAATTTCCCGTAACATTGGGGCAAGGGGATCGTCGAAGAGTACGAATGCTTCAGTTCGTAGTGCTTGATATCGAATTGCCCTACAACGCATTTTTGGGAAGGCCTGCCCTTGCAGATTTGAGGGCTTGTATTGCACCGTGGTGCTTATTGCTAAAGTTCCCAACTGAAGCTGGAACAGGAGTAATGAGAGGAGATCAAGTCTCCGGACGAGCTTGCTGAATTAATGATGCTGATGAAGGGACTCAACATCGAGACTAAAGGTACCTCACCTCCTCCAAAGGAGGGTTCGGCATAGCAATTAGAGGGATCATCCCCGAAGGAGTTGCCCAAGGGAATGCCTGAAGACTTGGATCCCAGAGAAGATGAGGAACCTGAGGATAGAAAGGCAACTCCTAACGAAACGACAGTGGATATACCCATTGACGAAGCTGGTCCAGCAAAAGTTTTGAAGATTGGATCCAAGTTGGGTTCGCACCAAGCCAAAGAACTGACTGACTTCCTGAAGGACAACCTGGATGTGTTTGCCTGGACCCACGCCGAAATGTGTGGGATATCACCATCCATCATGAGTCATTCGCTAAGCATAAACCCAAAACACCCGCCTGTAAAGCAAAAGAGACGTGTGCTGGGCCCAAAGAGGTCGGCAGCTCTGAAAGAAGAAGTGGAGAAGCTGAAAGAGAACGGATTTATTAGAGATTCGGCATATCCCGACTGGATATCGAATCCTGTTTTGGTGAAGGAGTCAAACGGAAAGTGGCGGACATGCATTGATTTTTCAGACTTAAACAAAGCCCGCCCGAAAGATAGCTTCCCACTCCCCAGAATAGACCAGCTTGTGGATTCGACAGCGGGACATGAACTTCTTTCTTTCATGGACACATATTCCGGATATAACCAGATTCCCATGCACGTGCCCGATCAAGAGCACACGAGCTTCATTACAAATTTGTTGTTGTATTGCTATGTGGTCATGTCGTTCAGATTGAAAAATGCTGGAGCTACCTATCAACGCTTAGTGAACAGGATGCTTTATAATCAAATAGGGAAGACTATGGAGGTTTATGTGGACGATATGCTTGTCAAATCGAAACGGTCCTCTAGCCATACGGAAGATTTGGCAGAGATGTTCGGTATCCTGCGAAAGTATCGGATGAAGTTAAATCCTTTGAAGTGCTCGTTTGGGGTGGCATCTGGAAAGTTTTTAGGATTCATCGTGAGCTCTCGAGGGATTGAAATCAATCCCAGTCAAATAGCAGCGATAAGGAACATTGAGGAACCAAGGAGAATCAAAGACGTCCAAAGTCTTGTGGGGAAAGTGGCTGCGTTGAGTAGATTTATCTCCAAAGCAACAGACAAATGCGTCTCGTTTTTTGACTTGATAAAAAGGGGAAAGAAAATTTTCGAATGGACTCCGGACTGTGTTGTGACCTTTCAAAATCTATCGGACTTACTAGAGAGACCACCGATTTTGTTGAAGCCAGTGGGTCATGAAGAGCTGTTTGTTTATCTAGCAGTATCGGCTCACGCCGTTAGCACCGCCTTGGTCCGGGAAGAAGACAAGGTGCAGAGGCCGGTATATTACGTAAGTAAGAAATTGACAACTGCAGAACGTAACTACCCAAGGATTGAGAAGCTTGCTTACAGCCTTCTAATCGCCTCCCGAAAACTTCGCCATTATTTTCAAGCCCACCCAATAACCATATACACTAATCAGCCTCAGAGACAGGTGTTGCAAAGACCCGAAGCATCGGGGCGGTTGATCAAGTGGAATATTGAATTAAGTCAGTTTGATTTAAATTTTCAACCGTGGAGATCGATTAGGGGGCAAGCTCTGGCTGACTTTATAGCAGAATTCACAATTCCGGAGGAGGAGATAATCAACAATAAGGTGGTCAAGTCAGAGGAGGAATTAAAATTAGATCCATAGAAGTTGTACACATACGGAGCCAAAAACGACCGAAGGTCCGGAGCAGGGGTCGTCTTAGTTACTCCTGAAGGACGATCGTTGTATTATGCTCTACGACTAGAATTTTCAGCGACCAATAATGACTCTGAATACGAAGCCCTGATTGCCGGGCTGAAACTTGCTAAGGAATCCGGAATAAAGGCATTGGATATATTCTGCGACTCCAAAATAGTCGTCTGCCATGTGCGAAAGGAGTTTGTGGCTCGGGGACCTCGACTTATTGCCTATCTCGGGAAAGTGGAGGAGCTGTTGAGCAACTTGGAACGGTATAACATAACGCATATCCAAAGAGATGAAAACCAGACGGCAGACCGACTAGCAAAGCTGGCTAGTTCCGACAATCCGGCGAAATGATTCCAATTGAAATGTTAGGATCGCCAAGCTTTGAGTCGATGGAAATTGAATTAGCTTTCGAAGCAGAACCGGAGAGGGAGTCGAGGATGACCCCAATCAAGAATTTCTTTAGAAATGGAATATTCCCGCCAATGAAGAGTGAGAGGCGAGCCATATTTCGTAAAGCTACCAGATATATCCTTCAAGATGATACCCTTTATCAGCAAGGATTTTCTATGCCCCTATTACGATGTATAACGCACGACGACATCAAGCGTGTTTTAAGAGAAGTGCATGAAGTTGAGTGTGGAGATCATACGGGAGATCAGACCTTAGCAAAAAAGGTATTGCGGTATGGGTATTTCTGGCCCACAATTAATAAAGATGCATCTGATTATTCACGATGCTGCGACAAATGCCAGAGGTTCGCCAAGATCCCCAGAGCACCACCAACCCAGCTTAAGTCGATGGTGAGTCCGTGGCCGTTTGCCATGTGGGGAATTGACATCATCGGAGTTTTACCGATTGCAAAAGGAGGAGCGAAGTATGCAATAGTCGTTGTGGACTATTTTACGAAGTGGGTGGAAGCTGAGCCCTTAACCAAAATCACAGCGAGAAAGGTGATAAGTTTCGTGGTTAGAAATATTATATGCTGATTTGGGATTCCAAGGACCATTATAACTGATAATGGAACCCAGTTCGATGGTGCCGAATTCAGAAATTTCTGCCAGAAATACAAGATCGACAAGCGGTATACTGCAGTCGCCCATCCACAGTCGAATGGGCAGGTAGAAGCAATAAACAAAGTCATAAAGTCCATCCTCAAGAAACGATTGGAACGTGCAAAAGCAAAATGGGTGGATGAATTGTCCTTAGCTTTGTGGGCATATCGGACAACGTTTAAGACAACAACCGGTCATACTCCTTTCTCTCTCTCGTTTGGCTCAGAAGTAGTAATCTCAGTAGAGCTTGAAGTTCCCTCTCACAGGGTGACATATTATGACCCGATGACGAATCGGGCACTCCTCCTTGAGTCCCTTGATGAAATCGAAGAGAAAAGGGACGAGGCAGACTTGCGTGCATCAAGACATCGACGTCAGATGGCACGCTATTATGACAAGGAAGTTCGTTTTAGAACCTTTGAACCAAGAGATCTGGTGCTAAAGCGAGTTTTTCCATCCCTTCCTCACCTCAGTCCAAAGTGGGAAGCACCATTCGTCACCCAACGGAAACTTGAAACAGGAGCCTTCAAGTTAACGACCGTAGATGGCGAAGAAGTGCCTAGGGTTTGGAATGCCCAACACTTGATGCAATATTTGAATTAGGGATGTTGTATTTTCTTTTGTATTTCTTATGAACTCTGTAAAAAGTCACGGCTTACCTTAGAAAAGTTTGTTGATACGAACAAAGAACTATAAAGTGGATGTAGGCTACGACTTTGCCAAACCACTATAAAAATATCGTGTGCCACTTACATTCCTATATTATTTATATCTTCAACTGTTATTCTATTGTGACTGTGGAATATAAAATGTTAAATTAAAATCTGAAAAGTTGAAGATGGCTTATATGCAGGAACAAATGCAACGACTGTTTGTGCAATAAGACATAAAAGAATGGGAAGACAACATTCTTAACTCTAACTCTCAAGAATTGAGAGAGAGTATAAAGGACGGGAAGATGACGTCCTCTGAAGCGTGAAGGTGCACCCAGATGAGAGACCGCCTCAGCAAGAACTCTAACCTGAATATAAGACAGGAGAGTATAAAAGATGCCAGAAAAGAGCAGGCATCAATGACACAAGGAATGTGACCCCCGTCAGATAATCGGGGACATTCAGACTTTTTAATTTAATCTTGAATAGTTTTTCAAGACTGACTGGGGGCATATATGTATACACATATTCCCCTCCACTATGACTCCATTACACGACTTTAGTAGGACATGCATTTGCAATTTTACATAAGTAATGTACTGACGACTAACAGGCATTGCAGGAAATGAATTATTCTTATTTACAAAAGTATGAATTTGTACAGGGAAACAGGCAAAAAGAAGATGCGAGGGCCACACTCGCTGCAACAATTATGGGCCAGTTAAATGCTTAAATAAAGCAAAGCACTTCATCACTTAGACTTTGAAGTGGACTTGGACTTCTTAGTAGCCTTCTGAGCATCCTTCGCCTCTTTTTCAGCATCAGTTAAGATGCGCCTTGGTTTTTTCTTCCCTGAGGCTGAAGCGCTGGAATCGGTTGACCTTTTCCCGGGAGGCGGAACGCTGGAATCAAGAGAAGACTTTTTAGAAAATTCTTCTGTAATAGATCTAGTCGAAAGCTTAACAACTAACCTTGATCCAGCATCCACTACTGCGAGAGGCTTAAGAATTTCGGGGTCTAGGTCTTCAACTTTAAGCTGCATGTGTTTGTCTTATTCGGCTTTCAGTGCAGCTAAAGTAATGTCATCGGCGCTTTTTGATTCCCCAACTATAGCCACCTCGGGGTCCTCCTCATGTCCCTCATCATCACCATCATCCTTTAAGGCGTCTATCATCTCGCCGTCGTGAGGAGCGTCAGCCTTACCCTTGTCTCCTTCATCCTTCTCTACTGACTTTGTTTCGGCAGTGGTTCCCTGGGGCACGTCCGCCTTCTCGGCCGGTTCAGCACCTGCAGAATGAGAAGTAATAGTTATCAACTTGGGAGAAATTAAAGGGCCCTTCATTGATTGTCCGACTATGCGATGGAAAGTGGAGACAGCTTTGACGAATTGGGGTGAAAAGGTAGAAATACCTTCCGATGATTTCTCAGCCGGAGTAACTATCGCCTTTGAAGCCGATTCAGGAATAGGAGATAAAAGAGATGTCTAAGGGATCGCCGGATTTTTGGGATCGTATTCCTCTACTTCAGGAGTTTTAGCGACAGTGGAAGAAGAGCCAACCTCCAAGATGTCCTTTTGTTTAGCCTGCCGCTTTTCCTCATCCATGGCAGCAGCAATCAGGCGACGCCTCTCGGCTAGACTCGCCGGCTCGTCATCTCTTAAATACTTTTCCATAAGTTTGTCCTCGTCGATGGAATCTTCCTTGAGTTCTTTTTTTCCCATTCAACAATTTGGCTCCATACATGAACCAAGGTAGTCGGATAATCATCGGTCCAAGAGATGTTTCGGTAGCGGATTATATGTGCAAAAAATTCAATCAGTAATTCACCAAAGCCCTGCACATCCTCTTGAGCCTCTGCTAGCTACTTGCTGGATTCTTCGGCCGATTTGATGAAGCTTTCAACATTACCCTCCGCTAGGGCAGCCCTGTTCTTGGCCTCCATCAATTTGGAAGCCAAGTTAGCATTTTTCTTCTCCAATTCGGTGTTCTTCGCCAAATCGACCTTTTCTCGCTCAAGGTCAGCATAAGCAAGTTGCATTTTGGTAGCATCTTACTTGGCATCTTCCGCTTGCTTTTTCAGCTCCGAACGCTCTTGAGTATGGGACTCGAGCAAGTCATGATAGCATTTTTGTAAATCTTCAAATTGTTGCTTGAAGCTAGCAGCGTCCCATTGAGCAACATCAAGTTGAGCCTGTGTATCCTCGAGGTCTTTTCATAAATTTTTTAAGGCCCTTGCATCATCTTCTGCGGTCTTCTGCATTAAGTTAGTATTCGTGATTAAAGTTCAGATGATTTTGGAAAGGTTGCGCGAATACTTGAACATCTCTGAATATTGTTTCTCGACCGTGTCTATTTTTGCTTTGGCCTCATCTGCCCACCACGAGGAAATAGGCTCAAGAGAAGGTAAGAAAGTTAAGTTTTCAAAGTAGTGGTCGGGAAATTGCACCTCCAGATATGCCCGCTTAACTGCAGTTTCAGCATCCAACGGTGGAGGTGTAGGAAATGTCAGCTCGGTATCCTTTTGCATGGAAGGCTCAATGGCCTCCTCATCCCTTCTAGGCCGTTTAGCAGTAACCTTGAGCTTGCTTCGCAAGTCGGTGTCTCTCGGCGGGCTCCTCTCCTTACTGCGCTTTTCTTGAGAAGAAGTTGAGTCTTTTGATTGCGGCCTATCATCTTCTCGACGACCTTGGTACCCCTTATATCGCTCTGGATCTGACCGAACGGGAGAGCGAGAGCGCGAGGACCGCGAATGATAAGAATCATAGGGCCTTCTGTCCTCCCTACCGCGACGTTCGCGAAGATCATACTCAACATCGTGAGGAGGTCTGGTCATGCTGCGACGTAGCTTCTTGATGTCATAGTAAGCACGAGACATTGTACCTGCACAATAATGCAAGTGAAATTCTGAATCAGTATTCTCATAAGACGTAAGTGATGTTAAGTGGGGTGCAATTGTGTTAAGTGCATCTTAAGTGGTGTACCCCCTCCAACAAACCAGAGTCTGAAGTCGAGCCAGTGCGAGTGGGCTCTTTGGCCTTAACAGGAGTAGCCTCCTCCGAAGAAGTAAAAAACTAAAGGATTTGTGCCAAAATCCTCGGAAGTGTAAATAGTGTCAGGAAGAGGGAGGTCTCCCAAGCCCTAAAATGTAGGATCATCAATAGTAGGGGCATCTCTTTGGGAAGCGCTTATTGGCTGTTCTTCAGGAGATATTGATTTCTCAGGAGAAACCACATCCCCAGGAGTGATGTACCCCTCTCGGTGCTTGTCAGGTAAATTAGCCAACTCATCATCTTGAGTCATACTTGGAGAAGGTGAAGTTCGAAGTGGCACGGTGGGACCTTTCGAGCTCTCGCCCATTTCTGGAATTACAGTCACCGGGGGGATTTACATATATGAACCTGGCCCGTGACCTATACTACAGGTAATGGATAACAGTCTGTGGTGATGAAGATATTCGTCCTTGAGGACCTTGTCGATAGTTAAAAACTTTTGATCACCATTAAGGAGCCGATGCATCTGATCAAAGAACACTTGACCCGATATCTGTTTTGGATTGTCAACTGCAAACAAAAAGAAAAACGGATTAGTGTGGTGGCGTGGACATTCAGAGTCGAGGTTTAGAAAACCGGTGCCTTACTCGATTTTGTCCGTCTCCTAGCACACCCCGGCTGTTGCCTTACATAAAACCATTCCAGCTTGGAATCGCCGGCCTTGCTACTGAATGGCGCTGAAATTATCTTTCTTTTTGGGACATACTCGAAGTAAGAGAAAGAAGGAGTCTCTCGAGTCCGGTGCTTGAAGTTATAAAAGAAATGAACGTCATCAAAAGTGAGCTTTATGCCTAAGATCTCACGGTATGCTACACATAAGGTATGCAGGTAAGCATAAGAGTTGGGATGCAACTGCATGGGGGCAATTCGCATTTGTCTTAGAAAATCAACGACGAAAGGAGAAAATGGAGGGATAGCCCCAACCATGCACATTAATCGGGTGATAGCCATAAATCCCTCCGGAGGATTATGAGGACGGTCTGTTTTAGATGGCACCAAAGTATCTTTTTTGTATCCCGTACTTCAAACATATTCGAAGGAGCCTGTCATAGTCAATTGTCGATTCAACAGAATCTTGAGGTGATTCCAATATGACGACAGATTCAAATTCGTCAGGAGCTCGGGAATCTCCAACCCCTCCTTCCTCCTTGTAACCCAGAGAAGCTTCACTGTCAGAAGACGTTCCGCTGTTATGCGCCCCCACTTCATAATCTGGTCCCTCGTCACCCCATTCAGGGTCTGAGGAAGAAGATATGTCATCAAGAGTAACTTTGTTGGATGTCTTTGGGACCTCTTTCTTTTCTGCCAATCTTGAAGAATGTCTTTTGGCCATGATCACTAAACTATCGAAGAAGTAATAACAGAGGTTATAGTAAATTAGCCCGTGTCCCCATGTGCACGTGTGTGAACTAAAGTGTGTACGGTGTGTGCAGAAGATGTAAAGTTAACACTCAAAAGTGTGATGCAAAATCTGGGCAAAGTAATGATGTTCAGAGCAGTTCTTGATGTTTATGTATGTTCGCGGGGCACTATCCTAACTGTTCATGAAGGTGGAAGTTATGTCAAATATTGATTTTAGCCAAATGGACAAAGTATTGTGCTTTAAGTTGGGTGGCCTCGGTTCGGTTCGGGTACACGTGATGGGATCGGATCGGAGGCAAAGTTGTGCTTCGGTCAGAAGTTAACATCCTACTGGATCGGTTCGAGAGCATGCTTTTGGAGCGGATCGGATGGGTTTAAATGTCAACACCCCTTTCTCCTTTTTTTACTTTTCGAACCGATCCGGTCAAATAAGCCTCGTTTCTCTTTTTTGTTTTTCACTCCGACCCGACCTGATAGAGTAAGCCTCACCTTCCCTCTTTTCCGACCCGATCCGATCTTGTGAACTCCTCACTCCTTTCTTCTCCTCCATCTCCCGTACTTCCTCGCCCGAACCGACTCCCTATTCCCTTCGTCTTCCTCCTCCTCAGTCACAACCGAACTCAATCCCGTCTCCAAAACCCTAGTTAGAACCGAACAAGTACCATCTTCCACCTCCCAGCGCTTCGAGGTGATGGCAGAGCCACCAACGACGATGGCGAGGGAGGAAGGAGTCACGGCGTCGAAGCCAAGCAATAACCACACCCAAATAATTCAAATCGACTGCAAATTTCAGTTGAAACCAATTATTATGAAGTTAATCGAGGATTTAAACCTACTAAGGTGTTTTATTTGGAGATCAACGCGAGAATTGTAAGAACTTTCTTTTTGGAACCTAGGGTTTCAGAGTAAGAGAAGTATCAAACGAATGCGATGAAAGAAAATGAAAGTGAAGAGAAGACGGAGGCTAAGTTTATATAAGTATGTATGTGGTGACCATTCGTATCCCTCTCCTCTTTCCCGCTTGGACCGAATCGTAGTCCATCAACTCATTTTTTGGCTTGCTAGCCCAGTGCTAAGCAAAAAGAAAGAGGAAGCGGTACGGGTCGGGATCCGGGCCGAATGGATTAAATGCAATAGCTTGACGTGTAAATTGAACTCAAAAGAAATCAAGAAGAAAATCACCTGGAAGAATAACTAGATGTTAACAAGAATTCTCCAAATTGTTTGAAAATAAAGAAAGGGATCCACACACTATGCAACATATATATAGACATCAAGAGACACAACTTTCTGAAACAACGTATCTTTATGTATCAGTGGAAACGACTTCTCAATGATTCAAAATGAAAGATTGATGTACAGATAACATCAAAACACACTTCGTCTTCAAAAGAAGCATCCTTTGAGGGGGAAAAATGTTAGCCTACTTTGTAAACTAGGCTCTACAAAGTCAAGAAGTCAAAAGATCAAGTAAACAGAAGACACTCTGTTACACATCCGGTTCGGATCGGAATTATAGAGGTAAGAACAGAAGCATCACAAAGCTAAAAGATCAAGCCGGATCGGATAGGGCGTAATCAAGGAAAAGCAAAGCGAGACGAATTGAGGAAGGAAAAATTCAAGCCGGATCGGATCGGATGGGATGATCCGATTCGAACCCCATCTACTTGCTAATCCGAACCGAACCCAGTGTACCCTGCTACTTCACTCCATGATCTCCTGGATATTCGGGGCAGTCACACCCACTTTCTACCCACGATGGCCACTTACCTAATGCGCTGGCAACACCAGAACTCACCCGATCCCGAAAGCCATGGGATGGAGACCACGTGTCCCCGATCCGAACCGGATCCTGAAGGAATTCTCACCTATAAATATACCCCCAAGGATCGGTTGAAGGGATCTTTTGGCACTCTAAGAGTTCAAACATCTTTGAGAACCGAATTCCAGCACTCCAAACAATTCAAAAACATCATTTAAAGTGTATTTTCAGATAATTGAGTGAATGTATATGAAAAGTGAGTGAAATTGAGTGAATATCCCATTGTATTTTCTCTACGTCATCAAGCAAAGTGATTATAAAGTGGACGTAGGCTTTTTAATGCCGAACCACTATAAATCCTGTGTCTCTTTTTTATTTTCGATTTCATTTCATTTTAATTTTAGTCAATTTGGGTGTTAGAACCACTTTTTGGTCTAACAAAAACCAAATTGGAGTTTTAATGAATCTTTAAAAAGAAGATTAAAGAATAAATTTAAAAGAAAATATCATTGATAAAATTAATGGGAACCTTTCCCTAATAATGTGAATATTTATTTAAATGAATATTCTAAATTGGAATGAGGTGCATGATGTGTTTCTATAGTACTTAATTATTGACTATAAAATACGCAAGTTATTCGGAAAGACCGGGTTTAACCCATTTTTAATAATTACTACGACGATTAAAAGTCAAAGATGAAGATGGTGGTTGAAGACCGGAGATCTTCACATCGTTTGGAGGATTACTGATGTATTGATTGGGAGGCAACCCAAGACATGGTAATAAGTGGTGATCATGCAGACATACTTGGAGATCGATGGATATGCGAGAACCTCTCTCCTGTATTGGACATGCGGGACGAGGAATAAGGTGTCTCCGGTTTCGTTCAGACCCAGAACGGACTTGTAAATGGATGTGTGTCTGACATTGGATTTTATTCCGTGATTATTGATTTCTACTAAATATATATCTGTTTGGTGGTGGAGAATTTATTCTCTTGCTTAACACCCTTCTTTTAGACGTACGATCTCAGAGGTTATATATTAGTAGACATCAGTCGCATGGCATGAATTGTCAGTGTAGCATGCCAAGATGCAAATGATCAAGGCTTATTGTTGAAAAGAAGAGACTTGTGGTTGATGATCAAAGCATAGCTTTAATTGGCATAGCTTTGTGTTCAACGTTATTTTGCGAGCCTCATACCCCGGTATGAACCAGAAATGGGAGAGGATGGCAAGGAGGACATGCGTTTCTTTCTAGCTAGAAGTGGTGTCATGGTATGGAGCCTAGACACTTTATTTACGCCCCATAGGGCGGGGTAACGTATTGTTCAGGAATAACTAATCCACTAAAGTATTTGTGGACCGGCCTTGCTGCTCCTAGGTGCAGTTGCGGCTGTATCCTGAGACTCGGGCTAGAGAGTCTCGAATTTGGTAAGGACGATCCCTTGCCTTGGTTTATGATGGAAATCCAACTTCCAATACGACACCATGTGGTTTTGATTGTAAAATTAGTATGGCAACATAGTATATGGTAGCTATGCTATATATGATTGATACATTATGATTGAAATGTTTTTGAAACATATATACAGTAATAAAAATATCAAATCCATTTTATCGTATCAAGCATTTTTGACTATTATAAGGTAAAACTCTATCCTCCAATTTGCATTGCGTTGTGTGATGGGACTTGAGTCTTATAATGGTTTCATTTTTCTAAAAAGCATTGCGTTGTTTAACGATTTACTTTATTTCTTGCACTGGCAATCCAATAGAGTAAACCTGTTCCGTGTTAGCGGCGTGGTCCTGTGATTAGCCTTATTATTAGATAAGTTAAGTAAGATTTCTCATACCAGTCCCATGACTGACTCGTAGTTTGTTTCACTTTGCAAACTATGGTGCCCTCTTTTCCACACAGACAGCCTTGTATTCAGGTTTTAGCAGATTCTTTTTGGATAGCTATGGAGCTGAAGATGGATACTATCATTTCTATTATGCTATTCAGACTTCATTTAGCATATTATGTTTAATTCCGCTGCATTATATTAAATTTATTGTAAATTAATCTTCTACTATTTTATTATTATTTCTCGATGTACTCTGATATTCTGTACTCTGATGTAACATTATTATAATGTTTATAAAAGTCTTCTGTTATTTGTTCTGATGTGTTGTATGCCCAAAGTTAGCATATGCGGGATCAAACGGTCTTGGTCGATTTAGCGATCGATTATCTCCAGGCGAAATCATGTCGTTACAGCTGAGCAATGAAATAATCAACAATTAGGAATAATCAAAATATTAAGTTAGATTTGGTAAACTGGTTTAATTTATATTTGATATTGAAGAAATGGAATTAGAGTTTATAAAATAAACGAAGTTTAATGTTTGTATGTAATATAATTACAATGAGAACGCCGCAGCGTGATAGTTCGTAATTTAACATTTCGAACTTCAATTAAGTATATAGAACTCAATTTGAATCGGAATTCTTTGAAACAAAAATCGTCAGGACCGATTGAATAATAGTTTTCTAATGGAAGAAAAATATGGATTTTGTCTTATAGATTTTGGGTTATGTCAAAATCAAATTTCCAAAAAAAAACAACGCTATAATCGTTATTAAACCATAACGGTTTATTTAAATAAATAAAAGGATTTTAAGCAAATAAAACTTAGATTTCCATTAGAAAAACCGGGATTTGAGTTGTAAAATAAATATGAACTCAAGTGGAGTAATTGAATTAATTTTTGAAACAAGATTCAGATTTCTAATTATTGAGAACCAATTTAAAAATTATTTTTAAGATAATTTTTTCAGAAATTGAATTAGAATTTAAAAATTCGATTTTTAAATTATAATATAGCCCGTAAAAACAACCATTTTGCAAACGACCTCCCTTCTCGAACGAACCACGTTTATTAGATCCATAATAATGAATTATTGCTACGTTTAAAATTCCATAATCTTTGGAATTAATATGTGAGCGTGGTAAATTGAAACGCATTTGGTAAATTTAGTTGAATTGGATTGACCAGTTGAAAAGCCATTTTTCAAACGGTCTCCGAACTGGACGAAACTAGTTTTGTTAGGACCGTATCATCAAAAGATAGCTAAATTCCAATTTGCATAATTTTTGGAGTTAGTATGTGGCCCCAGTAAATTAAAATGTACATTCAAATTCAATATTGAACGTTATATTTTAATTGTGAGAAAAATTGGCTGAAATAGTCGAATTGACTTATGAAACTTATTCCATTGTGTCCGGAATGTGGGTATTTAGATAGGGACGACAGTCGTTAGGATTTGTTTGAAGTTCAGATGTAAAAACTAACATTTTTGGAATTAAAAGAATTAAATAATATAAACATATATAATGGGCAAATGAGATTTTTCCAAAACCCTAATCATTTATTTTGAAAATCAGAAACTGTCGCCGCTCTCTCTCGTTTAACGCGGAAAACTGCTCGATACTTCTCCCTTAAAATTCTTTCAATCCACACTATGAATCCCAAAAATTATTAAAGCAATATTATAGAGGATCTTGAGCTCTTCAAATCCATATGGGTGTGGTCATCTGAAGTTGAGTATTTCTCTCAATTCGTGCGCCCAAAGTTGCGCCGTTCTGTGGCGTTTTCAGGCCATAGTTCGACACCGAGTGCGACGAGGTGGGTTGTTGGATGTGCAGCTCACATAGGCCATCAAGGTGGTTCCATCTGATCATCGTCTGGTGCCTTCGATCTTGCGCAAATTCCAACCATAGTTTCGAACAGTAGGGTTTGAACACGGCCAGAAGTAAACGAGGAAGAAGGTGATATTTAATTTAATTAATTATTATATCAATTACTTTAAATATCTCATTAACCTTTAAATTTACACCACTCTCTCATACGATGTCGGAATCCAGTGAAACAGGAGTCATTGGACTCATGACAATGTGTTCTACATTCTAGAAGCGACTGGAAGAATTTTGTAGCTAGCCACAAATTTAGAAGGAATGGAACCCAATGTGATATTTTAAATTCAAAATAAAATGGAGTAAAAATATATATTCATTTTATATCATATATAAGCGTTGTATAAATTATATATGCATTATTTAAAATATATATGCATTGTATATCATATACAAGCGTTGTATAAATTTTATATGCCTTATATAAATTGTATATGCGTTGTATATCATGTATATACATTGTATGAAGTTGAAATGCGAAAAAAATTGTTTGTGTTGTGGTAAATTTGTTGAATATGGGTTTGTCAACCCTATTATTGATTTGATTGGATGAAATGGTTGTGGATGGCGCGAGCCGGTATCAAGAGAGGGATAATGCAAGACATTATTCCAGTTCTACAAACTTCGCCGTTATAATGGTGAAATTTTCTGAAACAGAAATGAATAAAATTGTCATGTGTTGTATTTGTTTGCTAAAAATATTATTTTTAACATGTGTATAAAGCGAATAAAATTGTCATGTATTGAAATAAATGTTTGTTTGCTAAAAATATTATTTTTAACATACAAATGAAGTGAATAAAATTTTCATGTGTTGAAATAAATATTTCTTCGCTAAAAATATTATTTTTATCATATAAATGAAGTGAATAAAATTTTCATGCGTTGAAATAATTTTTTTTTCTCTAAAAACATTATTTTTAACATGTAAATGAAGTGAATAAAATTTTCATTTTTGAAATAAATATTTTTTCGCTAAAAATATAATTTTTAACATATAAATGAAGTGAATAAAATTTTCATGTGTTTAAATAAATATTTGTTTGCTAAAAATATTGTTTTTAACGTATAAATGAAGTGAATAAAATTCTCATGTGTTGAAATAAATATTTGTTCCCCAAAAATATTATTTTTTAAATATAAATGAAGTGGATAAAATTATCATGTGTTGAAATAAAAATTTGTTTACTAAAAATATTATTTTTAACTTGTATATGAAGTGAATAAAATTGTCATGTGTTGAAATAAATATTTGTTCAATAAAAATATTATTTTTAACATGTATATGAAGTGAATAAAATTGTCATGTAATAGAATAAATTTTTGATCATTAAAAATATTATTTTTAACATGTATATAAAGTGAATAAAATTGTCATGTAATGTAATAAATTTTTGACCGTTAAAAATATTATTTTTAACATAAATATGAAGCGAATAAAATTATCATGTATTGAAATAGTTATTAGATAGATCTGCATATATACACACACATGCTGAGCAGGATAGATTTACTATTGAGTAGAGAAATATATTGCGTGCCTGACAAAAAGGTGCACCTTAATGAGTTGGCTGCACAATTTTATTTATTATCTAAACTCCTGTGAGTGCTGATGGATGCGTTGTGATGGTTGTTCTGTGTGAAATTTAAACCCACGCCATTGGATAGCAATAAATAAATATGAACTACACCGCATGACATACTGCATAAAGACAGCATATCATATTCCATATAAGCATTTGGCGCTTATATGACAAAGTTGGGATAACCATACGAGCGTGATGCTAGTAGGGCGATGATTATATGATAGGTTGAACAAAAGACTAATTATGGACATTAATAAAATACATATAAAGTTGCTCAGGGCAAGATTTAATAAAAACCCTACATGGGTCTGGAAATAACAATAATTCATGTCTCTCTTGATTTTAGATACGGCACATGGATTATTTATTTCCAACACTAGCAAGGTATGAGATCATGATTTTTATATGTCTCCCTTGGGCATAGATAGGCCATAAAACAGGTGTATGCTTTTTATTGATTTATCGGGTGCCTAATATGGCCCAATAAATTTTTTAGACCTTCCCCGTACAAAGGAGACTGTAGTGAAATTTTCCAAAATTTAATGACATTAGCCAAATATTTGAAGAACTAAAAGGTTTCGAAGTCATCGAACGAATTATATAATTTATATATAATATAAATTAAAATAAAATGAATCACGCAGTGGTAGTTCGTGTTTTCGAACAATAATTTTAAACGGGTATACCGGAAGATTCGACCATCGAATTTTCCCAAAACTGGAACTATTGGATTCATTTCGAAAGATCTTTCCAATGATAATAAATATGTGAAGATCCAAGGGTTATATTTTGAGAAATGTTTAATTCAAATCTGAAAGAAAATAGCGCCAATGCAACCGAATGGCCTGAAATGTCATTTGACTACAATGGACCATTTTTATTTAAATAAAAATACGATAAATCATTTTAAAGTATTATAAGCGATCTGGAATGGAAATAAACCAAATTTGCTTGGTTTATAAAGTAATATTGACATACATCAATCGTATGACGTGGATTGTCAATGTGGCATGCTAAGATGCAAATGAACAAGGTTTTTGTTGAAAAGCAAAGTCTTGTGGTTGATGATCAAAGCACGGCTTTAATTAGCGTAGATTTGTGTATAGCATTAATTCGTGAGCCTCACACCCCGGCATGAGTCAGAAACGGGATAAGGAACGCAGGGAGCGCATACATTTCTTTCTAGCTAGAAGTGGTGTCATGGTATGGAGCCCAGACATTTTTACTTATGTGGATGATGGATTGCGAGGCGCCTTGGATATGATTGGTTGACGTACTGACCATTTTGGAGGTCGGATAAGACCGGGAAACGTATTGTTTAAGAATAACTAATCCACTAAAGTAAGTGTGGAATGACCCTACAGGATTCAAGGGTTGCCCAGAGTGTATAATTCTGGGTCATCTTGCTAGAGGTGATCCGAATCAGTAAGGAGACCATCTCTTGCCTTGAATCATGATGGAAATACAATTTCCAATACGATATCATGCGATTTTGATTGTATACCTATATGGCGACATATTAGGATGAGGTACTATGCCGTCTAGAATTGATACATTTATATTGAAAAGTGTTTTTGAAAATATCTAGACACTGATAATAATATCAAATGATTTTGTTTTATACGTATCGAGCATATTTGGCCATTATAAGGTAAAACTCTATCCTCCGGCTTGCGTTGCATTGTGTGATGGGTCCTAAGTCTTATAATGGCTTCATTTTTCTAAAAAGCATTGCGTTGTTTAAATAATTTACCTTATTTTATGCACTGGCAATCCAATGGAGTAAACCCCTTCCGCGTTAGCGACGTGGTCTTGTGATTAGCCTAATTATTAAATAAGTTAAGTAGGATTTCTCATACCTGTCCCATGACTGACTCATAGTTTGTTTTCACTTGCAAACTCAGGTGTCCCTATTTTTACATGGGCAGCCAAGTAAACAGGTAACAGGCTCTCTTTTGGATATGCACCATAGCATGGGGTGCTCTTTTGGCTGAAGATGAAGACTATCTTTTATTGTTTATTTTGAACTTTTAGACATTACCTGTGTATGCTACATTTGATTCTACTGTAGATTATTATCTATCTGATGGAACCTGTTATGTACTAAGTAGTATCCTGTATCTGTGTAACTCTGATGATGATAATGATGACATTTATGATTCAGCTGTTATGATGATGCATACTATTCTATGATTTCATGTCTTATGCTATTATCTGTAATATGCTGATGTGATTAATGTGTTATATTCCAATGATTATCCTTGCTTCCATGGCATGGGGATTTGGGTTGTCTCATCGTGGTATCAGAGCATTGGTTAACGTTAGCACTAGAATATAACATGTTTAAATGACTCGTCGGAAATAGAATCAGCAGTATTCTAGGACGAGTAACTCATTAGAGATAGGATTGGAAATATCCTATAATGACTACAGCAGAATAACATTATAACTTGATCATCACATCATTATTTATGCATATGTCTTTATGCTTTTACCATTCCTTAAGATATCATCTTTGTAGGCCTAACTCTTATCTTAAAATTTGCAGAACTAACAGAAAATGAGTGGAAGAGGAAGAGGCAGGAGAGGCAGAGGCCAAAGAAGGGGTGATATCCCTACTTCTCCAAATCAGCCCACTCTCGAAGAAGCCAATACAGAGGATAACATTGAAGTCGCAGTGCCACAGCAACCCCCACAGCCAGTGTTTGATCTAGATAAGGTCGCTAAGAAGTACAAGAATTTGGGTGGCATGCCATTCACTGGCAGTGGAACAGTAACCGAGGCTCAAGCTTGGTTAAGGTCGTGCAAACGGATCTTTGTGGTCCTAATTTTAGCCGATCACAGGAAGAGGTTGATGGCATCTTGGCTACATAAGGATGAGGCCTTGATATGGTGGGATGCAGTGACTATTGGCGATCTTGAAGTTGACATGACATGGGCAAAGTTCAAAGAAAATTTTAATGAAAGGTTTGACCCTCGACAGGAAGTCAAGCACTTGCACGATAAGTTTGCTAATCTCCATGAAGGAGATCGAACCATTAATGAATATGTGAATAAATTTAGTGAACCCTCTCTCTCTCTATGCACCCGAACTGATTCAGGAATCACTTAAGAAGAACAAGTGATTCATAGGGGGTCTTCACCGAAGGTACCATAGTCGAGTGGCTGCACACATCGAGTTTCCATTTGCCAAGGTAGTTGAAATGGCTTGCAGGTGTGAGAGTATCGAAAAGAAGAATTTTCAAGAAGATCGCCAAAGAGGCCAAGCTAATAACAAAAGGAAGTATTCTGGTAAGAAGCTCAAAGCAAGCAACACTGAAACAGCTAAGCCCCAGGGGAATAGAAAAGAAAAGGTTAAATGCTTCGATTGTGACCAGTTCGAACATTATTCTACTGAATGTAACGCTCCAAAGAAGCCAAAGAGAAATGAACCAGGCCCTAGCCAAAATCCTAGGGATACTAGAGAGCGCATTAATTGCCACAAGACAGAGCATATCGTCAGGTTCTGTCCATTGCTAAAAAAAGTTCGAAGTGGCTCATGTTTATGATGGGGCGAATGCACCAGCTTCTTCTGCAGGAGCAAATAGACCAGATGTTTTTGGAGGTGCCCTTACTATTAAAAATATTCCTGTTACTGTATTATTTGATACGGGCGCATCATGAAGTTTCATTTCTAGGAGCACAAGTAAAAAGTTAAAATTAACATTGAAAGATTTTGAAGAATCAATTAGCGTTCAAAATCCGATAGGGGGTTCTCTTGCTCTCGACTTTTACTGTAGAGTGCCTGTCTCTTATTCTTTTTACCGGTTTCCTTTTAATCTGATCATTATGAATTTTTTCAAGTTTGATATCATACTTGGACTAGATTAGTTAACAAAATATGAGGCAGAAGTTAAATGTGGCAAAATAATTGTTTAGGTTAAAATGAATCTTGGATATATTATTATACCATGCAAGGGCTCGGATTCAGATAGAAAAGAATTTAGGTCTGCTCTTGAAATTTCTCCTACTACTATTGAGAATATTCCAGTAGTTAGAGATTATGTGGATGTGTTCGAAGAAGTTGATATCTTACCGCTGCGAAGAGAAATTGACTTCAAAATCGATTTAATTTTGAATGCAAGTCTAGTAGTGCATGCAATTCAGAGAATGACATTGAAAGAGAAAGAAGAATTGGGTGATCAAACTCGACAATTGTTATGGAAAGGTCTGATCAGACCTAGCTTCTCATGATGGGGAGCAGCTGTGGTATTTGTTCCTAAGTAAGATGGTATTCTCAGGTTATGCGTAGACTACCGGGACTTAAATAAGCAAATATTAAAGAATAAATATCCATTACCACGTATTGATGATTTATTAGATCACTTGAATGGAGCGTAAGCATTTTCAAGAATGGGCCTATCTACAGGTTTCCATCGGTTGCGAATCGCCAAAGAATGTGTTCCTTTAATAGATTTCAGAGGTCCAGACTTATTTTACGAGTGGTTAGTAATGACGTTTGGCTTATGTAACGCTCCTACTTATTTTGTTGATTTGATGAATCGAGTATTTCGCGATGTATTGAATAAATTCATGCTAGTTTTCATTGATGATATGTTGATCCTCTCTAAGCCAACTAACGAGCATTCGAAGCATTTGGAACAGGTTTTGGAAATTCTGAGAAAGAACGTATTGAAAGACAAATTTTCTAAATGTATATTCTGGCAAGAAGAAGTGAAGTTCCTCAGTCATGTAGTATCGAAGGAAGGAATTTCAGTGGATCCAACCAAGAACATAGCCATTCGAGATTGGAAGCAGAATTACATGCCCACAGAATTCAGAAGTTTTCTAGGATTGGCTAGCTATTATCAGAAATTCATTAAATATTTTTCGAAGTTATCTAGTCCATTATCGAAGCGTACGAATAAGCATGCAAGATTTAATTGGATGACTGATTGGGAGGAAGCTTTCCAAGAGTTGAAATTAAGGTTGACTACTGCTTCAGTGTTGACTATTATAGATGGAAATCAAGATTTGATAGCCTATATCGATGCTTCTCATGAAGGAGTAGGTTTGATGCTTCTCATGAAGGAGTAGGTGCGGTATTAATGTAAAGAGGCCAAGTAGTTGCTCATGTTAGTCGTCAGTTGAAGCCGCATGAGAATAGATATGTTACGATCTTGAACTGTTAGCCGTGATGTTTCCTTTGAAGATATGGAGGCACTATCTTTTGAGTGAGAAGTTAGAATTATATACAGATCATAAGTTGTTGAAATATCTATTCACCCAGAAAGACTTGAATTTGAGACAGCAGCGTTGCTTAGAATTTCTTACAGCATACGATCTAGATATTTTGTATACTCCAGGGAAAGCCAATGTTGTGGCAGATGCGCTTAGCAGAAAAAAAATGTAATCATCGCCAATCTTATTATGTCTTCATTGATTTATAAGATCTCTGTTCTTCAGAAAGACGATAAGTTTATACAAATGATTAGCAAGCGAGTTCAAGAAGGCGAAGTCTCAAGCTTCCAAACAGATAGCAAGGGAGCTCTCATATTACAAGGACGAATCTGTGTTCCAAATATTCCTGAGCTCAAAAGAGAGGTAATGGATGAATGTCACAAATCCAAGTTAGTATTCATCGAGGGGTAAGTAAGGTGTATCACGATCTCAAGCGCACGCTCTGCTGGAAATCGATGAAAAGAGACATTTTGATATATGTTAGCAGGTGCTCCACTTTCCAACAGGTCAAGAGTGATCAGCAGAAACTCGCAGGTTTATTGCAACCATCAGAGATTCCAGATTGGAAGTGGGATCAAATTTCCAGGGATTTCATTGATGGTTTGCCTAGAACCAAGAAGGGCAATGACAGCTATGGGTGATCGTAGATCGTCTCACGAAGACCTCCCATTTTATTCTTGTGAAATCAAATAGAACAACTCGGATTCTGGCGTAGATATACTTTAAAGAAATCGTTAGACTGCATGGAGTTCCCACCAGTAATGTCAGTGATAGAGATCCGATTTTCGCTGGTAAGTTCTGGGAAGCATTGCAAGCAAAATTGGGAACGAAACCGAATCTTAGCACCACGTATCATCCCCAGACAGACGGCCAAACTAAGAGGGTGAATTGTATATTAGAAGATTTGTCGCGGGCTTTTATTCTTGATTTTGTCGGATCTTGGGAAGATCACCTACATTTGGTTGAATTCTCATATAACAATCGCTACCAAGCAAGCTTGAAATTAACTCCATTTGAAGCATTGTGTGGTAGACCATGTAGATCTCATGTGTGTTGGGTAGAACAAGGAAATCGATTGGTATTAGGTCCGGATATAATCCAAGAAGCTTTGGATAAAGTGGATTTCATTAAGAATCGACTACAAGCAGCTCAAAGCAGACATAAAAGTTATGCAAATTCTAAAAGAAGAGATTTGGCATTTTCTGTTGGAATCACGTATATTTGAGAGTTTCTCCGATGACATGGAAGTTAGCACCTAGATATATTGGTCTGTTCCCTACACTCGAGAGGATAGAAACTCTTGCTTACAGGGTTCAATTACCAGCCTGGTTGCCCGGAGTGCATGATGTGTTTCACATTTCTCAGCCTTGTAAACATGTTTATGATCCGGCCTTTATCGTGGAGGAAGCATCGCAACAAGATTTTTATATTACTCCGAGTTTAGCAGTGAGAAGAGAGCCAATGAAGATTATTGGCAAAGAAACTAATGTTCTGAGGAAGAAGAAGGTGCATTTGGTCAAAGTGCAATGGAGCGGAAATCCTAGAGACTGTACATGGGAAACAGGAGATAGCATTAAGCAGGCTTATCCCAAGTGCATAGTGGACATCTCTGATTAGCTCTTCTGATGAGTTACATTTATAATGTATTCTATTTCGGTTTTGTTTCCTACTTTACTATTGCTTCCTTTTCGGGGACGAAAAGTTTTAAGTGGGGGAGATTGTAACAACTCGGCAAATCAGAACCAATTTAAAAATTATTTTTAAGATAATTTTATCAGAATTTTAGTCAGAATTTGAAAATACGATTTTTAAATTGTAATATAGCCCATAAAAATAGCCCGACCTCTGTTTCGACGAAACCGCTTTTGTTGGATCCGGAATGTCGAATTATTGCTACGTTTAAAATTCCGTAATTTTTGGAATTAATATGTGAGCGTGGTAAACTGAAACACTTTTGGTAAATTCAATTGAATTGGATCGACCAGTTAAAAGGCCATTTTTCAAACGTTCTCCAAATTAGACGAAACTAATTTTGTTAGGACTGTATCATCAAAACATAATTGGATTCCAATTTGCATAATTTTTGAAGTTAGTATTTGGCCCCGGCAAACTAAAATGTACATTCATATTCAATATTGAACATTATATTTTAATTGTGAGAAAAACTGACTGAAACAGTCGAATTGGCTTACGAAACATATTCCATTGTGTTTGGAATGGGTGTATTTAGCTAGGGATGACAGTCGTTGGGATTCATTTGGAGTTCGAATGTAAAAACTAACATATTTGGAATTAAAAGAATTAAATAATATAAATATATATAATGGGCCAATGAGATTTCTCCAAAACCCAAATCATTTATTTCGAAAATCAGAAACAGCAGCCGCTCTTCTCGTTCAGCGCGGAAAATTTCTTGAGACTTCTCCCTTCAAATTCTTTCAATCCACATTATGAATCCCAAAAATTCTTGAAGCAATATTGTAGAGGATCTTGAGCTCTTCAGATCCATACGGGTTGGTCATTTGAAGTTGAGTATTTCTCTTGATTTGCGCGCCCAAATTCGAGCCATTCAGTGGCATTTTCTAGATACAGTTTGCCATTGAGTTCGACGAGTTGGGGTGTTGAAGGTGCAGCTCGCGTAGGCCGTCGAGATGGTGCCATCTGATCATCATCTAGTGCCTTCGATCTTGCGTAAATTCCAACCCTAGTTTCGAACAGTATGGTTCAAACGCGGCCATAAGTAAATGAGGAAGAAGGTGATATTCAATTTAATTAATTATTATATTAATTACTTTAAAAATGTCACTAATCTTCAAATTGACACCACTCTCTCATACGATGTCAGAATCCAATGAAACAAGAGACATTGGACTTGTGACAGCATGTTCTACATTCTAGAAGTGACTGGAAGAATTTTGGAGCTAGCCAAAAATTTAAAAGGAGTGGAAATTAATGTGAGATTTCTAAATTCAAAATAAAATACAGTAAAAATATATATGTGTTGTATATCATATATCAGCGTTGTATAAATTATATATGCATTATATAAAATATATATATGCGTTGTATATCATACATAAGCATTATATAAATTATATATGCATTATATAAATTATATGTAATAACCCGGAAATCCGAGCCAATTTAAAATTTTTATTTTGGCAATTTTAGTGAATTTTGATTATTTAAAATGAATTATTTTAAATAAAAACGACGAGAAATTTATTTTGAATGGAATTCGAACGTATATTTTATATAGTTCGTCGTTAGAATATAAATGTTTATTTATATATATATAAGGAAATGAAAATGGCGCGGTAGTTCGATAATTCGATTTCAAACTTCAAATGAATGTACAGGATTCAAAATAAACCGGATTTTAGTGAAACCAAAAATATTTGAATCTAATTGAGAATATCTTTCCAACGAATCTTGGAAATCAAAATTTCATAGCGGGAATCAAAAGTTACGTCCAGTTGAAATTTCTGAATAGTCGCTATGGAATTCAGGCCCTTAAAAATGGAAATTTTGCAAACGACCTCGGATTTCGACGAAACCACTTTTGTTGGATCCGTGATGTCAAATTATTGCTAGATTCCAAAATTCGTAATTTTTTGAATCAATATGTTAGCGTGGCAAAGGAAAACGTGTTTGACCAGTTTTAGTTGATTTTAATCGACTGGAAATTGGCCATTTTTCAAACGGTCTCAAAATCCGACGAAACTAGTTTTGTTAGGACCGTATCGTTAATATGAAGCTAGAAAATATTTTTCGTGAATTTTTCGAGTTAGTATGTGACTCCAATAAAGTGAAATGCGCGTTCAAATTCAATATATGGAGTTATATTTTGATTTTGATGAAAACTGATCGGAACATTCGAATTTGCTCGTGGAACATATCCCATTGTGTTCGGAATGGGGGTAAATAGTTATGGACGACAGGCGGTTGGCCTTGTTTAGAGGTCGAATAAAAAAGTCAACTTTTTGAAATTAAATAATTAAATAAATTAAAAATAAACATACCCCTCTCTCCTCCTGTACCCACGATCAGGCCCCCACCCCTTCATTTCAAATCAACAAAGAGAATAAAAAAAAGAATCGACTCCTCTGATCGAAGGCAAACCTCGCCCTCGCCACCAGTGGCGCACCCCCCCCTCTCCGCCTGACCGCTCCCTCTTTCCCCCTCCGCCCTACGCTCCCCTCCTCCTCTGCTAAAAACAGTGCACCCCCAATTCGAAGCAAACCCCACGCCCTAGCCTGAGAACCACCAGCCGCCGACCCCTCCGACCTCAGACGATGGTGCGCCTCCCATCCGACGCACAGGCAATGCCCCCCCCCCTCTCCGATTACTGTGAGTTTTATTTTTAATCATTTTTATTTTATCCTTTTTAGTGGTTGATTTTTATTTCACAGCAATTAGTTTATTAGGAAAAAAAATATAGGGTTTTTATATTATTATTTTTATGTAAAGATTTGATTTTTAATTTAAATAAAGATTTGATGTTTAAAATATAAAAGAATAGATCTTTAAACCAATAAAGAATAGATTTTTATAATGAAAACGATTAGGTTATCTATATAGAAAGATCGTGATTTTTAATGAAGTAAAGACATGATTTTTAATGAAGTAAAGGCGAGATTTTTAATAAATGAAAGTTTGGATTTTTAGGCAAGGAAATGTATGGTTTTTAATAAAGGAAAGATTAGATTTTTAATCAAAGAAAAATACGATTTTTATATATATGAAGTGAAGATAAAAATTCGATTTTTATATATATGAAGTGAGGATAAATATTCGATTTTTATATATAAGAAGTGAAATAAAATATGAACTTTATTTTTATCGAGAAGTAGAGAGAATATAAAAATGTGATTTTTATATATGTAGTGAATACGGGCGACGAAAGTGGCGAAGGGCAAGCAAGATGAAGATTTCCTACATATGAAGAGTCGTGGAGTTTGGTTTAGCTAGTCGGTGAGAAATTCTCACCTTTAATTTTGTTTTCTAGTTAATAATATATACTAGGTTGCAGACCGTGTTTAGCAGCACCTGACACCCGTCGTCCATATACCATGGACGGCTTGTATGCTTGTTTGTTTGATTTTGATGTGTAGTTGATTGTGTGATGTGATGTGAAATGATATAAAATATTTTATAGTGGAAAACATTTTATAGTTAAAAATAGAATTTTTAACGGGTATTTAAAAAAATTTATAAACAAATTGGAGATTTGTTTATATACACTGATTTGAGTTATATTGATTTGGACGATAAAATTTACACATCGCCCAACTACACAAATAAAATCTGTGTTTGATTGTTTGAAAACCCCACACGGGTATTGGGATGATATATGACATACCCTAATCCCAATAATTAGTCGTATGTCGATCGATTGATTGACAGGCTGTTATAAGTGTTAAATATTTATATTTGATGCTTATACAGTGTAGAACGCACTCTGGATTATGGTTGATTATTTATCGTTGTTATTTTGTACATGTGTTGTAGAAAATCTATATAATTAACATTATATGGTAATTGATTGGGCCTCATTCCAGTTTTGTAATAGAAATATTTGAAAAATGAATATTTGAAATAGAATATTTGAAAATAGAAATATATGAAGCCGTGTTGATTAGATTGACGCCATTTTGACGTGAACGATATTTATATCGATTTCATTCAATTTTCAATTATATTGAAAGTGTTTTCGAAATTTGAATTATATTGAAAGTGTTTTCGAAATTTGAATTATATTGAAAGTGTTTTCGAAATTTGAATTATATTGAAAGTGTTTTCGAAATTTGAATTATATTGAAAGTGTTTTCGAAATTTGAATTATATTGAAAGTGTTTTCGAAATTTGAATTATATTGAAAGTGTTTTGGAAATTTGAATTATATTGAAAGTGTCTTCGAAATTTGAATTATACTGAAAGTGCCTTCGAAATTTGAATTATATTGAAAGTGTTTTCGAAATTTGAATTATATTGAAAGTGTTTTCGAAATTTGAATTATATTGAAAGTGTTTTCGAAATTTTAATTATATTGAAAGTGATATCGAAATTTGAATTATATTGAAAATAATCGAAATTCAAATTCAAATTGTATAGAATCGAATTCGAATTAAATTGAAATAAATTGAAATTCGAATTAAATTGAGTAGAATTGAAATTCGAATTAAATTGAAATGAATTGAAATTCGAATTAAATTGAAATTGAAATCGATTTGAAATGAATTTAAAACGAATTTATATTGGAATATTCAATTTTGATTTGAAATTGAATATGAAGTTGAAATCGTTTTGAAAACGAATTTAAAACGATTTATAAAATACGTTTTAAAAGGAAATCGACGAGGTATATATTATATATATTATATATATAATATAATGGCCTGAATAGAACGCGCGGCGCTGCGGTAGTTCGCAAATTTCGACCATTGACTTCGAACGGATATTACGGGAGATCCGACCACCGGATTCTCCTGAAACCGGAACCGTTTGGTTCGTATCGAAAAGAGCTTTCCAATGAATATTAGAAATTAGAGATCTAACGGTTGGATTTGGAATTATGTCCAAATCAAATTTGGAAAAGGTCGCTATAAGTGCAGTTCAATGGCCGTTGATGGAAATCGACTGTACGGGCCTTGATAAAATTTTTAAAAATAGTAATAATTTGTGTAGAATCATAAGAAATGATTTGGGAAGAATTGGGATGAAAAATTCCATATTTGAAAAGATAAAAATAGATTTTTATCGAAATGAACTAGTTTTGAACTAGAATTATAATTCTATTTATTTTTAAATAAATAAACTGGATTTGAAATGGTTTTGAAAATAACCATAATTTCCAAAAATTGAATTGGAATGGATTTGAATCGAAATTATCTTTGGAATATTTCGATGTTGGATTTCGTGATGATACAAGTATTGTGATGGGAATTTGAAAGATATATTTATATCGTTATTTCCAATACGATATTTGTTGGTCGTAGAATTTGATATTGAATATAAGCCGATATTTTTTTTATTCAGAGCCTTGTATTTAATATCAAATGTGATTTGTGTTTGTCGTGAATGGTGTCTTCATTAACACTGTTCTTAATCCGAGTTGCGAAAAAGATTAAATCTTTTTATTTAGATTTAATGAAGTGTACCAATTAAATAATATTTAATTGGAATTGAATCGGTATTGGTTTTTGGGTTTATCGTGAATAGTGTTTTAAATAACACCTGTTCTTTAACCCGATAATTAATGGAATGTGATTTTGGGTTGTCGTGAACGGTATCTTTAGTAATACTGTTCTTAGACCCATGGAGTTAAGAAAATCAAAAACTAATTGGAGATTAGTTAAGTTATATGGTTTCTGGGGTATTGATCTGATGTTGGTTTCGGCCTTCGGGGTTAATACTTAGGGAATTGCTCACTTGCTAATTTACGGCTAGGGACTGATTGAAATGTGATGTGATTTTGGGTTTATCGTGAACCGTGTTTTAAATGACATGGATTCTTTAACCCAGTTACAGATTAAAACTAAGTGGAGTTTTAAAGAATCTTTAATTAGATTGAAAAGATCGAGAATGGAGTATCACCGGTTTTGCTCCATGAGATAGTTAAATCTTTAATTAGATTTGAACGTGAAATGGTATTTGAATTTACCGATAATACCATGGTGTTAGATATGAAGTATGACCAGTTTTACTTCATGGGATGAATAGGTTGGGGTTGGGAAATTAAAACAAATGATTACTTCGGTAAGGTTCGTTAATCCCGACTAGTTTGAATTGATATTCAAAATAAGATTAAAGAATAAATTTAAAGGAATTTATATTTAATAAAATTAATGGGAACCTTTCCCTGAGAAATGTGAAATTTAGAAACTAACTGTTGGTTAGCTAAGCAGAATGGTTTTCTAGATATTGATCTGATGTTGGTTTCGGCCTTCGGGGTTAGTATTTTGGGGAATTATTCTCTTGTTAATTTACGGTTAGTGACTAATGAATTGGAATGAGGCGTATGTTGTGTTTGTGTAACACTTGTTTATTATATACGTGAGTTATTCAGAAAGACCGGGTTTATCCCATTCTGAATAACTGATTCGGCGATTAGTCGAAGATGAAGACGGTGGTCTTCACGTCATTTGGATAATTACTGATGATCTTGATTGGGCCGTACACCCCAGAGGAGGGAATCAGTTGGTGATCGTCCAGACGTACTTGGAGATCGATGGATATACGGGGTACTAAGTGCCTCCGGTTTCATTCAGACCCAGAACAGACTTGTAAATGGATGTGTGTCTAACATCGGATTACATTCTGTGTGATTGATATCGGTTGCATAGCATGAATTGCCTGTGTGGCATGCTAAGATGCAAATGATCAAGGCTTCTGTTGAAAAGCAAAGTCTTGTGGTTAATGATCATAGCACGACCTTTGTGGCATAGCTTTGTGTAACGTTGATTCGCGAGCCTCACACCCCGGTAGTGAACCAGAAACGGGAGAAGGACCTCAGGAAGGGCATGCGTTTATTTCTAGCTAGAAGTGGCGTCAGTGGTTTTATATGCCCTGACGAGTTTGACTTTTGTGGTTGTTGCTGTTGTGAGGCGCCTCGGTTATATCGGTCGATCCGGGACTGATGGAGTCATTCATTGGATCATTGACACCCCATAGGGTGGGGAAACACAGTGTTCAGGCATTTTAATCCACATCGGTGGACCGGCCCTGTCGCTCCAAAGGCTTGACTGAGTACTTGCCTGAGACACGGGCTAGAGCGTCTCGAATTCGGTGGAGGACGATCCCTTGCCTCAGTTCATAGATGGAATCCAACTTCCAAATACGTGACATTTGCAGTTTTGATCGTAGAGCCTTGTATGGCGACATGATATATGGTACCCATGCCGTCTATGATTGATATTTATGATTGAAATTGTTTTAAACACTATACACTTATTATAGTATCAAAGGACTTGTTTTAAAACGTACTAAGCATGTTTGGCTATTATAAGGGAAAACCCTATCCCCCGGGTTGCGTTGCATTGTGTGATAGGACCTGGGTCTAATAATAGCTTCATTTTTCCAAAAAGCATTGCGTTGTTTTGTTATATGCACTGGTATTCTTGGGAGGAAACCCGTTCCGTGTTATACGGCGTGGTCCCTTGATATATCTGATTTAAAGTAAAGTTTTAAATAACTGTTTTAGTTCTCACACCAGTCACATGACTGACCTGGAGTTTATTGTTTTAACCTAAACTCTGGTGCCCTTATTTTGACATGGGCAGCTAGTAGTTTTGGTTTTGCAGATTTGTATTCACAGGATCCTGGTTTACAGCTGGAATGATATCCGGAAAGCTTTGTATCCGTATATCTCTTCTAGTTGTGTATTGTATTATTTTCCGCTGCTATGTAATGTATTGTAATCTCTAATATTTATCGAATGTAATATTCATTTATACTCTGTATATTCTTGTAATCTGATAGAGTTGTTGTAATACAATGAAATGTTCTTCCGTCTGCGTTCCTTTGTGGCTTGTTCTCGACTCAATCCGGGATTTCCCATAAGGGGGATTTCGGGTCGTTTCATCGTGGTATCAGAGCTTTGGTTTACAAAGCTCAGAGAATAAGTCACATTAGAGCCATATGAAAGAATTCATCAGAAATTGGATTAGTAATATCCAATAGGAATGAATCGTTAGAGATAGGATCAGTAGTATCCTAGAACGAGTGTGAAGAGTATATTTTTAAAAATGAAAACAATTTTTGTTTTGAAAATTTAAATCAATTATTCGTATTTGATTGTTTATTTATATTGATTTGGACTATCAGGTATATAGAGATTTTAATATATGTCTGATCCACGTGTTTTGGAAGCCTCCAATATATTGGATGGATATAGAGTCACACCCTAGTCGCCCGGGGATAATTCTGATGATGCGGCCGCATCATCAGTATTTGTGTTCGAGCGCCGAAAGCGTGATATCTATATATTTCCATTAGATTGGTGTGAGAACCAAAATTAGATAGGGCCTATTGTTGTGATTTGGCACTAAAAATGTGATTTTGGCTATATATCAAAGTTATGAATTTGAAACAATAATCAACTAATTGATTGATGGTTGGGTTGTTTGATTATCGTTTGATTAATTAAAATTTGAACCATATAGCCCAATTGAATCAAATTGTGAGTTATATTGAAAATTAGTCGCATTTGCTTGTATATACATGTACGTACATTGAACAGGTCATAGCAAAGAGGCTAGAGCAGAAGAATAAAATTGTTTGCCCAACAAATAGGTACATGTTTACCATAATTTACTGTTTTGTTTGGGTGATGATGATTTTATGAGCCGATTGGCTAGCCGCTTGGCTTTTTATTTTTCTTTTTGAGATCAGAGGGCCTGTATTGCAATTTCGGGATTTTCCCGGTGCTCCAGGTGCAAGGGAGGTTATGGCGAAATTTTTCGAAAATTTAGGGTGTTAGCCAAATTTTTGAAAAATTTGAAAAGTTCTTAGAAACTGAAAAGTTGAAGAACTTAAGCCGTAATGAAAATAACGGAAGTTGAGTTGATTTGTGAAACAACTTTCGTCTTTGTTCCTTTTCGGGGATGAAAAGTTTTAAGTAGGGGAGATTGTAATAACCCGGAAATCCGAGCCAATTTAAATTTTTTATTTTGGCAATTTTAGTGAATTTTGATTATTTAAAATGAATTATTTTAAATAAAAACGACGAGAAATTTATTTTGAATGGAATTCGAACGTATATTTTATATAGATCGTCGTTAGAATATAAATACTTATTTATATATATAAAAGGAATTGAAAATGGTGCGATAGTTCGATAATTCGATTTCAAACTTCAAATGAATGTACAAGATTCAAAATAAACCGGATTTTATTGAAACAAAAAATATTTAAATCTAATTGAGAATATCTTTCCAATGAATCCGGGAAATCAAAATTTCATAGCGGGAATCAAAAGTTACGTCCAGTTGAAATTTCTGAATAGTCGCAATGGAATTCAGGCCCTTAAAAATGGAAATTTTGCAAAGACCTCGGATTTCAGCGAAACCACTTTTGTTGGATCCGTGATGTCAAATTATTGCTAGATTCCAAAATTCGTAATTTTTCGAATCAATATGTGAGCGTGGCAAAGGAAAACGCGTTTGACCAGTTTTAGTTGATTTTAATCGACTGGAAATTGGCCATTTTTCAAACGGTCACAAAATCCGACGAAACCATTTTTGTTAGGACCGTATCGTCAATACGAAGCTAGAAAATATTTTTCGTGAATTTTTCGAGTTAGTATGTGACTCCGGTAAAGTGAAATGCGCATTCAAATTCAATATATAGAGTTATATTTTGATTTGGATGAAAACTGATTGTAACATTCGAATTTGCTCGTGAAACATATCCCATTGTGTTCGGAATGGGGGTAATTAGCTATAGATGACAGGCGGTGGGCCTCGTTTAGAGGTCGAATAAAAAAGTCAACTTTTTGAAATTAAATAAATTAAAAATAAACATACCCCTCTCTCCTCCTATACCCACGATCAGGCCCCCCCTTCATTTCAAATCGACAAAGAGAATGAAAAAAAAGAATCGACTCCTCTGATCGAAGGCAGACCTCGCCCTCGCCACCAGTGGCGCACCGCCCCCCTCTCTCCGCCTGGCCGCTCCCCCTTTCCTCCTCTACTAAAAACCGCGCACCCCCAATTCGAAGCAAACCCCACGCCCTAGCCTGAGAACCACTGGCCGCCGACACCTCCGACCTCAGACGATGGTGCGCCTCCCATCCGACGCACATGCAATAACCCCCCCCCCTCTCCGATTACTGTGAGTTTTATTTTTAATCATTTTTATTTTATCCTTTTTAATAGTTGATTTTTATTTCACAGCAATTGGTCTATTAGGAAAAAATTTAGGGTTTTTATATTATTATTATTTTATATAAATTTGATTTTTAATTTAAATAAAGATTTGATCTTTAAAATAGAAAAGAATAGATTTTTAAACCAATAAAGAATAGAATTTTATAATGAAAACGATTAGGTTATCTATATAGAAAGTTCGTGATTTTTAATGAAGTAAAGACGTGATTTTTAATGAAGTAAAGGCGAGATTTTTAACAAATGAAAGGTTGGATTTTTAAGCAAGGAAATGTATGGTTTTTAATCAAGGAAAGATTAGATTTTTGATCAAAGAAAAATACGATTTTTATATATATGAAGTGAAGATAAAAATTCGATTTTTATATATATGAAGTGAGGATAAATATTGATTTTTATATATAAAAAGTGAAATAAAATATGAAGTTTATTTTTATCGAGAAGTAGAGAGAATATAAAATTGTGATTTTTATATATGTAGTGAATACGGGTGACGAAAGTGGGGAAGGGCAAGCAATATGAAGATTTCCTACATATGAAGAGTCGTGGAGTTTGGTTTAGCTAGTCGGTGAGAACTTCTCACCTTTAATTTTGTTTTCTAGTTAATAATATATACTAGGATGCAGACGGTGTTTAGTAGCACCCGACACCCGTCGTCCATAGACCATGGACGGCTTGTTTGTTGGATTTTGATGTGTAGTTGATTGTGTGATGTGATGTGAAATGAAATAAAATATTTTATAGTGGAAAATATTTTATAGTTAAAAATATAATTTTTAACGTGTATTTAAAAAAAAAATTATAAACAAATCGGAGATTTGTTTATATACACTGATTTGAGTGATATTGATTGGGACGATAAATTTTACACATCGCCCAACTGCACAAATAAAATCTGTGTTTGGTTGTTTGAAAACCCCACACGGGTATTGGGATGATATATGACATACACTAATCCCAATAATTAGTTGTATGTTGATCGATTGATTGACAGGCTGTTATAAGCGTTAAATATTTATATTTGATGCTTATACAGTGTAGAACGCACTCTGGATGATGGTTGATTATTTATCGTTGTTATTTTGTACATGTGTTGTAGAAAATCTATATAATTAACATTATATGGTAATTGATTGGGCCTCATTCCAGTTTTGAAATGGAAATATTTGAAAAATAAATATTTGAAACAGAATATTTGAAAATAGAAATATATGAAGCCGTGTTGATTAGATTGACGCCATTTTGACGTGAACGTTATTTATATCGATTTTATTCAATTTTCAATTATATTGAAAGTGTTTTCGAAATTTGAATTATATTGAAAGTGTTTTCGAAATTTGAATTATATTGAAAGTGTTTTCGAAATTTGAATTATATTGAAAGTGTCTTCGAAATTTGAATTATATTGAAAGTGTCTTCGAAATTTGAATTATATTGAAAGTGTTTTCGAAATTTGAATTATTTTGAAAGTGTTTTCGAAATTTGAATTATATTGTAAGTGTTTTCGAAATTTGAATTATATTGAAAGTGATTTCGAAATTTGAATTATATTGAAAATACTCGAAATTCAAATTGAAATTGAATAGAATCGAATTCGAATTAAATTGAAATAAATTGAAATTTGAATTAAATTGAGTAGAATTGAAATTCGAATTAAATTGAAATGAATTGAAATTCGAATTAAATTGAAATTGAATTGAAATCGATTTTTTAAAACGAATTTATATTGGAATATTCAATTTTGATTTGAAATTGAATATGAAGTTGAAATCGTTTTGAAAACGAATTTTAAACGATTTATAAAATACGTTTTAAAAGGAAATCAACGAAGTATATATTATATATATATTATATAATGGCCTGAATAGAACGCGCCGCGCCGCGGCAGTTCGCGAATTTCGACCATTGACTTCGAACGGATATTACGGGAGATCCGACCGTCGGATTCTCCTGAAACCGGAACCGTTGGGTTCGTATCGAAAAGAGCTTTCCAATGAATATTAGAAATTAAAAATCTAACAGTTGGATTTGGAATTATGTCCAAATCAAATTTGAAAAAGGTTGTTATAAGTGCAGTTCGATGGCCGTTGATGGAAATCGACTGTACGGGCCTTGATAAAATTTTTAAAAATAGTAATAATTTGTGTAAAATCATAAGAAATGATTTGCGAAGAATTGGGATGAAAAATTCCATATTTGAAAAGATAAAAATAGTTTTTTATCGAAATAAACTAGTTTTGAACTAGAATTATAATTCTATTTATTTTTAAATAAATAAATTGGATTTGAAATGGTTTTGAAAGTAACCAGAATTTCCAAAAATTGAATTGGAATGGATTTGAATCAAAATTATCTTTGGAATATTTCGATGTTGGATTTCGTGATGATACAAGTATTGTGATGGGAATTTGAAAGATATATTTATATCGTTATTTCCAATACGATATTTGTTGGTCGTAGAATTTGATATTGAATATAAGCCGATATATTTTTTATTCAGAGCCTTGTATTTAATATCAAATGTGATTTGGGTTTGTCGTGAATGATGTCTTCATTAAAACTGTTTTTAAGACCAGTTGAGAAAAAGATTAAATCTTTTTATTTAGATTTAATGAAGTGTACCAATTAAATAATATTTAATTGGAATTGAATTGGTATTGGTTTTTGGGTTTATCGTGAACAGTGATTTAAATAACACTTGTTCTTTAACCCGATAATTAATGGAATGTGATTTTGGGTTGTTGGAACGGTATCTTCAATAATACTGTTCTTAGACCCATGGAGTTAAGAAAATCAAAAACTAATTGGAGATTAGTTATGTTGAATGGTTTCTGGGGTATTGATCTGATGTTGGTTTCGGCCTTCGGTGTTAATACTTAGGGAATTGCTCACTTGCTAATTTACGGCTAGGGACTGATTGAAATGTGATGTGATTTTGGGTTTATCGTGAACCGTGTTTTAAATGACATGGATTCTTTAACCCAGTTACAGATTAAAAGTAAGTGGAGTTTTAATGAATCTTTAATTAAATTGAAAAGATCGAGAATGGAGTATCACCAATTTTGCTCCAGGCGATAGTTAAATCTTTAATTAGATTTGAACGTGAAATGGTAATTGAATTTACCGATAATGCCGTGGTGTTAGATATGAAGTATGACCAGTTTTACTTCATGGGATGAATAGGTTGGGGTTGGGAAATTAAAACAAATGATTACTTCGGTAAGGTTCGTTAATCCCGACTAGTTTGAATTGATATTCAAAAGAAGATTAAAGAATAATTTTAAAGGAATTTATCTTTGATAAAATTAATGGGAACCTTTCCCTGAGAAATGTGAAATTTAGAAACAAACTGTCGGTTAGCTAAGCAGAATAGTTTTCTAGATATTGATCTGATGTTAGTTTCGGCCTTCGGGGTTAGTATTTGGTGAATTATTCTCTTGTTAATTTACGGTTAGTGACTAATGAATTGGAATGAGGCGTATGTTGTGTTTGTGTAACACTTGTTTATTATATACGCAAGTTATTCAGAAAGACTGGGTTTATCCCATTCTGAATAACTGATTCAGCGATTAGTCGAAAATGAAGATGGTGGTCTTCACGTCGTTTGGATAATTACTGATGATCTTGATTGGGCCGTACACCTAAGAGGAGGGAATCAGTTGGTGATCGTCCAGACGTACTTGGAGATCGATGGATATGCGGGGTACTAAGTGCCTCCGGTTTCGTTCAGACCCAAAACAGACTTGTAAATGGATGTGTGTCTGACATCGGATTTCATTCTGTGTGATTGATATCGGTTGCATAGCGTGAATTGCCTGTGTGGCATGCTAAGATGCAAATGATCAAGGCTTCTGTTGAAAAGAAAAGTCTTGTGGTTGATGATCAAAGCACGGCCTTTGTGGCGTAGGTTTGTGTAACGTTGATTCGCAAGCCTCACACCCCGGTAGTGAACCAGAAACGGGAGAAGGACCTCAGGGAGGGCATGCGTTTCTTTCTAGCTAGAAGTGGCGTCAGTCGTTTTACACGCCCTAACGAGTTTGACTTATGTGGTTGTTATTGTTGTGAGGCGCCTCAGTTATATCGGTCGATCCGGGACCGATGGAGTCATTCGTTGGCTCATTGGCACCCCATAGGGTGGGGAAACGCAGTGTTCAGGCACTTTAATCCACATCGGTGGACCGGCCCTATCGCTCCAAAGGCTTAACTGAGTACTTGCCTGCGACACGGGCTAGAGCGTCTCGAATTTGGTGGAGGACGATCCCTTGCCTCAATTCACAGATGGAATCCAACTTCCAAATACGTGACATTTGCGGTATTGATCGTAGAGCCTAGTATGGCGACATGATATATGGTACCCATGCCGTCTATGATTGATATTTATGATTGAAATTGTTTTAAACACTATACACTTATTATAGTATCAAAGGACTTGTTTTAAATTGTACTAAGCATGTTTGGCTATTATAAGGGGAAACCCTATCCCCCGGCTTGCGTTGCATTGTGTGATAGGACCTGGGTCTTATAATAGCTTCATTTTTCCAAAAAGCATTGCGCTGTTTTGTTATATGCACTGGTATTCTTGGGAGGAAACCCATTCCGTGTTATACGGCGTGGTCCCTTTATATATCTGATTTAAAGTAAAGTTTTAAATAACTGTTTTTGATCTCACACCAGTCACATGACTGACCTGGAGTTTATTGTTTTAACCTAAACTCTGGGTGCCCTTATTTTGACATGGGCAGCTAGTAGTTTTGGTTTTGCAGATTTATATTCACAGGATCCTGGTTTACAGCTGGAATGATATCCGGAAAGCTTTGTATCCGTATATCTCTTCTAGTTGTGTATTGTATTATTTTCCGCTGCTATGTAATTTATTGTAATCTCTGATATTTATCGAATGTAATATTCATTTATACTCTGTATATTCTTGTAATATGATGGAGTTGTTGTAATACAATTAAATGTTCTTCCGTCCGCATTCCTCTATGGCTTGTTCTCGACTCAATCCGGGATTTCCCGTAAGGGGATTTCGGGTCGTTTCATTATATATGCATTGTATACCATGTTTATGCGTTATATAAAATTGAAATGCGAAAAAAATGGTTTGTGTTGTGGTAAATTTGTTGAATATGGGTTTGGCAACCTGATTGGATGAAATGGTTGTGTAGGGCGCGAGTCAATATCAAGAGAGGGATAATGCTAGACATTATTCCGGTTCTACAAATCGCGCCATTATGATGGGGAAATTATCTGAAACAGAAATGAATAAAATTGTCACGTGTTGAAATAAATATTTGTTCGCTAAAAATATTAATTTTAACATGTATATGAGATGAATAAAATTTTCATGTGTTGAAATGTATATTTGTTCGCTAAAAATATCATTTTTAACGTGTATATGAAGTGAATAAAATTTTCATATGTTGAAATAAATATTTGTTCGCTAAAATTATTATTTTTAACATATAAATGAAGTGAATAAAATTTTCATGTGTTGAAATAAATATTTGTTCACTAAAAAATTATTTTTAACATATAAATGAAGTGAATAAAATTTTCATGTGTTGAAACAAATATTTGTTTGCTAAAATTATTATTTTTAACATATGAATGGAGTGAATAAAATTTTCATGAGTTAAAATAAATATTTGTTAGCTAAATGTATTATTTTAAACATATGAATGAAGTGACTAAATTTTTCATGTGTCGAAATAAATATTTGTTCACTAAAAATATTATTTTTAACATATAAATGAAGTGAATTAAACGTTCATGTGTCGAAATAAATATTTGTTCACTAAAAATATTATTTTTAACATATAAATGCAGTGAATAAAATTTTCATGTGTTGGAATAAATATTTGTTCGCTAAAAATATTATTTTTTATTTGTAAATGAAGTGGATAAAATTGTTATGTGTTGAAATAGATATTTATTTGCTAAAAATATTATTTTTAACATGTATATGAAGTGAATAAAATTGTCATGTGTTGAAATAGATATTTTGAAATGACCCAAACTTGCCCTTACGGCAGAGCCCGGATTGAGTTGAGAACACGACAAATCAGAACGCAAACGACTAAACATTTCATTGCTTATTACAACAATTTTCATCAGAGTACAAATAAATAATATACATTTGATAAATATCGGAGATTTAAATTATAATGTAGCGGAAAAATAATACACAACACAACTGTAAGAGATACACGAATTTAGAGCATTCCGAATATAGCTCCAGCTGTAAACCAGGATCCTGTGAATATAATATCTACAAAACAAAAACTACTAGCTGCCCCTGTGGAAAATAGGGGCACCCAGAGTTTAGGTTAAAACAATAAACTCCAGGTCAGCCATGTGATTGGTGTGAAAACTAAAATAGTTATTTAAACTTTCCTTTAGAAATAAAGTAAATCAAGGGACCACGCCGTATAACACGAAACAGTTTTACTCCTAAGAATACCTGTGCATAAAACAAACAGTGCAACGCTAAACAAAAAAATGAAGCTATTATAAGACTAAGGTCCCATCACACAATGCAACGCAAGCCAGGGGATAGAGTTTTCCCCTTATAATAACAAAAATGTTTGGTATGTGAAATTTCATATTTTATTATTAATATAAGTGAAGAAATCAACTACAAATATAAATGTATCAATCATAGGCGGCATAGGTACCCATACATTACGTCGCCAAACATTTATTTACAACTAAAATCAAAAATCACGTATTGGAAATTAGGTTTCCATTTATGAACTGAGGCAAGGGATCATCCTCACCGCTTCGAGATACACTAGCAAGTGCTTCAGGACTACACACTCTGAGAAACCCTTGGATCTTCATGGTCGGCCATCCGTCGATGATTGGTTATACCATAAACTATATGTTAGCTAGTTCTATCGAACCTCTAGGTCAGTATATCTACCATATCATCCATCGATCCCGTAGTGACTGATATATCCATCGATCCCATAGTGACTGATATATCCGAGGCGCCTCTGTATCCAGTAAGTAATAATAAGCAACATCCACATGAGTAAACAGCCTGGGCTCCATACCACGACGTTACTCGTAGCTAAAACTAACATATGTCTGTTTCCATGCAGTCACTATCTCGTTCTTGGTTCATACCTGGGTGTGAAGCTCGCGAATTAACGCTACCCAAAGCTATGCTATTTAAAGCCGTGCTTTGATCTTCATCCAAAAGACTCTTCTTTTCAACAGAAGCTTTGATCATTTGCATCTCAGCATGCAACACAGAAAGTTCACGCCATGCGACTGATGTTTATCGATATATAACCTCTGAGCTCGTACGTTTCAGAGAAGGGTGTTAAGCAAGAGAATAAATTCTCCGACACCAAATAGATATATATTTAATTGAGATTAATCAACATAGAATAAAATCCAATGTCAGACACACATCCATTTACAAGTTCATTCTGGGTTTGAACGAAACTGGAGGCACCTTATTCCTCGTCCCATATGTCCAATACATGAGAAAGGTCGTCGCATATCTGATGGATCTCCAAGTACGTCTGGACGATCATCACTTATTACCTTATCTTGAGTGTACAACCCAATCAAGACATCAGTAATCATCCAAACGATGTGAAGACCTCTGGTCTTCAACCACCATCTTCATCATCGACTTATCATCAAATCGGTTATTCAGAATGGGTATAAACCTGGTCTTTCTGAACAACTCGCGTTTCCTATAAACAAGTGCTATAAAAACACAACATGCGACTCATTCCAATTCTGAATATTCTTTTATTCAAATATTCATATCTTTAGGACGGGGTCCCTTTAATTTTATCAAAGATAAATTCTTTCAATTTATTCTTTAATCTTCCTTTAGATATCATTTCAAACCAAATTAAGTTTTATCCAAACTAGTCAGGATTAGCGCACCTTACCAAAGCAGTCATTTGTTTAATTTCCCAATCCCGACTTATTCATCCCATGGAGCAAAACTGGTAATATCAATTATCTAACACCACGGTGTTATTGGTAAATTTAATTACCATTTCACGTTCAAATCTAATTAAAGATTTAACTATCGCTTGGAGCAAAACTTGCACTACACCGTATACGCTAATTAACTTGTGTTTTTAGCCGTATCTAAAGCTCTTAAACACAGCAAAAAGCCGTATCAAAAAACGGCATGTTAAATTTTTAGATACGGCTACAAACCGTATCTCACTTTGATTATATACAGCTTATAGCCGTGTCTAAACGGTATTCAGACACGACCTTCGATCGTATCTAATTATATCTGTGTGTGCACATATATAACTACATAGATGCATATATATATATATATATATATATATATATATATATATATATATATATATATATAAACAGAAACTGTGCGAACTTTTCACAACTGTAATGACCCGGATTTTGAGCGACTTTGGTTATCGACATAAACACGATGTCGATAACCAATCATCGAAAAATACCGATCATTAATGAAAGAAATTAGAGGATGAGGAAAGATAAGATAGAAACTTAGAATATAAGAAGAAGAAGAACACAATATCAGAGTAACATGAATCTCACAGCGGAACGAATAAATATATTTCATAACATAACTTTGAAATACAATCTGTACTTGAATATACATATCATTTATCAGAGTACAACACTTACAACACAGCGAAAATAACTATAGCTATATAATCCTGAAGCCTCGTGCTCCAAGATTTTCTAGTATATCTGTAAATCCCGACTACTTCACTGCCCGTACAAAATGAGGCACCCAAGAGTTTAGGGAAACAAACAAATAAACTCCGGGTCAGTCATGGGACTGGTATGAGTAAAACAGTTTAAAACAGTTCAAGCAGGTAATCGATATCTCATAAGACCACGCCGTATAACAGATCAGGTTTTTCCCTTATGAGAATCCAAATTAGCTTTATATCAAAAACCTGTTGATATTATAATAATGTCTATCAACTACATTATAATAATCATCTAGCAGAAACGCTTTCATCTCACGTTATACATATATAGTATGCAATCAAAACCACAAGCACGTATTGGGTAATGGATTTCTAACTATGGCAAGGTATAGAACCACCTTTCGCTAGTGTACCTCTAGAGAGGAATACACTGGATTCAACAAGAACATCTTGCAACCCAGCCACACATGACCGACCACTCATTTCTCTTGAGTGTATCGAATGTATATCACCAACGGTTGGGATCAGCAACCGTTCCCGAATGGGACAACATCTACAATAGATTTTTAGAAATAAATGAAACTCTAGATCAGGTGATTATACACCCTACTTCGGTGCAACCGACTTAGCCATGCTGCCTGCCCGATTTCTGTCATTTACCGGTTGATGAGGCTTGAGGTTACGCTTCATCATCACATCAGATTCACTTCTAATGCCACATCGTCAAATCCATCAAATCACCGATTGACATCCTCAACCATACATTATGTGTTAGCTAAATGAAGTTTCCTTCTCCGCTTCCACTCTTGGTATGGCTAGAGAAACCAATATATGTGATCGTCTGGAAATACTCTGTCAGACATCCGTCCATACAAGTCATGCAGGAACAGGATGAACCGAAGGCACTATTCTGTAAACTGGATAGCCCTTGCATAACTCCGCCTTCAATTTCCTTTGGCATATATGATTCGCAACGCTAATGCCAATACAGAGTGGTTCTTTGGATAATAATCCAACCAGTCTCTCCATATTAACAACGTTAAAATGGTCAAAACTTCGATAGTCTGTGATTTAACTATCGAAGAAAAATAGGTGTGTAAACAACGATATCATTTCCAAATGGAAATTATATTGATCAATCATCATTCATATATATATATATATATATATATATATATATATTTCCTTATTTTCTATGTTTAGAAAATATACGTTATGAACACTGGAAAACATTTCCAAATCTTCTTGTTTTATTTATTAGAAAACATTTCTGGTTTCTTATTTCGAAAACATTTCCAAAGCTTCTTCATTGGACTTAGACAGATGTTTAAACAAACCATCGCGATGCCAACTCAAATGTTTTCCTTTAATTACTACATTCGCTTAACCATCCTTTATTATCGAACCTTAACCATTCCTTAGTTTAAAATGAAGCCAATCAAGTTGGGGTAATACTACCTCTCAGACCTTAACTAAACAACGTTTCTAACCTTGAAATTAACAAAGTTCACCCTTCTAATTCTTTAACAAACTTCCTTACGTAACTCTCTTTCAAATCTTTTCTATTCGACAATTCTTTCCTTCGATAAGGTATATTCGATAACTCTATTCAATTTATTCCATTCACTTAACTCTTTTGATTTAAATTTAACTCTATTCACTTAACTCCTATTGAATAAACTATATTTGATAACTCTTTTAATTCTATTTGAATAAACTATATATTCGATTAACTCTTTTTACTTTCTATTCGAATAAACTATATTCGATTAACTCCTTTATTCTATTTGAATAAACTATATTCGATAACTCTTTTAATTCTATTTGACAAAACTATATGTTTGATTAACTCCTTTACTTGATTCGAATAAACTATATTCGATTTACTCCTTTGCTTTAACTCTAATCGATTAACTCCATCGAATAACTAAATTCGATAACTCTTTCGAATAACCAAATTCGATAATTCCTTTCGAATAAACTATATTCGGTTACTCACTTCGATTAAACTAATTGATAACTATTTCGATTAAACTATAATCGATAACTCCTTCGATTAACTAATAATCGATTTCTCACTTCGATTAAACTAATAATCGATAATTCCTTTCCTTTAACTCTATTCGAATAAACTAATATTCGATAACTCCATTTGAATAACTCTAGTTCGATTTACTCTAACTGATTAACTCTAACTGGTTAACTCTAACTGGTTAACTCTAATTAATTAACAAATATTCGATTAACTCTATTCAGCCAACTCGACTAACCCCTTTCGAATAACTAATTCGATTTACTACTTTCGAATACCATATTCGATTTAACTCCTTTCGAATACCATATTCGATTTAACTCCTTTCGAATAACATATTCGTTTTAACTCCTTTATTCGCATTATAAAGATTTCCCTTTTAACAACGTTTATTCATTTTTAAATATTTACTTTTAGTAACGGTCCTCCACTTTAAAAATGATTTCCTTCTTATAATATTTTCCTTTTTATAATGTTTTCCCTTTTTCTGAATATCTCCTATTTATAAATATTCCAATTTATAAATATTTCTTATTTATAAATATTCCATTTATAAATATTTTATTTTCAAATATCACTTTGAAAATATTCCCTTATCAACATTTCGGTATGTTAGGGTATTCAACATATCAAATCACGATGATCAGTATCGTCCAAACACGTATAATCGACAAAAGATTATATATCACATCATATATCACAAAATATGAAAAACAATAAAATGACTGTTGAGGAATCCAGTCAAATTCCTCCAACCTGTCTCCCTACATCCACAGATGTTATACGATATAAAATCAACATCACTTTCAGTTCCATATGATATATTCTGTTAAACAGAATCAATATAGAAATTCAACTAACTGACTAGCAGTTCAATCAAACAGTCAACACACAGTTAATCAGCCAATATTTAACAGTTCTAAAAATACAACATGAAATTATAAACGGTTCAGAGTTAGTGAGATTTACTCACATTGGACGATCATCGTTGATAACGATAACCATCGCTCGATTTGATTCAGACGGCCAATTTATTTCGATATAACTTGTAATTAGCTCCAATTGGTTTCAAACTAGTCTTAATATGTAGATATCATCCATTCGATTCCAATGCTTCAGGCGGCGTTAAGTTCTTTTGAAATCATCCCACTAAAATAAAACAACTCATGTTTTCCTTCTCCATTAACCCGGCCCATCAACACAATCGCAGGCCCACCTTTCCACAGATCCGCCCCTTTTAATCCCTTATCATTTTCATTCCTTTCACCCATCCATATTTCTTCACCATTCCTGAAGGTCCACAACTTCCTGCAACCCTACCCTATCGCGTCCGACCATTGTGTCATGCATAGCAGACTAGCAGTAAAGAGCATCAACACAAATCCCTACTGTAATGCTTCTTCCAGGTTCAAAGAAATAACCCACTAACATTCAATTGAAACGCATAGCATCCTTCTCAACACCTCACTGCAGAAACCGGAAACAAACCCCACAACTTCATCACGATGTCAACTATCATCAACTCGTCGGCTCCAAACAGACACCGTCCTCCCTACAGTTCACGAAATTTCAAACCGACCTCACCAGCGAGCTCACCACTTCGAATACCATCTGCACAGTACCTCAGGAACACTTCCGTCCCCCTTAAGCAATTACCGAACTTCGACTATCCCTACAGCAAAAGGTCTGACCCTTATGCTTGTGAACATCAACCAAACTATACTGAAGTGTGCGACTTCCTCTCCTGAACACATAGTCGATGTCAGAATACCCTCCAGCCTCCCCAGTAGTGAACGGTGGCCAACCCTAGGAGCTACTGTAAAAATCGGCCTCCAAATGAACATCGACCAACCTCAGTAAGAACAAAACTCCATCGCACCAATATTTATCGCATTTGACCGAAGCTCAACAACTCAGAATTTCACATAAATAGGTTTTTTAAATTTAAGGAATTTCATTTGATTTTAGGTTGATTTCTTAACTCACGATTTTACTTCTCAAGTGGCGGCTAAAAAGAAGCATTGACCAGATCAAATGAAAGTGAATTAGGTTTAGGATTTTAAGGGGGGTATTTATAGGAAATTGGGTGAAGATATTTTTGATTTATTTTCTTATATATATGTTTTTGCCTTTTGAAAATTTCTATGGTCACGTATTATACCCAAAAATCTTGAAAATTGACAAGCACCTTCAGTTCGACATTACGGTCCCAACGAAACTGGTTTCGTCGAATTCCGACTCCGTTTGCTCACACAGCGTATTTTTAAAGCTCTGGATGACCCATTTAAATATATAAATATATTTAAATTAAATTAAATTTAATATAAATAAATTTATATTATCGTATATATATTTACAGTGGAATACCATACAGCTCCAGAATAATTATATTCTCGATATTCCAAGTCCTGGTTGAATCGATATTCAATTTTATACTAAAATTCCTTTTATAATGTAAATAAAGCGTTACGAATTATAAAGGAATTCCATAGCGACTTTTCTAAAATTTGATTTGGACGTAAATCAAAATCTACACGACGAAATCCCGATTTTTCTCTTCCACTAGAAAGATATACTCCACCAGCTCCACACGTTTCTTGTTTCACAGAAATCCGTCTTAAAATAAATCCTGTACATTCAGTTGAAATTCGAATCGCCAATTTACGAACTACAGCGCCATTTCAAGCTCGTTTATAATTATATTATAAACTATACGTTCAACTGTCATTTATAAAATATATTCGTTATTCAAATTCAATTCCAAGCTGAATTAAATATCACAGATGATCCGGTTCACACCATATCGTCATTTCAGCCAATTCTGTTTATTTCATAATTAAATATATTATTTAATATATTATTTTAATTTAAATATTCACCATTATTTAATTCCACGACCATTAAATCCTTTTAATCACCATTTAAATAATTAAATAAATTAATTATAATACCTTTGCCAATGCGGGTCATTACATTCTTCCCCACTTAAAATAATTTCGTCCTCGAAATTGCTAAAAGGTAGAGGACGACCCTATCGACTGGTTAGAACCTATTTGTTCACTTCTTAACTTCAGTTTCAACTGAACCAATTTAATTTCAATTAAATTATTAATTAATTCTTATCAACGAAAATTTTCAAAAATCCTGAAAATATTCTAACGCCTTAACTCTTCGAAAAATTTCGCCAGCACCTCCTTTGTGCTGGTCAATACGTCAAACTCCAACTCGCCTCTCTAGGCCATCTCCATCCCAAAAGAAAAATCAAACAGCCAAGCGGCTTGCCTATTCGGCTCATCAAAATCTCATACCACATGAAATATAAACTTGTACCTTTTTGTTGGCATATCATTATATCCTTTCCATCTGTTATCAATTCAGCGGATACAAGTGTCATCCCAATCAAATTCCAATCTGCTTTTATCCTTGACACAACCGTTCGCTTATATATATCTTTTCAACTCGAGTTTCTTCTCGATTCCCAACACTTAACTTGATTATCCCATTACACTTCAAATTTGAGTCTCACAATCCAATTTGTCTTGATATCATTCTAATTCAATCTCAGTTACCACTTTACTGGCTTTACTTTAATTCAATTTTCTTTCACAAATTTCTGTTAAATTTGTTTTTAATTCAAACAGTCTTTCCCTGGGAGTTTTCAAACTGTTTACTCTTTTCAAAAATCAAATTTTCCTTTTGAACATGTCACTGAGCCCTTAATTAATATTCCATTAGTTTAATCACTTCTTTATTTCTTTATCAATATTTATTAACCAAATATTTTCAATAACCATATTGGCCTTTTATGTTATTTAGAAAACATTTCCGAATATCGCCTTCCTTTATTTTCTAAACGTTAGAAAATATATGCTATTTATAATTGGAAAATATTCCAATTACTTATCTCTTTTCCGATCTTGTTTATTTCTATACTTAGGAAATATTCTTTATTATATTTCCAAGCTTACACTTATTTGGGTTAAAACGGATGTTGTGTAAAACATCGTTACAACAACTCAAATACTATATTCAACTAACTCTTATTCAACATTGATCTTCGAGCCTGAAATCTTACTATTTATTTGTTAATAATGAAATCAATCAAGTTTGGGTATAACTACCTCTCAGACCTTGACTGAATAACATTTATAACGTCAAAACAGATATGACTACTTACTCGAATAATTAATACCATACAACTACTTATTCACTTTTAAACACGTACGCTTCCTCTTTCTATCCTAACTAGATTTTATTCTTAGTCTTCCTTTTTGATTTTACTATTCTATTTCTAAGTTCGTTTCCTTATCGACTTCTATATATATATATCGATATGTTGATTTCTAACTATCAAATTATCTTAAAAATATTCTAACTCCTTAAATTCCCGGAAAAATTCGCCATAACCTGCTTTGTACTAGGAGCATCGGGATATTTCAAATAGCCTCCCATGGCCCTCACCAATCCAAAAGAAAAAGAAAAAGCCGAGCGGCTAGCCGATACGGCGCATAAAATCTCATATATGAATTAAATACATACCTTTTCGTTGAGCATTCTATTTATATACCTTCATTATCCTTATCCCATACCTATCTCATGTATATTTATACCTGCTCAATCTATTTTAACTATACCTGATCATTTTAACTCAATTCGTTAATTAATTTGTTAATTAACTCTTTAGTCTATTTCACTTTTATATTTGAACATGACTTGTTCAAATATATTTTAACTTGCTTATTAACTAATTTGAATCCAAATTTCAAATTTAAGTTCTATATTCGATTTTCGAATATCCATTTACAAATCCAATTCATCTTTCAAAGTTCAACTTCAAATTCCAAACTCGATTAACTAATTCCTCTTCTACTTAGTTAATTCTATTCAATTTATATTCAAATTCTATATATCAAATTCTGTATTATAAATCCCATTTGAAATTCAACACACTTGTCTTTCCCAAAACAAATTCAAAACAGTATCTCTGGTAGTAATTCGTCACTTATAACTCGAAAATGAATACTGATGATGCAGCTGTCATCATCGGAATCTATTTTCCAGCGATTGAAGTGAGTTCAATACTATAAAACCATTTTTAAACATTTACACTTTGAAATTCATTTCAAAATATAATTCACACTGCTTGTACAACAATTTAAAATCTCCCAGGATCTTAAATTTTCCATACTTTTAATCCAAATCCATTTACAAACACTTATCCAATTCTCCAGAGTTTTAACTCAATTTCTGGTTTAAAATTTTAGATTCAACTCATCTGATTTCACGTATTTCACTTATATGAATTCTGATTGGTTATTTATATAACCATTTAATTTATAATCTTGCTCGATTATAATAACAACCAATATATCCACTATATTATAACTTTGATATATATATATATATATATATATATATCTTCTCTATATCAAGATATACCTTGGGTAAACTTATTTTAATTTACCCTCTTTTCAAAACATATCGTGTCGACCCATCGTATTCGAGTGTTTAGTAACTCCTACCGATACAGTAGATCAAACTGATCGACCAGAACTCATAAAAGACTTAACCAATGAATCTCCACAATATAAAACAAATTTTTATATCAAATAACAAATACGTTCACTTGTATATATACACACAACTCAATCTAGGGTATTACTAAACTTATCTCTACCGAGTCACGCCACAGAGCCAAGGTAATTCACTTAACTTAAACTCTGATACCAACTGTAATGACCCGGATTTTGAGCGACTTTGGTTATCAACATAAACACGATGTCGATAACCAATCATCAAAAAATACCGATCATTAATGAAAGAAATTAGAGGATGAGGAAAGATAAGATAGAAACTTAGAATAGAAGAAGAAGAAGAACACAATATCAGAGTAACACGAATTTCACATTGGAACGAATAAATATATTTCATAACATAACTTTGAAATACAATCTGTACTTGAATATACATATCATTTATCAGAGTACAACACTTACAACACAGCGGAAATAACTATAGCTATATAATCCTGAAGCCTCGTGCTCCAAGCTCTTCCAGTATATCTGTAAATCCCGACTACTTGACTGCCCATACAAAATTAGGCACCCAAGAGTTTAGGGAAACAAACAAATAAACTCCGGGTTAGTCATGGGACCGGTATGAGTAAAACAGTTTAAAACAGTTCAAGCAGGTAATCGATATCTCATAAGACCACGCCGTATAACGGAACGGGTTTTTCCATTATGAGAATCCAAATTAGCTTTATATCAAAAACCTTTTGATATTATAATAATGTCTATCAACTACAATATAATAATCATCTAGCAGAAACGATTTCATCTCACATTCTACATATATAGTATACAATCAAAACCGCAAGCACGTATCGGGTAATGGATTTCCAACTATGGCAAGGTATGGAACCACCTTTCGCTAGTGTACCTCTAGAGAGGAATACACTGGATTCAACAAGAACATCTTGCAACCCGGCCACACATGACCGACCACTCATTTCGCTTGAGTGTATCGAATGTATATCACCAACGGTTGGGATCAGCAACCGTTCCCGAATGGGACAGCATCAACAATAGATTTTTAGAAATAAATGAAATTCTAGATCATGTGATTATACACCTTACTTCGGTGTGACCGACTTAGCCATGCTGCCTGCCCGATTTCTGTCATTTACCGGTTGATGAGGCTTGAGGTTACGCTTCATCATCACATTAGATTCACTTCGAATGTCACATTGTCAAATCCATCAAATCTCCGATTGACGTCCTCAACCATACATTATGTGTTAGCTAAAAGAAGTTTCCTTCTCTGCTTCCACTCTTGGTATGGTTGGACAAACCAATATATGTGATCGTCTGGAAATACCCTGTCAGACATCCGTCCATACAAGTCATGCAAGAACAGGATGAACCGAAGGCACTATTCTGTAAACTGGATAGCACTTGCATAACCCCGCCTTCAATTTCCTTTGGCATATATGATTCGCAACGCTTATGCCAATACAGAGTGGTTCTTTGGATAATAATCCAACCGGTCACTCCATATTAACAACGTTAAAATGGTCAAAACTTCGATAGTCTGTGATTTAACTATCGAAGAAAAACAGGTGTGTAAACAACGATATCATTTCCAAATGGAAATTATATCGATCAATCATCATACATATATATATATATATATTTCCTTATTTTCTATGTTTAGAAAATATACGTTATTAACACTGGAAAACATTTCCAAATCTTCTTGTTTTCTTTATTAGAAAACATTTCTGGTTTCTTATTTGGAAAACATTTCCAAAGCTTCTTCATTGGACTTAGACAGATGTTCAAACAAACCATCGCGATGCCAACTCAAATGTTTTCATTTAATTACTACATTCGCTTAACCATCCTTTACTATCGAACCTTAAACATTCCTTAGTTAAAAATGAAGCCAATCAAGTTGGGGTAATACTACCTCTCAGACCTTAACTAAACAACGTTTCTAACCTTGAAATTGACAAAGTTCACCCTTCTAATTCTTTAACAAACTTCCTTACGTAACTCTCTTTCAAATCTTTTCTATTCGATAATTCTTTCCTTCATAAGGTATATTCGATAACTCTATTCAATTTATTCCATTCACTTAACTCTTTTGATTTAACTTTAACTCTATTCACTTAACTCCTATTGAATAAACTATATTCGATAACTCTTTTAATTCTATTTGAATAAACTATATATTCGATTAACTCTTTTTACTTTCTATTCGAATAAACTATATTCGATTAACTCATTTATTCTATTTGAATAAACTATATTCGATAACTCTTTTAATTCTATTTGAATAAACTATATGTTCGATTAACTCCTTTACTCTATTCGAATAAACTATATTCGATTTACTCCTTTGCTTTAACTCTAATCGATTAACTCCATCGAATAACTAAATTCGATAACTCCTTCGAATAACCAAATTCGATAATTCCTTTCGAATAAAATATATTCGATTACTCACTTCGATTAAACTAATTGATAACTCTTTTCGATTAAACTATAATCGATAACTCCTTCGATTAACTAATAATCGATTTCTCACTTCGATTAAACTAATAATCGATAATTCCTTTCCTTTAACTCTATTCGAATAAACTAATATTCGATAACTCCATTTGAATAACTCTAGTTCGATTTAACTCTATCGATTTACTCTAACTGATTAACTCTAACTGGTTAACTCTAACTGGTTAACTCTAATTGATTAACAAATATTCGATTAACTCTATTCAGCTAACTCGACTAACCCCTTTCGAATAACTAATTCGATTTACTACTTTCGAATACCATATTCGATTTAACTCCTTTCGAATACCATATTCGATTTAACTCCTTTCGAATAACATATTCATTTTAACTCCTTTATTTGCTTTATAAAGATTTCCCTTTTAACAACGTTTATTCATTTTTAAAGATTTACTTTTAGTAACGGTCCTCCACTTTAAAAAGGATTTCCTTCTTATAACAGTTACCTTTTTATAACGTTTTCCCTTTTTCTGAATATCTCCTATTTATAAATATTTCTTATTTATAAATATTCCATTTATAAATATTTTATTTTCAAATATCACTTTGAAAATATTCCCTTATCAACATTTCGGTATGTTAGGGTATTCAACATATCAAATCACGATGATCAGTATCGTCCAAACACGTATAATCGACAAAAGATTATATATCACATCATATATGAGAAAATATGAAAAACAATAAAATAACTGTTGAGGAATCCAGTCGGATTCCTCCAACCAGTCACCCTGCATCCACAGATGTTATACAATATAAAATCAACATCACTTTCAGTTCCATATGATATATTCTGTTAAACAGAATCAATATAGAAAATTCAACTAACTGACTAGCAGTTCAATCAAACAGTCAACACACAGTCAATCAGCCAATATTTAACAGTTCTAAAAATACAACATGAAATTATAAACTGTTCAGAGTTAGTGAGATTTACTCACATTGGACGATCATCGTTGATAACGATAACTATCGCTCGATTTGTTTCAGACGGCCAATTTATTTTGATATTACTTGTAATGAGCTCCAATTGGTTTCAAACTAGTCTTAATATGTAGATATCATCCATTCAATTCCAATGCTTCAGGCGGCGTTAAGTTCTTTTGAAATCAGACCACTAAAATAAAACAACTCATGTTTTCCTTCTCCATTAACCCGACACATCAACACAATCGCAGGCCCACCTTTCCATAGATCCGCCCCTTTTAATCCCTTATCATTTTCATTCCTTTCACCCATCCATATTTCTTCACCATTCCTGAAGGCCCACAACTTCCTGCAACCCTACCATATCGCGTCCGACCATTGTGTCATGCATAGCAGACTAGCAGTAAAGAGCATCAACACAAATCCCTACTGTAATGCTTCTTCCAGGTTCAAAGAAATAACCCACTAACATTCAATTGAAACGATAGCATCCTTCTCAACACCTCACTGCAGAAACCGGAAACAAACCCCACAACTTCATCACAATGTCAACTATCATCAACTCATCGGCTCCAAACAGACCCCGTCCTCTCTACAGTTCACGAAATTTCAAACCGACCTCACCAGTGAGCTCACCACTTCGAATACCATCTGCACAGTACCTCAGGAACACTTCCGTCCCCCTTAAGCAATTACCGAAACTCGACTATCCCTACAGCAAAAGGTCCGACCCTTATGCGTGTGAACATCAACCAAACTGTACTGAAGTGTGCGACTTCCTCTCGTGAACACATAGCCGATGTCAGAATACCCTCCAGCCTCCCCAATAGCGAACTGTGGCCAACCCTAGGAGCTACTGTAAAAACCGGCCTCCAAATCAACATCGACCAACCTCAGCAAGAACAAAACTCCATCGCACCAATATTTATCGCATCTAACTGAAGCTCAGCAACTCAGAATTTCACATAAATAGGTTATTGAAATTTAAGGAATTTCATTTGATTTTGGGTTGATTTCTTAACTCACGATTTTATTTCTCAAGCGGCGGCTAAAAAGAAGCATTGACGAGATCAAATGAAAGTGAATTAGGTTTAGGATTTTAAGGGGGTATTTATAGGAAATTGGGTGAAGATATTTTTGATCAGAAATTTTTGTTTTATTTTCTTATATATATGTTTCTGCCTTTTAAAAATTTCTACGGTCACGTATTATACCCAATAATCATGAAAATTGACATGCACCTTCAGTTCGACATTACGGTCCCAACGAAACTGGTTTCGTCGAATTCCGACTCCGTTTGCTCACACAGCGTATTTTTAAAACTCTGGATGACCCATTTAAATATATAAATATATTTAAATAAAATTAAATATATAAATATATTTAAATAAAATTAAATTTAATATAAATAAATTTATATTATCGTATATATATTTACTGTGGAATACCATACAGCTCCAGAATAATTATATTCTCGATATTCCAAGTCCTGGTTGAATCGATATTCAACTTTATACTAAAATTCCTTTTATAACGTAAATAAAGCGTTACGAATTATAAAGGAATTCCATAGCGACTTTTCTAAAATTTTATTTGGACGTAAATCAAAATCTACACGACGAAATCCCGATTTTTCTCTTCCACTAGAAAGATATACTCCACCAGCTCCACATGTTTCTTGTTTCACAGAAATCCGGCTTAAAACAAATCCTGTACATTCAGTTGAAGTTCGAATCGCCAATTTACGAACTGCAGCGCCATTTCAAGCTCGTTTATAATTATATTATAAACTATACGTTCAACTGTCGTTTATAAAATATATTCGTTATTCAAATTCAATTCCAAGCTGAATTAAATATCCCAGATGATCCAGTTCACACCATATCGTCATTTCAGCCAATTCTGTTTATTTCAGAATTAAATATATTATTTAATTTATTATTTTAATTTAAATATTCACCATTATTTAATTCCATGACCATTAAATCCTTTTAATCACCATTTAAATAATTAAATAAATTAATTATAATACCTCTGCCAGTGCGGGTCATTACAATAACACAGCATATATACCACAATTTATACACAAGAATAACACAATCTATATATATACATATATATATTACTCAAAGTATTACAAGATTTTTCATAACATGAACACAATGTATAACATATATATACAAAGGAAACTATCAAAGATTTTCATAATAGTATGAACTAACAAGCCTGATATAACTCCAGTCGAGGCCGGGAAGATTGAGCGTACGTGCTGATCATCATGCCGATGAAATCCATGTGTTTGCTATAAATCAAAGCAGTATGAGAATAAGCAAGCTCATGATCATGATCATAAAGTTTTATATATAATAGCAAAAATATTTATATATGTAAATAGTTTAAAACAAAATCTTAAAAGGCCAACCTGATGATTGGCAGAAAAACTGAATCGTGATAGCTAGCCTGAGCTCCAGTGGCACAAAAAGTTCCAAAATCTACCGGAAAAAAGAAGTAATTTTATGCCTGATTGCGCACAAAATATCATGTCTTTGTGTTCCTACTGATAATGGTGAAGGGCATATCGTGTCTTTGTATTCGTGTGTGCATATTTGTCAATTATATGTACAACTTGTTTATGTAATGCTACTAATCACATGATTTCATTCTCCAAAACAATTCCTTTGCTTTGAGCCTGTTTATTTTTCATTCTCCAAAATATCCGCAAACATGATTTTCACGTAATGACTCACTAATTCGCTCTAAAAGTGTTAAACCACAAACTTATTGTAATTCTCCTTGTCACTTGGCTGCAATGTAGATATAACATTGCTATAGCCTTGCCCTTTCTATTCTATCACCCTTATTTAATGTAGTGTATATGTGATGAGGGGACGGAAAAAAGCGAGATATTACCTGAAGTTTATATCAAAATGCTCTGATTTTTCCTGCTAAGTACCATGACAGAAATCCCAATCCAACAGACCCTGCACAATTATGGTTTTACTGCATAGTTATAACCTATACGGTTCAAAACACTAACGACTTCTCGTATTACATGAAGGGTTGTACCATGACAGAATTACCTGAATAAAAATGTTATTGAAATAGACATCTCCAACAAAATGATCATATTGATCGCTACCATAGATATTAACCTTGAGCCTCTTCCCTTCCACTGATTTTACCTATTCCTCCTCCACTCCTTCCCATATGGCATTGCACTCTCAGCTCATTACCCCCACAGGTTCAACAAAAAACCATAGAAAGCATAAGTAATAAGTAAAGGTGTTCTAATAAGCATGCATATATCATAGCATCATTACTACATGAATGGCAGTATCTCATTAAGCATCGAACTGGAAACCTCTGTAAGTATGTTGAGATATGAACAAGTAATATAATCAAAAGCTAGAGTGACACTAAGAGAATACGAAAAAGTAAAAAGAATTACTCAAATTAAGAATAAGTTAATCTTTTTCATGACTCATACCATTTCTGAAGTGTGTTACACCAAAGTCCACAATCTATACCCAAATTTGGCAAATCTTGCTTTGTGCTAGCAGATCATTTACATTTACAATGGCAATTCAAACTCCACTTTATAGCTGAATTAGGTAAAGAACAGCTACTTATAATTATACCCGAGACTTTTATGAAGGTTGATTAGCACAACGGAATGATGCCAATGATCTAACCAGTGCAAAGCTAGAGGCACACAATTCAAATCATCATCTTCGGAAACCCTAATTTAGGAACCCTAATCATTATTTAACTAGTGCAAAGATGGAGACCATAACCAGGGGACCCTAATCATCATCTAACTAGTGCAAAGCTGGAGAGGGTTGTTCATCTCTGCTAAAGGAGGAGATTGTAGAGGAAGGTGGAGGAACGATTTGGTGACCGAAAACCATAATTTCGGTTCGTTTTTGGTCACCATTAACGTAAAATAAAAGGAAAAGGGAGCGGCCAAATTTGTGTTCGGAGTGCCTAAAGGGGTGCACAATATGATACGCATTAGATTTGGCCAAAGGCCGTGTCAAATTAACTGATACGGAGTGTCCTTGATGGACGGTCAGATTTAGGGTGCTTAGGGTTGTGCGGATCACAAAATGTAGTTTGATACAGATCTAAGCACTATCAAATATGATACGGCTATAACCCGTATTTTATCTACTATAGCGTTGTGTGCCAAATTGGCTGTTATGGTGTAGTGTGGTGATACTCCATTCTCGGTCATTTCCCAAATTTGATAATTCAAATTACCTTGTTCACATTTTAATCTAACTAAAGATTCATTAAAACTCCACTTAGTTTTAATCTTCCCAAAAATCATTATTAATGATTATTTAACTTTGGGAAATCAAACATGCTGCATCGATAATCTACACCGTACTATTGATTTCTACCGATATATAACCTCTAAGCTCATACGTCTTAGAGAAGGGTGTTAAGCAAGAGAATAAATTCTCCGCCACCGAACAGATATATATTTAGTAGAGATGTAACAACCCGCATTCTATGTATCTAGGATCGTAGAATATTTATTTCTTTTTCGTATAAAGTCCTATGGTCGTGTAACTTTGGGAAACAACCATTAGAGTCATTTCCCATGTTCATGATTTTTGTCGATTTTTAAATGACCATTTTGCCCCTAGCCGATATTGTTTTGTCCATAACTTTTGATTGGAAAGGAATTTTGACTTGAAACCACTTCCATTAGATTCGTTTGATGGTTTACCTTTCCGTAGAGTGGTCACATTAGCCAAACGGACTCACCGTTTGGGAGATATGGCTGAAACAAATTTCAGATAGTGAAAAACAGCTTAATTTAGCTTAACCGAGTGATTAACAGCTAGGCCCAAAGGGGAATTTCGGGATTACAGTTATGAGAGGGCTGAATAGGAAAATCATTTCATTTCAGTTTTTGAGCCGCCACTTTCATTCTTGAAACCCTAGCCATGGCCTCCACTCTCTAAATCTCTTCAAAACATCTCCAAATCACCTACAACTTGAAGATTGGGATTAGCAACATCAAATCAAGGGAGATCTTCACCAAATCAAGCTTAGAGCTGCTGGAACACATTAGAATTCGACCCAAACAGAGAATCATTTCAGATCTATAGTTTACTTTGTGGCAAAGGTGAGTGATTTGCATAGTTCCTCACTAATTATGGCTAATTAAGGGTAATTAGTGTTAATTAGCGAATTTAAACATGATAAAATTCTGGGAAAATATTTATAAAATTCGAAATGATGTTTTAGACCTCTGATATGAATTTGGGTTAATTTGGTTAAGTTTTGCTAATCACATCATTAGTTTTGCTTAAACATGCTTAAGGGAAAATATGGGATTTTGGCTATGTTTGTTCCTTTTTATCCTATCACTTTTGTGTTTTGATGTTTGTGAATGATTATACATGTTGCTATGACTGTATGGTATGCTTTGTGATTGTCTAGAAGTGTTAAATTGGTCGAAAACGCCGCTGAATGGCGTAAACAATCACTGGAAGAGTTGCAGGAAATTGTGCAGGAAACGGATAGCCCCCTGTCACGCGATCCGAAACGGATAGCCCCCTATCCAGTGATCCAATGAAGTCCAGCGATCCGATGAAGTCCAGCGATCCGATGGAGTCCAGCGATCTGATGAAGTCCAGCGATCTGATGGAGTCCAGCGATCCGATGAAGTCCAGCGATCCTATGGAGTCCAGCGATCCGATGAAGTCCAGCGATTCGATCCAGTGGAGGGAGCATGAGCTGACGTCATGGGGGCAATCCACGAGTCACGAATCAAACCAGGACTGGATGGAAACTTGGACGTGAGACATGGATTACGAACCAAATGAAGACCGATCCGGTGGTGACCAATAACCCGAGATGCAAAGGTAGTCCAAATGGAAGTTAGAGCTCAGGATCCAGATGTGAACCAATGAGTTCACTTCATGATTGGGCTTTGCTGCGGGACGTGTGAAAAGGGGCTGCCGGTATTCATAACTTTGGTTCACCACTAAGAGATGGATAGTGGGGTTGTAGTGATAGTTGTACGGGATTGGATTCCGTCATGGCCCAATGGACTAGGTGACCATGGTAGTGGATATCGTATGCTTTACGCACTGAGTGAGAGATGTGAGGATGGTTGCTATGATTGATTGTTTGACATCACTATGACATGCACACCCCCACCCCTGTATTTCTTACATTGTATGTTAGTGGCACCATAGAGTATTGTACGGTATGTAGTGCTAACTCTTTGGTTGCAGGTCCAGGTTCAGGTATGATTGGATTATACCTGTTATTGTTCTGTTTTGTTGCTTATCGCTCATACCAGACTTTTTGTCTGACCCAGAGTTTTATGTCTCTTCTTATTACTCTGGGTGCTCACACGAGCAGACTAGAGACAGGTTAGCTGGTGATGCGCGAGTAGCAGGTTCGGAGGCGAGCAGGAGGCTTCCATGTATGATATACATAGATATTTTCCCTGTGTCGTTGCTGCTCACTACTTTGGGCATTAGTAGTGTACCTTACTTGTTTAGCTTTTTGAGACAGTTTTTAAAAGTTGTAATAATGATGTTGGATCATAAGCTGTATTTCGAATTTCCGCTGCCATGTTAGACATGATTTAGTTTTCAGCTTATGTACTGTCTCGCCTGTTTTATGTCAAGTATATTATTATTATTATATTTTTTTCCATGCGCTGTGAGACATTCTACAGGTTCTTTGTTAGTTCATTCTCTTCTTTCTTTTCTTTGGCGACCGTTCTGTGCTAGTCGGGCATGTGTACAGCGCACTTTGGAGGAAATGCCGGCTGGTGCGGGGCGGGCCGTCACAAGAGATCAACCATACAGTTCGAAATACAATGTTAGACATGTAATCCTGTCTTTAACTGGGTTAAAGAACTAATGTCGTTGAAAACATAGTTCACGATAAACCCAAAATCACGTTCCATTAATTATGGAATCTTAATGGAAAATAGATCAATATATAATTGATATCAATTTCCATATCCGACCAATAATATAAATGAAATAACGATAAAGCCTTTTAAATTCCATATATATTAACAGTCTTCCTCCACAGAAGCTCACTTCGATTATTATCAAATCGAATTCCATTCCATTAAAATTTATTGTATTAAATTAGAAAACTTTACTTTGCAAAAATTTCCTTTAAATCGTAATAAAAAATAAATTCCAAATCACATTTCACTGTTAATTGGGTTAAAGAATGAATGCCATTAAAAACACAGTTCATAATAAACCCAATAATCAAATTCTTTTATTCAATTCCAGTTATATATTAATTAATTGGAAAACTTCAATAAATCTTAAATTAAAGATTTATTCTTTACTCAACTGGGTTTAAGAATAGTGTTATTTAAGACACCGTTCACGAGAAACCCAAAATCCCATTTGATATTAAATACAAGGCTCTGAATATAAATTATATCGGCTTATATTCAATGTCAAATTCAGAAACCAATAAACATCGTATTGGAAATAACGATATAAATATATCTTCCAATTTTCCATAACAATATTCGTATAATCACGAAATCCAACATCGAAATATTCCGAAGATGATTTCAATTCAAATCCACTCTAATTCATATATTGGAAATTCTGGTTATACTAAATTTATTTTCAACCCAATTTATTTATTTAAAAATAATTGGATTATAATTCTAGTTAATAACTAGTTCATTTCGATAAAAATATATTTTTATCTTTTCAAATATGGAATTTTTCATCCCAATTATTTTTAAATTATATATTATGATTTTACACAAATTAATAATATTATTGATAATTTTATTAAGGCCCTTTAAGTCGATTTCCATAAACGGTCAACGAACTGCACTTACAATGACCTTTTCTAAATTTGATTTGGACATAATTCCAAATCCAATCATTAAATTTCAAATCTCTTATATTCTTAGAAAGCTCTATTTGATACGAACCCAACGGTTCCGGTTTTAGGAGAATCCGAAGGTCAGATCTCCTGTAATATCAATTCGAAGTCAATGATCGAAATTAACGAACAGCCACGTCCCGTTCTATTCAGGCCATTATATTATACATATAATATATATAATATATATTTCATCGATTTCCATTTAAAACGTATTTTATAAATCGATATAAATATCGTTCGCATCAAAATGGCGCATATCTAATCAATACAGCCTCACATATTTTAATCTTTTCGTGTCCATCCAAAATTGGACATTAAAATCAGATTTTAATCCTTTATTGAATATTATTTTAAGATATTCCTTATATTAAAATATTCGTTATTTTAAAATATTCGTTCTTTCCGAATTGGAATCAGACACAGCCAATTACCATTCAATGTAATTTATATGGATTTCAAACAACACATGTATACAACAACCATGATACACAATCAACCATCATCCAGAGTGCATTACACAACTGCATAAGCATTAAATATAAATAATTAACGCTTACAACAGTCTGTCAACCAATCGATTGACATACAACTAAACAATTGGGATTGATGTACGTCAAATATTATCCCAATACCCATGTGGGATTTCAACCAGCAAATACTGAATATTATTTGTGCAGTTGGGCGATGGGTAAAATGTATCGTTCCTATCAATGTCAGTCAAATGGACGTACATAAATAAATCATCCGATTTTTAAATGAATACTTATTTTATTCATATACACGTTAAAAATTATATTTTTAACTATAAAATATTTATTTCAACACATGAATATTTTATACAGTTCATTTATCAGTAAAAATGATATTTTTATTGTTCTAACATATTTTTGAAAATTTTGGCAGCATAACGGCGCGATACTAGAACCGGAATAAGGTCTAGCCTTATCTCTCGCCTAATACTGGCTCGCGCCATACAAAAACCAAATTCAGTCAATTCCATTCACATCACAAACCAAATTCAACCAATTAAATCAATCCAAACCAACAGCCAAACATTCATGGTTTCAATCAAAGGTGTCGAGTGTTACTAAGCACCGTCAGCATCCTAAAATATAATAACTTAATTAAAAGTTGAGTGAGAAAATGTACTCACCTTTGGGATCCACTCCGTCATTCTTTATTGGAAGGTCTGGATTTGCTCTAGTGCGTTGTATTCTTCACCATGATTCCAACGTAATCTGTTTCATGCATTTGACATTAAAAATTGCATTTTTATGCTATGTTCTTATTTATAAAAATCATATTTTTATAAACCAGTTTTCTATGTAAAAATCATATTTTTATAAATTTTATTTATATTTTGAAATCAAATTTTTATTTCTATGTTGTATATATAAAAATCACATTTTTACAATGCCATGTATACATTAAAAATCATATTTTTACAATGCTATGATATATATAAAAATTGTATTTTTATAATGCTATTACATTTATAAAAATCAAATTTTTATATTGCTGCTATGTATATAAAAATCAGATTTTTATATTGCTATCATTATAATAAAAATCATACTTTTATTTAAACCATTTCATAACTGAAATCACATTTTTAACATCGCTATATATAATTAAAAATCCTATCTTTATATGATTAAAAATCCTACCTTTATATGATTAAAAATCGAACCTTTATGTTGTTAAAAATCCTATCTATATATGATAAATGATCGAATCTATGTGTGATTAAAAATATTACCTTTATGTCATTAAATATATTACCTTTATATACTTAAAATCATATCTTCATAAACTTAAAAATCATATCTTTATAAACTTAAAAATCATGTTTTTATAAACTTGAAAATCATGTTTTCATATACTAAAAAAATCAGATTTTTAATGTAAATAAAAATCATATACTCACAATTTTCGATCGCTGGAAAGGCGAACGGCGGCCTCGACTGGTCGGTGCGCGACTGAAGTCAACGACGGCTGGTCGGAGTAAATCGAACTTCTTTTTTCTCTCTTCTTCGATGGGGCGCTGGTCGACTGCGGGTGGGGAGTACGCTCGAGGCGCGGTGCCGGGGGAGTGCAGTTGAGGGTAGCGCGGCTGGTGGTCGCGGTGGAGTCAATGTGGTGCTTTGCGATTTGGAGGTAGAAGGAGGGGAAGAGGGAGGAGGCGACGGGTTGGGGACCGAAGGGGGTGGACTTTGCCTAAGGCTCAGCTGTTGGGGGTTATCCAGAGGTGGGCGCAGGCAAATGGTGGAGGCATCTGCCATTATTTTCTGGAGCGCTAATGAGATTGATTTGGGGAAACAGAGAATGGGGGTGAGGGGTTTTAATGCAAAGTGTGTGTGTGTGTATATATATATATATATATATATATATATATATCCCCAAAAAGTTGATTTTAATTCAAGCTCCAAATGAGACCCAATGACTTCCGCCTATACTAAATGCTCCCATTCCGAACACAATGGGATATGTATCGTAAGCCAATACGGCTGTTTCGATAGGTTTTTATCAAATTTAAAATAAAAAATAATATACCTTTTAATTTGAAATCAACGTACATTTTAATTTACCGGGGCAACATACTAACTCCAAAATTCCATAAAAGTAAATCTAGGTAGGTTTTGACAATACGGTCCTAGCAAAACTAATTTTGTCAAATTTGGAGACCGTTTGAAAAACGGTCATTTTCCAGTCGATAAAATTCAAATTGTGATTGAAATTGTCAAAACACATTTAAATTCGACACGCTCACAAATTAATTCCAAAAATTATGAAAATTGGAATCTAGCAATAATTTGACAATCTGAATCCAACAAAAGTGGTTTCGTCGAAAATGGAGGTAGTTTGCAAAATCACTATTTTTAAGGGCTATATATTATATAATATATATAAATTCTACTGCGACTATTCTAAAATTTAAGCTGGCCATAACTTTCAATTTCCATTATGAAATCTAGATTTTTCACATTCGTTAGAAAGATATAATTAAAAAAGATTCAAATACTTCTGTTTTTACTAAAATCCGGTTTATTTTGAATCATGTACATTCAATTGAAATTTGAAATCGAATTTTCAAATTGCCACGCCATTTCTGGCTCGTTTTATAATTAAAATAAATTATACTTTTTAACTTTAATTAAAATAAATTTTTAGTCGTTATTATTTAAAATAAATCATTTTAAATAACTAAAATTCATTTAAATTACTAAAATAAAAAATTTAAATTGGTTTAGAAATTCTGGGTTGTTACAATCTCCCCCACTTAAAATCTTTTCATACTCGAAAAGGAACGGACTTGAAAGTTATTTTACTAATCAACTCAAATTTCATTCTGGCTATCATTCTTCAATTTCTAAGAATTTCTAATTTCTCAAAAATTTGGCTAACACCCTAAATTTTTGAAAAATTTCGTCATAACCTCCTTTGTACGGGGTGACATTTAAAACCGCAACTAGCTTGATAGGGCCCTCACCAGTCCAAAAGAAAAAGCCAAGCAGCTAGCCAATTGGCTCATAAAATCATCAAAACCCAATAAAATAGTAAATATGTACCTATTTGTCGGCATACAATTTTATTCCTCTTCTTTTCTTCCCTGCTATGACCTGTTCAATGTATATATGCATGTATCCAATCAATTTTCAATTCAGTTCAATAATTTAATTCTATTTGGCTAAATTTGTTCTTCATTCACATATTGGTTTCAATAATTTTATTAGTTAAACTAATAATCAAACAACACAACCAGCAATCAATTAGTTGAATAGCTTTTTAAATGCATAACTTTAATATATACAAATTCATATTTCAATGCCAAATCATAAATAAATAACCCTATCTAGTTTTGGTTCCCACAACAATCAATTGGAAATATATATATATCCCACTTTTGAAACTCGAACAAAAATACTGGTGATGGTATACTTCATCATCAGAATCATGCCGGGGCGACTAGAGTGTGATTCTATATCTATCCAGTATATTTGAGGCTTTGTATACACGTGGATCATACGTATATTCAAAATTTTCATATACTTGATCATCCAAATTCAATGCAAAATAAATATTCAAATATGTATAATATGGTTTAAATTTTCAAAAGAAAGTTTGTTTTCATTTTAAAAATAACACTCTTCCAACTCGTTCTAGGATAATAATGATCTCATCTCTAACGAGTCATTCTTATTGGATATTACCAATCTAATCTCTGATGAATTCTTTTGTTTGGTTTTAATGTGTCTTGTTCTCGAGCTCTGTAAACCAAACCTCTAATACCATGCTGAAACGACCCAAACTCACCCTTATGGGAAAGCCCGGATTGAGCTGAGAACATGACAAATCAGAACACAAGCGACAGAACACTTCATTAATTATTACAACAATTTACATCAGAATACAAGAATATAACAGAGTATAAATAAATAATATACATTTGATAAATATCAGAGATTCAAATTACAATGCAACGGAAAATTAATACACAACACAACTGTAAGAGATACACGGATACAGAGCGTTCCGAATATAGCTCCAGCTGTAAACCAGGATCATGTAAATATAATATCTGCAAAAGCAAAACTACTAGCTTCCTGTGTGGAAAATAAGGGAACCCAGAGTTTAGGTTAAAACAATAAGCCCCAGGTCAGTCATGTGACTGGTGTGAGAATAAAAACCGTTATTAAAACTTTTCTTTAGAAATAAAGTAAATCAAGGGACCACGCCTTATAAAACAAAATGGGTATACCCCTAAGAATACCTATGCATAAAACAAACAGCGCAATGCTAAACAGAAAAATGAAGCTATTATAAGACTTAGGTCCCATCACACAATGCAACACAAGCCGAAGGATAGAATTTTCCCTTATAATAGCCAAAAATGCTTGGTACATGAAATTTCATATTTTATTATTACTATAATTGAAGAAATCAACTTCAAATATAAATGTATCAATCATAGGCGGCGTAGGTACCATATATTACGCCGTCAAATATATATTTACAACTAAAATCGAAAAATCACGTATTGGAAATTGGGTTTCCATCAGTGAACCGAGGCAAGGGATCTTCCTCACCGCTTCGAGACACACTAGCAAGTGCCTCAGGACTACACACTCTGGGCAACCCTTGGAACTTCATGGCCGGTCATCCGTGGATGATTGGTTATACCATAAACTATATGTTAGCCGGTTTTATTGAACCTCTAGGTCAGTATATCGACCATATAATCCATCGATCCCATACTGACCGATATATCCATCGATCCCGTAGTAACCGATATATCCGAGGCGCCTCTCTGTCTATTAAGTATTAAGTAATAGTAAGCTACATCCACATGAGTAAACAGTCTGGGCTCCATAAGATGACGTTACTCGTAGCTTGAACTAACATATGTCCATTTCCATGTAGTCACTATCCCCTTTTTGGTTTATACCTGGGTGTGAAGCTCGCGAATTAGCGCTACACAAAGCTATGCTATTTAAAGCTGTGCTTTGATCATCAACCACAAGACTCTGCTTTTCAACAGAAGCCTTGATCATTTGCATCTCAGCATGCCACACAAGAAATTCACGCCATGCGACTGATGTTTATCGATATATAACCTCTGAGCTTGTACGTCTTAGAGAAGGGTGTTAAGCAAGAGAATAAATTCTCCGACACCAAACAGATATATATTTAATAGAGATCAATCAACACAGAATAAAATCCAATGTCATACACACATTCATTTACAAGTTCGTTCTGGGTCTGAACGAAACCGGAGGCACCTTATTCCTCGTCCCATATGTCCAATACATGAGAGAGGTCCTCGCATATCCGATCGATCTCTAAGTACGTCTGGACTATCACCACTTATTACCTTGTCTTGGGTGTACGTCCCAATCAAGACATCAGTAATCATCCAAATGATGTGAGGACCTCTGGTCTTCAACCACCGTCTTCATCGTCGACTTATCGTCGAATCAGTTATTCAGAATGGGTGTAAACCCAGTCTTTCTGAACAACTCGCGTATCTTATAAACAAGTGCTATAAAAACACAACATATGCCTCATTCCAATTCTGAATTTTCTTTTATTCATATATTCACATCTTTAGGGAAGGGTTCCCATTAATTTTATCCAAGATAAATTCAATAAATTTATTCTTTAATCTTTCTTTGGATATCATTTCAAACCAAATTAAGGTTTATCCAAACTAGTCGGGATTAGCGCACCTTACCGAAGTAGTCATTTGTTTAATTTCCCAATCCCAACCTATTCATCCAATGGAGAAAAACTGGTAATACTCCATATCTAACACCACAGTGTTATCGATAAATTTAATTACTATTTCACGTTCAAATCTAATTAAAGATTTAACTATCGCTTGGAGAAAAACTGGTGATACTCCATTCTCGATCATTTCCCAAATTTTATAATTCACATTTTAATCCAATTAAAGATTCATTAAAACTCCATTTAGGTTTAATCTTCCCAAAAATCAATATTAATGATTATTTAACTTTTCGTAATCAAACATGCCACATCGACAATCTACGCCGTACTATTGATTTCTGCCGATATATAACCTCTAAGCTCATACATCTTAGAAAAGGGTGTTAAGCAAGAGAAAAAATTCTACACCGCCAAACAGATATATATTAGCAAACATCAACCATACAGTTCGAAATACAATGTTAGACATGTAATCCTGTCTTTAACTAGGTTAAAGAACTAATGTCGTTTAAAACACAGTTCACGATAAACCCAAAATCACATTCCATTAATTATGGTATCTTCATGGAAAATAGATCAATATATAACCAATATCAATCTCCGTATCCGACTAATAATATAAATGGAATAACGACAAAGCGTTTTAAATTCCATATATTAACAGTCTTTCTCCATAGAAGCTCACTTCTGTTATTATCAAATCGAATTCCATTCCATTCCAATTTATTGTATTAAATTGGAAAGCTTTAATTTGAAAATTTTCCTTTACATCTTAATAAAAGATTTATAAATTTCAAATCACATTTCACTGTTAATTGGGTTAAAGAATGAATGCCATTAAAAACACAGTTCACAATAAACCCAATAATCCAATTTTTTTTATTCAATTCCAATTATATATTGATTAATTGGAAAACTTCATTAAATCTTAAATTAAAGATTTATTCTTTTCTCAAATAGGTTTAAGAATAGTGTTATTTAAGACACCGTTCACGACAAACCCAAAATCCAATTTGATATTAAATACAAGGCTCTGAATAGAAATTATATCGACTTATATTCAATATCAAATTCTGAATCAAACAAACATCGTATTGGAAATAACGATATAAATATATCTTCCAAATTTCTATATTAATATCCGTATAATCACAAAATCTAACATCAAAATATTCCGAAGACGATTTCCATTCAAATCCATTCCAATTCATATATTGGAAATTCTGGTTATATTTAAACCCATTCTCAATCCAATTTATTTACTTAAAAATAATTGGATTATAATTTTAGTTAATAACTAGTTCATTTCGATAAAAATATATTTTTATCTTTTCAAATATGGAATTTTTCATCCCAGTTCTTTCCAAATCATTTATTATGAATTTACACAAATAATTAATATTTTTAATAATTTTATTAAGGCCCCTTCAATCGATTTCCATAAACGGTCATCGAACTGCACTTACAGCGAACTTTTCTAAATTTGATTTGGACATAATTCCAAACCAACTGTTAGATTTAAAATCTCTTATATTCGTTGGAAAGTTTTTTTCGATACGAACCCAATGGTTCCGGTTTTAGGAGGATCCGATGGTCGGATCTCCCGAAATATCAATCTAAAGTCAATGATCGAAATTTGCGAACGGCCGTGGCGCGGCGCATTCTATTCAGACCATTATATTATATATATAATATATATTTCATCGATTTCCCTTTAAAACATATTTTATAAATCGTTTATAAATTCATTTTAAAACGATTCTAGCTTCATTTCCAATTTTAAATCAAAATTGAATACTCCTTATCATTATATTATTTAAATAATAATATTTTTAGAATATCAGATTTTGAAATCATTTCCTTTTCAATATTTATTATAAAAATGAATAAAATCGATATAAATATCGTTCGCGTCAAAATGGCACATATCTAATCAATACGGCTTCACATATTTTAATCTTTTTGTGTCCATCCAAAATCGAATATTAAAACTAGATTTTAATCCTTTATTGAATATTATTTTAAAATATTTGTTATTTTAAAATATTCGTTCTTTCTGAATTGGAATCAGACACAGTCAATTACCATATAATGTTATTTATGTGGATTTAAGACAACACATTTATACAACAACCACGATACACAATCAATCATCATCCAGAGTGCCTTGCACAACTGCATAAGCATTAAAAATAAATATTTAATGCTTGCAACAGTCTGTCAACCAATCGATTGACATACAACTAAACAATTGGGATTAGTGTACGTCAAATATTATACCAATACCCGTGTAGGGTTTCAACCAACAAATAATGAATATTATTTGTGCAGTTGGGCGATGTGTAAAATGTATCGTTCCAATCAATGTTAGTCAAATGGGTGTACATAAACAAATCGTCCGATTTGTAAATGAATATTTATTTTATTCATATACACATTAAAAATTATATTTTTAACTATAAAATATTTATTTCAACACATTAATATTTTATACATTCCATTTATCAATAAAAATGATATTTTTATTTTCCTAACATATTTTAGAAAATTTTGGCAGGATAACGGTGCGATACTAGAACCGAAATAAGGTCTAGCCTTATCCCTCGCCTAATACTGGCTTGCGCCACACACAAACCAAATTCAATCAATTTCATTCACATCCCAAACCAAATTCAACCAATTTAATCAATCCAAACAACAATCAAACATCCATGGTTTCAGTCAAAGGTGTAGGGTGCTACTAAGCACCGTCTGCATCCTATAATATAATAACTTAATTAAAAGTTGATGAGAAAATGTTCTCACCTTTGGGATCCACTCCGTCATTCTTTATTGGATGGTCTGGATTTGCTCTAGCGTGTTGTATTCTTCACCGTGATTCCAACGTAATCTGTTTCACACAGTTTACATTAAAAATTACATTTTTATGCTATGTTAATATTTATAAAAATCATATTTTTATAAATCAGTTTTCTATATAAAAATCATATTTTTATAAATTTTATTTATATTTTAAAATCATATTTTTATTTCTATGTTGTATAAATAAAAATCACATTTTTACAATGCCATGTATACATTAAAAATCGTATTTTTACATGCTATGATATATATAAAAATCGTATTTTTATAACGCTACTACATATATAAAAATCATCTTTTTATATTGCTGCTATGTATAAAAAAATAACATTTTTATATCGCTATCATTATAATAAAAATCATACTTTTATTAAACTATTTCATAAATGAAATCGCATTTTTAGCATCGCTATATATAATTAAAAATCCTATCTTTATATGATTAAAAATCCTACCTTTATATGATTAAAAATCGAACCTTTATGTTATTAAAAATCCTATCTTATATGATTAAAAATTGAATCTTTATGTGACTAAAAATATTACCTTTATGTCATTAAAAATATCACCTATATATACTTAAAAATCTTATCTTTATAAACTTAAAAATCATGTCTTTATAAACTTAAAATCATGTTTTTATAAACTTAAAAATTAGGTTTTCATATACTTAAAAAAAATCAGATTTTTAATGTAATTAAAAATCATATGCTCACAATCTTCGATCGTTGGAAAGGTTGAAGCTCGTTGGTGCCTTCAGTGAAGGTGAACGACGGCCTCGACTGGGCAGTGCACGGCTGAAGTCAACGGCGGCTGATCGGAGTAAAAAAAACTTTTTTTTCTCTTATTCGATAGGGCCCTGGTCGAATGCCGGTCGGGGGTTCGCTCGAGGCACCGTGGAAGGGGAGCGCAGTTGAGGGTGGCGCGGCTGGTGGTCGCGGTGTTTTCGATGGGGTGGTTCGCGGTTTCGCGATTTGGAGGGAGAAGGAGGGGAAGAGGGAGGAGGCGACGGGGTGGGGATCGGAGTGGGTGGACTTAGCTTGAGGCGCGGCGGTTGGGGGTCAGCAGGAGGCGGGTGCAGGCGAATGGTGGGGTCGTCTTCCTTTTTTTCTAGAGCGCTAACGAGATTGATTTGGGGAAAATAGAGAACGGGGAGGGTGATGCAAAGTATACATACATACATACATACATACATATATATATATATATATTTATATATATATATTTTAATTCCCTAAAAAGTTGACTTTCAATTCGAGCTCCAAACGTGACCCAACAACTTCCGGCCCATACTAAATACCCCTATTCCGAACACAATGGGATATGTATCGTAAGTTAATTCGGCTGTATTGATAGATTTTTATCAAATTTAAAATATAAAATAATCTACCTTCTAAATTTGAAATCAACATACGTTTTAATTTACCGGGACCACATATTGACTCCAAAAATTACAGAAAAATAAATTTAGCTATGTTTTAATGATACGGTCCCAACAAAACTAATTTTGTTGAATTTGGAGACCGTTTGAAAAAAGGTCATTTTCCAGTCGATAAAATTCAAACTGAAATTGTCAAACCACATTTAAATTCACCACGCTCACGTATTAATTCCAAAAATTATGAAAATTGGAATCTAGCAATAATTTGACATTTTGGATCCAACAAAAGTAGTTTCATCGAAAAAAGAAGTCATTTGCAAAACTGCTATTTTTAAGGGCTATACATTATATAATATATATATAAATTCTACAATGACTATTCTGAAATTTAAACTGGCCATAACTTTTAATTCCCATTACAAAATCTAGATTTTTCACATTTGTTAGAAAGATATAATTAAACAGATTCAAATATTTCTGGTTTTACTAAAATTTGGTTTATTTTTAATCATGTACATTCAATTGAAATTTGAAATCAAATTTTCAAACTACAATGCAATTTCAGGCTCGTTTTATAATTAAAATAAATTTATACGTTCTAACTTCAATTGAAATAAATTTTTAGTTGTTATTATTTAAAATAAATCATTTTAAATAATCAAAATACATTAAAATTGCTAAATAAAAATTTTAAATTGGTTCTGAAATCCCAGATTGTTACATATTTGTTTGCTAAAAATATTATTTTTAACATGTATATGAAGTGAATAAACTTGTCATGTAATGGACTAAATTTTTTATCGTTAAAAATATAATTTTTAACATGTACATGAGGTGAATAAAATTTTCATTTAATGGAATAAATTTTTGATCGTTAAAATATTATTTTTAACATATATATGAAGTGAATAAAATTGTCATGTATTCAAATAATTATTAGATAGATCTACATATATACACACACATGCTGAGAAAAATGGATTTACTGTTGAGTAGAGAAATATATTGCGTGCTCGAGAAAAAGGTGCATTTAATGAGTTGGCTGCGCAATTTTATTTATTATTTAAACTCATGTGAGTGCTGATGGATGCGTTGTGATGGTTGTTCTGTGTGAAATTTAAACCCATGCTATAGAATAGCAATAAATAAATTATGAATTACACCGCATGACATACTGCATGAAGACAGCATATCATATCATACTCCATATAAGCATTTGGCGCTTATATGATGAGAATGGGATAACCATACGAGAGAGATGCTGATATGGAGATAAATTTATGATAGGTTGAACAAAAGACTGATTATGGATATTAATAAAATACATATAAAGATGCTCGGGGCAGGATTTAATAAAAACCCTACACGGGTCTGGAGAAGACAATAATTCACGTCTCTCTTGATTTTATAAACGTCACATGGATTATCTATTTCCAACACTGCGCAATGTATGAAATTTTGATTTTTACACGTCTCCCTTGGGCATAGATAGGCCACAAAACATGTGTATGCTTTTTATTGATTATTGGGTGCCTAATATGGCCCAATAAATTTTTCAGACCCTCCCCGTACAAAGGAGGCTATGGCAAAATTTTCCAAAATTTAATAGCATTAGCCAAATATTTGGAGAATTAAATGGTTTCGAAGTCATCAAACGAATTATATAACTTATATAAAATATAAATTAAAATAATACGGATCGCGCAGTGGTAGTTCGCGTTTTCAGCCCGTAATTTTAAATGGGTATACGGGAGATCAGACCATCAGATTTTCCCAAAACTAGAACCGTTGGATTCATTTCGGAAAGATCTTTCCAACGATAGTAAATATATGAAGATCCAACTGTTATATTTTGAGAAATGTTTAATTCAAATCTGAATGATAACAGTGCCAGTGCAGCCGAATGACCTGAAACGTCATTCACTAAAATGGGCCATTTTTATATAAATAAAAATAGCGATAAATCATATCAATATATTATAAACGATTTGGAATGGAAATAAACCAATTTCAGTTGGTCTATAGAGTAATGTTGATGGTAATATTTATTTGACATGAATCTATAGAAATGAATTAAATCAAGAGTGTCAACTAAATTAACCAGGGAAAGAATGGATTTGAATTATATATATACGAGAATTATTTGAAAAAGGTTGAGTTAAATCTCACTTCAAATAGTTAAATGATGACTAAAATTCAAAGAAAATGAAGAGGGTGCAAGACTAGCAATCTTCACATCGAATGGATTATTACTAATGCCTTCGAAATGGGTAGCTCCCTTGAAGAAGTTACAGTGGTAGTGGTACAGACATACTTGTTGATTGTACGGATATGCAAGGACCTCTCTCCCGTATTAGACATATAGGACGAGGAATAAGGTGCCTCTGGTTCCGTTAAGACCTAGAATGGACTTGTAAATGGATGTGTATCTGACATTGGATTTCATTCTGTGTTGCTTGATTTTTATTAAATATATATCTGTTTGGTGCGGAGAATTTATTCTTTTGCTTAACAACCTTCTCTGAGACGTATGAGCTTAGAGGTTTTACATTGATAGACATTAGTCATATGGCGTGGATTGTCAATGTGGCATGCTAAATGCAAATGAACAAGGATTTTGTTGAAAAGCAGAGTCTTGTGGTTGATGATCAAAGCATGGCTTTAATTAGCACAGCTTTGTGTATAACGTTAATTTGCGAGCCTCACACCCTGTTATGTGTCAGAAATGGGATAACGAACGCGTGGAGTGCATACGTTTCTTTCTAGCCAGAAGTGGTGCCATGGTATGGAGCCCAGACATTTTTACTTATATGGATGATGGATCGCGAGGCTCCTCAGATATGATTGGTCGACGGACTGATCATTCTGGAGGTCAGATAGGACTAAGAAACATATTGTTCAGGAATAACTAATCCAATAAAGTAAGTGTGGACCGGGCCAACAGGATCCAAGGGTTGCCCAGAGTGTGTAATCCTGGGTCATCTTGCTAGAGGTGATCTGAATATGTAAGGAGACCATCCCTTGCCTTGACTCATGAAGGAAATCCAATTTCCAATTCGATATCATGTGATTTTGATTGTAAATCTATATGGCAACATAGTAGGATATGGTACTATGCCATCTAGGATTGATATATTTATATTGAAAAGTGTTTTTGAAAACATCTAGACACTAATAATAATATCGAATGATTTAGTTTTAAATGTATCAAGCATATTTGGCCATTATAAGGTAAAATTCTATCCTCTCGCTTCCGTTGCATTGTGTGATGGGACCTGAGTCTTATAATGGCTTAATTTTTCTAAAAAACATTGCATTGTTTAAAAGATTTACCTTATTTTATGCACTGGCAATCCGTTGGAGTAAACCTGTTCCGCGTTAGCGGCGTGGTCCTGTGATTAGCCTAATTATTAAATAAGTTAACTAGGATTTCTCATATTAGTTGCACGACTGACTCATAGTTTATTTTAACTTGCAAACTCGGGTGCCCCTACTTTTACACGGGCAGTCAGGTAAACAGATAAAAGGCTCTCTTTTGGATATACACCATAATATGGGTTGCTCTTTGGGCTGAAAATGAAGACTATCTTTTATCGTTTATTTTGGACTTTTAAACATTACCTATGTGAGCTATATTTGATTCTGCTGTAGTGAGATGACCCAAACTCACCCTTACGGGAAAGCCCGAAATGAATTGAGACACAACAAATTAGATCACAAACAGAAGAACATTTCATTGCTATTACAACAATTTACATCACAAGAATATACCATAGTATGAATAAATATTACACAGAAAATATCGGAGATTTAAAATACAAAGTAGCGGAAATAAAATGTATAAATACAATGCGTAGTGGAAAATACAATAACTAGCACAACTGAAAGAAATGCATGGATACAAAGCTTTCCGAATATATTTCGAGCTGTAATCCAGGATTCTGGAAAGAGAAATATGCAAAACCCAAAACTACTAGCTGACCGTGTGGAAAATATGGGCACCCAGAATTTAGGTTAAAACAATAAACTCCAGGTCAGTCATGCGACTGGTGTGAGAATTAAAACAGTTAAAAAACTTTACTTTTAGAATAAGATAAATCAAGAGACCACACCGTATAACACAGAACGGGATTACCCCCAAGAATACCAGTGCCTGGATAGACAGCGCAATGCTAAATAAAGAAAAACGAAGCTATTATAAGACTCGGGTCCCATCACACAATGAACGCAGTCGAGGATAGAGTTTTACCTTATATTAGCCAAATATGCTTGGTACGTTTTAAAAAAAATCTTTTATTATTACTATAAGTGAAGAAATCAACTTCAAATATAAATGTGTCTATCATAGAGGCATGAGCGCCCCATCCCACTATGTTTCCATATATTGTATACAATGAAAACCGCAAAATGTCGTATTGGAAGTTTGGATTTCCATCATGGTGTCTCCTCATCCAAAAGATCTATCGCATAGTGCAATTCCTAACGGTTTACGTCGCAGGCATGCAAAAACACCGTAATGCACATCCACACTATCTGGGAAACAAGTTACCGCGGCTTATGTCCAAGCATTGGAAAACACCACTAACTCTATCCATCTGAGAATCAGGGGGTGTTCCCTATCCCTATTGGTGGGGGGCGACCACACCCAGTATCACCTCGGTCGAACGAATCCATGACAACCCGTAGGATATCTATCCTCATCTCTAAAGTGTACTGATTTAACCACCAGTTTACCACCATACTGGTGTGTAAGGCTCATGAATTAACGCTACATAAAACTATGCTATTTAAAGTTGTGCTTTGATCATCATCCACCACGCTCTACTTTTCAACAACAGCTTGGATCACTGCAAATCAGCATGCCACATTGTCAATCCATACCATACCACTGATTTCTGCCGATATATAACCTCTGAGCTCGTACGTCTCAGAGACGGGTGTTAAGCTACAAAATAAATTCTCCGCCACTAAACAGACATATATTTAGCAGAGATCAACGAATATAGTATAAAGAAATACAATGTCAGATACACCATCCAATTACAAGTCTGTTCTGGGTCTGAACGAAACTGGAGGCATACCTTTTTCCTCGTCCTGTATATCCAATATAGGAGAGAGGCCCTCGCATATCTGTATAATCAACAAGTACATCCGGACGGCTACCACTGTAGCCCCTTCAAGGTAGCTATTCCGATCACGGGCATCAGACCAACCCATCCACTCGATGTAAAGATCGTCGGTCTCGCACCGTCTTCAATCTCTTCGACCTTTCGTCGTATTAGTTATTCAAAATGGGTTAAACCCGGTCTTTTCAAAAAAAATCGCATATCTTATAATCAAGTGTTATAGCAACACATCATACGCCTCATTTCGATCCAGAATATTCTTTTATTCAAATATTCTTTTCACAATTTAAACCAAATTAAGGTTTTCCAAACTAGTTAGGATTAGCGAACCTTACCGAAGTAATCATTTGTTTATTTTCCCAATCCCAACCTATTCATCCTATGAAGTAAACTGGTAATACTTCATATCTAACACCACGGTGTTAAAGGTAAAAATTAATTACCATTTCACATTCAAATCTAATTAAAGATTTAACTATCGCTTGGAGCATAACTGTTGATACTTCATTCTCGATAATTTTATTGAATTGATAATTTTAATTATCACATTCACTTTTCAATCTAATTAAAGATTCATTGAAACTCCACTTAGTTTTAATCTTCCCAAAAATCAATATTAATGATTATTTAACTTTGGGAAATCAAACATGCCGCATCAACAATCTACACCGTACCATTGATTTCTGCCGATATATTACCTCTAAGCTCGTACGTCTTAGAGAAGGGTGTTAAGCAAGAGAATAAATTCTCCGCCACCAAACAGATATATATTTAGCAGAGATCAATGAATATTGTATCTAAATACAATGTTAGACATGTAATCCTCTATTTACCTGGGTTAAAGAACCAATGTCATTTAAAACGCGGTTCACGATAAACCCAAAATCCCATTCCATTAACCATGGAATGTTCACGGAAAACAGATCAATATATAATCGATATTAATTTCTGTATCCAACTAATTATATAAATGGAATATCGACAAAGCCTTATAAATTCCATATATATTAACAATCTTCCTCCACAGAAGCTTATCTTGACTATTACCAAATTGAATTCCATTCAATTCCAATTTAATATATAAAACTGGAAATCTTTACTTTGGAAAATTCCATTAGTCTTAATTAAAAGATTAGAAATTCCAAATCATATTCTGCACTGTTTATTGGATTAAAGAACAAGTGTTTTTTAAAATATCGTTAACGATAAACCCAAAAATCCAATTCTTTTATTTAATTCCAATTAAATATTAATTAGTCAAAAAACTTCACTAAATCTTAATTTAAACATTTATTCTTTTCTAAACTGGGTTCAAGAATAGTGTTAATGAAGACATCGTTCACGGAAAACCCAAAATCCAAATTTAATATCAAATACAAGGCTCTAAATAGAAACTATATCGGCTTATATTCAATATCAAATTCTGAAACCAACCAATATCGTATTGGGAATAACGATGTATATGTATATATATCTTTGAAATTCCTCAGCAATATCCGTGTAATCACGGAATCCAATATCGAAATATTCCAGAGATTATTTCCATTCAAACCAGTTCCAATTCATTCTTTGGAAAAAAATTTGCTTATTTTAAAACCATTTTCAAATCCAGTTTATTTATTTCTAAAAATAATTAAATTATTATTCTGGTTAATAACTAGTTCATTTCGATAAAAATATATTTTAGTCTTTTCAAAACTGGAATTTTTCAACAAAAATCTTTCCAAATCATTTATTATGATTTTTCATAAGTTTTTCATATTTTTAGTAATTTTATTATCGGCCGTACAGTCGGTTTCCAATAACGGCCACCGAACTGCATCCATAGCGACCTTTTCTGAAATTGATTTTGACATATCTCCAAATCTAATCGTTAGATTTAAAATCTCTTGTATTCATTGGAAAGCTCTTTTTGGTACGAGCCCAACAGTTCCGATTTTAGGAAAATCCGACAGTCGGATCTCCCATAACATCAATTTGAAGTTAGTGGTCGAAATTCACGAACAATCGCTGCGCGGCGCGTTCTATTCGGGATATTATAATATATATAATATATATATATCATCGATTTCCATTTAAAACGAATTTTAGAAATCATTTTTAAATTCGTTGTAAGAAAACGATTTCCACTTCCATTTCAATTTAAACCAAAATTGAATATTCCATTATAGATTCATTTTAAATTCATTTTAAAACGGTTTCCATTTCATTTTCAAATTTAAATCAAAATTGAATATTCCTATATAAATTTGTTTTAAATTAATTTTCAAACGATTTCCATTTCATTTTCAAATTTAAATCAAAATTGGATATTCCTATATAAAGTCGTTTTAAATTCATTTTAAAACGATTTCAAATTCATTTTCAAATTTAAATCAAAATTGAATATTCCTACATAAATTCGTTTTATATTCATTTTAAAATGATTTCAATTTCATTTTAAAATTTAAATCAGAATTGAATATTCCCATATAAGTTCGTTTTAAATTCATTTTAAAACGATTTCCATTTCATTTTCAAATTTAAATCAAATTTGAATATTCCTTATCATTATAATATTAAAATGATAATATTTTCAAAAGTGAAAATTAGGGTCACATCCTTAAAATAAAACTAAATTAAGCTCACATCCTCCTCTTTCAAAACATATAAATTTCATCCTTATATTTGAATAGCGGCTAATATTTTTCCAGTGTTGCCCTTTTACTTAATTAACGGCTTAATTTACTAGGTTTAATATACGCAGTACGGATTTATTTTTTTGAGAAACATATTTTACATTTTTATTGGCGGTGCTGTTATTTATCAACAACTTTTTTTTTATATCGATCAATAATTCCCTTCCATCCAAAGTGTTCTTCAACATTTGTTTATGTCTATTCCTGAATTATGTTATGGATGCTATGTCGTCAAGGTTTTTTTTTCGGTTTACTAATTTCATTTTAAGATTGCTTTGTGTTGCTTGATTATTCTAAATTTCTTTAACTGTCTAGGTTTGCTGATGGATAGTGCGTTTATTGTTCCAAATTTGGTTCTTTAAATCTAGGGTTGTACAATCGGATAATTTGTAAAAGCTCTATATTTGTTATTCTATTGTAATTAGATTTATAAATTTATGCATGTTTTCAGCATTTCTATTAAAAAGTTGCATACAAATATTCATCTATTGTTAATATATGCATATATGCATTCAACTTTTTATCAGACATGCAGTAAAAGTGATTTTCAAAATATATGCATATTTGTATGCATATATCTAGAATACTTGCATATAAATATGCAGTTATTATTGTCTGATAAAAAGTTAAATATGTAGATATTTAAAATTTTGTTCTGTAAACCCAGGGATGTACTGCAAAATAATTTGTATAATCTGTATATTTGTTATTCTGTTGTAATTAGATGTATAAATTTATGCATGTTTTCATCATTTCTATAAAAAGGTGCATACAAATATGCATCTATTGTTAATATATGCATATTTGCATTCAGCTTTTATCAGACATGCAGAAAAACAGATATTTAAAATATATGCATATTTTTATGCATATATCTTTAATACTTGCATAAACGTATGCAGATATTATTGTTATTTTGCTGAATTGTGCGCATGTATTTATATTAATCTGCAGCTGTTTATGTAATTTGATTATTGCACATTAGGCTTATTAATGTTGATTTTCTTCTTTGTATAACAGTGTTCCTACGGATATTGGTGTATTGGTGTTATTTAAGCTTGGGAATGAATGCTTGGTCGTCCATCTCCTTCCAAAAGACCATTAGATCTGCTTTGTTATTTTATTTTATTTTTAAGAAATTTTGTTTTAGTGTTTAGTTTCACCATTTGTTGTAAACATATATCTGATGTAATAAAAATCTGTTCAGTATTTTGTTGTAAATTTGTTTTTGGCTGTCGTTTTTTTTAAGCTGAAATGTTTGCAAATACTAGTTATATTTGAATAAATGTATGTAGTATTTTTGAACATTCCTTTACTTCAGTTGTACAAAATGTTTTGCTATGTCTAGACTGTAAGAAAGAAGTAGTAGCACCTGTAAACAATTAAACTGTAAATTTTCTTATTACCGTGCTACTTTTGATCATTTTTGCATAGAAATGTTTAATGACCCGGATTTTGAGAGACTTTGGTTATCGACATAAGCACGATGTCGTTAACCAAAACACCGAAAAATCCTGGTAATTAGTGAAAGAAATTAGAGGGTGAGGAAAGATAAGATAGAAAATTAGAATAGAAGAAGAAGAAGAACACAACATCAGAGTAACACGAATCTCACAGCGGAACGAATAAATATATTTCATAACATAACTTTGAAATACACAATTGGTACTTGAATATACATATCATTATCAAAGTACAGCACTTACAGCACATCGGAAATAACTATAGCTATATGATCCTGAAGCCTCCGGCTCCAGCTCTTTGACTATATCTGTAAATCCCAACTACTTGACTACCCATACAAATTTAGGCACCCAAGAGTTTAGGGAAAACAAAAAAGTAAACTCCGGGTCAGTCATGGGACTGGTATGAGTAAAACAGTTTAAAAACAGTTCGAACAAGTAAACGATATCTCACAAGACCATGCCGCATAACGGAACGGGTTTTTCCCTTATGAGAATCCAAAGTATCTTTATATCAAAAACCTTTTGATATTATAATAATGTCTATCAACCACAGTATATATATAATCATCTAGCAGAAACGCTTTCATCTCACGTTCTACATATATAGTATACAATCAAAACCGCAAGCACGTATTGGGTGATGGATTTCCAACTATGACAAGGTATGGAACCACCTATCGCTAGTGTACCTCTAGAGAGGAATACACTGGGTTCAACAAGAACATCTTGCAACCCGGCCACACATGACCGACCACTCATTTCGCTTGAGCGTATCGAATGTATGTCATCAACGGTTGGGATCAGCAACCGTTTCCCGAATGGGACAGCATCAACAATAGATTTTTAGAAGTAAATGAAACTCTAGATCAGGTGACTATACACCCTACATCGGTGCGACCGACTTAGCCATGCTACCTGCCCGATTTCTGTCATTTACCGGATGTGAGGCTAGAAGCTACGCTTATCATCACATCAGATTCACTTTGAATGCCACATCATCAAATCCATCAAATCACCGATTGACGTCCTCAACCATACATTATGTGTTAGCTAAAAGAAGTTTCCTTCTCCGCTTCCACTCTTGGTACAGTTGGAGAAATCAATATACGTGATCGTCTGGAAATACTTTGTCAGACATCCATCCATACAAGTCACCCAGGAACAGGATGATCCGAAGGCACTATTCTGTAAATAGGATAGCCCTTGCATAACTCCGTCTTCAATTTCCTTTGGCATAAATGATTCGCAACGCTTATGCCAATAAAGAGTGGTTCTTGGGATAATAATCCAACCGGTCTCTCCATATTAACAACGTTAAAATGGTCAAAACTTCGATAGTCTGTGATTTAACTATCGAAGAAAACAGGTGTGCAACCAACGATATTATTTCCAAATGGAAATTTATATCAATCAAACATCATTCAACATTTATCTCTTTATTTCATAAATTTACTTATCTCCTGTTTTACTATATTCAATATTTCTTATTTTCTAAATTTGGAAAATATACGTTATTAACAATGGAAAACATTTCCATTTCTTGTTTTCTTTATTAGAAAACATTTCGGGTTTCTTATTTGGAAAACATTTCCAAAGTTTCTTCATTGGACTTAGACAGATGTTTTAAACAAACCATCGCGATGCCAACTCAAACCATTTCCTTTACTGCCGAACCTTTACTATTCCTTAGTTAAAACGAAGCCAATCAAGTTGGGGTAGAACTACCTCTCAGATCTTAACTGAACAACATTTCTAATTTTGAAATAGGCAAAGTTCACTTTATATTCCTTTTACTGACTTCCTTACTAAACCCTCCTTCGAATAGCTATATTTGATTGACTCTTTTCACTTAACTCCTTTCGAATAAACTATATTCGATAATTCCTTTTACTTTCTTCGAATAAACTATATTTGATTAACTCATTTGCTTCTATTCGAATAACTATATCCAATTAACTCTTTTTACTTTAACTCTAATCGATTGAACTAACATATAGAACCAAAGTAAGCAAAAATTCCAAATTATCATATAGAACCAAAGTAACTTCAAGCACTACGTGATATTCCCTCGTAATTCGTTTCCGTAACTAATAATCAATTGACCGTACTTTGAAAACAAAATACCAGTACAAATATTCCCAAAAAAACTCTAAACATCAAATTTTCCAGTTTTATTTCACGTTGTTTGCATTCGATAGTAACTAGTTCTATGTCAGATCTTGACTTGGAGTCTAACTGTGTGGTTTGCAGTTCAGAATTTTGTATGCAATCACCGCTCTTTGTAAATCAACACTCGAAGCATGGCAAAGTTCATCTTTCTTGTTCAGTTCCTTGCCCTCACTTCTTTGATTCATCATGTTCATTTCAAACATTGCATATTCGACGCTGGAAATTTTTATACAGCATCACCAATTGTTAGTTGCATAATAGGCTTTATTAACAAACTGTTTAAAATATTTGCATAAAAGTATGGAATAATTATTAAGAAATGCATAGCAGTATTCATGATGGAATAAAGATAATTGCAATAATTATTACTTCATCAATAAAATCATGCAACTATTGTTAAAATATGCATATATTGTCAATATGAGCATAAATATATGCAAGTATTATTACAACATCTTGGTTTGCATGTACTCAGAAAAGTTGAGTATAAGTATGCATATATTCTAGTATGCATATATTTTAGATATATGCATACAAATATGCATATATTTTAAATATCTGTTTTCAGCATTTATGTTAAAAAATTGCCTACAAATATGCATCTATTCTTAGTATATGCATATATGTATGCAACTTTTAATCAAACAATAAAAAAAACAGAATATAGAATATATGTATATTTGTATGCATATATCTAAGATATTTGCATATAAATATGCAGATTTTATTGTTATTTTGCTGAATTGTATAATTCTGAAATTCCAACGTCCTTCTATTACGAATAAATGCATTCAAACATTTAATTTTTATGCTTACTTGTTTACAATCATACAGATTTACTGAATAATAATTAGATTACAACAAGTCAATATCTATAATCGGACATGAAAAAAAGCAATCAGATTTTTACCTTTTTTTTCTGTTTCTTATACTTTGATGACGACAACAACGAAGTAAAACAGGACGATTTTGATTTTTGTTGATCGAGGGTTTTGCAAAATCGTGGGAATGGGGCTTTGAGCGAGGTAAAAGGAGCGATCGAACAAAGTAAATGACGAGGAATCACTGTAGGAGTGATCGAAAGTTTTGCAGAATTGTAGGATTAGGGTTTTGAGCGAGATAATGGAAGCGATTGACTGAGTAAATGATGACGAATTGTTATTGAATAGTTTTTTAACTGCATAAGGGTAGATCTAGAAAATTTTGAGCAAAATTTCAAAAATAAGGATGTATTCTATATTATTTTTATCAGCGGGTTTTTTATTTATTTTGAAACTTAATAGGGACTTGTAAAAAAACACACCCTTTTCAAAATATCAGATTTTGAATTCATTTTTTGATATTCATTATTAAATGAATAAAATCGACAAAAAATCTCGTTCGTGTTAAAACAGCGTCTAACTACTTAACACGACTTCACATTTCAATTTTCACTTAAAATATCCGTTAATTCTGAACTGGAATCAGACTCAATCAATTACCATATAATTTTATTTATATGGATTTCATACATCGTGTGTATACAACAATAATGATAAACAATCATTAAAAATTCAAACAACATCCATAGTGCATTCTACACGGTAAAAGCATTAAAAATAAATAAATAACGCTTATATAGTCTGTCAACCCATCGGTTGACATACCACTAATTATTGAGATCAGTGTATGTCAAATATTATCCAAATACCCGTGTGGGGTTTTCAAACAACAAATATTGTTTATTATTTTTGCAGTTGAGCGATGTGTAAAATTTATCATCCCAATCAATATCAGATAAATAAGTGTACATAAACAAACCGTCCAATTTGTAAATGAATATTTATTTTATTTCATGATAATATATACATATATATATATATTATATAAATATTTTTATATACAACAATATCAATACATGACAATCCAATCACAATCCAAAAAAACAATCAATCGGTCTGTACAAAAAAAATAATGTCGGTGGCTTCTAACCCCGTCTGCATCCTAGTGTATATTAACTGTAAAATAATTTGAGTGCGAGAGAGTTCTCACATTCATTTCCACTTCTCCGTTCTTTTATTTATGAATTTCCGTTCTGTTTTGATTTAAAATTGCCTCAATTTTTGATTTGCTCCAAATTTGTTCTAGTCAGTCCTGAAATGTAGTGCTCAACGATACAAGCGTAACGCATATTGAATCATCCGATTTGGACCTCGTATAAAGAAGATATGATAGTTAATGCGTTGATTACAAAAATTACTAATTAATTAATTAATAATTAAATTAACCTAAAATTAATTCATCTTCTTCGTTACATTAGGAAACCCGTCGAACTACTGCTCCTAACTTCCATTGCTTGCGCCGCCACCCACAGAGGGTCAGAACCCAATCGGACCCTATCACACGAACGCCACCAAGCTACTCCACCCCACGCCCTAAGCACCTGAACCACGATACCCTCTGCGCTCCTTAAAAACCATTTGAACGGCCGACTTTTAGGCACGGAATTTGAACAATGTTCTTTAGTAATTACCATCTTGACCGTTAGATTTGATAGATCTCACATTGCTCTTCAGTTTTGTCTTTAGAAGATTCGAAAATCGCTGAACCGATTTATAGAAAATCAGTATCGAAATCTGGAAGAATTTGGCCATCAATCGCATTGCCTAGCGGCTGCAGAGAGAGACTAAATGGGACTAGGGTTTTAGGCTCAAATATATATAGTATATTATATATTTTAATATTTAATTATTTCCTAAAAGAGAATTTCGCGTCCGAACTCCAATTCAAACCCAACGACTGACTCCTCTAGCTAATTACCCTCATTCCGAACACAATGGGATATGTTTCATAAGCCGATTCTAATGTTTTGATCAGTTTTTCTTTAAATTAAAATATAAATCAATATATATTGAATTTAAACGTACATTTTAATTTACCGTGGACACATACTGACTCCAAAAATTCCCAAAAAATAAATCTAGCTATGTTTAGACGATAAAGTCCTAAAAAAACTAATTTCATCGAATTTAGAGACCGTTTGAAAAATGGGCTTTTTTTGGTCGATCCAATTCAAATTTAAATTACCAAACAAATTTAAATTTACTGCGCTCACATATTAATTCCAAAAATTATGAAATTTGAAACCTAGCAATAATTTGACATTCCGGATCCAACAAAAGTGGTTTCGTCGAAAATGGAGGTTGTTTTCAAAATGGCTATTTATTATATTAATATATATATAAATTCCATAGCGACTATTTTAAATTTTAAACTGGCCATAACTTTCAATTCCTGTTATGAAATCTGGATTTTTCACATTAATTAGAAAGATATAATTAAACAGATTCAGATATTTCTGGTTTTACTGAAATCCGATTTATTTTGGATCTTGTACATTCATTTGAAAACGAATTTTCAAACTACCGCGCCATTCAGACTCCTTTAATATTTGAAAGAATTTTTTTCGTTCTAACTTCAATTAAAATAAATTTTTAGTCGTTATTATTTAAAATAAATCATTTTAAATATTCAAAATTCGTTAAAATTGCCAAAACAAAAATTTTAAATTGGTTTTGAAAATCCGGGTTGTTACAATCTCCCCTACTTAAAATCTTTTTGTCCTCGAAAATGAATGGAGCTGAAAGTTGTCTAACTAACCAACTTAACTTTCATTCTGGAGTTCATTCTTCAACTTTTCGGTTTCTAAGAATTTTCAAATTCTTCAAAAATTTGGCTAACACCCTAAATTTTCTGAAAATTTCGCCATAACTTCCATTGTACGGGCTGATATTTAAAACCGCAACTTGCCTCACTGGGCCCTCACTAATCCAAAAGAGAAAGAAAAAGCCAAGCGGCTCGCCAATTGGCTCATAAAATCATCAAAACCTAGTAAATTAGTAAACATGTACCTATTTGTCGGGCATACAATTTTATTCTTGTTCTCTAGCCTCCTTGCGATGACCTGTTCAATATATATGCATGTACATGTATGCAATTTTAATCAATTTTTAATTCAGTTCAATATTTGATTTTATTTGGCTAAATTTACCTTTCGTTCATATATTGGTTAAATTTGATTCAATTCAACTTTTCATTCTCATATTGGATTTATTATTCCAATATTTTTATTAGTTAAACTAATAATCAAACAACACAACCAGCAATCGGTTAGTTGGTTAAATTTTCAAAACATATAACTTTTGTATATATATTCAAAAATCATATTTCTGGTGTCAAATAGCAAATAATAAACCGTATCTCGTTTTGTTTCTCACACCAGTCGATTGGAGATATATAAATATTTTACTTTTGAGACTCGAACATACATGCTGATGATACTATAGGGATCATCGGAATCATCTCCAGGCGACTAGAGTGCGATTTTGTAACTACTCAGAATATTTGAGACTTCAAATACACGCTTGCAAGGTGCATATTCTAATTCTTCTTACACTTGATAATCCAAATTCAATATAAAATAAATATTCAAATACGAATAATTAGATACAAAAATTTTAAAATCTAAGTTGATTTTTTAAAAATAACACTCTTTAAACTCATTCTAGGATACTACTAATCCTATCTCAAACGAGTCATCCTTATTGGATATTACTAATCCAATCTCTGACGAATTCTTCTGTTCGGTTCTAACGTGTCTTATTCTCGAACTCTGTAAACCAAAGCTCTGATACCACGTTGAGACGACCCAAACTCACCCTTACGGGAAAGCCCGAATTGAATTGAGAACACGACAAATCAGATCACAAACAAAAGAACATTTCATTGCTATTACAACAATTTACAACATAGTACAAGAATATATCATAGTATGAATAAATATTACATAGAAAAATATCAGAGATTTAAAATACAAAGCAGCGGAAATAAAATGTATAAATACAATGCGTAGCGGAAAATACAATAACTAGCAAAACTGAAAGAAATACATGGATACAAAGCTTTTCAAATATATTTCCAGCTGTAATCAAGGATCCTGGAAAGATAAATCTACAAAACCCAAAACTTCTAGCTGCCCGTGTGGAAAATATGGGCACCCAGAGTTTAGGTTAAAACAATAAACTCCAAGTCAGTGATGGGACTGGCGTGAGAACTAAAACAGTTATTAAAACTTTACTTCTAGAATAAGGTAAATCAAGGGACCACGCCGTATAACACGGAACGGGTTTACCCCCAAGAATACCAGTGCCTAAAACAAACAGCGCAATGCTAAATAAAGAAAAATGAAGCTATTACAAGACTCAGGTCCCATCACACAATGAACGCAGTCAAGGATAGAGTTTTATCTTATAATAGCCAAATATGCTTGGTACGTTTTAAAACAAATCTTTTATTATTACTACAAGTGAAGAAATCAACTTCAAATATAAATGTATCAATCATAGACGGCATGAGCGCCCCATCCCACTATGTCGCCATATATTGTATACAATGAAAACCGCAAAATGTCGTATTGGAAGTTTAGATTTCCATCATGGTGGCTCTGATCCGAAAGATCTATCGCGTAGTGCAATTTCCAATGGTGTACGTCGCAGGCATGCGAAAACACCGTAATGCACATCTGCACTATCCAGGAAATAAGTTACCGCGGCTTACGTCCAAGCATTGGAAAATACCGCTAACTCTATCCATCTTCGAATTGGGGGGTGTGCCCTATCCCTACTAGTGTAGGGCGATCACACCTAGTATCAACTTGGTCGACCGAATCCATGACAACGCGTAGGATGTCTATCCTCTTCTCTAAAGTATACTGATCTAACCATCAGGTTACCACCATACCGGTGTGTGAGGCTCACGAATAAACGCTACCAAAAGTTGTGCTATTTAAAGCTATGCTTTGTTCATCATCCACCAAGCTTTGCTTTTCAACAACAGCTTGGATCACTGCATCTCAGCATGCCACACTGTCAATCCATACCGTACCACTGATTTTTGCCTATATATAACCTCTGAGCTCGTATGTCTTAGACCAGGTTTTTAAGCAGGAGAATAAATTCTCCTCCATCAAATAAATATATATTTAGTAGAGATCAACGAATACAGTATAAAGGAATACAATGTTAGACACATCATCCATTTACAAGTCCATTCTGGGTTTGAACGAAACCGGATGCACCTTATTTCTCGTCCCGTATGTCCAATACAGGAGAGAGGCCCTCACATATCCATTCAACCAACAAGTACATCCGGACGGCTACCACTGTAGCCCCTTCAAGGTAGCTACTCTAATCATGGGCATCCGCAGCAACCCATCCATTCGATGTGAAGATCGTCGGTTTTGCACCATCTTCAATCTCTTCTACTTTTCATCGTATTAGTTATTCAGAATGGGTTAAACCCGGTCTTTCCGAGTTACTCGCAAATCATATAATCAAGTGCTATAACAACACATCATACGCCTATTCTTTTCACAATTTAAACCAAATTAAGGTTTTCTAAACTAGTCAGGATTAGCGAACCTTACCAAAATAATCATTTGTTTATTTTCCCAGTCCCAACCTATTCATCCCACGGAGAAAACTGGTAACACTCCATATCTAACACCATGGTGTTATCGATAAATGTTAATTACCATTTCATGTTCCAATCTAATTAAAGATTTAACTATCGCTTGGAGCAAAACTGGTGATACTCCATTCTCGATCATTTTCTTGAATTGATAATTTTAATTATCACATTCACTTTTCAATCTAATTAAAGATTCATTAAAACTCCAATTAGTTTTAATCTTCCCAAAAATCAATATTAACGATTATTTAACTTTGGGAAATCAAACATGCCGCATCGACAGTCAACACCGTACCAGAGAAGGGTGTTAGCATGAGAATAAATTCTCCGCCACAAAACAGATATATATATTTAGCAGAGGTCAACAAATACAGTACAGAAATACAATGTTATACATGTAATCCTGTCTTTACCTACGTTAAAGAACCAATGTCATTTAAAACAAGGTTCACAATAAACCCAAAATCCCATTTCATTAACCATGGAATCTTCACGAAAAACAGATCAATATATAATCAATATCAATTTCCGTATCCCACTAATAATATAAATGGAATATCGACAAAGCCTTTTAAATTCCATATATATTAACAGTCTTCCTCCATAGAAGCTTATCTTGGTTTACCAAATCAAATTCCATTCAATTCCAATTTAACATATTAAATTGGAAATCTTTACTTTGGAAAATTCCATTAATCTTAATTAAAAGATTATAAATTCCAAATTATATTGTTCACTGATAATTGGGTTAAAGAACAATTGTTATTTAAAACACCGTTCACGATAAGCCCAAAAATCCAATTCTTTTATCCAATTCCAATTATATTAATTAATCGGAGAACTTCACTAAATCTTAATTTAAAGATTTATTCTTTTCTAAACTGGTTTTAAGAACAGTGTTAATGAAGACACCATTCACGACAAACCCAAATTTGATATCAAATACAAGGCTCTGAATAGAAATTATATCAGCTTATATTCAATATCAAATTCTGAAACCAACCAATATCGTACTAAGAATAGCGATATATATCTTCCAAATTCCTCAACAATATCTATGAAATCACGGAATCCAATATCGAAATATTCCGGAGATTATTTCCACTCAAATCCATTCCAATTCATTTTTTGGAAAAATTTTGGTTATTTTAAAACCATTTTCAAATCCAGTTATTTATTTCTAAAAATAATTAAATTATTATTCTAGTTAATAACTAGTTCATTTCGATAAAAAAATATTTTTGTCTTTTCAAAATTGGAATTTTTCATCCAAAATATTTATTATGATTTTACATAATTTTTCCATATTTTTAATAATTTTATTATCGCCCATACAGTCGGTTTCCAATAACGGCCACTGAACTGCATTCATAGCGACCTTTGCTGAAATTGATTTGGACATATCTCCAAATCTTTCCGTTAGATTTCAGATCTCCTGTATTCATTGGAAAGCTCTTTTCAATACAAACCCAATGGTTCTGCTTTTAGCGGAATCCAGCGGTCAGATCTCCCGTAATATCAATTTGAAGTTAATTGTCAAAATTCGCGAATGGTCGCTGCGCTGCTCATTCTATTCGGGCCATTATAATATATATATATATATATATATATATATATAATATATCATCGATTTCTATTTAAAACGAATTTTATAAATCGTTTTAAATTCGTTTCGAAAAAACGATTTCCACTTCCATTTCTATTTCAAATCAAAAATTGAATATTCCATTATAAATTCGTTTTAAATTCATTTTAAAATGATTTCCATCTCATTTTCAAATTCAAATCAAAATTGAATATTCCTATATAAATTCATTTTAAATTCATTTCAGAACGATTTTAATTTCATTTTCAAATTTAAATCAAAATTGAATATTCCTATATAAATTTGTTTTAAATTCATTTTAAAATAATTTCGATTTCAATTTCATTTTCAAATTTAAATCAAAATTGAATATTCCTATATAAATTCATTTTGAAACGATTTCAATTTCATTTTCAAAATTAAATCAAAATTGAATATTCGTATATAAATTCGTTTTAAAACGATTTCCATTTCATTTTCAAATTTGAATATTCCTTATCACTATAATATTAAAATGATAATATTTTCAAAATACCAGATTTTGAATTCACTTTTCGATATTCATTATAAAATGAAGAAAATCAATAGAAAATCCCGTTCGTGTTAAAATGGCGTTTAACTACTCAACACAAATTCACATATCAATTTTCACTGAATATTATTTTAAAATATTCGTTAATTCTGAACTGGAATCAGACATAATCAATTACCATATAATTTTATTTATATAGATTTCATAAATCATGTGTATACAACAATAATGATAAACAATCATTAAAAATTCAAACAACATCCAGAGTGCATTCTACACGGTATAAGCATTAAAAATAAATAAATAACACTTATACAGTCCGTCAGCCTATCGATTGACATAACACTAATTATTGGGATTAGTGTACCCGTTTGGGGTTTTCAAACAACAAATACTGTTTATTATTTGTGTAGTTGGGCGATGTGTAAAATTTATCGTCCCAATCAATATCAGATAAATAAGTGTACATAAAGAAACCGTCCATTTTGTAAATGAATATTTATTTTATTTCATGATAATTCATATATATATATTATATAAATAATTTTTATGTACAACAATATCAATACATGACAATCCAATCACAATCCAAATAAACAATCAACTGGTCTATCCAAAAAAATAGTGTCGGGGGCTTCTAAGCCCCGTCTACATCCTAGTATATATTAACTATAAAATAATTCGAGTGTGAGAGAGTTCTCACATTCGTTTCCACTCCTCCATTCTTTTATTTCTGAATTTCCATTCTGTTTTGATTTAAAATCGCCTTAATTTCTGATTTGCTCCAAATTTGTTCTAGTCAGTCCTGAAATGTAGTGCTCAACGATACGAGTGCAATGCATTTTGAATCATCCAATTTGGACCTTGTATGAAGAAGATACGATAGTTATGCATTAATTACAAAAATAACTAATTATAATTAATTAATAATTAAATTAACCCAAAATTAGTCCATCTTCTTGTTACGTAAGGAAACCCATCAAACTACTGCTCCTAACTTCCAATTCTTCTGCAGCCACCCACAGAGGGTCGGAACCCAATTGGACCCCGTCACACGAACGCCACCAAACTCCTCCACCCTACGTCCTAAGCGCCATGAACCACGCTACCCTCTGCGCTCCTCAAAACCCATTTAAACGGTCGACTTTTAGGCATGAAATTCGAACAAAGTTCTTCAGTAAATATGATCTTGACCGTTGATTTGAAGGATCTGACACTGCTCTTCAGTTTTGTCTTTAGAAGATTCGAAAATCGCTGAATCGATTTGAAGAAAATGAGGATTTAAATCTGGAAGAATCTATCCATCAATCGCATTGCCTGGCGGCGGCCAAGAGAGATTAAATGGGACTAGGGTTTTTGGCTCAAATATATATAGTATATTATATATTTTAATACTTAATTATTTCCTAAAAGAGAATTTCGCGTCCGAACTCCCATTTAAACCCAATGACTGATGCCCCTATCTAATTACCCTCATCTCGAGCACAATGGAATATGTTTCGTAAGCTGATTCTAATGTTTTGATAAGTTTTTCTTTAAATTAAAATATAAATCAATATATATTGAATTTAAACGTACATTTTAATTTACCGAGGCCACATACTGACTCCAAAAATTCCCAAAAAATAAATATAGCTATTTTTTGGATGATACAGTCCTAACAAAACTAATTTCATCAAATTGAGAGAGCGTTTGAAAAATGGGCTTTTTCTGGTCGATCCAATTCAAATGTAAATTACCAAACGCTCACATATTAATTCCAAAAATTATGAAATTTGAAACTTAGCAATAATTTGACATTCCATATCCAACAAAAGTGGTTTTGTCGAAAATGGAGGCCATTTTCAAAATGGCTATTTATTATATTAAAAAATATAGGTATATAAATTCCATAGTGACTATTTTAAATTTTAAACTAGCCATAACTTTCAATTCCCATTATGAAATTAGGATTTTTAACATTCGTTAGAAAGATATAATTAAATAGATTCAAATATTTCTAGTTTTACTAAAATCTGATTTATTTTGAATCCTGTACATTTATTTGAAATTTGAAATCGAATTTTCAAACTACCACGCCATTTCAAACTCCTTTTATATTTAAAATAATTTTATTTTCTAATTTCGATTAAAAAAAAATTTAGTCGTTATTATTTAAAACAAATAATTTTAAATATTCAAAATTCGTTAAAATCGCCAAAACAAATTTTTTTAAATTGGTTCTGAAAATTCGGGTTTTTACATGTAGACTTATTATCTACCTTATGGATCATGATGATGATGATGATGTTTATGATTCTGCTGTTATGATGATGTATATTATTCTATGATTTCATATGTTATGCTAATATCTGCAATCTACTGATGTGATTAATGTGTTATATTCCAATGATTATCCTTGCTTCGGTGGCATGGGGGTTTGGGTTTTGTCAGATTGGATTGAGTTGGAATAAATTGGGAATAGATGTATATATGTTAAATAGGTATGGACTAAAGAGAATAAAAATTATAATTCGAGTGCCAGACAAAAAGGTACACGTTTAAATTCCATATGAGATTTTATGAGCCTATTGGGCAAGCCGCTTGGCTTTTTGATTTTCTTTTTGAATGGAAAGGGTCTAGAGAGGCAAGTTGGGGTTTGAGTTACTGAGTCACACAAAGGAGGTGCTGGCGAAATTTTCAAGAAATTAAGGAGTTAGAATGTATTCAAGAAAATTTGATAACTAGAAATTAATATATCAATATATATAGAATTCGATAAGGAAACAAACTTAAAATAGAACATTATATACAAAAAGGAAATCTATAAATTTAATCTGGTAAGAATAGAAAGAGAACGTGTACACATTTTTGAAAAGATGGATAATTGGTTTTATATGATGTTGATTATTCGAGATAAGTAGTCTTGTCCGTTTTGAAGTTAAGAATGTTATTTAGTCAAGGTCTGAGAGGTAGTTATACCTCAACTTGATTGATTTCATTATTAATCGATAAATATAAAGACTCAATATCGAAGATCAATGTTTAAATAAGATTTAGTTGAAAGCAATATTTTGGGTTGTTGTAATGATGTTTTACATAACATCTGTTTAACCCAAATAAGTGGAATTTTGGAAATAAAAAAAAATCCTAACTACAGAAATAAATGAGTTCGGAAAGAGATAAGTAATTGGAATGTTTTCCAATTATAAATAGGAAATATTTTGTAAGTATAGAAAATAAAAGAAGGTGATATATGTAAATGTTTTCCGAACGACGTAAGAGGCTAACAGGATTGTTGAAAATACTAGGTTAACAAATATTGTAAGGAAAGATAGAAGTGATTTAATTAATGAAATATTAATTAAGGGGCCCAGTGATTGTTTGATGCTTTGGATGAATGCTTGTTTTTCTTTGATAGTTAAATAGCCGATTATCGAAGTATTGGTCAAGATCGTTGTCGGTATGGAGAGATCGGTTGGATTATTGGCCAAGATCCACTCTGTATTAGCAGTAGCATTGCAAAGAAGATTATATGAAGACAAATCGAAGACAAAGTAAAGTGCAAGGGCCTTTTTTGTTAATCCTAGGTAGAAACTGTTTAAGATGGATTAATGGAAATTATGCCTTCGGTTTCGTTCAGTCCCAAAAACGAATACGTATGGACGAATGTCTGACATAGTATTTCCATGATCGCATATGTTGGTCTGTACAAATATACATCTGGTGGCGTATAATTTATTCTCTTAGCATAATATCCAGAATATCTTTGTGCAAATAAATTAGTGATTAACGGATCTAACAATATGCCATTCAAAGTGATCGTGCTATCAAAGAAAGGTAAGTAATCGTAACATACAGCCTTGCAAACGAGAAATGGTATAAAATCGGGTAGGTCGCATGGTGTAACGACCCGGATTTTCGGCGACTTTGGTTATCGACATAAGCACGATGTCGATAACCAAAACATCGAGAAATACTGGTAATTAGTGAAAGAAATTAGAGGGTGGGGAAAGATAAGATAGAAAATTAGAATAGAAGAAGAAGAAGAACACAACATCAGAGTAACACGAATCTCACAGCGGAACGAATAAATATATTTCATAACATAACTTTGAAATACAAATCTGTACTTGCATATACATATCATTATCAAAGTACAACACTTACAACACAGCGGAAATAACTATAGCTATAACATCCTGAAGCCTCCTGCTCCAGCTCTTCATGTGTATCTGTAAAATCCCGACTACTTGACTGCCCATACAAATTTAGGCACCCAAGAGTTTAGGGAAAACAACAAAGTAAACTCCGGGTCAGTCATGGGACTGGTATGAGTAAAACAGTTTAGAAACAGTTGAACAAGTAAATGATATCTCAGAAGACCACGCCGCATAACGGAACGGGTTTTTCCCTTATGAGAATCCAAAATATCTTTATATCAAAACTTGATATTATAATAATGTCTATCAACCACAGTATATATATAATCATCTAGCAGAAACGCTTTCATCTCACGTTCTACATATATAGTATACAATCAAAACCGCAAGCACGTATTGGGTAATGGATTTCCAACTATGACAAGGTATGGAATCACCTTCCGCTTGTGTACCTCTAGAGAGGAATACACTGGGTTCAACAAGAACATCTTGCAACCCGGCCACACATGACCGACCACTCATTTCGCTTGAGTGTATCGAATGTATATCACCAACAGTTGGGATCAGCAACCGTTTCCCGAATGGGACAGCATCAACAATAGATTTTTAGAAGTAAATGAAACTCTAGATCAGGAGATTATACACCCTACTTCGGTGCGACCGACTTAGCCATGCTGCCTGCCCGATTTCTGTCATTTACCGGATGATGAGGCTAGAAGCTACGCTTTATCATCACATCAGATTCACTTTGAAGGTCACATCATCAAATCCATCCAATCACTGATTGACGTCCTCAACAATACATTATGTGTTAGCTAAAAGAAGTTTCCTTCCTCGCTTCCACTCTTGGTACGGTTGGAGAAATCAATATATGTGATCGTCTGGAAATACTCTGTCAGACATCCGTCCATACAAGTCATCCAGGAACAGGATGAACCGAAGGCACTATTCTGTAAACAGGATAGCCCTTGTATAACTCCGTCTTTAATTTCCTTTGGCATATATGATTCGCAACGCTTATGCCAATACAGAGTGGTTCTTTGGATAATAATCCAACCGGTCTCTCCATATTAACAACGTTAAAATGGTCAAAACTCCGATAGTCTGTGATTTAACTATCGAATAAAAACAAGTGTGCAACCAACGATATTATTTCCAAATGGAAATTATATCGATCAAACATCATCCAACATTCATCTCTTGTTTCCCTATATTCAATATTTCTTATTTTCTAAATTTGGAAAATATACGTTATTAACAATGGAAAACATTTCCATTTCTTGTTTTCTGTATAAGAAAACATTTCTGGTTTCTTCTTTGGAAAACCTTTCCAAAGCTTCTTTGTTGGACTTAGACAGATGTTTTAAACAAATCATCGCTATGCCAACTTAAACCATTTCCTTTACTGCCGAACCTTAACTGTTCCTTAGTTAAAACGAAGTCAATCAAGTTGGGGTAGAACTACCTCTCAGACCTTAACTGAACAACATTTCTAACATTGAAATAGGCAAAGTTCACTTTATATTCCTTTAACTAACTTCCTTACTGAACTCTCGTTCGAATAAATATATTCGATTGACTCTTATCAATTAACTCTATTGGACTAACCCCTATCAATTAACTCTATTGGACTAACACTATTTATTTACTCATTTCACTTACTCTTTTCGAATAAACTATATTCGATAATTCCTTTTACTTTCTATTCAAATAACTATATTCGATTTACTCATTTGCTTCTATTCGAATAACTATATTCGATTTAACTCATTTGCTTCTATTCGAATAACTATATTCGATTTAACTCATTTGCTTCTATTCTAATCGATTAAACTAACATCGATTATCTCCTTTCAACTTTATTCTCTAATCGATTAACTAACATCGATTAACTTCTTTTACTTTAACACTAATCGATTAACTAACATCGATTAACTTCTTTTTAACTTTATTCTCTAATCGATTAACTAACATCGATTAACTTCTTTTTAACTTTATTCTCTAATCGATTAACTAACATCGATTAACTTCTTTTTAACTTTATTCTCTAATCGATTAACTAACATCGATTAACTTCTTTTTATAAACTACGTTTTCCGTTACAACTATTTCCTTTTTATAACGTTTACTTACCGTTACAAATATATCTTATTTATAACTTCTATTTACCGTTACAAATATATCCTATTTATAACTTCTATTTACCGTTACAAATATTCCTATTTATAACATCTATTTATCATTACAAATATTTCCTATTTATAACTTCTATTTACTGTTACAAATATATCCTATTTATAACTTCTATTTACCGTTACAAATATTTCCTATTTATAACTTCTATTTACCGTTACAAATATTCCTATTTATAACTTCTATTTATCCTCTAAATAAATATTCCTTTTCTATTTCTATTTATTTTCTAAATAAATATCCCTTTTATAAAACCGTGTTCGTTTTATAAATATTTCCTTTTATAAAATCCTGTGATTTTATAAAATTCCTTTATTTCAATATACATTGAAATACTTCTTTTTACATCCCAGGGTCTTTTATGATATTTAAAATATCGAATAACAATGATCAACATCATTCCACATACATAATCCATAACAGATTATATAACACATCATATATCGCAATATATGAAAACAGTAAAATAAATGTTGAGGAATTCAGCTGGATTCCTCCAACCTGTTTCCCTGCATCACATATGTTAAACTATATAGATAACATCACTTTCCAGTTCCATATGATATATTCTGTTAAACAGAATCAATATAGAAAATTTAATTAACTGACTAGCAGTTCAATCAAACAATCAACACACAGTCAATCTGCCAATATCTAACAGTTCTAAAAATACAACATGAAATTATAAACTGTTCAGAGTTAGTGAGATTTACTCACATTTGCGCGTTAGCCGTTAAATAATCGGTTTGCGTTCTTTGAACGAGTCGGACAATTTATTTCGCCATAAATTGTAACGAGCTTGGATTCACTCCCAGTCAGCTCCATTGTGTTGTCGTCGTCCATACGATCCCAATGGGCCAAACCATTCGAAATTCTGATGTCATATGGTCGAGATATTGCATTTTAAAGTCAATACACTTTTTAATTAAAAATAGCTTAACATATATGATGGGCCTCACCTTAAAATAAAGCCCATACCCTGTTCCTTTATGAACCCGCTTAGTTCTTCTTCCCCAATGACCACAACAAAGCAAAAACGTGAATACCACTAAACTTTGATCCCGACTCCTTCAGAAACTCAAATGGCCACTTCGATTTTAAACCACTCATTCTCCTTTCATTAAAAAATCAGCCTAACATCACCAAAAATCTCACCTTATTAACTTAAGCACATACGGTTTCCACCAAATCAATTCCCAGCACCGCTACTGTTCATCGAACTCCCCCTCTTGGCCACCGTCGGCCTCTTCATGGCCCCACTTCCCATTGACACCGGCTAAAATCCCTTGTTCCCACCGATGACCAGAACGACGGCAAATCAATGAAACCGTGAACCCTAAATTGCTCAGAACCCGCGACTTCCATCCAATCCCCACCGCCTCCTCCTGCAACTGGTCATCACGCCACCTTTCATGAAGACTGTCCCGGTGTCCCACAGTTTGATTTCGACCTCAAAAGCCCATGCGAACCTCCGCTGGGTATGAAAACTGTGTGAATCTTGTTGTGTTCGAACGCCATATAGAGTATACCAGTGAGATGCTTTTGGATAGGGGTTCACCACAAATCAAAAAATGGGTTGCTTCTGTTTTTATTTGTATTTGATTTTCAAAATTTCGGTTTCATCTTTATGTGGCGGCTGAATATTTGGATTGGAGAAATGAAGTAATTAGGTTAGAATTAGTTAAGGGGTTATTTATAGTGTTATAAATATCTAGATATTTTCTTGCTTGCGTTGAGATTGAAGAACACAAATATGTGCGGCTTAAATCAGTTGGGTGCGTGGCCTTCTTAATACCATGATACATTTTATAATTGTTTATTTGCAGATATTTTGTTGCTCTAGGTCCTGGTCGCAATATCCACTTCAACCTTGGTGCGAATGGTAATTTGAAAATCCCTGTTTGCGCGAAATTTCGTTGGTCTACGGACTACTAAGGACAGGAATAAAAATACCGTTGAGATGAGCTTGGTGCAACGATCCCAAAAATATAATAATATCGGTAGGTTGACTCATATTGTGAAACCCCAAAATATTGATTACAGGGTGCAAAATACTTCAAATAAAAAGTCGCTTATTAAATTAATTAAAAATTACAGTAAAATTCTAAAAATTAAATTATCACTATTTCTCAAAAGAACCTTATTCAAATTCGAATCCGATATTCAAATATTGTTAAATAACCGTTATGGCCACGAACGAATATACCGCTGTTTTTCTGAATATTTGATTTGGACATAAATCAAAATCTACAAGACGAAATCCAGATTTTTCTCTTCCACTAGAAAGATATACTCCACTAGCTCCACACGTTTCTTGTTTCACAGAAATCCGATTTAAAACGAACTCTGTCCATTCAGTTGAAGTTCAAATCGCCAAATAGCGAACTGCCGCGCCATTTCGTGCTCTATTTTAATTATATTATAATTATACGTTCAAACTGACGTCGACTGAATATATTCGTTATTCAGATTCAATTCCAAGCTGAATTAAATATCACAGATGATCCGGTTCACACCATATCGTCATTTCAGCCAATTCTGATTATTTCAGAATTAAATATATTATTTAATTTATTATTTAAATTAAATATTCACCATTATCTAATTCCATGACTATTAAATTCTCTAAACCACCATTAATATAATTAAATAAATTAATCATGATACCTCTGCCAATGCGGGTCATTACAATCTTCCCCACTTAAAATAATTTCGTCCTCGAAATTGCTAAAAAGTAGGGGACGACCCTATCGACCGGTTAGAACATATTTGTTCACTTCTTAACTTCAGTTTCAACTGAACGAATTTAATTTCAATTAAATCATTAATTAATTCTTATCAACGAAAATTTCCAAAAATCCTGAAAATTTTCTAACGCCTTAACCCTTCGAAAAAATTTTCGCCAGCACCTCCTTTGTACTGGTCAATCGGTCAAACTCCAACTCGCCTCTCTGGGCCATCTCCATCCCAAAAGAAAATCAAACAGCCAAGCGGCTTGCCAATTCGGCTCATAAATCTTATATCCAATAGGAATATAAACTTGTACCTTTTTGTCGGGCATATCAACCCCATCACTTCCATATGCTATCAACTCAGCATATACTAATATTAATCAAACCAAACTCTGATCAATTTATCCTCAACACAACCATTCGCTTTTTACCAAGCCAAATTTTCATTTCAACTCAAGTTTCGTTCTTGATCCCCAACTCTTAACTTGATTATCACATTACACTTCAAATTTGAATCTCACAATCCAATTTGTCTTGATATCATTCCAATTCAAAACTCAGTTACCACTTTACTGGCTTTACTTTAATTCAAATTTTCTTTCACAAATTTCTGTTAAATTTGTTTTTAATTCGAACAGTCTTTCCCTCGGACTTTCCAAACAGTTTACTCTTTTCAAAAATCAAAATTTCCTTTTTGAAATTCAACTGAGCCCATAATCAATATTCCATTAGTTAAATCACTTCTCTATTTCTTTATCAATATTTGTTAACCAAATATTTTCAATAACCATATTGGCCTTTTATGTTATTTAGAAAACATTTCCGAATATCGCCTTCCTTTATTTTCTAAACTTTAGAAAATATATGCTATTTATAATTGGAAAATATTCCAATTACCTATCTCTTTTCCATCTCGTTTATTTCTATACTTAGGAAATATTCTTTATTATATCTCCAAGCTTACACTTATTTGGGTTAAAACGGATGTTGCGTAAAACATTGTTACGACAACCCAAATACTATATTCAACTAACTCTTATTCAACATTGATCTTCGAGCCTGAAATCTTACTGTTTATTTGTTAATAATGAAATCAATCAAGTTGGGGTATAACTACCTCTCAGACCTTGACTGAATAACATTTATAACGTCAAAACAGATATGACTACTTACTCGAATAATCAATACCATACAACTACTTATTCACTTTTAAATATATATATGCTTCCTCTTTCTATTCTTACTAGATTTTATTCTTATACTTCCTTTTTGATTTTACTATTCTATTTCTAAGTTCGTTTCCTTATCGACTTCTATATATATATCGATACGTTGATTTCTAATTATCAAAAAATATTCTAACTCCTTAAATTCTCGGAAAAATTCGCCATAACCTCCTTTGTACCAGGAACTTCGGGAAAATCCCCAAACTTCCACACAGGCCTTCACCAATCAAAAAAGAAAAGCCAAGCGGCTAGCCGATACGGCGCATAAAATCTCATATATGAATTAAATACATACCTTTTTGTTGAGCATTCTATTTATATACCTTCATACCTTTTTCCATACCTATCTCATGTATATCCATACATTTCTAATTCATTTCAACTTAATCCAATCGTTTTAACTTATTTCGTTAAGTGATTTTCAAATTACTGGTTTTCCCATTTCACCTTCATATTTGAGTATAACATGTTCAAATATATGTTTAACTTGTTTATCAACTAATTGAATTCCATTTCAAATTTTATTTGAATTTCCTATATTCAAATTCCATTTCGATTCTCTTATTCAAATTCTATATTTGAATTTCATTTCAAATCTCTTATTCAAATTTTATATTTGAATTTCATTTCAATTCTATTTGAATCTTCTATATTCAAATTTCATTTCACTTTCGATATTCAAATCCTATATTTGAAATCTCTTATATTTTCTATATCCAAACGCCATTTGAATTTCTATATTCAAATTCTATATCACTTCTATTGAATTTCATATATTCAAACTCCCTTTGAATTTCTATATTCAATTTCTATTTGAATTCTCTTTATTCAAATCCCTTTAAATAAGTCTCGGTTTCAATTCCTTTTGAAATCGATATTTCTACCTTTGGAAAGTAGATTTCCCTTTCAATTTCATACTTGTATATATTTCTGAATTGTCCAATGAAAATTCTTTTCACTTCATTTATAAACTTCGTTTATAAAAGAACTTTTTATAAACTTCGTTTATAAAGGACTTCTCGTTTTATTTCCTTTCAAACAAGTTAATATTTCAAATCTATTTCAAAATTCAAATTCTATATATTCAAATTCTATATATTCAAATTCTATTTTGAAATTCAACACCACTTGTCTTTCTCAAAACAAATTCAAAACAGTATCTTTGGTAGTAATTCGTCACGTACAACTCGAAAATGGATACTGATGATGCAGCTGTCATCATCAGAATCTATTTTCCAGCGATCGAAGTGAGTTCAATACTATAAAACCATTTCTAAACATTTCTACCTTGAAATTCATTTCAAAATATAATTCACACTGCTTGTAAAACAATTTAAAATCTCCCAGGATCTTAAATTTTCCTTGCTTTTAATCCAAATCCATTTACAAACACTTATCCAATTCTCTAGAGTTTTAATTCAATTCCTGGTTTAAATTTAGATTTATCTCATCTGATTCCACGTATTTCACTTATATGAATTCTGATTGGTTATTCACATAACCATTAAATTTACAATCTTAATCGATTATAATAACAACCAATATATCCACTATATATCAAAATATACTTGGGTAAAATTATTTTCATTTACCCTCTTTTCAAAACATATCGTGCCGACCCATCGTATTCGAGTGTTTAGTAACTCCTACCGATACAGTGGATCAAACTGATCGACCAGAACTCATAAACAACTCAACCAATGAATCTCCACAATATAAAAGAATTTTTTATATTGAATAACAAGTACATTCACTCGTATATATATACACTCAATCTCAGTCTAGGGTATTACTAATCGTATCTCTACCGAGTCACGCCACAGAGCCAAGTAATTCTTAACTTAAGCTCTGATACCAACTGTAACGACCCGGATTTTCGGCGACTTTTGTTATCGACATAAGCACGATGTCGATAACCAAAACATCAAGAAATACTGGTAATTAGTGAAAGAAATTAGAGGGTGGGGAAAGATAAGATAGAAAATTAGAATAGAAGAAGAAGAAGAACACAACATCAGAGTAACACGAATCTCACAGCGGAACGAATAAATATATTTCATAACATAACTTTGAAATACAAATCTGTACTTGCATATACATATCATTATCAAAGTACAGCACTTACAACACAGCGGAAATAACTATAGCTATAACATCCTGAAGCCTCCTGCTCCAGCTCTTCATGTGTATCTGTAAAATCCCGACTACTTGACTGCCCATACAAATTTAGGCACCCAAGAGTTTAGGGAAAACAACAAAGTAAACTCCGGGTCAGTCATGGGACTGGTATGAGTAAAACAGTTTAGAAACAGTTGAACAAGTAAATGATATCTCATAAGACCACGCCGCATAACGGAACGGGTTTTTCCCTTATGAGAATCCAAAATATCTTTATATCAAAACTTGATATTATAATAATGTCTATCAACCGCAGTATATATATAATCATCTAGCAGAAACGCTTTCATCTCACGTTCTACATATATAGTATACAATCAAAACCGCAAGCACGTATTGGGTAATGGACTTCCAACTATGACAAGGTATGGAATCACCTTCCGCTTGTGTACCTCTAGAGAGGAATACACTGGGTTCAACAAGAACATCTTGCAACCCGGCCACACATGACCGACCACTCATTTCGCTTGAGTGTATCGAATGTATATCACCAACAGTTGGGATCAGCAACCGTTTCCCGAATGGGACAGCATCAACAATAGATTTTTAGAAGTAAATGAAACTCTAGATCAGGAGATTATACACCCTACTTCGGTGCGACCGACTTAGCCATGCTGCCTGCCCGATTTCTGTCATTTACCGGATGATGAGGCTAGAAGCTACGCTTTATCATCACATCAGATTCACTTTGAAGGTCACATCATCAAATCCATCCAATCACTGATTGACGTCCTCAACAATACATTATGTGTTAGCTAAAAGAAGTTTCCTTCCTCGCTTCCACTCTTGGTACGGTTGGAGAAATCAATATATGTGATCGTCTGGAAATACTCTGTCAGACATCCGTCCATACAAGTCATCCAGGAACAGGATGAACCGAAGGCACTATTCTGTAAACAGGATAGCCCTTGTATAACTCCGTCTTTAATTTCCTTTGGCATATATGATTCGCAACGCTTATGCCAATACAGAGTGGTTCTTTGGATAATAATCCAACCGGTCTCTCCATATTAACAACGTTAAAATGGTCAAAACTCCGATAGTCTGTGATTTAACTATCGAATAAAAACAAGTGTGCAACCAACGATATTATTTCCAAATGGAAATTATATCGATCAAACATCATCCAACATTCATCTCTTGTTTCCCTATATTCAATATTTCTTATTTTCTAAATTTGGAAAATATACGTTATTAACAATGGAAAACATTTCCATTTCTTGTTTTCTGTATAAGAAAACATTTCTGGTTTCTTCTTTGGAAAACCTTTCCAAAGCTTCTTTGTTGGACTTAGACAGATGTTTTAAACAAATCATCGCTATGCCAACTTAAACCATTTCCTTTACTGCCGAACCTTAACTGTTCCTTAGTTAAAACGAAGTCAATCAAGTTGGGGTAGAACTACCTCTTAGACCTTAACTGAACAACATTTCTAACTTTGAAATAGGCAAAGTTCACTTTATATTCCTTTAACTAACTTCCTTACTGAACTCTCGTTCGAATAAATATATTCGATTGACTCTTATCAATTAACTCTATTGGACTAACCCCTATCAATTAACTCTATTGGACTAACACTATTTATTTACTCATTTCACTTACTCTTTTCGAATAAACTATATTCGATAATTCCTTTTACTTTCTATTCAAATAACTATATTCGATTTACTCATTTGCTTCTATTCGAATAACTATATTCGATTTAACTCATTTGCTTCTATTCGAATAACTATATTCGATTTAACTCATTTGCTTCTATTCTAATCGATTAAACTAACATCGATTATCTCCTTTCAACTTTATTCTCTAATCGATTAACTAACATCGATTAACTTCTTTTACTTTAACACTAATCGATTAACTAACATCGATTAACTTCTTTTTAACTTTATTCTCTAATCGATTAACTAACATCGATTAACTTCTTTTTAACTTTATTCTCTAATCGATTAACTAACATCGATTAACTTCTTTTTAACTTTATTCTCTAATCGATTAACTAACATCGATTAACTTCTTTTTATAAACTACGTTTTCCGTTACAACTATTTCCTTTTTATAACGTTTACTTACCGTTACAAATATATCTTATTTATAACTTCTATTTACCGTTACAAATATATCCTATTTATAACTTCTATTTACCGTTACAAATATTCCTATTTATAACTTCTATTTACCGTTACAAATATTTCCTATTTATAACTTCTATTTACCGTTACAAATATATCCTATTTATAACTTCTATTTACCGTTACAAATATTTCCTATTTATAACTTCTATTTACCGTTACAAATATTCCTATTTATAACTTCTATTTATCCTCTAAATAAATATTCCTTTTCTATTTCTATTTATTTTCTAAATAAATATCCCTTTTATAAAACCGTGTTCGTTTTATAAATATTTCCTTTTATAAAATCCTGTGATTTTATAAAATTCCTTTATTTCAATATACATTGAAATACTTCTTTTTACATCCCAGGGTCTTTTATGATATTTAAAATATCGAATAACAATGATCAACATCATTCCACATACATAATCCATAACAGATTATATAACACATCATATATCACAATATATGAAAACAGTAAAATAAATGTTGAGGAATTCAGCTGGATTCCTCCAACCTGTTTCCCTGCATCACATATGTTAAACTATATAGATAACATCACTTTTCAGTTCCATATGATATATTCTGTTAAACAGAATCAATATAGAAAATTTAACTAACTGACTAGCAGTTCAATCAAACAATCAACACACAGTCAATCTGCCAATATCTAACAGTTCTAAAAATACAACATGAAATTATAAACTGTTCAGAGTTAGTGAGATTTACTCACATTTGCGCGTTAGCCGTTAAATAATCGGTTTGCGTTCTTTGATCGAGTCGGACAATTTATTTCGCCATAAATTGTAACGAGCTTGGATTCACTCCCAGTCAGCTCCATTGTGTTGTCGTCGTCCATACGATCCCAATGGGCCAAACCATTCGAAATTCTGATGTCATATGGTCGAGATATTGCATTTTAAAGTCAATACACTTTTTAATTAAAAATAGCTTAACATATATGATGGGCCTCACCTTAAAATAAAGCCCATACCCTGTTCCTTTATGAACCCGCTTAGTTCTTCTTCCCCAATGACCACAACACAGCAAAAACGTGAATACCACTAAACTTTGATCCCGACTCCTTCAGAAACTCAAATGGCCACTTCGATTTTAAACCACTCATTCTCCTTTCATTAAAAAATCAGCCTAACATCACCAAAAATCTCACCTTATTAACTTAAGCACATACGGTTTCCACCAAATCAATTCCCAGCACCGCTACTGTTCATCGAACTCCCCCTCTTGGCCACCGTCGGCCTCTTCATGGCCCCACTTCCCATTGACACCGGCTAAAATCCCTTGTTCCCACCGATGACCAGAACGACGGCAAATCAATGAAACCGTGAACCCTAAATTGCTCAGAACCCGCGACTTCCATCCAATCCCCACCGCCTCCTCCTGCAACTGGTCATCACGCCACCTTTCATGAAGACTGTCCCGGTGTCCCACAGTTTGATTTCGACCTCAAAAGCCCATGCGAACCTCCGCTGGGTATGAAAACTGTGTGAATCTTGTTGTGTTCGAACGCCATATAGAGTATACCAGTGAGATGCTTTTGGATAGGGGTTCACCACAAATCAAAAAATGGGTTGCTTCTGTTTTTATTTGTATTTGATTTTCAAAATTTCGGTTTCATCTTTATGTGGCGGCTGAATATTTGGATTGGAGAAATGAAGTAATTAGGTTAGAATTAGTTAAGGGGTTATTTATAGTGTTATAAATATCTAGATATTTTCTTGCTTGCGTTGAGATTGAAGAACACAAATATGTGCGGCTTAAATCAGTTGGGTGCGTGGCCTTCTTAATACCATGATACATTTTATAATTGTTTATTTGCAGATATTTTGTCGCTCTAGGTCCTGGTCGCAATATCCACTTCAACCTTGGTGCGAATGGTAATTTGAAAATCCCTGTTTGCGCGAAATTTCGTTGGTCTACGGACTACTAAGGACAGGAATAAAAATACCGTTGAGATGAGCTTGGTGCAACGATCCCAAAAATATAATAATATCGGTAGGTTGACTCATATTGTGAAACCCCAAAATATTGATTACAGGGTGCAAAATACTTCAAATAAAAAGTCGCTTATTAAATTAATTAAAAATTACAGTAAAATTCTAAAAATTAAATTATCACTATTTCCCAAAAGAACCTTATTCAAATTCGAATCCGATATTCAAATATTGTTAAATAACCGTTATGGCCACGAACGAATATACCGCTGTTTTTCTGAATATTTGATTTGGACATAAATCAAAATCTACAAGACGAAATCCAGATTTTTCTCTTCCACTAGAAAGATATACTCCACTAGCTCCACACGTTTTTGTTTCACAGAAATCCGATTTAAAACGAACTCTGTCCATTCAGTTGAAGTTCAAATCGCCAAATAGCGAACTGCCGCGCCATTTCGTGCTCTATTTTAATTATATTATAATTATACGTTCAAACTGACGTCGACTGAATATATTCGTTATTCAGATTCAATTCCAAGCTGAATTAAATATCACAGATGATCCGGTTCACACCATATCGTCATTTCAGCCAATTCTGATTATTTCAGAATTAAATATATTATTTAATTTATTATTTAAATTAAATATTCACCATTATCTAATTCCATGACTATTAAATTCTCTAAACCACCATTAATATAATTAAATAAATTAATCATGATACCTCTGCCAATGCGGGTCATTACACATGGCTAAGTGGGTCGCACGCAATTAGGGTGTATTGTCACCTAATCTAATTCTTTTGCTTCTATATCTTATCGCTGCTGTTCCTTCGGAACGGTTGCTGATCCCAACCATTGGTGACAATACATTTGGTACTCTCAAGCGAAGTGAGGGGTCGTTCATGTTTAGCCTGGTTACAAGATGTTCCTGTTGAACCCGGTGTATTCCTCTTTAGAGATACATTGCCGGAAGGTGGCCCCATACCTTGCTAGTTGGAATCCATTCTCCAATAAGATCCTGCAGCTTTGATTGTATACTATCTATGTAGAGTGTGAGATGCAAGTGTTCTGCTAAATTGTTATTTACTTATTTTAGACACTATTATAATATCAAAATAGTATTGGTTTTAAAGAATGTTTTGGATTATAGGTAAAAACCATCCATGTTTATGTGTGGATCGGTCTTACGATTATCCTTTCTTTTAGAAAGGATTTTTAAAATTTAAACCAAGTGGTTGGAGTTTACTCACACCAGTCCCATGACTGACCCAGAGTTTTTTGTTTTTGTTTTTTGGACCTAAACTCATGGGTGCCCAAATTTGTACGAGTAGTCAAGTAGTTCAAGTATTTACAGATACCCTTGGAGTAGCTTTGAGCAAGAGGCTTTAGAGTTAGATATGTATTGTTATTTCGCTGTACTATAAATGTTGTACTCAGATGATGATTTGTATAATTTACACTTTTGTATTTCAAAAGCTATGTTATATAATATATTTTATTTGTTCCACTGTGAGGTTCATGTTAACTCTGATGTTGTTGTTTTTAGGTTCTTCTTATTCTATTCTAATATTTTTTTTCTTTCTATTTCTCTCTCTCTAACTTCTTTCTATTAATGACCCGGTAATTTCTGGTGTTTGGTTAGTCGATATAGTATTTGTATCGATAATCAAGATTGGGAAAATGTCGGTTCGTTACAATAATTTATGTTACTACCAAAATGATCTTGGAACAAGTCGACAGGTGAAGGATGTCAAATGAATGTAAAGAAAGAATAAGGAACTTAAGAGCAAGCCAGGCCGATTCCTTCGCTGGGGAAAAGGGACTCGAAGCCTACCAGGTATCGGCAAAGGTTCATCCGATGGGATCTACCTGCCAAGAATCAACCGATGGATACCAGCACATTAAAGGAGGAAGAGTATTGGGTCAAAGCATAATGATGGTTTGGAACCAACCCTCGAAGAACGGTTCCATGGATATAGAAAGGGATTACTTTCGTAAGTAACACGAGTGTCACAGGAAGCTACCGTTCAAAGAGCCAAACCGAAAGGCCAAACCGAGACTCAAGCAAGGATACGGACTGCTCGTACTTATCCACATATTACTTGAACCACTGACGGTTCTAAATTGGCAGACATCCATGTACGGCATGAGGGAGGGCCCCTCTGAGTAACCCACGAAAAAGCCGAAAGCCTATATCCGAAAGCCCACAACGAAGGACCAACACTGAGTGCATCCTCCAAGAAATCCAAAATGCTTCCGTGATCCATCTCGGCAACAAGCCCAATTCCACCTAGGAGAGATCCCAATTCATCCGGCGCTATCACTTCAAAAACTATAACCGATACCACGAGGAGGTCCGATGAGCTGATGCCCGAAACCCAGGAAAAAGCTGTCGATAGGAATCGTTCAAGACCAACAACTTACCGATGGAGAGACTCTGGATTCTCTATAAATAGGACCCCGATACTCCGCAAAGGGGGACGAAATTTTCATTTCTCAATCTAGCTCCTTCTTTCTCAAGGAGATCAAATCACCAATTCTTCTAATCTATCTACAATCTATAAATGTAGAATTCTGAGTCCTATGAGTCATGTTATTTGATAATCTTGTAGTATCATAATGATGAAAAAGGGAGTTAACACTAACTTTTCTGATGAGGAGATCAATCAAGATGCTCCAGTAGCGGAGGAACGGAACTTGATAGAAATATGAATTCCTCTTCTCCTCACCTTAAGGAGCCGCCATGATTGACCCATACCCTCATGCTGAGCCTAACGCTTCTCAAACATTGATGTGATAAAATCGTATATGAATTCCTAGTTCGACCTCCGTTGTAATTCAGACTCCTTCCCCAAGAAGATCTGGTACAAAGGAGACATCGAAGTTAGCGAATGTTGCGATGCTTTTATCTATGAATTCAAGGGAGGCGTTAGCCTGTTTTCTTCATATTGAAACGCATAGTACATTTGTCATGGCCTAGAAACCACCCCATCCCAGATTTAGGATCATTTCCTGAGAAATCTAAGTCATGACCATGACAAATTTCGTGAATACACACATTACATTCTATTATTCAGTTGTTGACGAAAAATATTGTTAACATTTTTGGCGCTAGAAGGAGGGCTTGAACCTCTGATCTTGTGGTTAATTTGTTTAAACTAACTAGCTAAATTCATTGTTCCTTGGTAAGAAACAATGAAGACGAAGAAATAGAAGGAACAAAACAAAGAACTGGACCCCAATGTCACCCTTGAAGGAAATGAGGGCCTGGCACTCAACCCGAATAATAACGAGAATGAGGCTGCGCCTAACCCATAGCTGCTTTTAGACTCAAATGCCATAGAGGATAATGTCACAAGAATATCTTTCTTGGAAAAGCAACTCCAAGAAATGTGGGCTCAGGTTGATGCTGCACAGGTGTAGAAGTCCTCAAGGCTCACCAGATCCAGTCGGAGAGAGACAAATGAATCTCCAAAGAGGAAGGCCCCCGTTCAACAATCAGAAGCGAAAGGGTGACCTAAAACAACATCTTCCAAGAAAAAGAAGTCTCATCTGATGGGGGTAGATCATCAAGGAAATCAATGCGATCAGGAACATTCCGGGAGCTCCATCTCCAAAGGCTATGACCCCAAGAGAGAAGATTATGACAACGTGGAGGCTTACATCAAAGATGTCACTCAGAAGACCATCAAAGACATGCTGGGAAGCAAAGGGAAGAGAACCCAAGATGACAAGATTAACGACAACGAGAGGGTAGCCCTGTTCATTGATGACATTATGAGCACGGTGATACCGTCAAGAGTCAAAGTCCTAACCATGAAATATCTGGGAACGACTGACCCAGATGACATTTGATGGCTTTCGACAGCCAGATGGATCTTTACAACGCTTCCGGAGATGTCAGATGCCGCCTCTTCCCAATGACCTTCTAGGGTGCAACGGCGAAATGGTATCGCTAGTACAGGGAAAACACCATTTACTCGTGGAAACAATTCTCCTATGAATTCTCCGCGCAGTTCTGCATCTGCAAATATCCAACTATATATAATCGTTAACATCAAACAGAGGCAAGGGGAGTCTCTTAGGGACTATCTCAAAAGGTTCAACAACGAGGCCTTAAAAGCCAAAGATATGAATGACCGCGACAAGCTAATCGCCGTACAGGGTTGATAGAAAACACCCCTTTCAGGAAGTAGTTATATACCCACCGCTGCAAGGACTTGCAAGATTTCCATTTTCAAGCTGACAAGTTTATCCACATGGATGAACTATACTTCACGAAGAGGAAGTTCGGGCCTCGAGGAGAAGGAGGAAGGCCGAACTTCAGACGAAAGCTCCTGGAAGGGAATCAATGGAGAACGAGATGGGAATACTCTAACACCAAATCGGTTGCCTTGAACAAGCCCACATCGTATGTGTATGCTATCACAAAAGAAAGGTTAAACAACTTCCTGGTCTTGTTTAAAGCCAAAAATTGCCCTGAACCACATGCCGACGGTAAATACTGTGGGTTCCATAAAACCAATGTGCATAAGACAGACGAATGCAAAGTCTTAGACAGAATTATTGAGAAACTAATTTGAGAGGGGCACCTGAAGGAGTTTGTTTCAAATAGAGCAGCACCAGCTCAACGTGTAGGAGGTCAGTAGAAGGTTTCAGCAAACACAATAAGAGTCACTACCGGGGAAAACAACCTGGATTTGGGGCCTCCCATGAGCCGAATTAATGTGATTCATAGGAGACCTCACCCTACTGTAAGCTGTCCGAAAGCCAGGAACCAATAGGTGAAAAAGCCTTGGAGGGAATCTTCTCCATCCAGGAGGAAACATCGTTGAAAAGCACGCGTTATGACCTCAAAATGCATAACCTCATTGCCTCTTTAGAGAAATGAAGAAAGGGGTCCATCACCCACATAACGTCCCCCTCATGATAAGGATGCAGATAGGGCTTTTGGTCGTTTCTAAGATATTGGTGGATACCTGAAGCACTGTCAACGTCATCTTCAAGCACGCCTTCGATCAGATGGGAATTTCCAAAAAGAAGCTGGATTCTAGCAACAAATTGATTTTCGAGTTCAACAATAAAGGGTCGACTCTGCTGGGTCAAATCAACCTCTTGGTTCAAGTAGGGCTGTCCCCTCTTCATGAGACTTTCGAAATTCTCTTCATCCTGATTGATCAGTCATCCTATTAAAATTCCTTCTTCGGACGACCGACTTTAAAGGAGTGGACGCCTTCGTTTCTTCCAAATATCTCATGTTAAAATTTCTGACCAAACAGGGATGGGGTACCATCCAGGGAGAACAACTTAGCTCCCAAGAGTTGTACTTTACCACGGTCGAAAAATACAAAAAGGAGTATTCTTTGTTTTTTATTATTCTACTATTTTATGCCTTCAGATAAGGGATTCTTACACCCCTCATTTGAAGCCAAGATAAAAATAAATAAGACTGACAAATGCACTAGTGATAGGTATAACTCCCTGAAAAGGAAGTGGACCAATGAGGTGAACTCGACTGAAGAAGGAGAAATTATCACAGATTTAGACTCTAGAGGAGATATCGAGAGGATCAAGCCAATATAGGAAATAAAAGAAGTAAGCGTTGACCCGAAGGATGAGTCAAAGGTCATCAACATAGGGAAGAGGTTAATGGAACCTCTCCAAAGCGAATTAATTTGCTTCCTGTAGCTCAACAAAGACGTTTTTACCTGGACCCATTCAGACATGGTGGGTATCGGTCCTTCAATCATGAGCCGAACATCGATCCTTTGATAATCCCGATCTGGCAGAAGAAGACAAAATATAATAGGGACCGGATTGAGGCCATGAAGGAGGAAGTCAAAAGGTTGGAATCTAACGGGTTTGTCCGAGAGGTCCAGTACCCGAAGTGGTTAGCCAATCCCGTGCTAGTGAAGAAGTCCAACTGGAAGTGGAGGACGTGTGTCGATTACACGGATTTAAACAAAGCTTGTTCAAAAGATTGTTACCCTCTTCCGCGGATCGATCAGTTGGTTGATGCACGAGTGGACATAAAATACTATTCCTTCTGGATGCCTATTAGGAGTACAACCAAATACCAATGCATAAACCCGACGAGGAACACACAAGTTTTATTACTGACTACGGAACATTCTGTTATAAAGTAATGCCTTTCGGTTGAGGAACGCAGGGGAAACGTACCAAAGGCTGGTGAATAGGATGTTCCGGGAGCAGATAAGGCGCAATATGAAAGTATATGTCGATGACATGCTAGTGAAGTTCACTGAAACAGAGAATCATCTAAAGGACCTAGGAGAAATGTTTGGTATCTTGAGAAGTTACCAAATGAAGCTGAATCCTCAAAAGTGTTCCCTCGGAGTTCAATTTGGAAAGTTTCCAGGATATGTGGTGAGAGAGCGAGGAATCAAGGCTAGCCCCAACCAAATACAGGCCATTAAGGACATGGAGGGACCTAGAACTAGCAAGGAGGTCAAGAGCTTAAATTGGAAGGTAGTGGCACTTAGTAGGTTCATTTCTGAAGCCACAGATAAATGCATCCATTTCTTCAATGTCATAAAGAAGAAGAAGAATTTTGAGTGGAACGAAGAGTGTAGGAAGGCATTCCAAGAATTGAAAGTTTATATGTGAACACCTCCAGTTTTTTCCAGTCCTGAGAAGGGAGAAACTCTATACTTATACATGGCTGTCTCCGAACATGCAGTGAGCTCAGTATTGATAAGAGAGAATGAGGGGATCCAACACCCTATCTATTATGTTAGCCGGAGGCTAAAGGACGTGGAAACTCGATACCCTATCATAGAGAAATTGGCGTATTGCTTAATCCTTATTGCACGAAAGCTCAAAGGTTATTTCCAGGCACACCCTATTAAAGTTTTAACTAGCTTCCCGCTCAAACAAGTGTTCAGAAAACTGGAAACCTCAGGAAAGCTAATCATATGAGGTATTGAGCTCAACCAATACGAAATTGAGTTTCATCCTCACGCTGTAATCAAAGGGAAAGCTCTAGCAGATTTCGTGAATGAGTGCACGAACTTCATTTCAGAACAGTCGGTCAAAGATAATGGCTCAAAGGCCAAGTGGCAGCTCTTTGTAGATGGAGCTCCCAGCGAGCAGGGGACGAGAGAAGGTGATGTTATAATCACTCCTAACGGACACCGCTTGCACTATGCCATGAAATAAGGGTTCTCGGTAACCAACAATGTGGCTGAATATGAATCCATGACAGCTGGACTTAATCTAGCATTACAGTTGAAGTTACCGAAGATAGAAATTTTCCGCGATTAGCAACTAATCGTAAACGAAGTAAAACAGGCATATCAAACCAAAGACAAGAGGCTTATCTTATACAAGAAGAAGGTAATAAAGATGCTCTCCCTGTTTGAGGACTTCTCAGTTCATCAAATACCCCACGGGGAGAATACCGAAGCAGATTCGCTAGCCAAATTAGCTAGCTCCCGAGGAGCCCTCAAAACCCGGATAGTGCTGGTAGGATATCAGGAGATGCCCAGCATCAAACAAAAAGAATCAAAAACAGGAAAAGAGTTGTTGCTTTTGACCCGATCCTAAGCATTGAGAAAGGGAAACGGAGAAGACCAGGAAGGAAACTCCGAGAGGGAATCCGCCATAATGGAAACACGACCCACATAGGAAGTTACATGGATGACTCCCATAGTGGACCACCTCTTGGAATGGACATTACCCCTTAGTAAGCAAGATGCAAGAAAGATAAAACACCAAGCTCCCACATTCGTGATCATAGACGACATACTTTACAAAAAGGGACACTCACTTCCTTATTTAAGGTGTGTAAGTTTCGAAGACGGACTTAGCCTATTAAAAGAAACTCATGAAGGATGGTACGGGGACTATTCCAGTGGGGTTAAACTGGCTAAAAGGGTCATGCGGTAGGGTTATTATCGGTTACGGATGGTTAGTCAGCGGTCGAATATGTCAAGAGGTGTGACAAATGTCATAAATACTCTAAGGTACCATGCCTTCCTCCTAGCAATCTAACCACTATATTGATCCCCTGGCCTTTCGACATATAGGGGATAGATTTGATCGGGCCCTTGCCACTTGCTAAGGGAGGAGCTAAATATGCCGTAGTAGCTATCGACTACTTCACCAAGTGGGTGGAGGTGGAACCCCTTCCGATTATCACATCCAAGAAGGTCTTAAAATTCATGATAAAGGATATCGTTACCCGCTTTAGGATCCCCCATAAGATCATATCGGATAACAGAACACAATTCGAGAGTGAGGAATTCACCCGGTTCTGCGAGAAAAATGGAATCATCAAAAGTTTCTCCTCAGTGGCCCATCCGAAAGCTAACGAAGCTATGGAAGCCACAAACAAGACAATTAAGATGATCCTTAAGAAACGCCTAAATCAGGCTAAAGAAAATTGGGCGGATGAGTTGCCTCTAGTGCTATGGGCATACAGGAATTCCACCAAAACAGCTATGGGACACCCCCCCTTTTCCTGACATATGGTTGCGAGTCTATGCTTCCAGTTGAGGTCGAAGTTTCGTTACACCGAAGGATAGCATACGCATTTGACCCTAACCGGGAGTTAAGAAAAGAATCATTAGACTTGATACAGGAGCTAAAGGATGAGGCTGCGATCAAAACCGCCGAATACCAAACAAGGATCACCAAATATTACAATTCGAAAGTCAAAGCTAGAACCTTCGCTAAGGGTGAATTAGTACTACGAATAGTAATGGCTAACACAAAAAATTCGGCTGATGGTCCTCTCGGCCCAAATTGGGAAGGACCCCTAATTGTCCTTCAAGAAGTCATACCTGGCACATACCAGCTATGTAGGCCCAACGGCGTTCTTGTGCCGAGAACATGAAACTCAGAACATTTGAGGCCATATTTTCCAACCATAAAAGAATAGAGAACAAGATCGTTTCCCCAAGAAATCGTCATATAGCTAGGGACATGAAAACCCTCTCGGTAGCTCGTAAGAAACCCAAAAGGGGTCGAGCTGCAAAAAAAGGATTGAGTCCCTCGTCATCGCCAAATTGGCCGGGGCAAGGCATCCCCAAAAGGGGGATGATTGTGTTAGTATTTCTCCTTTCCCAAACAAGAGGGGGCAGGGTTAAAGCATCAAAAAGCATAAGCCCCCGTTTCACACCAGAGATGGTCGTGGCGATGCATCTAAAAATTAGCACGTTCTGCCTTTGCTCGCAGAAAAGTACGTCCTGCCTCTTCTCGAACTAAGCACGTCCTACATCTGCTCGCAGAAGAGCACGTCCTACCTCTGCTTATGTTCCGCGTTACCCGTAGAAGGGAATGGAAATCCCTATCATCGCCTACGATGGTCAGGATAGGGAACCCCTAGGATTCGGCTCTTCATTATTGCCGGAAGGGTCTCTGGTCCTGAATCTGAAAATATCTGAATCTGGGTGGATTCAGCTCTTCATTATTGCCGGAAGGGTCTCCGGTCCTAAATATAAAAATAATCGAATCTGGGTGGATTCGTCTCTTCATTAATGTCGGAAGGGTCTCCGGTCTTAAATCTAAAAATACCCGAATCTGGGTGGATTCGGCTCTTCATTATTGCTCGAAGGGTCTTCGGTCCTGAATCTAAAAATACTGGAATCTGGGTGTATTCGGCTCTTCAGTAATATCGGGAAAGTTTCTGGCCTTTAACCTTGAAGTTCTGAAATCTGGGCGAATTCAGCTCTTTAACCTTGATTCGTCCAAGCATGTATAGTATTTGACTCCAAATCTTTGTCGGAAAAGGTTTTCAATCTTCCATCATAGCCTGAATCTAGGTAACTTTGCTCCTCCACAAGGCGTCGAAAGCAGATCTCTTTGGCAGGACCTGTGGCATAACTTAGCATGGGAGAATAATTGGCAAGCAAATAAGCGAAGGCCAAGTGAAAGAAGTTTGACTTGGAAATTCGAAGACAACCCTTCACTAAAGGGCGAGGGGGAGGGGCAAATGTTACTACCAAAATGATATTGGCACAAGATGACACATGAAGGGATGTCAAATGAATGTAAAGAAAGAATAAGGAACTCAAGAGCAAGTCAGGACGATATCTTCGTTGGGGAAAAGGGACTCGAAGCCTACTAGGTATCGAAAAAGGTTCACCCGACGAGATCTACCCGCCAAGAATCAACATATGGATACCGGCACATTAAAGGAGGAAGAGTATGGATTAGAGCATAAAGATGGTTTGGAACCAACCCTCGAAGAACGACTCCATGGATATAGAAAGGGATTACTTCCGTAAGTAACACGAGTATCACTGGAAGCTACCTTTCAAAGAGCCAAACTGAAAAGGCTAAACCGGTCAAGCAAGGATACGGGCTGCTCGTACTTATCCACTTAGTACCTGAACCACCAACGGTTCTAAATCGACAAACTTCCACAAACGACATGAGGGAGGGCCCCTCCAAGTACACATGATAAAGCCGAAAGCCTACATCCAAAAGCCCACAACGAAGGACCAACACTGAGAGCATCCGCCAAGAAATCTGAAATGCTTTCGCGATCCATGTCTCGGCAACACGCCCCCTTCCACCTAGGAGAGATCCCAATTCACCCGGAGCCATCACTTCAAAAACTGTAACCGATACCACGAGGAGGTCCGATGAGCTAATGCCCGAAATCAAGGAAAAAGCGGCCGACGGGAATCATTCAAGTCCAACAACCTACCGATGGAGAGACTTCGGATTCTCTATAAATAAGACCCCATATACTCCGCAAAGGGGGACGGGTTTTTCATTTCTCAATCTAGCTACTTTTTTCTCAAAGAGAGCAAATTATCAATTCTTGTAATATATCTGCAATCCATAAATGGAGAATTCCAAGTCATATGAGTCATGCGATTTGATAATCTTGTAGTATCGTAATGATGAAACAGAGAGTTAATACTAACCTTTCTGATGAGGAGATCAATCAAGGTGCTCCGGTAGCGGAGGAAGGGAATTTGATAAAATATGAATTCCCCTTCTCCTCACCATACGAAGCCGCCATGATTGATCCATATCCTCATGCTGAGCCTAACGCTTCTCAAACATTGATGTGGCAAAACATATATGAATTCCTAGTTCGACCACCGTTGTAATTCAGACTCCTTCCCAGGAAGATTTGATACAAAGGAGCCATCGAAGTTAGTGAATGTTGCGATGCTTTCATCTATGAATTCAAGGGAGGCTTAGCCTATTTTCTTGTTATTGAAACACACAGTGCAGTTGTCATGGCCCAGATTTAAGATCATTTCTTGAGAATTATGAGTCATGACCATGACAAATTTCGTGAATATACACATTACATTCTATAATTCGGGTGTTGACGAAAAATACCGTTAATAATTTCCAACTGGTGCAAATGACGTTTAAAGCAACAATTAACAACGGATTCGAACGGTTAACTTATTAAAATAACATTTTACCACGAAAACAACGAGTCGTTGCTAATTATTAAAAATCTTGTTAGCGACTATCGAAAACAGGGTATGGCTATACACTGTTGTTCTTTTAGTGTAATAAAGTTTCAAAACAAGACAAATGAGAGGAAAAAAAATAACCTTAACTCTAATTTGAAATAAGGGTGTTTTGGGAAGTGAGAAAAAGTCTTTAGGCCGATTCGTTAAGAGCATCTTCAACCCTTCAAAATGTAATTCATATGTAGCGCCGAAGGTTAGACAATGTAGAATAAACTTATTTAAAAATCTATTGCATATTACAACCAAAAAAAATTTAGTTGTTCCATTGCAAATGTGTTTAAATGTTAAAATTTGCATATGTATGAAAAAACGAGTGGTGCTTAGCCATTAATATTGTGATATACAATGTCTAGAACTACATTTTATTTCACAATGTCTAACAACAAAATTGTCATATCATATTACACATACAATTAACACTAGCATTGGAGACTAAAAGCAAAACGAAATTGCTAATTATTTATGTGCATTTAGTTTATATCAGATGCTCTAACTTAATTGTTTGTATTATGTATAAGACTTTCGTTAAAACAAACATGTATTACAACGAACTTTTCAAATTAGCATTAATATCAGATATCATGTGGAACGAAATGAAGTTATGAACTCCAACAGAAAATGGTAGTGATATGGGGTTTATTCCCAAGAGCTGCTTCAGTCTGCAATTTTAGACATTTTATATGCTTAGTAGCTTACAAATCACCGTAAATTTTGAATTTTCTACTTATTTAACTTGTTCATTAAATAAGTTTTTGAGAATCAAATCCTAGATTATAACCGCACGGTCAAAAAAACTTATTGTGGTTATTGTCAAAAAATCTTATAAATCACGACTAGACCATAGTCACTGAAATAGACAACCTAGACTGCTGTTATTTCCTCTTATTTCTGGTAAAAAAATTCTGGAAAAACTGATCATATGTGGCATTAGAAGAAGCATCCTTACTTAAACATGCGTCATTAAAACATTTTTCATACTACTGTTCTTTATAATTACCCACAAATTTCTCAGCAAAAGTACACTTTAAAGGAAATTTCATACCGGAATATGAGGCCATGTCATAAAGGAGGATTTCACAAGAAAATAATGAAAAAGTTGATATAGAATATATGTTATACACTTGTACTGATCTAGTGGAAAACAATATTGAAAGTAGCTAGAAAGAACTAGACTGCATATATGTCATTTTGTTAGGAAACAAAGAATATGTAGCCTGGATATGGTGATTATAAGTACACACATACCAAATGCTCAAAAAAAAATACTGCCTGCAAGAAAACCACTAATGAATATGTCACTGTATAATCGCCTCCTAATCTCCGCTACTATCCTCTCATGTTTCTATTTAGCACAGTCCCGTGATTATGGTCCTCCTGTATTATGCAGCAACGATAAGTACGACGATTGGACATTCTACGATCATAACTTAAGATACGTGAAAGGTGAACTCTCCAAAGGTGCAACTACTGCAATAGCTAAAGATCCAGATGTATATGGATTATTAGTATGTCCATATTTACCAGCTGCTTGTGGTATTGATGCTGCTAGACTTTTGGCCATGTTAAAGGATGTTTGCCCTAATTCTAAAGGTGCACGAGTTAATGATGGTTATGTACATGTTCGCTATGAACCTTATAATTTTATTGGAAGTCCCGAGTAAGTCGTTTGTCCTGATATTGTACCATCCCATATGTGTAGTCCTCGTGTACTGTGTACATGCATATTATACTATCTCATACAGGTGAGAAAGTAGTATATATACTATACCTACCTCAAAAAAAGTGGAATATAATAAATAAAAGTTTAGTAAAACTTTGTTTGATGAAATGAATTCGAAAATTCTTCAGAATATCCAAGATTTTGTAAAATAGCAGTAATGAAAGCTGTGCTGTAATCTGTATCAGGAAACATGGCAAGTAGAGTAGACAAACCTTTCTTGCATGAAGGAGATGAGACAAACCAACGCTAGTATACTAAAAACTATACAGATCTGGCTGCTGCCATCAAAAACAAAAAAGAAACAGAAATGATGTACTTCGATCTTCATCTTCGGAATTAGAAGTCGTCTTTGCGGCCGAATCGCGGAGAGGCTGCTCTCATTAAGACGTTTCGCCGTTTTACCAAGACCGTGCAGGTCAACCTGAAAGCAGGTCATCTCCAGAATAATACAACCTTATATTGCCAATGATGTCTTGCATAAAGATTGTCGATCCAATAACATCGAAAAAAAAGGAAAAAAAAAAAAAAAAAAGGAAACGAAAAAAAAAACTATTTATACTGCTCGGATCTTGAGAAAATAAAGGTGGAAAAAGAAAAAAAGGCTTGATTATTAAAGTGGTGCACGTTTTTCTATATAGAAATAGATTTCAAGGAGAATGTCAATCTGAAAATACTAAATTAAAGTCGGTTTACAAATAAAGTAACGATCTCTACACAATATTAGTTAAGCTCAACCAAGTCTGCAACCTGATTCGGAATGATCGGTCGGTGCGCCGTGTGCTGCGCTCTCCCTCCTCAAAATAAAACTCAAAATAAAAGCCATATTAGATGCCAAAAACCTTTCTAGGCAACAATTTATAGTCCAATCACGGTTTAATAAATGCTCTAAGAAATCTACCTAAGATTCCATAGGAAATGACCATATTTTCATATTTGCATAGATGAATCTACCAACAATACTCTTGTAGCTAAGTACTCCACTCCACATAACGTGTAGATTTCATTAAGAGTTGAACTTATCCTCTTGTAGCTTCACGAATACATGCTTCTAAATATATAAAAATAACATATGTTTATCTCACATTAATTCACAGCTTGTTCTAACGCATTGAAACTAGTTATTGAGATCTCCAATCATATGGTCAGTTACCATTGCGCATGGCTTTATAATGAGAGACTTCACATTCCGAAAGGCAACAACACCATATTTCTAGATGAAGAAAGAACTTTCTCTATGGTCAATCCATCCATCAAAAGATTGACCAGATTCTCACCACTACGCACATGATCTACTCTAACGGATCCTGAAGAGATATGCTCCCTTGTAATACTTTACAATGCATTTATCATGTCTTAATGTCGTAATAACGGTTCTCAACACACTACAAAGAACACAGTGTTTTGCGATGGTCTTAAGCCGTCGGCAGCCGTCGCTATGTGTCATCGCTATTTAAGTCGTCGCCAACAGAAATAGCAACGGATTGAGCGACGGCTCCATCGCTCATTTAGCAACGGCTTGCAACGGTTAGTTGTCATGTGTCATCTTACGTGGCAAGTAGTTTCTTTTACTGGGAAGCTATTGTAAACTGTTGCAAATCCGTTACAAAAAGACGTTACAAGCCGTCGCTATATAATGACCAATTAGCCATCGCTAGCCATTGCAAATCTGAAGAAATTTTTTTGCACTGCACAACAATTCTTTTCCATCAAACCACATTACAATCATCACTATCATCTCATCTCATCAATTCACTATCACTTCACAAATACTCATCAAAATTCGGTTCAATTCACCAATATCATCTCATCATTTCACCAATACTCATAAACAATCAATTCACCAATTAAAAAAACAAAATTATAAACACCATACATATCAAAACACATCATACCATCGTGAAATGCTGTCATACATATCAAATCACATCACAACATCGTCAAATACCATCGTACATAACAAAACACATTAAACCATAGTCAAATACCATCATACGTGCATCTAGCATATAAAAAACCAAGTATATGTACATACCAGAGCATAAACCAAGAAATGAGCACCTACACTAATCATCCTCGTCGTGATCATCTTCTTCTTCCTCCCCTCGATAAGCAGCAGAATCTCCTCTCTCTCCTCCCTCCCCAGGCATAAACTCATGCTCCTGAAAGTAAGCTATGATGCGCTCACTACAAGAAATGTGCCATTCCACAATACCAACAGACAATGTTTTCCCCTCCTTGTCGTCAAAAAAATATATTTTAGCGGTAAATTTCACCCCATCGCTATTAGATTACGCGCTCACATTTCACTTTCCCTCCCTCTATTTCGTTCCCACCTAAAAACAGAATCTCCCGCTAGATCTTAAAATACTTTACCAAAATCTTGGTGCCCTTTTGAAGAACAAACAAAATCAAAAATCATGTCGCGCTGATTAAATCAGACAGGTATATGGTTCTTTTTTCATTTTCTGCCTGTAAATTTTTGTGTGTGGCGTCTCGATATCGCTCTAATTTTTTAGTTTGATCCGTCAATTCTATAAATTGCTGATTCTATTCCATTCCTTCAAAGACTTTGTGAGCGAATTTGTTTGCGAATGGATTTCTTTGCGTTGATTTGGTGCAAATTAAGTATTATGTTAAGCCCAGATTTGCTTGTTTGATGAATTTTGGATGCTATTACGTAATGAATTGAATTGATTTTACTTGATTTGTGGTTGCGTCTTGGTTATTAAATAGTTGTTTATATGGATTCTGGTTATTGATCAATTTTAGTTGTTAGGATTCTTGTTAATAAGTTAATGCCGCCTTCACTTGCCAGTTACAGTACTCTTGTTAATTGTGCAGAGTATATTAAATGACAATTCAAATCCTTTAGCTACGGCAACTCCTATGATTTCCTAGAGAAAGCTTGATACTAGCATCAACTTCTGGTCAACTTCTCTATTTTTTTATTTTTGTAATAACTGATTCAAGATGGAACAAATGCATTTTTCTCTTGTTCTGATAAAGTAAATTTGCAATTGGATTCTACTTATACCTTTAAAGAACATGGATGAATACAATTCCGTTCTTAAAGATTAATATTTCTATCATTTTCCCCTACTGGTGATGATATTTCTACATTAATACCAGGTCATGTAATTGATAGGTATTTGTTTCAGGTACTACAAATGATTATGTATGACCAGGATCCTGATATTCTTCGTTGGGGTATGGATATACTTCATGTCGAACTATTTCCTAATCATAGTTATTGTGAAGCATATAACCAAAATAATTCCCACTATGCAGATCATTTTTCTGTAGAGAATGATGAGATTCTAGCTTACGCTCTTCAGGAATGTAAAAGAACTTTGGGTATGCTTGTTTGGCATTTCTATTAAATTCTTGGTTGTATTTTGGACTTTGATTAGATAAGTGAGAATGAGAGATACTTGTTTATTTGAGTGGACGTGGTCTAATTTTTCCAACTTAAAAGTATGATTTTGTGGTAGACTAGCATTTTTCGTCAAAGGCTTAACAAACCCAGACTGACTTGTTATCTCATGGCAAATTGAGAAGAAAGGAGAGGCAAATGGTTGTCAGGTAATTAGAACTAATACTATGTACAAAGTAAGTCTTGTAAATAGATTCAGGATCACATTTTTATTTTTTATTTTTTATACTAGGGGTTCTTTTTCTGAGAGAAGTATAATCCACTTTACCTCGTTGACTAGCTGCCTGGTTATCAATAAAAGGGAGAGAAGGTGATCTCATTATTGATTAATAATATCTTGATTCCTGCGGTTTGTGCCGGCATGTGGTATGACTCCTTTTTTAAAGTTTTGATTATGCTTTTGACCACATGTTGAAACTAATATCAAACAGAATCTGTTTCAAAACATATATCAAAATGTTGCTGTCACCATTCTTTTTGTTGTGTGTTACATATATCAAACTGAATTTGTTACAGTTTTGGTGAACATATATCAAAACATACATCAAAATGCATTTCAATATTTGATCTGTATCAATAATGATATCTTGGATAAGTATGTGTTGCCTCACCAACATCTCGCACCTGATTTCTTGAAAATATCAAGTTTTATACGTCTTTATGCAGAGCGATGTGTCCAAGAGATTCTAAATAGATTAAGATCCATGTAAGTCTTTTCCATTTTCTAAAACTTTGTAATTGACTATTATTTGTGGAAAGAACTCTGCTTGATTATCTTTGTTAAAAAGATTTTTAAAGTTAAAAACTTCTTCATTTGCTACTTCTCGACAGACTTGAGAAACGAATCATATTCAAAGAGCAGATGTTGCATGTTATTTACATGTTAGTTTGGCATGAAAATATTTGTTATTTTGGTCTCCAAAATTGCGTTTAGATATATTTTCTGCACCAATAGCTTCTTTTCTCAATACTATTTCCAGTTCTTCCCGGATTTGAAAAACTCTGCAGCTTTCTCTTTAGAGTGATCACTGCCGTAATTTTGCTCAAGACTATTGCTTTTTACCTTGATTTCCTTTATATCATTTTCTAAATTTTGCTAATTTGTAGTAATTGTCTTAAATTATGTTTAACATTATTCGTTCGCACTTTCAAAGATTATAATGCTAGACTGGTTTTTTGGTGAACTCAAACTTGGATTGACCATGTTTTTCTAGGGCTTTGGATAAAAGGTAAAAGGAATCATTTGAAGTTAATTGAATAAGACTTTCTATCGCCTGTATATAAGGTAAGATTCAACACTTTAGTATTGTTTAGAGTCCGAATCCGAAACCAATTAACGTTGATGAGGACACTACAGTTTTTTTTGGACCAGACCTCTATAAGTAGCCCAGAACATTTGAATTAAAGAGTCTAGTGATTACAATAAATACATTTTTAATCTATTATTTGCGTTGGGTTGAGATAGTAGCTTCCAAAATTTGCAGTTATGCTAACTTCATTTATAATCCATGACGGACTTTGCAACTTATTTATGAAAGGATATAAAAAGTTTCCAAATTGAAACGACCCGCAAATCCGTGCTATCTGAGTTGACTAAATACAACACACGTCCAACCCAAATAACACAGAAATACGATTCATTAATAGAAAGAAGTTAGAGGATGAGAAATAGAAAGAAAAAAATATTAGAATAGGAGAAAAACGAAGATCACAACTCACAGCGGAACGAATAAAATATATTATATAACATAAGCTTTGAAATACAAATCTGTTTTGTACATATATACATACCATCATCAGAGTACACATAACATTTGATTCAGCGGAAGTAACTCTAAATAACTAACGTTGAAGCCTCCAGCTTCAAGCTCCTCCAAGTGTATCTGTAAAAGCCTGAAACACTTGACTGCCCGTACAAATTTGGGCACCCAAGAGTTTAGGGAAAACAAAACAAAATAAACTCTGGGTCAGTCATGGGACTGGTGTGAGTAAACTCCAACCACTTGTTTAACTTTAAAAATCCTTTTTCGAAAGAAAAGATAATAGTAAGGCCAGCCCACACATAAACATGGACGGTTTTTACCTTACTATAACCCAAAAACACTTTGATATCAAACCCAGTGATATTATAATAATGTCTACATCAAGTAAATAACCAAATAGCAGAACGCTTGCATCTCACGCTCCACATATATAGTATAAAATCAAAAACCGCATGGCGCTTATTGGAGATTGGATTTCCAACATGACAAGGTATGGAACCACCTTCCGATGATGTATCTCTAGAGGCGAATACACCTGGGTTCAACAAGAACGTCTTGCAACCCGGCCCACACATGACCGACCACTCATTTCGCTTGAGTGTATCGAATGTACATCACCAACGGTTGGGCTCAAACCACCGTTTCCCGAATGGGCAGAATCGATAGATTTAGAAACAAAAGGAATTTCTCTAGATAGGTGATTATACACCCTAATGGGTGCGACCCACATAGCCATGCTGCCTGCCCGATTTTTGTCCTTTCCCGGTTGTTGAGGCCTGAGGCTACGCATACTTACCATCCATTGATAGCACAATTACTTTGAATGCCACATCGTCAGATCCGTTAATCACTAGTTGAGTTTGCACCAATATTCTGGATATTATGCTAAGGGATAAATCCGTTGCAACCATATATATTCATACAGACCAACCCATTTGATCATTGGAAATACTTTGTCAGACATTCGTCCATTTACGTTCGTTCTGGGATTGAACGAAACCGAAGGCACTATTTCTATTACTAGAAAAGCCCTTGCACTTTACTCCGTCTTCAATATATTCAGCATACTTGGTTCGCAACGCTTATGCCGATACGGAGTGGTTCTTCGGATAATAATCCAACCGGTCTCTCCATATTGACAACGATGGTCAAAACTTCGATAGTCTGTGATTTAACTATCGAATAAAAACAAGTGTTCATCCAACATATCAAACAAACCACTGGGCTCCTTAATTAATATTCCATTAATTAAACCACTTCTCTATTTCCTCAATCAATATTTGTTAACCAAATATTTTCAATAATCATCTCGGCCTCTTATGCCATTTGGAAAACGTTTCCAAATATCAACTTCTTTTATTTCTATATATTAGAAAATATCTCTATTTGCAATTGAAACAATTTCAATCACTTATTTCTATCCCTTTTTGTTTACAACATTCGATTTTTATATTCACTTTACTATCGAATTCAATACGTCGATATAATGATCTCTAATTATCAAAATATCTTAAAAATATTCTAACTCCTTAAATTTCCGGAAAATTTCGCCATAACCTCCCCTGTATCGGGAGCATCGGGAAATTTCAAATAGCTTCCCGGTATCTTCTAATCTCAAAAAGAAAAAGAAAAAGCCAAGCGGCTTGCCGATACGGCGCATAAATCTCATATATGAATTAAACATGTACCTTTTGTCGAGCACATTATTTATATACCTGCATTATCCTTGTCCCATACCTGTCTCCTGTATGTCTATACCTGACCAATGTATTTCAATTTCATACACTCGTTTGACTCAATTCGTTAAAGTAATTCTTTAACTAACTATCTGCCTATCTCGCTTGTATATTTGAATATAACACGTTTTCAAATATATTTCCACTTACTTATCAATCAATTGAATTCAAATTCCAATTTTAGTTCTATATTCGATTTCGAATATATATTTACAATCCCAAATTTCACTTTTTAAAGTTCGATTTTAGTTCAAACTCAATTAACTAATTCTTCTTTAGTTAATTCTATTCAATAATCAAAAATATGATTATTATTTCAAAAATCATCTTCTTTACTTCACTTGAGTCCATATTTATTTTCTAACTCAAGTCTAGATTTTTAAATGGCAATCCGGATTTTTATTTGCTTAAAAATCCCAATATTTATATATAAAATCCATTATGGTTTATAATGGTTTCTGGCGCTGCATTTTTGAAATTTTGATTTTGACATAACTCAAAATCTATACGACGAAATTCAGATTTTTCTCCTTCATTAGAAAACTATTATCGAATCGGTCCTGACGTTTCTTGTTTCGAAGAATTCCGACTTCAATTGGGTTCTGTATACTCGATTGAAGTTCGAATCGTTATTTTACGAACTGCAGCGCTGCGGCGAGTTCGTTTTAATTATATTTATATATATAAACTCTTTAAACTTCTTTAAAATGAATTCAACTCTGTTTAGCTCTATTTGAATTCTTGATTCAAATTCCAATCTCACTTTTGAATTCTACATTTCAAATTCAAATTCCTTTTCTCTTTGATATTCAAATTCAATACTTAAATTTCTATTTGAATTCCCTATATTCAAATTCAATACTTGAATTCATTTGAATTCTTTTATTCAAACTTTATACTTAAATTCCATTTGAACTTCTATATTTCCATTTCTATATTTGAATTCTATTGAAGTTCAAATATTTAAACTCCTTTTTAAACTCTATATTCATAATTCCATAGTTTAAAACCCATTTGAATTTCTAATATTCACATTCATTGGAATTCCCTTGAATTCAAATTCCATTTCAAAACTATTTGGATTTCCTATTTTGAAATCCTATTTGAAATTCTATTTCAAATTCTACTTTGAAAATCCTATTTTCAAAGTTATTTCAAATTCTATTTTGAAATCTCATATTCAAATTTCTACTTAAATTTCTATGTTCAATTCCATGTTCAAATTCAACACTCGAATTTCTATTTCAAATCTCTATTCAAATTTCATATTTAAATTCCATTCAAATTTCACATTTGAATTTCTTCCTTGAAATACTATATTTCAAATTCTATTTTGAAATTCTTCTTTGAAATTCTATTTTTCAAATTCTATTTTGAAATTCTACATTCAAATCTCTATTCAAATTTCTTTATTTGAATTCCTTTGAATTCAAACTTTATTTTAAATTCCTTGAATAAAAATTCTATTTTCCACTCTAATCTCGTCTATTCAAATTCTATTTGAACTTCTATTTGAATTTCTAACATTCAAACCCCTTTTCTTTTCTATTTAAAATTCAAATAGTTAAACTCTTTTTCTAACTCTAATATTCAAATCCCATTTGATTTCTATTATTCAAATTCTACTATTTTAAATGTTCTTTTAAATTTCCTTTATTCAAACTCTATTTGAATCTCTATACCAAAATTCAATTTTGGAATTTCTTTATTCAAATTCTATATTCAAATGTTATACTCAAATTTTAATTGAATTATATATTTAAAAATTCCATTCCAAATCCTATTTGAAATTTCTTTTGTATTTCAAATATTTCAACTCCTTCCTAATCTTTAAATTCTATTTAAAAATTCTATTTCAAGTTCTATTTTGAAATTTCATTTCAAAATCCTATTTCACACTTGTGTTTTCTATTTCTGAATTATCAAATGATAATTCTTTTTACTTCATTTATAACTTCGTTATAAAAGACTGTTTATAAACTTCGTTTAAAAGAAACTACTTGGTTTATTTTTCAAAACGAGTTTATATTTTATTTCCATTTAAAAATTCAAATTCTATTTAAAAATAGAATTTTCCCTTTTAAATCTCAAATATCCTTTCACGATATTTTTAAATATCATTACTTAAGCCCAGTGATATTTAAACACACAAAGCAACGAATTATTTATTTTCTAACACATCATATATAAAAATATATATGCAAACAAATAAACAAACAGATAATATATTTTTGAGGAATCCAGTTGGATTCCTCCAACCTGTTTTCCTGCATCCACAGATGTTAGCACATAAATAATACCTATTCTGCTTCGTGGCAGAATATCGCGGTATAGAAGGTCATCCACTAATCATAGCGTGGGGCGTATAGGGTAATCATCCGCTATGAAACTGCGGGCATCCGCTAATGAGACTGCGGGAATCCAACCAATCAATCAACCCAATATATATATATAATAGCCTAAATAACTAATATGTATAAAACAACCAGAAAACATTCACACAAGCAACAGACAATTATTTTTAATGAAATAAAAATAATTCTAAAGGTGAGTGAGATTTACTCACATTGATTTTCCATTGTCGAATATCTTGTCTAATCCCATATCATCGCGCTATTGAATCTACTCGAATCACCTTGAATGAATTTATTTACCACCTCGTCATCTTGCGGCTAACTCGATCATCTAAGAAGTATACCTCCAAAAAGCTCCAAAAACATTGCTTAATCCACTTCGACATTTACTCGAGCATCTTATAGAAAGCAGTACAATCCTCCACAGTCAACTACCCGGCTACAATTGCACTTCCAGATTGATCCAATATCCATATGCCATACTCAGGAGCCTCCCCTCCAACGCCATCATTAACAGTCCGCACCCACCTCCATTTTAGAACCAAAACAAAGAACAATCTCCCCTTCCAATCCTGACAGCCTTTTTTTTTCCTTTCAATATATCGCATTACACCATTCCTGTTGCAATAAACACCAGCGTCGATCTTTGCTCCTCTTGACCCAATTCACCGCAACACCAAAATCCCTGTTTGAAAACAACCTTGCACTCCAGAAAATCCCAACATCGCTCCATTAAAGACCTAAAACCAAGAACCGAACTCCACCCAGAATCAAATCCGACCCTTCTCCAAATCGCACCCTCCCATACTAGCGTCGCCCATTCAATTTCTGAAGCCACAAACCCTTATCGTTGCAACCATTGTCGCAAGTACCTCGAGCTGATCTCGAGCTTCGGAGGGTATCGCGAATCCCGAATTCGCAAGCATCTTCGGTTGGTTCGAACTCCAGGAGCCAGCGGCTTTACTTGCGATTACTGATTTCTAATTTTTTTTCTCTCTGGTAGAATTGATTTTCGGTTGGAAGAGAGAAAAGAAAAGGGAAAGAAGACGGACTCGAATTGATCTCTTGGGAGTGATTTTTCTGGTTGGAGAAGGATGGCTATCGGTTCATTATATAGGCCCAAATGGAGGCATCTCGTACAACGCCATTAATTTCTCTGATTACTTAAGAACTAAGGAGAAACAAATTTGTCAGCTCGAGAAGGAAAATAACTGTGTGATTCCAATGATAGGTCTGCCTTAGGTCGGTTGTTCATACCATAGGGTGGCGATTTTTAGCTTTTGTCTGTAAGGTTTAGGACATAGGACGATGAAAATATATTGATTAGAAAACTTAGGATTTTTATTAGATTTTTATTTATTTAAATAACTAAAAAAAATCCTGCGGTCTTTTAACTTGAACCCCTGGACCGTTATTTAATCGTAATAACTAATGTTCACAAGGTTATTCATTATTCTGAATTTAATGGAACGGTTTCTGAACTTTTAATTCGACTATATAAAGTAAATAACAATTTAAATTAATGATTTGAATTAATTTCAATTTAAAATATGATTCAATTTTAAACAAATAAACCCATCGATAATAAATTCAAATAGAGTTATATTAACAGTTAGCATTGTTTTTTTTTATTCAGTTTTAAATTCTGAATTCAGTTATATATTATTTTCGTATTACTTTACCCGATATATTAATTTGTATATCGATCACTAAATCGATAAATTCAATAAAAATTCATTTATATTATATATTCAATATTTAAAACCATAAATATTTAAAATAAACTGTTCAAAAATCTGGGTCGTTACATTCTTCCCCCCTTAAAATAATTTCGTCCTCGAAATTGCTAAGGTAGTGAAAAGGGTACAAATTCATTACTTTTCAACATCTCACTTATGTTGAAACTCAATTCTTCGTATTTCAACAAATTTAATTTCACCGAAACTTTTGGTCTTCCCTCCTTTAATTTGAATGATCAATCCATTTATATCCAATCTATGTTCTATTAAACCAATTCAAATTGATTTTAGTTGATTGATTCACTTCAATCCATTTAACCTGCTTAAGTTAAATTCCAATTCCAGAATCCAAATCCCAGGATTTTCATTTCAAATCCTTTTGAAATCACTTAAATATATACATATATATTTATTTCCATTTCAAATTCAAAACATTTGAATTTTCAAACCACATGTTTCTTTCAAAACAAATTTCCATCAAAACTTTTCCAAGGTAGCAATTCATCACTTAGAAACTCGGAAATGAACACTGATGATGTTGCAATCATCATCAGAATTATTTCCCAGCCACTGAAGTGAGTTCAGTGCCTTATTATTTCAAAATCTATGATTTTCTTTCAAATCCTTTAAAACAAATCTATATTATTTTAATTTACTTTGAAAAATATTTTTCAATTTCCCAGGATTTTGAATTCTTAATTCTGGTTTGAATTTAATTTCAATTCATTTCATTTGTATATGTTATTCATATACAAGTTCTGTTTGGTTCTATATAACCATTTCATTTCTTATAATTCCATTTAATTATAATAATATCAACCAATACATTCATATATAATAATTTCAAAAATTATTCTTTCTATATCAAAATAGAATTTTGGGTAAAATAATTTCACCCACTTTAAAACAATATCGTGTTCAATCTCCTGTTCAAGTGTTTAGGAATTCCTATCGACTTTGTGGCGTCCCACTATCCGACCAGAATTCATAAACCACTCAACAGACTAGCCAACACAATATAAAACAACTTTTATATCAACTAACAAATACGCTCCCTCGTACCTATACACTCAACTCATTCTAGGGTACTACTGACCCTATCTCTAATGAGCAAACCCCCACCAAAGCCTAGGTGTTCGCTAAACCTAAGCTCTGATACCAACTGAAACGACCCGCAAATCCGTGCTATCTGAGTTGACTAAATACAACACACGTCCAACCCAAATAACACAGAAATACGATTCATTAATAGAAAGAAGTTAGAGGATGAGAAATAGAAAGAAAAAAATATTAGAATAGGAGAAAAACGAAGATCACAACTCACAGCGGAACGAATAAAATATATTATATAACATAAGCTTTGAAATACAAATCTGTTTTGTACATATATACATACCATCATCAGAGTACACATAACATTTGATTCAGCGGAAGTAACTCTAAATAACTAACGTTGAAGCCTCCAGCTTCAAGCTCCTCCAAGTGTATCTGTAAAAGCCTGAAACACTTGACTGCCCGTACAAATTTGGGCACCCAAGAGTTTAGGGAAAACAAAACAAAATAAACTCTGGGTCAGTCATGGGACTGGTGTGAGTAAACTCCAACCACTTGTTTAACTTTAAAAATCCTTTTTCGAAAGAAAAGATAATAGTAAGGCCAGCCCACACATAAACATGGACGGTTTTTACCTTACTATAACCCAAAAACACTTTGATATCAAACCCAGTGATATTATAATAATGTCTACATCAAGTAAATAACCAAATAGCAGAACGCTTGCATCTCACGCTCCACATATATAGTATAAAATCAAAAACCGCATGGCGCTTATTGGAGATTGGATTTCCAACATGACAAGGTATGGAACCACCTTCCTATGATGTATCTCTAGAGGCGAATACACCTGGGTTCAACAAGAACGTCTTGCAACCCGGCCCACACATGACCGACCACTCATTTCGCTTGAGTGTATCGAATGTACATCACCAACGGTTGGGCTCAAACCACCGTTTCCCGAATGGGCAGAATCGATAGATTTAGAAACAAAAGGAATTTCTCTAGATAGGTGATTATACACCCTAATGGGTGCGACCCACATAGCCATGCTGCCTGCCCGATTTTTGTCCTTTCCCGGTTGTTGAGGCCTGAGGCTACGCATACTTACCATCCATTGATAGCACAATTACTTTGAATGCCACATCGTCAGATCCGTTAATCACTAGTTGAGTTTGCACCAATATTCTGGATATTATGCTAAGGGATAAATCCGTTGCAACCATATATATTCATACAGACCAACCCATTTGATCATTGGAAATACTTTGTCAGACATTCGTCCATTTACGTTCGTTCTGGGATTGAACGAAACCGAAGGCACTATTTCTATTACTAGAAAAGCCCTTGCACTTTACTCCGTCTTCAATATATTCAGCATACTTGGTTCGCAACGCTTATGCCGATACGGAGTGGTTCTTCGGATAATAATCCAACCGGTCTCTCCATATTGACAACGATGGTCAAAACTTCGATAGTCTGTGATTTATCTATCGAATAAAAACAAGTGTTCATCCAACATATCAAACAAACCACTGGGCTCCTTAATTAATATTCCATTAATTAAACCACTTCTCTATTTCCTCAATCAATATTTGTTAACCAAATATTTTCAATAATCATCTCGGCCTCTTATGCCATTTGGAAAACGTTTCCAAATATCAACTTCTTTTATTTCTATATATTAGAAAATATCTCTATTTGCAATTGAAACAATTTCAATCACTTATTTCTATCCCTTTTTGTTTACAACATTCGATTTTTATATTCACTTTACTATCGAATTCAATACGTCGATATAATGATCTCTAATTATCAAAATATCTTAAAAATATTCTAACTCCTTAAATTTCCGGAAAATTTCGCCATAACCTCCCCTGTATCGGGAGCATCGGGAAATTTCAAATAGCTTCCCGGTATCTTCTAATCTCAAAAAGAAAAAGAAAAAGCCAAGCGGCTTGCCGATACGGCGCATAAATCTCATATATGAATTAAACATGTACCTTTTGTCGAGCACATTATTTATATACCTGCATTATCCTTGTCCCATACCTGTCTCCTGTATGTCTATACCTGACCAATGTATTTCAATTTCATACACTCGTTTGACTCAATTCGTTAAAGTAATTCTTTAACTAACTATCTGCCTATCTCGCTTGTATATTTGAATATAACACGTTTTCAAATATATTTCCACTTACTTATCAATCAATTGAATTCAAATTCCAATTTTAGTTCTATATTCGATTTCGAATATATATTTACAATCCCAAATTTCACTTTTTAAAGTTCGATTTTAGTTCAAACTCAATTAACTAATTCTTCTTTAGTTAATTCTATTCAATAATCAAAAATATGATTATTATTTCAAAAATCATCTTCTTTACTTCACTTGAGTCCATATTTATTTTCTAACTCAAGTCTAGATTTTTAAATGGCAATCCGGATTTTTATTTGCTTAAAAATCCCAATATTTATATATAAAATCCATTATGGTTTATAATGGTTTCTGGCGCTGCATTTTTGAAATTTTGATTTTGACATAACTCAAAATCTATACGACGAAATTCAGATTTTTCTCCTTCATTAGAAAACTATTATCGAATCGGTCCTGACGTTTCTTGTTTCGAAGAATTCCGACTTCAATTGGGTTCTGTATACTCGATTGAAGTTCGAATCGTTATTTTACGAACTGCAGCGCTGCGGCGAGTTCGTTTTAATTATATTTATATATATAAACTCTTTAAACTTCTTTAAAATGAATTCAACTCTGTTTAGCTCTATTTGAATTCTTGATTCAAATTCCAATCTCACTTTTGAATTCTACATTTCAAATTCAAATTCCTTTTCTCTTTGATATTCAAATTCAATACTTAAATTTCTATTTGAATTCCCTATATTCAAATTCAATACTTGAATTCATTTGAATTCTTTTATTCAAACTTTATACTTAAATTCCATTTGAACTTCTATATTTCCATTTCTATATTTGAATTCTATTGAAGTTCAAATATTTAAACTCCTTTTTAAACTCTATATTCATAATTCCATAGTTTAAAACCCATTTGAATTTCTAATATTCACATTCATTGGAATTCCCTTGAATTCAAATTCCATTTCAAAACTATTTGGATTTCCTATTTTGAAATCCTATTTGAAATTCTATTTCAAATTCTACTTTGAAAATCCTATTTTCAAAGTTATTTCAAATTCTATTTTGAAATCTCATATTCAAATTTCTACTTAAATTTCTATGTTCAATTCCATGTTCAAATTCAACACTCGAATTTCTATTTCAAATCTCTATTCAAATTTCATATTTAAATTCCATTCAAATTTCACATTTGAATTTCTTCCTTGAAATACTATATTTCAAATTCTATTTTGAAATTCTTCTTTGAAATTCTATTTTTCAAATTCTATTTTGAAATTCTACATTCAAATCTCTATTCAAATTTATTTATTTGAATTCCTTTGAATTCAAACTTTATTTTAAATTCCTTGAATAAAAATTCTATTTTCCACTCTAATCTCGTCTATTCAAATTCTATTTGAACTTCTATTTGAATTTCTAACATTCAAACCCCTTTTCTTTTCTATTTAAAATTCAAATAGTTAAACTCTTTTTCTAACTCTAATATTCAAATCCCATTTGATTTCTATTATTCAAATTCTACTATTTTAAATGTTCTTTTAAATTTCCTTTATTCAAACTCTATTTGAATCTCTATACCAAAATTCAATTTTGGAATTTCTTTATTCAAATTCTATATTCAAATGTTATACTCAAATTTTAATTGAATTATATATTTAAAAATTCCATTCCAAATCCTATTTGAAATTTCTTTTGTATTTCAAATATTTCAACTCCTTCCTAATCTTTAAATTCTATTTAAAAATTCTATTTCAAGTTCTATTTTGAAATTTCATTTCAAAATCCTATTTCACACTTGTGTTTTCTATTTCTGAATTATCAAATGATAATTCTTTTTACTTCATTTATAACTTCGTTATAAAAGACTGTTTATAAACTTCGTTTAAAAGAAACTACTTGGTTTATTTTTCAAAACGAGTTTATATTTTATTTCCATTTAAAAATTCAAATTCTATTTAAAAATAGAATTTTCCCTTTTAAATCTCAAATATCCTTTCACGATATTTTTAAGTATCATTACTTAAGCCCAGTGATATTTAAACACACAAAGCAACGAATTATTTATTTTCTAACACATCATATATAAAAATATATATGCAAACAAATAAACAAACAGATAATATATTTTTGAGGAATCCAGTTGGATTCCTCCAACCTGTTTTCCTGCATCCACAGATGTTAGCACATAAATAATACCTATTCTGCTTCGTGGCAGAATATCGCGGTATAGAAGGTCATCCACTAATCATAGCGTGGGGCGTATAGGGTAATCATCCGCTATGAAACTGCGGGCATCCGCTAATGAGACTGCAGGAATCCAACCAATCAATCAACCCAATATATATATATAATAGCCTAAATAACTAATATGTATAAAACAACCAGAAAACATTCACACAAGCAACAGACAATTATTTTTAATGAAATAAAAATAATTCTAAAGGTGAGTGAGATTTACTCACATTGATTTTCCATTGTCGAATATCTTGTCTAATCCCATATCATCGCGCTATTGAATCTACTCGAATCACCTTGAATGAATTTATTTACCACCTCGTCATCTTGCGGCTAACTCGATCATCTAAGAAGTATACCTCCAAAAAGCTCCAAAAACATTGCTTAATCCACTTCGACATTTACTCGAGCATCTTATAGAAAGCAGTACAATCCTCCACAGTCAACTACCCGGCTACAATTGCACTTCCAGATTGATCCAATATCCATATGCCATACTCAGGAGCCTCCCCTCCAACGCCATCATTAACAGTCCGCACCCACCTCCATTTTAGAACCAAAACAAAGAACAATCTCCCCTTCCAATCCTGACAGCCTTTTTTTTTCCTTTCAATATATCGCATTACACCATTCCTGTTGCAATAAACACCAGCGTCGATCTTTGCTCCTCTTGACCCAATTCACCGCAACACCAAAATCCCTGTTTGAAAACAACCTTGCACTCCAGAAAATCCCAACATCGCTCCATTAAAGACCTAAAACCAAGAACCGAACTCCACCCAGAATCAAATCCGACCCTTCTCCAAATCGCACCCTCCCATACTAGCGTCGCCCATTCAATTTCTGAAGCCACAAACCCTTATCGTTGCAACCATTGTCGCAAGTACCTCGAGCTGATCTCGAGCTTCGGAGGGTATCGCGAATCCCGAATTCGCAAGCATCTTCGGTTGGTTCGAACTCCAGGAGCCAGCGGCTTTACTTGCGATTACTGATTTCCAATTTTTTTCTCTCTAGTAGAATTGATTTTCGGTTGGAAGAGAGAAAAGAAAAGGGAAAGAAGACGGACTCGAATTGATCTCTTGGGAGTGATTTTTCTGGTTGGAGAAGGATGGCTATCGGTTCATTATATAGGCCCAAATGGAGGCATCTCGTACAACGCCATTAATTTCTCTGATTACTTAAGAACTAAGGAGAAACAAATTTGTCAGCTCGAGAAGGAAAATAACTGTGTGATTCCAATGATAGGTCTGCCTTAGGTCGGTTGTTCATACCATAGGGTGGCGATTTTTAGCTTTTGTCTGTAAGGTTTAGGACATAGGACGATGAAAATATATTGATTAGAAAACTTAGGATTTTTATTAGATTTTTATTTATTTAAATAACTAAAAAAAAATCCTGCGGTCTTTTAACTTGAACCCCTGGACCGTTATTTAATCGTAATAACTAATGTTCACAAGGTTATTCATTATTCTGAATTTAATGGAACGGTTTCTGAACTTTTAATTCGACTATATAAAGTAAATAACAATTTAAATTAATGATTTGAATTAATTTCAATTTAAAATATGATTCAATTTTAAACAAATAAACCCATCGATAATAAATTCAAATAGAGTTATATTAACAGTTAGCATTGTTTTTTTTTATTCAGTTTTAAATTCTGAATTCAGTTATATATTATTTTCGTATTACGTTACCCGATATATTAATTTGTATATCGATCATTAAATCGATAAATTCAATAAAAATTCATTTATATTATATATTCAATATTTAAAACCATAAATATTTAAAATAAACTGTTCAAAAATCTGGGTCGTTACACAAATGCATCATCTAGTTCCAGCGAATGGAATAACATCATCAACGAGAAGAATATTGAATGGTTCATTAATGTTGGAATTAGATTTGAGCAATATTACTAATCCATTCTAGAATCTCCATTAGATTCAAAAAATGTAGAAAAAATATGCAAGACAAAATATTTTAAACCTGTAAAGTTAATAGTTAGAATGTGGTTCTCAAAAAATGAATATTATGTTCTTATTTGATTTGCACTGTAAAAGCTGGTCTTCTATATGTTGTGCTTATAACTGGCGTTATTCTTAATGCAATTAAGGATGCAGTTGGTCGACCGAGACCTAACTTCTTTTGGCGCTATTTTCCCAATGGAAAAGAGGTACATAATACATAATTTTCTGAATAATTTTGATTTTCCTTATTTACATATCTTATGTATCATCCATTTACATGCTTTTAAGAAAACATCAAAATCGAGGCAAGCGATATTTACATGCTGTTTCTGAATAACTTGATGTTGCAGTGATATTTACAACTTGATTATAGTGATAACTTGAAACATCTTTCCTTATTTACATACCTTCTGTCTCATCCATCTGAGAGCAAGTGATATTAAAAAACAATACCTCTGGCAAGTTTTCTGTCTCATCCATTTACAAGCTTTATTTATTTTATGTAATGATTTAGTGTCTCATTTTTTGTATAGTCATGCAACTCAAACTTTTTCTCTTGTCTGGTGCGACCATCAGATCTTGTCTGGTGCTTACTCACGTTGCCATGTGCCTTGATCACCTCATCATCTTCTTTGTCCTTGAGGCATGTCCATCTTCTTTCAATATTAATTGCTAGCGCTGCCTCTCTCTGTTCATTTCACGATTCCAAAGAAATAATGGGTCAGTTTTATACTATAGTCTCCTACATCCACACTATAGTCGGGTACAATTCCAAACTTATATACTACAATTTTATTTTCCTAGTAATTAACAGGTGATATTATAATCATAAGATACTGATTTCCAATGTGTTACCATGCAAATAGGCCTTATGTGATGTTGTTGTACCCACTGTAAGTACACTCAACTAACTAATGGATTGGTCTGAATCCATTTGTTTATTAAAAGAAGTGGTTGAAGTTTCGTATGGATTTCAGGTATGCATCTGTCATGGCCATAGAGACTCAGAGAGTCCATCAAAAATGGACGATGAACAGTGGTTGGCATATTGGGTTTTGTACTCTTTTCTTCCTCTTTTGCAGATGGTAGCTCAGCCTCTTTTGATGTGGTATATCTCTTATTTTTGTTACGTACATGGCTGAAGGATCCCATCTTGCTGCTACTTTGGGAATCCACTGGGACAAGCACAAGAGGTAATTTTGGAAGTAAGAATTATGTTGTGCATGTTTGTGGTCATGACACTATAAATTTAGGGACAATTTTTTGTCATTTAGAAGGAATAATTGTAGTGTCGAATAATCAGAGCAGGTCAGACATCTGAAATCAATTTCAGACGTCTGAATCAGGCGTTGGAATTGCCCGAGAACATTTTCAGACGTCTGAAATGATCTCAGGTGTTGACCGAAATTCATTCCAGGCATCTGAAACCTATTTTTAGACGTCCGAATCAAGATTGACGTCTGGAAGTAGGTTCAGACGTCTGAAATTTGCTGTTGTACTGGTTGGTTGTATGCGATGTCAACATATTGCTTGATTTTCTTGTGCATCTTATAGCGCTTTTGTTAATGAGACATGCCTTGAGCCTTTCCAATGACGACGATGATGACGACTTCTGCATATTTTTCTGTAAGTAATTATATTCATCACAATACATGTACATGACATTCATGTAGGATTAACAAAGTACATAAAAATACAAAACATGACTAAACTTCTATAATAATAATAACAATAAGATTCATAATAGTAGTAAATTAACTAAGATTTATTAAAAATTAAATAAACTTATTAAAATTGACTAAGTATTATAAAAATTAACTAACTATCATAAAAAATTAACTAAGTTTACTAATCTTATAAAAATTAAGACGTTTAGTTTATAAAAGTTAACTAACTATACAAAAATATAAAATATTACCAAATGTTTTATAATAATAATAGCAATAATTAAAAATTAACCAAGTATTATAAAAATTAACTAACTATCATTAAAAATTAACTAAGTTTACTAATCTTATAAAAATTAAGAAGTTTAGTTTATAAAAGTTAACTAAGTATATAAAAATATTAAATATTACCAAATATTTTATAATAATAATATATATTATTAAAAATTAACTATATTATAAAAACTAGCTAACTATTATAAAAAATTAACTAAGTTTAATAATTTTGTAAAAACTAAGAAGTTTAGTTTATAAAAGTCAACTAAGTATATAAAAATATACAATATTACCAAGTATTCTATAATAATAATAGAAATTAACTAACTATTATAAAAATTAACTAAGTTTACTAATTTTATAAAAAATTAAGAAGTTTAGTTTATAAAAGTTAACTAAGTATAAAAAATATAACATATTACCAAGTGTTCTATAATAATAACAGAAATTATTAAAAATTAACTAAGTATTATAAAAATTAACTAACTATTATAAGAAATTAACTAAGTTTACTAATTTGATTAGAATTAAGAAGTTTAGTTTATAAAAGTTAACTAAGAATAAAAAAATGTAAAATATCACCCAATATTCTATAATAATAATAGCAATTATTAAAATTAACTAAGTATTATAAAAATTAACTAATTATTATAAAAAATTAACTAAGCTAACTAATTTTATAAAAATTAAGAAGTTTAGTTTATAAAAGTTAACTAAGTATTAAAAAATATACAATATTACCAACTATTCTATAATAATATAGAAATTATTAAAAGTTAACTAAGTATTATAAAAATTGACTAACTATTATTAAAATTAACTAAGTTTACTATTTTTATAAAAATTAAGAAGTTTGGTTTATAAAATTTAACTAAGTATAAAAAAATTTACGAAGTATTCTATAATAATAATAGCAATTATTAAAAATTAACTAAGTATTATAAAAGTTAACAAATTATTATAAAAAATTAACTAAGTTTACTAATTTTATAAAAATTAAGAAATTTTGTTTATAAATGTTAACTAAGTATATAAAAATATAAAATATTACCAAGTATTCTATAATAATAATAACTATAATAATAATAACGATAATAAAAAATTATGAAAGCATGACCAATTGCTAACATGAACACATGTGTATAGGTATTGGAGATGGGCATCGTTGTGCATTCGGCTATAATCAGAATATCGTTTGGTGCTTCTGAAGATTTCTCACCAATAAGACCGCTTGTAGCAACTCATTACAGAGAAAGCAGTAACTTTTAGATGTTCATTTTATTGGTATTCGGTGCGAACATGTTTTATGGAAATTTTGTTTTATTTGTAGATATCGTGACTTTGTTCGACGGATATTGTGTAAATTTAGTTTATGGCGTTATTTTTTTATGGAAATTGTGTAAAGATTGTTTACTGGTGATGTCTTTGTGTATGAATATTGTGTTATATAATTAGTTGGTTGATATATATTTACATGTTGTTGATATGTTTGTGCATGAATATTTTGGTACTACAATATGTAAATGTTGTGATAGATGCAAAAAACGTTGTGATATGTGGTAAAACGCGGTGATAGTAAAGAACATGTAAACTTCCAAAAACACTATGATATGTGGAAAAATGTTGTGATAGTAAAGAACTTGTAAACTTCGAGAAACGCTATGATATGTGGCTAAACGTTGTAGAAAAGGGAAGATAACAACATTTTTGAAACAATATAAAGCGTTGTATAAACATAAGGGCAACACCTTTTGAAACGCTGTAATATGTAAATTTTCAATAGCATTTATGAAAATGCTGTAATACATCCAGAGACCTATAACAACGTGTTGGTAGACAGCGTTCATCAAAACATTGTTAAAGGCTATAACAGCGTTTTTTTCAACGTTGTGAATAGACATATTTGTTGTAGTGGCTCATCTATTTCTAGTTGCATCTGGGGTTTTCGCCAGTCCATAATCTCATTCATCTGCTCCTGCATCCGAGCAATAGTCACCCATGGTAACCTGTACTAGCTGGGGCATCTCAGCCATTTTCTTCCTATATCTTATTCAGGTATGTTTCACACAATAATGAATTTTATTATTCGACATTTTATAGATCTGAATTTTCCTATGCGCATATTTATTTGATTATTAAAGAATTAAGTATGATTGATTTTGGGTTAATTCCCTGGTGTTAGTTATGCTTCTTTTTAATTAGCGATGTTGAGTGTATATTTATAATTTATGATTATGATTAAATCAAATTAGCTAGCTATCATGTGCACCAATCAGCATGTTATTTTAGAAAAAAAACATTCAAATAAACAATCCTTTGTCATGACAAGTAATTTATTTTTAATGCATGTGCATGTTCGAGTCCCTTGGACCAATAAACACCAAGTATAATTTTCATTTTATTTGCATGTAAAACTATCACTGTAGAGGTACCAAGTTGGAGTGTCACAGCACCAAAAGAAAAACATGCTACTTTTATTTTTAATGAAATCAGTGTATTTAAGCCATATTTTTTTAATATATTTCCCTTAATGGACATCATATAAAACCAAAAATAAATGTATGTTAAAAAATGCACACCATTTTGTTCTATATACTATTCTTTTTTTAAGTAAAAAAACCTTGGAGAATAAATAAAAGAAGATATTGGGGAACGTTGAAACACTTAAGCCCAAAAAGTTAATGAAGTTGAGAGATAAATGAAGAACGTCTGTTGAAATTTTATGTGAGTTTGTGTCTACTATCCTTTTGATAATATTTTGATTCTTTCAAAAATGAATATTAATAGTTGATCTATATCTCCATTCTCAAACTTTAATACAACAATTATTTTTCATCCATTTGATATGTCGATATAGTGGTGCATAATGCAAACATGTCCTCCATCGACCTCATATAACCACGCTGAACATCCTGCGAAATAAGTAAGTTTACATTAAAGTTATTTAGACATGTATATGGTTTGTGTTAAACATGTATATAGTTAGCAATAACATTTGTTTTTCTTAAGTAGAATTGTCAAATATAATATCAATACATGCATATATATTGCACATCTTTTATCATGATATTTATAAACCATCGTACGTTGGACAAAAGATGCAAATAAATAGGAAATGAGTTTAGTGTGGTCCAAATGTAAACAAAACTTAATACTAAATAGTATAAGATTATTTCTCATATTTTAAAACCGTAATTTATGTCTAAAAAAGTCTTACCTCTTGATAGCCGAAACCATATCGCCTTCCTCGAGTAGGAGGATCATTGATAGAATGCCATATACGATTAGACTCTACGACCGTAAGCTCTTGTTAAGTAGCTTTTATCACTCTAGCAGCCTCTACATCATACTTCCCCTACAATAGCAATATAATTTTAACACAAATGCTATAAATTTACTTATATAATGTGATATGAACGAATATGAAATATTTTAATTTGTATGAATAATCATATTTACCATTATACGAGCACTCTTCGGATCCGCCCAATCATACGTAACATTTCCTTCTTCATTGGCATTTTCCACTGCATGTGTGTGTCTGAATACGTCTGCCAACGAAGGCTCTCTTCCGTACTTTACAGTCTGAGTAAATATTTATTAAAAATAAGAATGAATTATATACATAAAACTTTTATGTGAACATATACTACAAATATTTAAAATTTATACCAAATCCCTTCTATGTTGTTGAAATGATTTTATACCAAATTTTCCTGATTTGCAACAAATATGTAAGAAAGTTCGATCGAACGTAACACTTTATATTATTTTAAATCTTGTAAAATTTCATTTATAACTATTGCATGTTTTCGGTTTTTTTTTTAATTCCCTTTTTACTTTGACGGCCGGTCTGCCTACTTCCCATTACAAATATAATAACGTATGCATGTTTTATAAATCATTTCAGGTTAAACGATTCAACAAAATTTCGGCAGCACTTACCTTTGATCCATGTATCGTACACAAATGCATGTACATAGGGAACAAAAAGGAAGTGCCATCGAAACTTTGTTAACCGTTTAAACTGAAATGATTTACAAAATATGCTTACGTTATTATATTTGTAACTTGTCCAATACTAGGACAAATCCAACGAATATTGTATTAGATGAATATAGATTTCCGTTTTGTGTAAAAACGAATATCCATATAACGATCATATACAACACTTGTCGGACGGGGACAAATTTATCTAATGGGTTCACATAAATAGTCAAAAAAAAAAACATTCAGCCTAAGTTTAAACCAAAAAAACAATTCAAATGAAAAAAGCGTGCTTTTTGCGCTTTGGGCTTTTTTGCGCTTTACTAATAGGTGCGCATTAAACTTCAAAAAAGCCCCTTAGTTGCGCCTTGCACCTTTTTCCGTCTACGCTCATGCGTTAACTACATAGCGTCTATATAATATTTTTCAGTACTTTCAATTTGTAAAATAACATGACAATGAAAACTATAAAGTATAAATTAGTATTAATTACTTTTAGTTAATTTTAGTTTAAAGTGTAAATTTGTAAAATAACATTTTTTATTAAGTATTATAGCAACAATTTTTTTTATATATTGCGAATGTATTCTTCAAATTTTTTTGGATCGACTATTCTTGCGTCCAATGGTGACATAATTAACAGTGCATGCATAGAGGGACATCATTACACCGTTTCAATAGTCATAATCAAGTTACTACCGCTAAACAATCACGTTTACTTCATTTTTTCTTAAACGATCCTACAACACAATCAACCTACAGCATAATCAACGTAAGCCCAATTACATACATGATAGTCATCAATTTCATGCTCCTAAATCAAGTACATATGTGATAATCAGCGATCTCAACCTCCTAATTAATTCCACTTATTCCCAAATCAATGTATAACGAAATTAACATTATATGCATCTCACAAGACAACCAATTTCATATCCATAAACAATGAATTTACAACCCCATATAAACATACAAACTAACCCTAAATAACCCTAATTAAATATGAAATAGAGTTTAAAAGACATACCGGCAAAATTTGAGAGGATTGGAATGGATGAAATCGATGCAAGGGGGTGATGGCGCAGTAGCAAGGGTTTTTAATATATTTTTTCCGTTTAGATGAAGCGAGTTAGAGAAGAAGGCTTGGTAGTTAATTATTCAGACCCGTGCAACAGCAAGCGACGACCACTTTTTCAGCCGTCGCCCTATGTCATTGCAAAATGAAGCCTTTCTAGTAGTGACATTTGTAATACCCACAGTGCTATCGTAATGCATCAACACTGTTGGTAACAGTTTTTCACATGAAATGATTTCAACTAGCAAATTTTTTAAGTATTCTACATCTTCACTGGCCACAATTAGTGACAACGTTTCTAGGTCCATGGAGGATCAAGTCAAAAATGTATGCTTCATAGATTTTCAAGAAAAATTTCCTCCAATAATACTAAAGATATATCAACTAGTAGCTTAGGAATCATTTGATCGTATTCCAATCTACATCGGTATATCCTTCAAGGATAGTGAGAAACTTCAAATAGCGTTATAGAAGTGTTGACGTGGGGAATTGGTCACTTGCATACGCCAACACTAGATGAGTTAAAGTTATGCAAAATATCCAAGTATGTCAAAACATCTAAGCATAGAATTGCAGAAAAATAAAAAATACTTATTTTATAGTGGTTCAACAATGACGCCTACGTCCACTTCATAGTAACTATTCATCATAATTGTTACAATTATAGGAATTATTCGAGTTTTAATACTTTGAGTTTACAAAGTTGTGTTAGAGAATAACAAAGTCCTTGTTAGTTCACGATCAGGCCATAACCATCTTCCTTAAGCCTAGATGTATAAAGTATGCCTTCAAGTCCATATATGTCCAAAACCGAGCTAAGCATCAATTTCAATGTCTAAATGTTGAGAGTAAACTTCTATGTGTAGATTAGAAGTCCAAGAAATAGTCCAAAGCTATAAAAACCACCCTGGAAGCCATTAATGAGCTACGAAAAAAGCTTTCCTGTATGCAATATAGCAGCCAAAAGTCCAAAAATTTTGTATCCCGGGATTCATGTGATCCTGGGATTGGAACAAGCCCCAGGTAGCTAGCCAAAATTCAAGAAACTTCAGAAAATTCGTATCTTAGTTTAGATGCCATGATTCAATGATCGACACGTGTTGATCAAACAAAAATACGTGACCCGCCTATGTAATAACCCGAATTTTTAAACAAAAAATGATTAACTAATTTATCGATTAATTGAGGAATGAACATATAAAATAAAAATTAATCAAAAAATTATTGAGAATTGAGCAAAAATGGATTTCACTGTTATGTCCGTTAAGAAATTTTAGTTTAGACAGACTTTTAGTTTGTGTAAATCGGATGAGAAATGTATAAGTTATGATCAATCAAAATTTGTAATTCAAATCGGAAAAAATTATTAATAACTAGAATTAATGGGCGACCCAGCCCTTAACAGGGTCGAAACCTATGTCGACCTAGGAGTCGACACATGGGCCGACCCATGTATAAGGCGGGTCGACCCAGCTAGAGCCAGACACATGAATCTATGCCCGAACGATGTCGAACATGTTTGCTGCTTCTGGATACTTCTTTTTGATGTATTGTTGATGTGTCTTCTATGGTTTATATTAAAAACCTAAAATCTAATGGCTTAAAGTATAAACATAAAATACAATGAACCTGGACATAAAATCCAATGAACTTGGACACCTAACTCTAATATAAATTTTTTTGAAGGAAAAGGTAGTGAGTCAACATGATTCACGCCTAATATATATTAGCATCCATAAAGTAGCAGAAAGTAGCAGTACGTGTATGTACAACATATATACAACCAAGAAAACTGGCCGTCGCTACAACCCAGTGACTATATACAGCCTGACAAAAAGAAACCAAGCATCATAATTTACATTTCACAGCAAAATACATTACAGCAAAAGACAAAGCCAGTGAAAATCCCCATCAAATGTGTGGACCAGTAATGCACCGCACCCGCTTGCGCACACGGTCAGCAATGCTTTCAACCTGTTCCTTGCGCTCCATGCCTGCCTAGTCATAGACAAAATTGAGAATAGAGTAAATGATACTGTTAGGGGCTTTCAATTGGTGGTTAAATTTTCTGGAATTGCGTTCATGCCAAAGTAACCAAATGTAAGCAAAGTTCAACAAAGCAAAAAGAAAACAATCATGAGAAGCATGCAAGGTCGGGTAAATGTTGTGCCAAAAATCAAATTGGTCAGCAATGAAGTCGCTCCAGTGCAAATCAAGGAAAAGCGCAACCAAACATTTCGTCCAAATATAAAAAGCAAAGTCACAAGCCAAAAAAAGATGATGATAGTCCTCGTCGTCGCAACCACAAAATACACAGCTACCCGTAACGTACACGCCTCTCTGACGAATTCTGCTAACCGTGTTCAATCTACCATGTATCACAATCCACATGTGAATTTTAACTTTGTCAGGGACTTTGAACCGCCACATATGTTCAAACCTCAACCTCCTAATTCCAGCAATGTTGAACAACTTGTAAATGCTTCGAACGCTAAACAGCTTTCTTTCTCCCTCCAACATACAAATAAACTCATCCCTCTCATTAGTTAAAGTCGCCCCTTCAAGCAAAACAAACAACCTGCATAACTGAGCCAATGCATTACCAGCCACCAGCCTCGAAAAAGACAATCACCATTTGCAGCCCGCTGCTTCATTATCATACATCTCTCTAACAGTGAAATTTTTATTGCGTGCAATACCAAAAAGCTCAGGAAACTCTGCACAGAAAGGGACATTAGCTAGCCAGCTATCTAACCAAAATGATGTGTTGTGTCCATTCTTCACCACAATCTTAGTACCCAGCTTCATCCATTGCGCATGAGCCATAACATTGCGCCAAAACACGGAGCACAATGAGAAATCAGTATTCCAACTAAAAATGCCATTATAACATGTACTAATAATCCATTCTTTCCATAAAGAGTGCTTGTCAGAGATCATTAACCACAGCCACTTACAAAGTAAAGCACGATTCATTGTCTTCAAGTTAATGACATCGAGTCCCCCTTTCTCTTTAGACTTGCAAACTTGATCCCAAGAAATCAAACAGCTAAGTTTCTTCGTCTCTTTAGTACCAGTCCAGAAAAAATTACGACGAATTGCATCAATCTTCTCCAGCACCAAACCAGGAAACTGGTAGAAGGACATCCAGTACAACGGAATTGACGACAGAGCATAATTGACAAGCATGAGATGACCAGCTCTTGATAATAAGTTGCCTTTCCACCACGCCAGTCTAGTGTCCACCTTCTCTATCAAGTGCTGCCAGTCTTTCTTCATTAATTTCTTGGGGCGGATGCACATACCCAGATAGTTCAAAGGAAAAACATCAGCCTTGCAATTAAACATCTCAGCACATGACCTGCGTAAATCATCACTATAACCCAACGTGTAAACACTTCTCTTATGAAAGTTAATTTTTAAGCCAGATAAGCTTTCAAAAGCATAGAGAATAAATTTAAGTGCAGCAAGGTATTTACAGTCAGGTTTGCTAAAAATGATAGTGTCATCAGCGTATTGCAGAGAATTGATGCCCCCAACCACGTGATCACTGCTAAAGCCGTTAAGAATCCCATCTGCACAGCCCAGCTTCAAAATTTTTGAAAAGACATCTGCCGCCAAATCAAAAAGAAGAGGGGAGAGTGGGTCGCCCTATCTCAGACCACGCTTGGAGTGGATAGTAGAGCCAGCAACTCCATTGACACAAATGTTAGATCTACTTGATGAAAGAATCATAGAAATCCATTCAATCCACTTGGTGGGGAAGCCTCTTGCCTTCAGCACTTCAATCATAAATCGCCAGTCCACTGTGTCAAAAGCTTTGGCGAAGTCCAACTTGAGAATAACACAAGGGACATCAAATCTATCACAGTGAGAAATCACTTCACCAACCAACGCAGCACCATCAAGAATGTTTCTTCCCTTAATAAAAGCAGTTTGGGACTTATCAATCAACGTATCCAACTTAGTTTTCAGCCTATTGGCCAATACCTTCGTGATTAGTTTGAAACTAGTGTTAAGGAGGCTAATCGGTCTAAAGTCAGCGGCAGAAACATTACCTTCCTTTTTGGGGATTAAAACCACATTAGCATAACTAATCAAATCTAACCTTAATGAGCCGTTGTGAAACTCTTCAAACAAACGCATTACATCATCTTTCAACATGCCCCAATAGCGTTTGAAGAAAAATGCAGGAAAACCATCAGGTCCAGGTGCTTTGTCGCCAGGCATCTCCTTCAAAGCATTCAGTATTTCCTCTTCTGAAAAATCACTTGCAATGTCCGAGAGATCAACAACATCAGGATACAATTTGCGCCAATCAACAGAAATGCGGTTCTCAATGCAAGCACCAAAGATACTTTTAAAATATTCAGTGAAAGTATCACTCAAAAGTTGTTGTTCACAAATCTCCACTCCATCTTTCCAAATACTGTGTATCAAATTGGTGCGACGTCTACCATTAGAAACTTTATGAAAATACGCAGTATTTCTATCCCCTTCCTTCAGCCACTGAGATCTGGATCGCTGTCTCCAAAAAATCTCTTCCTGATCTAGGACTTTGTTGAGTTCTCTCTCTCGTTGATGAAGCAATCTCTTTGAACGGTATCGAGTCCTCTCTCTTCGTCCAGTATATTAAGTTCAAGAATCAGTTTTTCAATCCTCTCCTTTTTAATTCTGATATGACCAAACTCCTCTATATTCCATTTTATAAGAAATTTCCTCAAAAACTTGAGTTTAGTACATAGAAATCTCGCTGCATCGCCATTCACCCTAAATTCAGACCATTTATTATATAGCAAATCATCAAAGTTATCTTCCAGGCACCACATTTTTTCAAACCTAAAAAAAGGTTTTTTTCCTAATGTTGTCTCCCGAATCCAACACAACAGGGCAATGGTCAGAAATAATCAAAGATAAACCTTTTTGGGAAGTTAAAGGATGAAGATCCTCAAAGTGAGCGTTAATGAAAAAACGATCAAGTTTCATAAGCGTCGGAGGAGATCTGCCGTCAGACCAAGTGAACTTTCTATTAGCAAGGGGAAGGTCAATCAACTCACACTCCCCTACAAACTCACTAAAGTCAGCCATGTCACCATAATGATTAGCACTTGAGTTACTTCTTTCATAACCAAATCTCGTTACATTAAAGTCTCCTCCAATAACCCAAGGGTCGTACATCAAACTATGAAATTCCAACACTTCTCTCCATAAAATTTTCCTCTTACTTCTAGAATTTGGACCATAGACATTTGAAAAAAAGTAAAGCTTCTTAGTCGCAACACATTCCAAAGCAACATGCAAGCAATAAGTTTGAAAAATCTCTTGTTTAAATCTCCACAAATTACTATCCCAACCAATGAACAAGCCTCCAGCGCTACCAGCGGCCGGAATAAATCTCCATTCATCAATAACCCCCCAACCCAGAGTTTTAAAAGTAAGAAAATCAGGATTGTCAAGTTTAGTCTCTTGAAACAACACAATGTGGGGCTTAACAGATTTAAGGTAGTTTTTGACTCTAAGACGTTTTCCATAATTACCCAAACCTCTAACATTCCAAGTTAAGACCATCATTGGGGTGTGTCAGCCCTATCTAACTCTTTACTTTTAATATCACTAACAACAGAATCATTTAACACAAAACTAGAGCTACTAGCAATAGCATGCATTTGGTCAGGGGACAAAGAATTAAGGATAGCGGGGATAAAAACGCTACCTTCCAGAGGATGAGGAAGGCCACGAGCACTTCTCCTTAGGATAACCACACCAGGGTCCACTGGCTTCTTGCCTTTCCTTCTACTTGTTGCATAAGAGCGTTCATCAGAATCTGAAATGGCCAAAGCATTGCTCCCTCCACCAAGATCATAATCATTATCGTCCCCCCCAAGTACATAGTCCTCATCATTGTCGTCCCCAAACATATTGCCCAAACCATCATACCCACTCTCCTCCCTACCAGCATCTTCATTACCATCATCAACAGCATTGACCTCAACACCATGAGCTTCCACGTTATCCTTTACAACATTTTGATCCACAGCATCACCTTCTCCTTCGACTGAAATTGGTGCAAAAGAATTGCTAACCAACCCAACAAAAGCCATGGGGGCACTAACACTTCTAGCCTTTAGCACTTTCATCTTGCCATTCTCCCCTCTAACAAACACCGTTTTACGAAGTTCTTGTCTATCCACTTCCTCAGAAGATTCGCCGTCAACTTTCGTAATGGAAACATTGTGGAAAAACTCCTCAACAGGAACTACAATCGAAGGTGGAAGCTCCAAATCCTCATCAATCCACATCATCGCCTTCAAAGAGGAAAAATCAGTTACGTTCCGCACTCCATGCTGGAGTTTAATCACTTCTCCTACCTCCGCCAATGCCAACTTAAGGGAATCAACACTTCTACACACTAATGGAATATTTTTAAGCAAAACCCAGACTTCGATCCTCCTTTTAGCCATACTCCCAATTTGTGGGCTCCAACGCTTCAGATTAATTACTCCCTTCGAGTCGAAGAGCGAGTAGTAAAATGTTTCAGTCAACAAAGAGGGAGGGAATTTCACTATGAAATCATCACCGAATCTACGCACCGTCCACACCCATCCCGGCGCTCGCTTGCCAAAATGAGTTCCCAATAAAGTCTCCATTTCATTGATCGGGAAAGCACCGCGAGTGATGGAGAGAACAACCATCGATCTAGCCTTTTTAAAATCATCAGGATAAAACGCCGCTGAAAGTGGGGGGACCGATTTAGGGTTCTCAATTTTTTTCGGATTTTTGAGATGAGATTTGCAGTTGAAGCCCTTATGCCCAATTTTGTTACAGCGAAAACAAACCATAGGATTTCGATAGCTCCTTGCCCAGTGATCTGGAGAACCGCATCTGAAGCAACCATTATCAGATTTGATGTTTTTTAATTTTTCAAGATAATTGATCGAATTACGAGGCGACGGCTGAGGAGTATTGCGAGGTTTAAATATATTATTTCGAGGAAACACATTACGCTTTACACCTGGCCGCAACAAGATCTCCTTATACGATGGAAGTACACCTTTGTTTTTATCTGGTCTGCCGTCCAGTGAAGAAGAAACGTGATTTGAGATAGAGGAAGTGAGATTGTTGATCACGTTTTTGGAATTCTCCATTAGGGTTTTGAAGGTCACCATTTTTTTTATTGTTGTTGTTGTCCCTAACTCTAATATAAATATCATCCAAAACCTAATCTAGTCTTCACTACTCCATTTCTCCACCTCTCTCAAATAATCTTCTTCTCAAATATAATTTTAATGGAGTATTGGGGGCTTGGTTCTATACATATTTCTGGGGATATTCATAGATAGAGAGAATCTACCAAAGCTTAATGGATTTGCTCTAATTTTATGTGAGTATTACTGTGATTATCATATTTCTTCCAAGTTAATGTTAAAATAGATACGATAGTTGTTGCAATGATTTCAGATCTAAATAAAAAGATTAATACAGTAAAATAGATTGGATCTGAAAGTTTGACAACTGCAGTGTTTATACGTTTGTCTTTTACAAGTTATTGTTCATTTTATTTGCTATCTATTAATTATTCCTGTTCGGTTTTTTACAAGTAAAATCTTCTTCTTTATCCCCTTCTCTGTCATTATTTTATTTATAGTCTTGTGACGTCTGTTTATTCATTTTGTTTATTTCTGAGCCTAGACCTACTTTTCCCTTTTCCTTCGTTTTTGCGTTGAGTCTAGGCCTTTTTCCATCTAATTTGCATAAAAACTGGAATAATTTGAGATAATGTTAAAAAGGTGGTCTTTGGGGAATATTGATAATTAGTTAATTATAGACTATAAATAGGGGCAAATTCTAAAGGAAGAATATGCAAACTTGTAAAATGGAATAAACTGTACTTAAATTGACATTAATTTGGAAAACATGTTAATTTGACATTAATTTGGAAAACGTGTTCATTTGACATTAAAATTGGAAAACGTGTTAATTTGATATTAATTTGGAAAACTTGTTTATTTGACATTAAAATTGGAAAACATGTTCATCTGACATTAATTTGGAAAACATGTCCATTTAACATTAAAATTAAAAAGCATGTTCATTTGACATTAATTTGGAAAGCATGTTAATTTGACGTTAATTTGACACATTAGTTTGGAAAGCATGATAATTTGACGTTAATTTGGAAAACATGTTAATTTGGCATTAATTGGGAAAACATGTTAATTTGATATTAATTTGGAAAATATGGTAATTGTACTTAATTTGACATTAAGTAATCTGTATTTGGAAAACATGTTAATTGTACTTGATTTGACATTAAGTTACCTGCATTTGGAAAACATGCTAATCGAAATGAATGACACTTAATTGTACATTAAGTAACTAGTAACTGTAAAATATTTGAACAGTGATGTATTAGACTTAACTAGACAATAAGTTATAGGGTGATAAAAGGTGGTATATTACTTTCGTTAATTGTAGTAAAAGATTGGAGATTACTTTTTTTAATTACAATAAAAGTTTGTAGATTACTTTCGTTAATTACAATCTAAGGATAAAAGGTTGCAGATTACTTTCGTTAATTACAAACCAAAAGTATATATATTGGGCTTATTAATGAACTTAAACGTGCTAAGTTTAACTCATCTAGTTAATAAGCTAAGGAGTCCATTCTGGTAAGATATAAGGGGCTTGAGGAAATCCAAGTTAACTTGAGGACCAGTCTCGGGCGGCTTGTGTCAAGTGCATTTTGTGTGGGAACCCGTGTCAGTCAGTATTCCTTGGTTATCACGGGACAACACACTAAGTAGGGGCTAAGGCATGCTTATATTGAATTGGATAGTAGGAGGTCCAAACGAGAGGTAGTACGGGCACGTTTCGGCAAAGCCATGAGCATGCATAATTCCGAATAAGGAAGATAAGATGTTATAACGCCTGTGATTAAGGGCGTGCCTACATAGTTGAGGGGTTCATGAAAGGATAGCCTTGTATACCATAACTAGAACAGGTTATTCACATCTTGTATAGGAAGCCGATCGATGGGTAGCATTAGGAAATTCCTTCCTAATTACTTGTTTCTGTCTGAATCTGTAGAACTGCAAAACAGTCAATCAGTTTTAGCATTGTCATTATTATCATCTGTAACGACTCGCATTTTACACATCATAGGATCGTAGAATATTTATTTCTTTCACATATGAAGTCATATAGACATATAACTTTGGGAGACGACTAGTGGGGTCATTTCCCATGTTCATGATTTTTGCCGATTTTTAAATGACCGTTTTGCCCCTAAATGACTCTGTTTTGGCCATAACCTTTGATTGGAAAGGAGTTTTGACTTGAACCCACTTTCATTAGCTCCAGATGATGGTTTACCTTTCCGTAGAGTGGTCACATTAGCCAAATGGACTCATCGTTTGAGAGATATGGCTGAAACAAGTTTCAGATAGTGAAAAACAGCTTAATTGGGCTTAACCGGGTGATTAACGGCTAGACCCAATGGGGGATTTCGGGATTAGAGGTATTTAAGGGCTGCTAGGGTTAGGATTTCGGTTTTTCACTCATTTTCCAACCGCCACAAACCCTCTCTTCAACCTAACAATGGCCTCCAACATCTAAAAACACCTCTAATCACTTCTTAATCAGGTTTTAGCTTAAACTACATCAAATTAAGAAGGAATAGCGCCAAAGCAAGGTTAGAGCTGTTGTGTTGCATTGGGAACAGCGCCATAACAGTAGATTATTTCAGATCTAAAGTTCATTTGTGCCCAAGGTGAGTGATTTGCATAGTTCCTCACAAATTATGGTTAATTAAGGGTAATTAGTGAAGATTAACGAAATTAGACATGATTAAATTATGGAAAAATATTTATAAATTCGAAAATAATGGTTTAGACCTCTGTTAGAAATTTGGTTTGATTTGGTTAAGTTTTGCTAATCATATCATTAGTTTTGCCTAAACATGCTTAAGGGAAAATATGGGATTTTGGGTATGTTTGATCCATTTTACATGCTATAGTTGTTGTTTTGGTGTTTATGCTTGATTGTACATGTTGCTATGACTGTATAGTATGATTTGTGATTGTCTAGAAGTGTTAGATTGGTCGAAAACGCCGTCGAATGACGTAAACAGTCGCTGGAAGAAGCACAGAAATCTGGCCAATCCGGATCGGATCGGAGGAAGGAGCCCGAACCGAACCGCCCCTCCAAGCTGTTGCATCCACGAGATGATCTGGACCTGAACCCATGACCCGATCCGCCTCTCGTGTGCCACTCCGACTCGAACCGATGCACCATGAAGAAGCTTGAGGAACCCGACCCGATCCGCCAAGGGTGACCAAGACCGATCCGCTCGAATCTGAGGATCCCCGATCCGAAATGGTAATGAAGGCCCGACCGGATCCGATCGGGGAGCCTTCCTCCTGACATGACGAGAAAGAGCCTAGAGCATTGTTACAAACTGACCCAGGTGAGGGAGCACGACCCGATGGAACTTGGGCACCGAACCGAACCGATGGGGGCTGACTCACGATCCGAACCGAGGAGCTGATGACCAAGACTTGAAGCAAAGTGAAGCAAAGAAATGGAGACCGTTCTGGAGAAGAACTTGACGACCAGAACCCGAGATGTAAAGGTAGTCCAATGGGAAGTTTGTACTCAGGATCCAGATAGGAACCAACTACTCGACCCCATAAGTTGGGCTTTGCTGCGGGACGTGTTCTAAGGGGTTGTCGATGTCTGTAACTTTGAATCACTATGTGTAGGGAGTATGTGAACGGATTCAGGGCCACAGTGGCCTAGGTACGACTAAAGAGCTATAGACCAATGAAGTGGGGTCATTTGTAAAGGTTTGGTCATGACTCCATGTGGTAAGCTTGGTAGTAGCAGTAGTTTTACAAGTCGAACTCCGTCACTACTTCGATAGGTCTAGTGATTGACAGTGGTGGACATTGTATACTTTACGCACTGAGTGAGAGATGTGAGGATGATTGCTATGGTTGATTTGTTTGCCATCATTATGACATCCGCACCCCTCCCCCATTATCTTTACACCATCTGTGGCACCTTAGAGTATTGTACGGTATGTAGTGCTAACTCTTTGGTTGTAGGTCCAGGTTCAGGTATGGTTTAGTATACCTGTTATTATTCTGTTTAGCTGCTTATCGCTCATAGCAGACTTTTTGTCTGACCCATAGTTTTATGTCTCTTCTTATTACTCTGGGTGCTCTCACGAGCAGACTAGAGACAGGTTAGGTGGGTGTGCACGAGTAGCTGATCCGTAGAGGCTTCCACGTATGATACATATAGATATTCTCCTTGTGTTGTTGAAGATCACTGCTTGGGCATTAGTAGTGCATCTTCTACTTTAGCTTTCTTTTGTTTAGAGAAAGTAATTTAAAAAGTTGTAATAAGCTGTATTTAGACTTCTGCTACTCTAATGTTGATGTTGGTTTTAGTTATCAGCTTATACACTGTCTCGCCTGTTTTATTAAAGTACATTATTATTATATTTTATTCCATGCGCTGTGAGAAATTCTACAGGTTTTGATTAGTTCATTCTCTTTTTTTCGTTTCTTTGGCGACCGTTATGTGCTAGTTGGGCATGTGTACAGCACACTTTCGGAGGAAATGCCTGCTGGTTCGGAGGAAATGCCGGCTGTTGCGGGGCGGACCGTCACACTTGGTATCAGAGCTCTAGGTTGCGTAGTTAACCTAGGGAAGTCATCAGGGAGAGATAGTATACATATATGAGAGCGCGTATTTGTGATTATTTTGGTTTTCAAAAGCTATATATATACTATTAGTATAGCTAAGGATGAAGTCGCACTGCACTAGCACCCCTATGTAGACGATTAATCGTTTTCTCTTTACAGATTGAACGATGAGCCGATACGCAAGAGATGCCAGTAGAGGAGCCAATAATGGGAATGCTGCTGACATGAGGACGATGTTTACTAACCTCATGAGAGAGATGCTGAGGGATGGGCAGAGGGCAGCTCCCAATGCTGGTAATGGTGGTGGTCCAATAGTGCAGGCGCCTAGGGCCGATTTCGCCAAGCTGAACAAGGATTATACTAGTCTTTGTGGGAAGCCGTTCCACGGAACGGAGTCGGCTATGGATGTTCGGGATTGATTGGATAGCTGTGAGCGTATCTTCTAAGACTTGGGTATCGAGGATGCGATGAAGAAAAGGCTAGCATCCCGTCAGCTGCAAGGGGGGGCAATGAATTGGTGGAATGCTATAAAGGCATCTATTCCCGAGGATCAGATTACTTGGGAGCAGTTTAAGGTTCGCTTTAGCGATAAGTTCATTCCAGCCGCTCAGAAATCAGTGTTGTTTAAGAAATTCTTGGAACTCAAGCAGAATGACAAAGTTGTCTCGGAGTATATTGCCGAATTTGACACTTTGTCGAAGTATGGGTTAACTCTTATTGATACTGCCGAGAAGAAGAACGAGAAGTTCATAACTGGCTTGGATCAGTACTTGGGGGAAAGGCTTATTAACCACATCGATGAGACATTTGAATCGATTGTGGGAAAAGCATTGAGGTCAGAGAGTCTTTACCCTAAGTCGAAGACTGAGGTTGCATCTGCAGAGGAGCCAAAGCCGCAAGCAAGCGGTGGAGGCAAGAATGGTTCTCAGAATAAGAGAAAGCAGAATCAGACCAAGGATGGCCAGAAGAAAATGAATAAGCAAGTTGTTGAGTGCTTCAGCTGTGGTAAGAAGGGCCACTATGCCAAAGAGTGTCGGGCCAAGCCAACGGATAGGAAGTGCTTCAACTGTGGCCAAGTGGGACATCACAAGGACAAGTGTCCGCAACCCCCTAAAGAAAAGCAGGTGGTGAAAGCATATGCCCTTAATGTTATTCCTTTTTCGTCGAATGTCCCAACTGCGGAGGAGAAAGGAAAGAATGTTGTTATTCAAGGTATGCATTCTGTTTATGATGTTCCTGTTAGAGTTTTGTTTGATACCGGGGCTTCAAGTTCTTTCATCTCTAGTGACCTGGTAGATATGTTGGGATTGGAGCCCGAGATTGTCAATAGGCCTTTAGTAGTGACAAACCCGATTGGTGGTTCAACTACCTTAGCATGATCTATCGTAATGTGGTCCTATCGAGTCATGGATGCATGTTTGTTTGTGATTGCTTTGTTTTGGGCTTTACTGGGTTTGGCATTATTTTGAGAGTCGATTGGCTCCAAAGATACGGGGTAGTGGTAGACTATGAGGGCTTTTTGGTGACAGCTAGAGCGGATGATGGGCGGAGGGTAGTGTTTGGTGGTCTACCCGGTGATGGGGGTAATGGCTAGTTTTCTGAATTCCCTCGACATTCCGCATAGTGAGTTGTCAGGTTTGCCCGTGGTTGGCCAGTATCCGGACATTTTCGAGGAAGTAACCGGGCTTCCACCACACCGAGAGATTGAGTTCCGTATTGATTTAGTGAAAGGTGCCAGACCTATAGTGATGCCACTTCGTCGTATGGCACCAAGGGAGCAGCGAGAGCTCGGGGTGCAAGTCAGCGATCTTTTGAAGAAGGGATTTATCAGAAGGAGTGTTTCTGAATGGGGAGCACCAGTTGTGTTTTCTACCAAGGCGGATGGTTCCCTTCGTTTGTGTGTAGACTACCGCGAGTTGAATAAAGTGACGAGGAAGAATAAGTATCCTCTACCACGGATAGATGATTTGTTTGATCGGTTGAGTGGCACGAGAGTATTATCTCAGTTGGATCTCACGACAGGTTTTCATCAGCTTAGAGTGGAAGCTGAGAGTATAGCTAAAACGGCATTTCGGACGTCGTCTGGATTTTATGAGTGGTTGATCATGCCATTCGGGCTGACCAATGCCCCAGCATACTTTGTGGATCTTATGAATAGGGTATTCAGAGATCAGTTGAATAAGTTTTTCCTTGTGTTCGTGGATGACGTTTTGGTCTATTCGAGGACAGAGGAAGAACACAAGGAACATTTGAGGATAGTGATGGAGGTGTTGAGAAAACACCAGTTGAAAGCAAAATTTTCTAAATGTCACTTCTGGAGGAGGGAAGTGAGATTCTTGGGCCATGTTGTTTCAGAGAATGGAATTGCCGTGGATTCTGCGAAGGTGGCTATGGTGCAAGATTGGTCTACGCCCAAGAATGCAACGGACATAAGAAGTTTCTTGGGGTTAGCTGGATATTATCGTAAGTTTATCCAAGACTTCTCCAAGATAGCAGCACCATTGACTCAGTTGACCAAGAAGAATCAAACCTTCGTCTGGGACGAAAGGTGCGAGAATGCGTTCAAGAGTCTAAATGGAAATTTGACGCGTGCACTAGTGTTAGTCATTCCTAAGGGGAATGAAGAGATGACGGTATACATAGATGCATGTGGCACAGGGCTAGGTGTTGTATTGATGCAAGGAGGTAGGGTTGTAGCTTATGCAAGCCGGCAACTGAAACCGCATGAGAGAAGATACCCTACCCATGATTTGGAATTGGTAGCGATTGTGTTTGCACTAAAGATGTGGAGACATTATCTCTTTGGAGAAAGATTCGAGTTGTTTACCGATCATAAATCGTTAAAGTATCTTTTCTCTCAAAAGGATCTAAATCTCCGACAGTAAAGATGGTTAGATTTCTTAGCTTCCTATGATTTCGACATCGCATATACACCAGGAAAGGGCAATGCGGTGGCTGATGCATTGAGTAGAAGACATGCCAGTTTAGGGGCTATGTTTCTAGAATGGAAGCAGCTGGAGTATATCGCTGGGTATGATTTTAGACCTAAGTGCGAATTGGATCCAAAAATGTTAGCAAGTTTGACGATCAGACCCACTTTGATTGAGCGGATTGGTTCCAGTCAGAGGGACGATCCTAACCTATTGGAAATCATCTCAAAGTTAGAGATGGGAATCGACGAAGAGATGAACAAGTATGGGCTTGATCGAGATGGATGGCGTAGGAAGAATGGAAGACTAGTTGTATCCAATATCAATGTATTGAGAGATGAAGTGCTTAGAGAATGTCATCACTCAAAACTGACTATGCACCCCGGTGGTAAAAAGATGTACCGAGACATGAAGCAGACCTACTACTGGGAAGGGAGGAAAAGAGACATTGAGAAGTTTATATCCAAATACATGAACTGCCAGCTAGTTAAAGATGAGCAAAAGAAGCCTAGTGATTTGCTACAACCATTAGAAATTCCAGAATGGAAATGGAAACAAGTGTCAATGGATTTCATTGATGGGTTACCAAGGTTTATATCGGGCCATGATAGCATTTGGGTGATTGTGGACCGATTGACTAAGAGTGCAAAGTTTATACCCATCAATTCGAACAGGACGGCAGCTAAGTTAGCGGAACTGTATATAAAGTGGGTAGTGAGATTTCATGGAATATCCAAAGGCATTGTGAGTGACCGAGATCCGTTGTTCAATAGTGGATTTTGGAAAAGCTTACAAGAGGCGTTAGGATCAGAATTACATCTTAGTACTGCGTATCATCCTCAAACCGATGGTCAAATAGAGAGGGTGAATCGTATATTAGAAGACCTCTTAAGAGCCTGTGTATTGGATTTTGGTGGATTATGGGATGACCATTTGCATCTAGTAGAGTTTGCATATAATAATAGTTATCAATCCAGTATTGGTATGGCTCCATTTGAAGCTTTGTACGGGAGACCATGCAACTCACCGTCATGTTGGGTAGAAGCTGGTGAGAAGTTTGTACTTGGACCCGACGTGATAAGAGAAACTTCAGCTAAGATTAAGATTATCCAACAGCGAATGAAGGCTGCCCAAGATAGGCAGAAGAGTTATGCTGATAAGAGGAGAAGAGATTTAAAGTTCTCCATTGGCGACTTGGTGTTTGTCAAGATTTCCCCGTTGAAGTGCGTGATACGGTTTGGCAGGAGAGGCAAGTTAGCACCAAGATTTGTTGGTCCTTTCCCAGTTCTTGAGCAAATTGGGAATTTGGCATGCAAGATTGAATTACCAGAGAAGATGGCAGGAGTTCACAACGTATTTCATGTTTCCCAGATAAGGAAGTTCGTGCACGACCCAGATGTGACTATTTCACCTGATCAGTTGGATGATATTGAAGTTGAACCCGAGGCGGTTGGGAACCGCAGGCTTATGCCTATTGTTGGGAACGATACGAAGCAGCTTCGAAGGAAGGCGGTGAAATTAGTCAAAGTCCAGTGGGGCGAGAATGAGAATGACTATACTTGGGAGACATTGGAGAGCATTAGGAAAATGTATCCAGAACTCTTCGCCTGGTAAGATTTTAACTTCGATTTAGTCTTTCCGCATGCTAGGATAGGCTTGTTTGTTTGTTTTACATGTTTGATTGTTGTATGTGGATGGTAGGCATGTGGGATCCTTTGTATGTTTTGGGTTAAGGAATTTCGGGGACGAAATTTCTTAAGGGGGGGAGAGTGTAACGACCTGCATTCTACGCATCATATGATCGTAGAATATTTATTTCTTTCACATACGAAGTCGTATAGTCATGTAACTTTGGGAGACGACTAGTGGGGTCATTTCCCATGTTCATGATTTTTGCCGATTTTTAAATGACCGTTTTGCCCCTAGTTGATACTGTTTTGGCCATATCTTTTGATTGGAAAGGAGTTTTGGCCTGAAACCACTTCCATTGGCTCCGGATGATGGTTTACCTTTCCGTATATTGGTCATATTAGCCAAACGGACTCACTGTTTGGGAGATATGGCTGAAACAAGTTTCAGATAGTGAAAAACAGCTTAATTGGGCTTAACCGGGTGATTAACAGCTAGGCCCAATGGGGGATTTCGGGATTAGAGATATTTAAGGGCTGCTAGGGTTAGGATTTCGGTTTTTCACTCATTTTCCAGCTGCCACAAACCATCTCTTTAACCTAACAATGGCCTTCAACATCTAAAAACACCTCTAATCACTTCTTAATCAAGTTTTGGCTTAAACTACATCAAATTAAGGAGGAATAGCGCCAATGCAAGGTTAGAGCTGCTATGTTGCATTGGGAACAGCGCCATAACAGTAGATTATTTTAGATCTAAAGTTCATTTGTGGCCAAGGTGAGTGATTTGCATAGTTCCTCACTAATTATGGTTAATTAAGGGTAATTAGTGAAGATTAACGAAATTAGACATGATTAAATTCTAGAAAAATATTTATAAATTTGAAAATAATGTTTTAGACCTCTGTTACAAATTTGGTTTGATTTGGTTAAGCTTTGCTAATCATATCATTAGTTTTTCCTAAACATGCTTAAGGAAAAATATGGGATTTTGGGTATGTTTGATCCATTTTACATGCTTAGTTGTTGTTTTGGTGTTTATGATTGATTGTACATGTTGCTATGACTGTATAGTATGATATATTATTTCCTAGAAGTGTTAGATTGGTTGAAAACACCATCGAATGGCGTAAACAGTCGCTGGAAGAAGTGCAGGAATCTGGCCGATCCGGATCTGATCGGAGGAAGGAACCCGAACCAAACCGCCCCTCCAAGCTGTTGCATCCACGAGATGATCTGGACTTGAACCCACGACCCGATCCGCCTCTCGTGTGCCACTCCGATTTGAACCGATGCACCATGGAGAAGCTTAAGGAACCCGAACCGATCTGCTAGAGGTGACCAAGACCGATCCGCTCGCATCTGAGGATCCCCGATCCGAATTGGTAATGAAGGCCCGACCCGATCCGACCAGGGAGCCTTCCACCTGACATGACGAGCACGAGCCTGGAGCATTGTTACGAACCGACCCAGGTGAGGGAGCACGACCCGATGGAACTTGGGCACCGAACCGAACCGATGGGGGCTGACTCACGATCCGAACCGAGGAGCGATGACCACGACTTGAAGCAAAGTGAAGCAAAGAAATGGAGACCGATCCGGAGAAGAAGGTGACGACCAGAACCCGAGATGCAAAGGTAGTCCAATGGGAAGTTTGTACTCAGGATCCAGTTGGGTACCAACGAGTCGACCTCATGAGTTGGGCTTTGCTGCGGGATGTGTGCTAAGGGGTTGTCGATGTATGTAACTTTGAATCACTATGTGTAGGGAGTATGTGAACGGATTCAGGGCCACAGTGGCCTAGGTACGACTAAAGAGCTATAGACCAATGAAGTGGTGTCATTTGTAAAGGTTTGTTCATGACTCCATGTGGTAAGCTTAGTAGTAGCAGTAGTTGTACTAGTCGAACTCTGTCACTACTTCGATGGGTCTAGTGATTGACAGTGGTGGACATCGTATACTTTACGCACTGAGTGAGAGATGTGAGGATGATTGCTATGGTTGATTTGTTTGCCATCATTATGACATGCACACCCCCTCCCCCTTTATCTTTACACCATCTGTTCAGTGGCACCTTAGAGTATTGTACGGTATGTAGTGCTAACTCTTTGGTTGCAGGTCCAGGTTCAGGTATCGTTTAGTATACCTGTTATTGTTCTATTTAGCTGCTTATCTCTCATACCAGTCTTTTTGTCTAACCCATAGTTTAATGTCTCTTCTTATTACTCTGGGTGCTCTCATGAGCAGACTATAGACAGGTTAGTTGGGTGTGCACGAGTAGCTGATCCGGAGACGAGCAGGAGGCTTCCACGTATGATACATATAGATATTCTCCTTGTGTTGTTGAAGATCACTGCTTGGGCATTAGTAGTGCATCTTCTACTTTAACTTTCTTTTGTTTAGAGAGAGTAATTTAAAAAGTTGTAATAAGCTATATTTAGACTTCCGCTACTCTGATGTTGATGTTGGTTTTAGTTATCAGCTTATGCACTATCTCGCCTGTTTTATGTCAAGTACATTATTATTATATTTTGTTCCATGCGCTGTGAGACATTATATAGGTTTTGATTAGTTCATTCCCTTTTTTCCTTTCTTTAGCGACCGTTCTGTGCTAGTTGCGCCTGTGTACAGCACACTTTCGGAGGAAATGCCGGTTGGTGCGGGGCGGGCCGTCACATTATCATTGTCTTTTTGATAAGTATAGCCAATCCTCAATTATAAATTCATATCAGTTTAACTGACACTTACCCTTTTTATCACTAGAACCACTTTTTACCTATTTTACTCTTAACTGAGCAATCGAGCGGATAATCATAGCAGCTCACCAGACTTTATGTCTGACCCATTTCCTTTCTTCCTTTCTCTTTTCTTTCCTCTAGGCATACAGGGAGAAAGTGTATAACTCAAATTTCTGTATTGATTTCGTCGTGAGCGATGTTTACAAAAGATGATTACCTCATGTTCCCTTTCCAAGGTTTGGTTGTATCTTTTTGACTATTTTAGGGGATAATATTATTTTACTTTGATATTGTTTTGACTAAGATTTGAGATGTGGTAATTTGTAACCATTTGGTTGAAACAAAGATGGTTTTGTATTTAACAATGAAAGTTTTTTCTTCCGCTGTAAGTTTATTATTTTTATGTCTTGTGAAATCTTGGTCTTTGTGATGCTTTATGTCTTTATACTTACAATGCTCCATATTTTATTGATGAAATCCTCATATGGGTGACATTGTGGGATGTGGAGTGTTACATCCTATGTCTAGCATGGTCCAGAATTTGCTAAGCACAACTGCGTGATTTCATATCTCGAAATTGCCAAGTACCAACCCTCGAAAGATGACCCTATGAAATGAGGTGATCACCCCGGAGTGATCTCTTAAATTCGCCAGATCCAAAAGCAAAATTCGTATCCCTGACGTGCCAGGGCCAATGCTGAGATACGCGAGTTGCGCAAGCCAAAATGGGTGATTACTTCAAAAAAAAGCTTGTCGAGGAAAGCTCGCAGTGCTAGGGTGTAACGACCCGCACTTTACGTATCGGAGGATTGAAAAATATTTTTATTTAACTCACTAAGGGTCGGATCATTCTCATATTTTTGATATGTTATTTATGCGGATGTAAGACATGTCCATAATTTTTATCAATTTTATTTATGACAATTTTTCCACTGTTAGTTCTGTACAGGGCATCACTTTTGATGGAGATCGAATCAGGTGCTGGGATCGATTTTATTGGAAAGGAAATGATGTATCCAATTTCGTAGAGTGGTGGCATTAAAGTTTCGGCTAAGTGACTTGAGAGGAATCACTGTTTTAATGTTACATAATTTCTGGGTAGACTAATTAGTCATTAGTAGGCTGATTAGTGACGCCCATTAAGGATAAGGGTAGTTGTCTATAAATAGAGGGGTAGAGGCATGGAGAGCGGTTGAGTTTCTTCATTTCTTTCATTTGGTTGAGCTCGAGATTCTCATTGCTCAATCAAATACATCTTCACTCCATTAATTATTAGATCTACATTAGAAGATTGAAAACCAAGGAAGGGAAGATCGCATCAAATTAGTTGATTTAAAGACCGTTCTTCGCTGTTCGGATTACAGATTCATCGATTTCAAGCTATTTCATGGATTTGGTGAGTGATAAGCATCTCTCACATGGATTCAATCGAGTGTATGGGTTGTTTGATCTTATTTTCGTCATTTCAAGTCGTTTTCACCTAGATCTAATCAAGTTAAGTCTATTTTCAATTTGGATCACCATAGGATCTAATCTAGCAAGATTATAATGGTAAATACGTATTTTAATTTATGTGTTTATGCAATTTTAGATCTATTTGTTGATTCATTTATTATTTTGACATGATGTGGTGAATTTCGTATGTTTGTTGATGATTATTTGTTGTGTTAGTGCTTGTTTGATGATCGCTTGATCGTGTTGTCAAATGGTTGATGAATCAGACGGTTTGAACGAGTTGTGTGATGGATCGTTCGACATTTTTGATCGATCTTGGCTTATTGTATAAAAAATTTCCTGGACCAATGGATCGTGGAAAAGGGGGGATGGATCGGGCGCAGGCTAAATCGATGGATCGGAAGCAGGCTAAACCAATGGATCGGGCGTAGGCTAAACCGATGGATTAGGTAGCATGACAATGGATGGATCGCGCTGGCCTGGAGCGTGTGTGCTAAACAAACTAGGACGAAGAGATAAAATTAACAAGGGTCGGTCGGGCTATGATGGATCGTGTATACGATCCAAAGTATGGATCGTTGCATCGGGACGGATCGTGTGGATGGCAGTTCAATGATGGATCGCTCGTATGCATGGATCGTTGCTAGTCTGGAAAGCATTGATCGAGCAAGGATCCATTAAGGTGTTGACCAAATGAAGCTTTATTTTGGTTTAATGATGCGCATAGCTTCAACAGGAATTCAAGGTGAATGTTCGAAGCGTCGTGAAGTGTTCGTTGATCGGTGAAATGCAACGAAGATGTGAGACAACTAAAGATGTTGAGTTTGTGGATAATGGTTGCTCGAGAAGTCGCTTGAGCTTATTGATAGTCATCAAGGTGGATGGCTAGATATATTGGAAGCTGGGGATTATTGTTAGTTGGAGGTTCTAGCGGACTCAAAGAAGGGGTATAATGGGGATGCCCAAAAGACTAGAAGTTAGTTGGTCGAGTACCCTGGGTATCATTGAAAGGCCTAGATACGTAGATGGCATATGAAGTTTTGTTATAACCGGGGTTACCATTATCCCTTGACGGATGACAAGTTGGGCCTGTCATACGATTAACAATGGTTTCAAGTCAAGGATGGCGGTGATAGCCAGAGTCATGGATGTTATTGGTTGCTTGTATCGTCCAAGGTGGGTTATTCGATGTCAAACAAGATATTTCTTGGGTTCTTTTCTGATGCTGGTTTATGCCTTCGGGACTTGTGCTTGGGAAATGTTGAACTTGGTTAGAGTGATAAATGCTTGATTATTGGTTGCCATGAATGCTATTGTTTGTTTGTTTCTGTCTAGTTGGGAGGCTATCACTATCGATCATGGAGGAGTTGAGTTGGGGTTCTTCTCTATTGATGTTGGTAGATTAGATGACTAATCTGCCTATTTCTCATGTACTTTATTGTTGATGGTAGATAGCTATTTATCGCTCACTAAGATTGTTGTTGAAAAGTCCGAGTGTATACGACTTGTGCAGGATCTATAATATGGCTATGCGGAATGTATGTGATAACTTAAGCTATTCAATAGTTACGCAGGTAAAAATTCGCAAACAAGGAATATATCACTAACAAATATAAATGTTGTAGATAGAGTAAAGTAGAGTAATGACACCAGGATTTTTATACTGGTTCGGACCTCCCGTCCTACGTCCAGTCCCGAAGCTCCTCTTCGGCTTTTCACTAAACAACACCCTCGCTTCACCCGGACGAACAGGTTCACAACACTACTTGATTTGCGGGCAACAAGTTTACCCACTTGATTTCACGGGCTACAAGCTTACCCACTTGATTTCACGGGCTACAAGTTTACCCATAAGACGATTACAAGAGTTTGACCTTGAATGGGTTCTTTCTTCAACACTGATTAGTCAATGATTGAGTACAACCTTCATATAATCTTATCCTCAAATATATATTGATGTTTGCAAAGATTTGGAAGTGGATTATCGAGTTGAATCACAAGTGTGTTAAATATGCTTGGAGATTCAAACGATAATTGAATGCTTTTGAGTGCTTTTAGAATGCTAAGAATAATACAATATAGATCAGAGAATGGAGAGAAAATTCAGTGTTTTGATTGATTGAAAACTGATGTATTTATAGTAATTGAGAAGTTGCAATTGTTGATGAAAAGTTACAATCAAAATAAATGATTTAATTGAAGAGAAATGGATACAACTTTTCAAGAAAGAAGATGACTCTTCATGAAATTCAAAAATAGGTTGATAGGAAAAATTAATAGGTTGACAGGTTTTTGACCGTTATTTCAAAAAGCTGGTGACCTGTTAATTTTAACAGGTTGACCTGTTATATTTAAAAATAGGTTGACCTGTTATTTTTAACAGGTTGACCTGTTTTTGTCAATATACAGTAAAAACGAGTTTTCATGCATAATTTCGAAAGCAATGAGAAGTATGATTATTTGAGGATAGATTTTAACATAAAATACTCTAAATAACCAACTTCTAACCTATGAAACCATTGAATCTTCTTTTTGTCGATCATGAAGCTTCTTCTCGTCATTAATCAAAACGATCATTAAAAGTCCTTGACTCAACATTCTCCCCCTTTTTGATTGATGACAACATAGCTTTTAAAATATGATCTCCATTTCTATCTCTCCATGTATATATGCTCTAACTCCCCTTGAGTATGTGATCTCCCTGGACAAAAAAATAACTAAATCTCTGCAAAATGAAGGTTAGTAATTATTCTCTCCCCCTTTATCATCGACAAAAAGGGTATATGAAACACCTTTAAAGATCCAAGAACATTGAACACCATACGTAGAGTGTTTTACATATTAAAGATCATAACAAAACAAAACGACCTTAGTAGCAACCTTAACTAATTAAACATAGCACCAATCACATACAAGTACTAATAGAATGTTTTAACATAAAACAGAATATAAAAGGATAGATCTAATCACTGAGGTGACACATCTGAATTAGTCTCGTCTACTTCTTCTTCGTCTGATTCCTCCTCTTCATCTTGTTCCTCTTCCTCATCATTTCCTTCCTCAATGTATGAAGTACCACGTCCACGACCAACATGGGCACTCGCTCCAGAACTAGTGCTTTCCTCCGAAATAGACCATGTAAAAGTAGGAGGCATTGGACGTTTTCCCGGATTCTGAACATGTGTGGCTGAAGATGAAGGTCCGCAAGAAATTGCATCCCAAAGAATGCCAAATAAAGACTTAAGCTTGTTAAAACGTTTATCCATTTTGGTGTCTAACCGATCGAGCTTGGTATCGGTTCGCTTGAGTCTTGCTTCTAACAGAAATTGATTTCTTGCTATTTGTTCAAGAGAATCCTTTGTTGTAGAATTTGGCGAAGGAATCTTAACATCTTTCGGTCTTGGAGTAGGAGCTTGCGATGAAGATGCTTCAGGAGGAACTCTATGTCTATATTGCTCAAATGGAATAATGGTCAAGCATGGATCCGGAAGTTTCATTCTCTTCTTTGATATTTTATCAATACACTTAGGTGTTGAAATCTTGGATTCCGGAGATTTTATTCCGCAATTCATGAGGAGACGCATTATATATTCATTGTAAAATAAATGTTTGCGAGAACGTTCATTTACCAACGATATCTCATCAAAAATCATATCAATCCCGTTGATATTGATATCACCATATATAGCATATAACGCCTTAAAATTTTCTTTGTAGATGGCATCAAAATTACCGGTTCGTGGCAAGAGAGAATGAGTAATACAATGATGGAGAATTCTAGCCGTAGGTCTCAAATTTATTCCTTTAGCACTTGACTTGTGATCTTCAATGAATAAATGGCTAATTTTGTCTCTAATATGAATGGGACAGAAATCAGAAGAAAATTTTGTACCATTATCTGAAGATTTAAGAACTTCTTCCATTCGGGACTTGGAGATGAATACTTGTTGATCACATACAACTGACCATAAGCAATTTGATGAATTTGCTGGCTTGTACTTCTCCAAATTGAGATTAGCATAGAATAATTTTATCATAATGTGATTAATCTCAACATTATTGTCCTCAAAACTTAGAAGAGATGCTATTTTTGCTTTGGTTGCAATTTCTTTAACATCATAGAGGAGAAAATCGAAGTATTTGATAAACATCCCTTCATGAATGGTATAATCTTTCATCTTATTCCATCTTGTTATAGCAATCGGATCCTTAGGCCAATGTTTGATTTGAGCATCTATGGGTTGTTGTTGAGAAGTAGAAGAAGAAGTTTTTGATTTCTTTGATTTTGGAGCCATTGAGGAGAAGGTAATGGAGTTTGAGGAGTTAGGATTTGAAGAAAAGTGTTGAATTGAGTAATGAAGAGGTTAAAAATGAAATAGTGTGTTGATATTGGTGGTTGAACCGACTATTGGATGTTTAAAAACAGTATAACCCGAAAACGGTCAACCTAAAATAGTATACTGGTCGACCTAATTAGTTTCTGGTTTGAAATCGAAGAAAAAAATGCTAAAGTCGGTCGACATAAAATTGTAACCGGTCGACCGGATTCTATGTTGTTGAATTTGAAAACTTTAAAAGCCCGGTCGACCTATGCAAAAATTTCGGTCGACACTTTTTTTCATATTTTGCTGAAACTTTTTCGGTCGACATAAAATTTGTGACCGGTCGACCGTGAAAACTCTCTGGAAATTTTTGTGTCTTAAAAACCGGTCGACCTAAAATTATTACCGGTCGACTTGTTCGTGTTTCAAGAAACCGGTCGGCATCTTTTTTTCAACCGGTCGACCTAGATAATTCTCTGGAAATTAAAAGTGTACAAACCGGTCAACCGAAAATTATCTACCGGTCGACCGTTTTTTGAAGAAAATGAATTTTCAGCCTTTTGTTGATCGAATTCAAAGCCAAACAAAGTATTATTATAAAAATATATAACAAATACATGAAGTAAGAAATAAAAACATTATAAAGCATCTCCTTTGATCCGATATAAAGAACTCATTTTCTTGGTTCCCACGGAGAGTATTTCCCACTAGCACCTTCATTTTTGTTGAAATTTTTATCCCACGAGTTCGGTGTTCTTGTTGATGATGATTGCATTTGCGTGGGTTCATGAACATTATTCTTGTTTGAACCACAGAAAAGTGAAGCTAGCTGTTCGAGATACGTTAAGCGAGAAGAAGTTAATCTCTGCTCATAGTACATCTCCCTTTGGAGATCGACTTGGTGTTTTTGATAGTGGTGTATCTCGTCAATTTTTTCTTTGGTTCATGGGGAACAGAAAAGAGCCTTCTTGCATCGTTTTGATGTTGGAGTATATCCAGGTGTACGAGAATTCTGATGAAAACCAGGAGAGTGTTCCGATGTCTTAGAGGAGTAGTGTTCTTCGGACTCGGAACTTGTTATGGTGATGTGCGATTTTCGTGCACATTCATCACAGATATGAGCCATGATAATACATTGTTTAATGGAGATTAGAGAGAAAAGTTGTCTGAGAGCACTTTAAAAAAATAAAATATAAACATATATATGGAAGGAATTTTCTATTTGGAGAAAGAAAAGAGATGGTTCGTATTTGTTTAACCATAGAAAAATTCTCTTCTAAATATAGTAAAAAAACATTGGTTTCTGAAAAAAATAATGTACGAACTCTTGATATATGTTTAAAAGATTTTTACTCTTCGAGTTCTTTTCTTGAAACCAACCCTAGCTCTCTACGTAAGTTGACAAAACTTGATTCCAGTAGAGGCTTTGTAAATATATCAGCTAGTTGATTTTCCGTATTTACGTATTCGAGATTTATATTACCCTTTTCAATGTTATCTCTCAGAAAATGATGTCGAATATCGATGTGTTTAGTCCGAGAGTGGTTAACTGGGTTTTTGGATAAATTTATCGCACTCGTGTTATCACAATATATAATAGAATTCGATAAGTTTATACCGAAGTCTTTAAGTGTTTGTTGCATATATATAAATTGTGTACATGCTAGTGCCACTGATATATATTCAGCTTCACACGTCAAAAGTGAAACACAATTTTGTTTCTTACTAAACCAGGAGACAAGTGATTTTCCAATAAAATGCACGTACCACTTGTGCTCTTTCTATCCGTTCGTGATCCTCCGAAATCAGCATCACTATATGGTACTAATTCAAATGTACATTCTTTTGGATAGAAAAGATCGAAATCTTTGGTTTTATTTAGATAGCGAATTATACGTTTCACTACTCGTAAGTGTGATTCTTTAGGATCGGCTTGAAAACGTGCACACAAACAAACACTCATCATAATGTCAGGACGACTAGTTGTTAAATATAATAGAGAACCTATCATACTACGATATAACTTCTGGTCAACATTCTTTCCAAATTCATCTTTTTCAAGATGTGTGGTCGTACTCATAGGAGTTGGTTTACCAGAGGTATTTTCTAGTCCGAAGCGTTTAACTAGATTTCCGCAGTATTTTTCTTGATTGATAAACATACCATTTGAAAGCTGTTTGATTTGAAGACCGAGGAAATATGATAGTTCTCCCATATGTGACATTTCAAATTCTTTGGTCATAATATTTGCAAATTCTTTGCAAAGTTCATCGTTTGTTGAACCAAAGATAATGTGGTCTACATATATTTGGATAACTAATATATCTTTTCGAGAATGTTTAATGAATAAAGTCTGATCAACTTTTCCAATTTGAAATCCAGAATCTATGAGATAGCTTCTTAATCGTTCATACCAAGCACGAGGTGCTTGTTTCAATCCATATAAAGCTTTCTTAAGTTTATATACATGATCCGGATATTTCTCATGTACGAACAAAGGAGGTTGTTCGAAATATACATTCTCTTTGATAAACCCATTTAAAAAAGCACTTTTGACATCCATTTGATAAATTTTGAAATCATGATGACAAGCAAAGGATAGTAAGATTCGAATTACTTCTAATCGAGCTACGGGAGCAAAGGTTTCTTCATAATCAATACCTTCTTCCTGATTATATCCTTGTGCTACTAATAATAATGTTCCCTTGTTCATCGGCCTTATTTTTATATACCCATTTAGTTCCTATAACTGATTGATCAGTCGGCCTTGGAACAAGTTCCCATACATCATTGCGCTCGAACTGGTTTAGTTCTTCTTGCATGGAAATGATCCTGTATTCATTAGTAGCAGCTTCCTTAGGATTTTTAGGTTCGATATTTGAGATAAACGCAACATTACCCATTTGATTAAGTTGACTCGTAGTTCTAATTTGTGATGTTACTTCTCCAATAACATTTTGAACTGGATGATCTCTTAGAATTCTCGAAGGAGATCTAAATCTTGGTGGAGAAGGGACAATAACAGGTTGAGGAATATTCTCAATAATTTCTAAGTCAGAATCATTATTTGTGATGGTAGGATTATCAGTGACTATAGTTTCTTCGTCATCCGATATATTATGAGACGGTTTATAGAATTCGTCAAAAGATACGTGAAGTGATTCTTCAATAGTTTTAGTTCTCTTATTGAATACACGATAAGCCTTGCTTTGATCCGAATAACCAATAAAGATTCCTTCATCAGCTTTTGAATCAAATTTACCAAGATGATCTTTCGTGTTTAAAATAAAACATTTTGAACCAAAAACTTTGAAGTATGAAATATTTGGCTTTCTTTCATTAAATAATTCATAAGGTGTATTTTTAGTAAGAGGTCGAATGGATACACGATTCAAAACAAAACATGCAGTTGCTATAGCTTCTTCCCAAAAATGTTTTGGTAAAGTACTTCCATTTAATAATGTCCTTGCACATTCTTGTAATGTTCGATTTTTCCGTTCTACAATCTCCATTTTGTTGTGGAGTTCGAGGAAATGAAAATTTATGATTAATACCTTTCTTTGTACAAAAATGTTCAAATTCATTATTTTCGAGTTCTCCGCCATGATCACTTCTTATATTTTTAACCTTAAGTCCTTTTGACTTTTGAATTTTCTTGACGAAGGATTTGAAATGAGTAAACGTGTCACTTTTATTTTTCAAGAAAATCACCCATGTATAACGAGAATAGTCATCAACAATTACAAACACATATCGACTATGATTTATGGATTGTATTTGAGTAGGTCCAAATAAATCCATATGCAATAATTCAAGTGGTTGTAATGTTGGTATTACCTTCTTAGATTTAAATGATGATTTTGTCAATTTTCCTACTTGGCATGCGTCACAAAGATTGTCAACTTTAAAGCTAAGTTTGGGTAAACCTTTAACTAGTTCGTTCTTGGCTAGCTTGTCAATAGTTCTGAAGTTTATATGACAGAAACGTTTGTGCCATAGCCATGGATCATTATCATTTGCTACAAGACACATATCTGAATTATGATTGATATTCATATTCAGAAAATAGATGTTTCTATCTCTATGTCCTTCAAAAGCTATATTTTGATCTTTATCTAAAATACTACATTTATTATCCGAAAAGGAAATGATAAAACCTTTGTCGCACAATTGACTAATACTTAATAAATTATGTTTCAAATTCTTAACTAACATGACATTTGTAATAAGAGGTAAGTTAGATGTACCAAAATTGCTCACATCGCCTTTGCCGATGATATAGCCTTTTGAATTATCTCCAAAAGTGACTGAACCACCATCCAAATACGTTATATTTGTTAATAAGCTCTTGTCTCCAGTCATATGCTTTGAGCAACCACTGTCCAGTATCCACTTTCCTCTTTTCTTAAGTGGGACCTCATCTTCTTTAGCCATAAAGCATATATTTTCTTGTTCATTATCTGAGTCGCTTTCACTTTTGGATGAAGATGAATCTGAATCATCCCAAGTTACTGAGAATGTCCGTTTCTTTGACTTGTCCTTTTTGTGTTTGAACTCGTCATTTTCTGTCTTCTTCTTTTGGTCTGGACAATCATTTTGCATATGTCCCTTCTTATGACAGTTAAAGCATTCTACATTTGATGATGATGGTCTGTTTGATCCGAACTTCTTTCTGTTGTATCGACTAGCTTTTCGTTGCTTTAAGAATTTTTTGAATCCTTTTGCAATGAATGCTAGATCTCATCTTCGGAATCTGAGATGTCTTCATCAGCATGAAAAGCTACATTTTTCTTTTCTTCTTTTTGTTCTTTTCGAGCCTCCAAGTTAGCTTCATAGGACATAAGATTTCCTATCAATTCATCTGGCTTCATGGTGGAAAGATCATTAGCTTCTTCTATGGCTAATACTTTTCCTTCCCATTCATTAGTCAGTGAATGTAGGACTGTTGAAACTACATCAAAGTCAGAATATTTTTGCCCTAACCCGATAAGAGCATGATGAATAGTTTGAAACCTTGAATACATCTCATTGATTTTTTCATTTGGCTTCATTTTAAAATTTTGAAATTGACTTTTCAACAAAACTATTTTTGCTTGTTTAACCTTGTTAGTACCTTCATGAGTGGTCTTTAGTGTTTGCCAAATTTGATAAGCAGTGGTATAGATACTAACACGGTTATACTCATTTTGGTCTAATGCACAAAACAACATATTTATTGCTTTTGCATTTATAGCTGCTGTTGTTTTCTAAGCAGGAGTCCATTCTGCATACTCAGTTGTTGGATTAACTATTTCTTTCTGAGTAGCATTCCAAGCGTCATAACTTGTTGATTGCATATAAAAAGCCATACGTGTTGCCCAATAGCTATAGTTTAGGCCATTAAAGAAAGTAGGTCTTTGTGTCGATTGACCTTCAGTGTAAGTGGTGTTACTCGTACTTGCGTTATTTGCCATATTACTAGAATATATCAAATAACCGTGTTACGGTTATATGATGACCTTGCTCTGATACCAATTGAAAAGTCCGAGTGTATACGACTTGTGCAGGATCTATAATATGGCTTTGCGGAATGTATGTGATAACTTAAGCTATTCAATAGTTACGCAGGTAAAAATTCGCAAACAAGAAATATACCACTAACAAATATAAATGCTGTAGATAAAGTAAAGTAGAGTAATGACACCAGGATTTTTATACTGGTTCAGACCTCCCGTCCTACGTCCCGTCCCGAAGCTCCTATTCGGCTTTTCACTAAACAACACCCTCGCTTCACCCAAAGGAACAGGTTCACAACACTACTTGATTTGCGGGCTACAAGTTTACCCACTTGATTTCATGGGCTACAAGCTTACCCACTTGATTTCACGGGCTACAAGCTTACCCACAAGACGATTACAAGAGTTTGACCCTGAATGTGTTCTTTCTTCAACACTGATTATTCAATGATTGAGTACAACCTTCCTATAATCTTATCCTCAAATATATATTGATGTTTGCAAAGATTTGGAAGTGGATTATCGAGTTGAATCACAAGTGTGTTAAATATGCTTGGAGATTCAAACGATAATTGAATGCTTTTGAGTGCTTTTAGAATGCTAAGAATAATACAATATAGATCAGAGAATGGAGAGAAAATTCGGTGTTTTGATTGATTGAAAACTGATGTATTTATAGTAATTGAGAAGTTGCAATTGTTGGTGAAAAGTTACAATCAAAAGAAATGATTTAAATGAAGAGAAATGGATGTAACTTTTCAAGAAAGAAGATGACTCTTCATGAAATTCAAAAAATAGGTTGACAAGAAAAATTAATAGGTTGACAGGCTTTTGACTGTTATTTCAAAAAGCTGTTGACCTGCTAATTTGAACAGGTTGACCTGTTATATTTAAAAATAGGTTGACCTGTTATTTTTAACAGGTTGACCTGTTATTTTTAACAGGTTGACCTGTTATTTTTAACAGGTTGACCTGTTTTTGTCAATATACAGTAAAAACGAGTTTTCATGCATAATTTTGAAAGCAATGAGAAGTATGATTATTTGAGGATAGATTTTAACATAAAATACTCTAAATAACCAACTTCTAACCTATGAACCCATTGAATCTTCTTTTTGTCGATCATGAAGCTTCTTCTCGTCATTAATCAAAACGATAATTAAAAGTCCCTGACTCAACAGTTGTCTGACTCAAGGTTTTACGTTTCCCTCTTATTACCTTGGGTTGTTCATCCAGCTGTGGATGGCAGAATGAGTAGTAGGTAAAAGATTGTAGATCTTGATTCGGATGATGATGCAGAACGAAGACGAGGAGGCTGACGTATTATTTCCTACTATCTACTAATTGCTGTTTTCCGCCGTTATGTTTGAAGTATGCTCTAAGTGACTTGTAGTGAGGCATTTTGTATAGACTCTTATGATGTAATCTAGTGATATATAGATATTCTCATGATGATATAAAAGTTTATGATTCTGCTCAATTATGCTTCACTATTATTGCCTGTTGTATATGTTCTATTATATTTTATTCTTGCATTGTGAGTTATATGACAGGTTCCGCTTATGTTTTTCTTATTCGATGATCGTCTCGTATCGTCCTGGCATGTAATATAGCGCATTTCACCCTTGGTTTGTGAGGGAGGTACATGGAGGTCGTTACATTTGGTATCAGAGCTTTGGCTAAGAGATTTTATCCAAAGCTCATGGATGTAGAGACGTATGAGAGACATATTTGTATTTTCTGATAGTGTATACTATATTATAGTGTATAGTATAGTAGTGTTTGAACTCCATTTGCAGTTTTTCTCTAGTGTGGACTAATCATTCTATTTTTGTAGATTTAGAATGGGTCGTTGAACGTCGAGACATACTACTAGGTAAGAGCTTACTCCTGGAGGGGGAGATGGCGATACGTCAGATTATCCAGCTATGTTCAAGGCTATAGTGGCAGCGATCATGAGGAGGTTACCCACTCCAGAGACGGTTGTGGTATATGTCGGGGTTCTAGTGCAAGTACCAAGGGTTATGGACTTCACGAAGTTATGCAAGGATTTCACTATACTAGGAGGGAAGTCATTCAAGGGGACAGAGCTGACTGTAGAGATTTAAAGGTGGCTTGATACTTGCATTCGGATATTTAGAGACTTGGGCATTTATGATGCAACAAAGAGGAAGCTTGCATAAAGACAGCTACAGGGCAGAGCCATGGATTGGTGGATGTCTGCCACCTTAGAGAATCCAGAAGATGAGATTACTTGGGAACAGTTCTAAGTCAAGTTCGAGACGAAGTTCATTTCTACCGTTTAGAAGTCTATTCTATTCAAGAGGTTTTTTGAGCTAAATCAAAATGTTCTACTAATGCTGGAGTATGTTTACTTTGAAGCCTTGTAAAAATATACTCGTTCGTATATTGAGTCTCCTTACCAGAAGAACGAGAATTTTGTCATGGACTTGGACAAATATCTTGGGAATCAGCTGGTTGATAATCTGGATGACACTTACGAGAAGATCGTGGAGAAAGCTTTGAGGCATGAAAGCCTGTTTCCCAAGGAAGAGACTGTTGTTGCAATTAAAGAAGAACCGAAACCATAGTAGGGTCGTAATAATAAAAAGTGGAAGTGGAAGCGGAAGCAGCAACAACAGAAAGGAAAATATGGTCAGAAGAAGTAGAAAGCGAGGTGATATGCTTCAACTTCTAGCAGAAGGGTCATTTTTTTAAGGATTGCAAAAATCCGAAAAGTGAAGGGAAGTTCTATAACTGTGGGAAGCCTGGGCACAACAAGAAGGATTGTCCAGAACCGGCTAAGGGCAACTGGATTGTGAAGGCATATGCTTTGGAGGCCATTCCATCTTCTTCAAGGGCTTCTACGGCAGAGGAGAAAGGGAAGAGTATTGTTGTTCAAGGTACACTTTCTATTGGTGATGTTTCAGTTCGGGTTTTGTTTAATATTGGAGCATCGCATTCTTTCATTTGCAATGAGCTGGTTTGCCGTGGTTTGCCGCTTGGGTTGGGAACCCGAGATTTGTGATAGACCATTGGTTGTGACTAATCCAGTAGGGGGTTCATCTAGTTAATGTATAGTTTCTCGTGGTCTAGTGTTGTCAAGTCATGGTTGCTCCTTTGTGTGTGATTGCTTTATGTTGAACTTCGCTGTGTTTGGGATCATTTTGGGTATGGGTGGCTCAAGAGGTATGCGACTAAAGTGGATTGCGAGAAGCTTGAGGTGACAGTTGGGAATGTGGGAGCGCGAATGGTTGTGATTTGATATAAGCCAAAAAAGTGTCTTCGTAAGCTTTTTTATATTCTCTTGTGATTCTACGGGAAGACTTGTCATTTGTGTCGATCGCTAGTGGGTTTGATGATGTCTTTGAAGAGGTGTCACGACATCGCGAGATTTATTTTAGGATCGATTTGGTCGAAGGTGCTAGACCTATCGTTATGCCTCTTAGGCAGTTGGCGCCTAAAGAACACCAAGAGCTAGAGGTGCAAGTATGTGACCATTTGGAAAAACGATTCATTCGGAGGAGCGTGTCCGAATGAGGTGCACCAGTTGTGTTTGCAACTAAGGCTGATGGATCTTTGAGATTGTGTGTTGATTATCGTGAGCTGAACAAGGTGACTAAGAAGAACAAGTATCCATTGTTGAGGATATATGATTTGTTCGATCAACTTCATGAGGCCAAAGTGTTTTCTCAGATGGATTTGGTGAAGGGATTTCACCAGTTGAGAGTGGCGAGGATAGTGCGCCAAAGACAGCTTTTAGGACCACATCCGATTTCTTTGAGTGGTTGCTAATGCCATTTGGATTGACCAAAGTACCAACGTATTTCGTGGATCTTATGAATAGAATGTTCGGAGATCAGTTGAACAAGTTTGTGCTTGTGTTCGTGGATGATATTCTGGCTTTCTCCCGGTGTTAGACCAAAAAGTGATTCTAACACCCAAATTGACTGAAATTACAATAAAATGAGATCAAAAACAAAAAAAGACATAGGATTTATAGTGGTTCAGCGTTAAAGAGCCTACGTCCACTTTATATCACTTTGCTTGATGATGTAGATGAAAATACAATAAGATATTCACTCAATCTCACTTACATTTCATATACATTCACTCAATTATCTCAAAATATACTTTGAATGATGATTTGGATTGTTTGGGAATGCTGGAATTCGGTTCTCAAAGATGTTTGAACTCTCCGAGTGCCAAAAGATCCTTTCAAACGACCCTTGGGGGTCTATCTATAAGTGGAAACTTCTCCAAAATTCGATTCGGATTGGGTGCACGTGTCCTTCATTCCATGACTTTCGGGATCGGATGAGTTCTGGTGTTGCCAGCACATCAAGTAAGTGGCCATCGTGGGTAGAAAGTGGGTGTAACTGGCCTGAACATTCAGGAGATCGTGGTGCAGAGTAGCAGGGTGAACTGAGTTCGGATCGGATAGGCTAGCAAAATGGGATTCGGATCGGAGCATCCCATCCGATCCGATCCGGTTTGAATTTTGTCTTTCCTCACTTTGTCTCACTTTGCTTTTCTCTGACTGCCCCCGATCCGATCCGACTTATAGGCAGATTATATTCTAATACTTGATCTTTTAGCTTTGTGTTGCCTCTGTTCCTACCCCTGTAATTCTGATCCGAACCGGATGCGTAACAGAGTGTCTTTTGTCTACTTGATCTTCTGACTTCTTGACTTTGTATAGCCTAGTTTACAAAGTAGGCTAACATTTTGCCCCCTCAAAGGATGCTTCTGTTGAAGATGAAGCGTGCTTTGATATCATCTGCTCATTGATCTTTGAGTTTGAGTCATTGAAAAGTCATTTCCATTCGCTTGTGAAGATGCGTTACTTCATGAAGTCGTGTCTTTTATCGCTTATATATATATATATATATATATATATATATATATGTTGTAGAATACACGATTTTTTTTTTCATTTTTAAACAATCCTAGTAACTCCCTTTGATGATCAGTGATTCTTCCAGGTATGTCTTTTCTTTATTTTTCTTTTGAGGTCGATTCAATTCAAATGCCGAGTTGATACATGAAACTCCCTTCTGTTCGGATTCTGACCTGAACGGCCTATGCCCTTCGACTCATGATCACTCGAACCAATGGGCTGCAAGTGTTTTCATGGGCTTATGTTCCAGCTTGGAAGGGTTCTCATTTAAATCCACCATTGTCGAAATAATGGGCCAAGCATATGTTCAAGGTTTCGGCCTCCGGTCCGAACGGAGTAAGATGACACGTTGGCAAGAATACAAAGAGCCGTCCCAAGTATATGTATATATTCACTATTTCTCTACTTCCTCCTTCCCCTTTTTACTTCCATCACTTTCTAGGATTTTCTCAAAAGACAAGAAAAACTGTAACACCCCACTCCCGCTATGATCACTCACTAAGGGAATGCCATAGCATCGGTGGAGTATTTTAGTGAATATAGAACAGAAAAATTACAACAAGACAGATATAAATAGTACTTGAAATTTTAAAACATCATCTCATAACAGCGGAAGTAAAACATGTCTGGTTACATCATAAAACCACAATAAAGGTCAAGTATAATATCCATCAAAATAAAGAAGTACATAATCCCACTCTCATACAATAGCCAAACAAAAGAAAAGATAACTGGATAACTGGAGCTTTACATCTATCCAAGCTCCTAAAGACTGGAACAGCAATCCGATCAAGCTCCACTACTGCTAGGATCCACCGTAGGACCTGAGGGTTGGGAAAAAGATAAAAACAACAGGGTCAGACATAAGTCTGAGCGAGTCCTATAACTTTAACAATACAATCGTTAAAGTAACCAGAGAAGACATAAACTGATATACGGTAACATATAGGGATGAATGGCTACCCTAAGCAGTCAACTAAACGAAGATAAAGGATAAAGACGCACCTACCCTCCCTAAGGTAAATTACTAAACTGCACCACACCAGTCGTTCCTAACTTAAAGGTTGATCCCACCCAAGGACTTATAAAATTTACTAATTAGTACCTGCGTACCCCTAGGTGACCAAGTAGGCGCCACGGGGCCCTACAATCCACTAGGTGTACACACTACTTCCCATTCGATCGGCTCCCTAACGTAGATACCCGTGCTGGCCCCACCGTGGGATGTATCATTCCCCAATGTGGCAACCTGATGAAACTAAAGGTGCACGGCTTATATCTACTCGATGCAACAACGGCTTACCTACCAGCCCGGGCCCACTCACGCATATGAAGCCCGTTGGACTTGCGTTGCCACCGCTAACCCGTTTGCCTCTTACAGTCAAGCCCAGTATGCGTGTCCCGTCCTCGACATGGGTCGAGCCCACAAAGATACGTATGGGTTACTGGTTGAAATGGGCCTCCACAAGCTACCCACCTAAGCTTGTCCCTTTTTCTAGTATATCCCACTTAACCCTTTAATCATGTTTTAATTACATGTTCTATTTTGGTTAAGTATTCTAATCGTATTTTCTATTGCCACCCAAGGCAACCACTAGATTTTCTCATGCCACCCGAGGCACCCACTTAACCCCTCATGTCCCTCTACATGCTAATGTGGTTAAGTGTTTCTTAATTAATTAATTAAGAACGTAACCTTTGTAAAGACCTCTCACATTAGACTGTCTTTTATGACCGCTGGTTAAGCCGGTTGGGTCCGGGCAGCCTTATGTCATAACAGAGTCTAACCTCGTGTCTTTACATTAATTACGTATTTAGTTTGTGCCTAAGACCTCTCACATTGGGCTAACATTTGTAGCAACTGGTTAAGCCGGTTGGGTCCGGGCAGTTTTACGCTACAACTGAGTCCAACCTCGTGTCTTAGTCAATTAATTACACCTAATTAATCACCCTCATAATTTTATATTAATTATCCCTAATTAATCAAGTTTTCTTAACATGGGTAGACCTAACTTAATAGGTAAATTCCCATGGGGTAGACCTAACTCAATAGGTAAATTCCCAACACATAGTATGGGTACACCTAACCAAATAGGCAAATTCCCATACTATGTTTATTTATTTTGTGTTATGCATAATTATATTAATTTCACACAATCTTATTAACTTATGCATTTAATTACCCCATCGTTCCCACGTAATTTCGTTCATGATATAACACATATAAAAGGTGTCAACTTGCATATGAATGAACATGTTTCAAAGGTGCCATCTTGCATATTAACAAACACATAACTTGCATATGAACTTGCATAACATGTCACATAACTTGCATATAATATGTCACATAACTTACATATTCATTTTGCATAACAAACTTGCATATTAGCTTATAGACTTGCATAATGTGTCATCATGAACTTGCATATTAATAAACATGTAACTTGCATATTTACATACATGTAACTCGCATATTAACAAACATGTAACTTGCATATAAAGAAACATGTAACTTGCATATTTACATACATGTAACTTGCATATTAACAAACATGTAACTTGCATATTAACAAACATGTAACTTGCATATTTACATACATGTAACTTGCATATTAACAAACATGTAACTTGCATATTAACAAACATGTAACTTGCATAGCATATTACCATGAACTTGCATAACATGCATATGATTACATAGCCCACAACTTGCATATTTAGCATCATGCAAACATAACATACATCATATTAAACTTGCATAAGCTTACATACTCAACATGCATAAACATAAGATTAATGCTAACATCATATCATATGATTCAAAGCTCATTAACCCACATACAAAACCATAAATCTCATCACATCTCATCTAATTAGTTTACCAAAAGATCATCAAAGTGATAGAAACTCACAACTAGCAACTTTGAACACCAAATGAAGAAGATTAAGATGCTAAGAAGGGATTAGAAGTTGATTAGAGAGTGATTAGTATGCAACCCTCTTCATAAAATTAGTGGAGGCCATGAGAGCTAGCATTTTGCCATAGTTTAGTCACTAGGTTTAATTATGAATGAATTAGGGTAGGTTAGGGTCTTATTTATAGATTAGGCAAGTGTTTTAGGCCATAGGATTAACCCTAGATTCAATCCAAGCCATCAAAGCATGTCTTGGGGAAGAAGTCAAGTGTAGGAACCATCTAGGGCCTTTAGATTAAAGATGGACCATGAGAACCATTCAAATGCAAAATCTGCACTTGAGCGAATCGGCCCACGGGTTGACAGCCAAACACCCTGGATTAACCCCTAGTCGACCCAGCGGGCTCGGGTCGACTTCAAAAATCGGCCGGTTCGGTTATTCCCCTCTCCCAATTCGCTGTTTTGAGCATTTTTGCATATTTATTTATTAAATTTTCAATTATATATATATATATATCAATATATATATATATATATATATATATATATATATATATATATATCTACACAACCCATTTCACTTAATTAAGTATACTTTAATTTGGGAATTTTCGTGAAACTTCGCGAGGCCATATCTTGGTCATACGGACTCCGATTTTCGAAAACTCGGACTCTATTTCGCGTATTTTTCCGAGACGAACACAATGGCATAGCCCGTTTCCCTTGATTCCCATTTTAGAATTAAATTCTGCCTCGATTTATGTTATTACAGGTTATTGAAAATACGGGTTGTTACATTCTCCCCTCCTTAAAGGATTTCGTCCCCGAAATCTTCAAGTTAGGAAGAACGTATCCTACCATCCAATCATCCATCTACTCAAAGCATCATCCACGAGCAATCATTGTCCTTACAAGATTCTAAATGCTGGATGGATATATGCAAAAGTGTGTGTATATGTACTTACCTAATGCGAAAATCAGGCGGTTACTGATACAGTAAACCTCCTTAATGCAAACCATGATAGTGCCATGCATCCAATATGTATGCGAAACCCTATTGACACATACAAATTTCTACATGCGTGCACAACCATACACAAAAATGCATCATCCATATGATAACACAGCCATGATACATCCATCAATCTAACTACCACATCCATTTATGCAATATGCAACATGAAGTGACTGAGCCGATCTAGTGCCTAATGTGTGTGTATATGCATCCACGAGCAACCACTAGCAAACAATTGCATCCATATGCATCCATCAACCATAACATGTTTCAAACACATGCCTCAACCATAGGTTTTACCCTATCTAAAGGTCATAGGTATTAGCGAGAGGATATACTAAAGATAAGATAAGTACTAGACAAGCAATAAAGGAGAAGTTAAAAGACATACTCTCAAAAAGAAATGGATACAAAGAACGCATCTTTGCTTCCGTCTCCCAAGTAGCATTGCTTTCGTCATCTCCCCATTGCACTTTAACTAGCTGAACTTCTCTGTTCCTCAACTTCCTAGTTTCTGACCCAAGGATGCGAGTAGGAGCTCGTCGAATCGTCGCATCACGCTCTACCTCTACATCTCTAAGCAAGCTCGGCTCTACCACCTCCGCGGTCTCATGTAAGCACTTCCTCAAATGTGATACATGGAATACATCATGAACACCACTAAGTCTGTCGGGCAACTCCACCCTATATGCCATCCGTCCAATCCTTTCCTTAATAGGAAACGGCCCAACAAATCTCGGTGCTAACTTCCCATGTACCTCCAAAATCCAAGATACAAAGCCTCAAAAGATCTTCTAAGATACGGTTCACCCTCTCGGTCTGACCGTCCGTCTGAGGATGATATGCGGTGCTCAAACACAACTGAGTCCCTACCGCCTCTTGCAAACTTCTCCAAAACTCACTAGTGAAAATAGGATCTCGATCACTCACAATGCTGGATGGTACGCCATGCAATCTAACAATCTCTCTAACATAGACTGAAGCAAACCATGGAGCGGTCCTCTTACTCTTTACGGGTATAAAATGGGCACTCTTTGTAAGTCTGTCTACCACAACCCAAATTCCCGTATTGCCCTTCCTCGATCTCGGTAACCCGTCGATGAAATCCATCGAGACACTATCCCACTTCCACTGTGGAACTTCCAATGGGTGTAGCAACCCACCGGGTTTCCTTTGCTCCACTTTAACTTGTTGGCACACTAAGCATCTAGCCACATACTCGGCCACATCTTTCTTCATACCGGCCCAAAAGAAAACTCTCTTCATGTCTTGGTACATTTTGTCTCCACCGGGATGAATAGTCATTCTTGAACGATGTGCATCATCCAAAATAGCCTTCTTCAAACCCTCATCTTGCGGTACACAAAGTCTACCGTCTCTATGCAACCATCCCTTATCATCTATGGTGTATCTACCCAAATGGCTGGACGACTCCCCTCTTATAAGCTTCTCTACCAACACAACCAACTGTGGGTCGTCTCGCTGAGCCTCGCCAATCCGTCTCAAAAGAGTAGGTCTAACCTCCAAGGATGCCAACAAACCAGGTACAAAATCAACAGAAGGTCTGAAGTCAAACAAAGAAAGAAACTCCAAGCTTCGTCGTTCCACGAACAATGGACTCAAAGATAGCCTTTTTCTACTTAAGGCGTCTGCCACCACGTTACCCTTACCAGGGGTATACGCTATCTCGAAATCATAGGATGCTAAGAACTCCATCCACCTTTGCTGTCTTAAGTTTAAATCCTTCTGAGAGAATAAGTACTTCAATGATTTATGGTCGGTGAACAACTCGAATCTCTCACCAAGAAGATAATGGCGCCAAGACTTAAGTGCGAAAACAATCGCGGCCAACTCTAGATCATGGGTAGGGTAATTCTTCTCATGCACTCTCAATTGTCTCCCTCCATAGGCTATTACCCTTCCCTCCTGCATCAAGACTGCGCCTAATCCTGTTCCACAAGCATCGGTATAAACAACAAACGGCTTACTCCCATCTGGAAGCACTAAAACTGGAGCGGTGGTCAAAGCTCTCTTTAACCGTCGGAAAGCATCATCACAATCTACATCCCATGAGAAAACCAGATTCTTCTTCGTCAAGCGGGTTAATGGGGCTGATATCTTCGCGAAGTCTTTGATGAACTTCCTATAATATCCTGCCAACCCCAAGAAACTTCTTACCTCGGTAGCATTTCTAGGAACTTTCCAATCCTGGATAGATACTATCTTTGCGGGATCCACAGCTATCCCTTCCTTAGAGACCACATGCCCTAAGAATCGCACTTCTCTTCTCCAAAAATGGCATTTAGAGAATTTAGCTTTAAGACTATGCGCTCGAAGAGTCTCCAACACTTCCTTGAGATGTAAGGCATGCTCTTCTTCATTCTTGGAAAAGACCAAGATGTCATCCACAAAAACTACTACAAACTTATTCAGATACTCTCTGAACACTCTACTCATGAGATCAACAAAGTATGCGGGGGCGTTTGTCAACCCAAATGGCATCACTAGCCACTCATAAAAACCATCCGGAGTCCGGAAAGCAGTCTTCTCTATACTGTCCTCCGCCACTCTTAACTGACGAAACCCTGTAGCTAAGTCCATCTGCGAAAATACTGACGCGCCAACCAACTGATCAAAGAGATCATCTATCCTCGGTAATGGGTGTCTATTCTTCTTCGTGAGCTTATTAAGTTCCCTATAATCCACACAAAGTCTGAGGGACCCATCCGCCTTCGTGGCAAACACTACTGGAGCTCCCCACTCCGATATACTTCGCCTTATGAACCCCTTCTCAAGCAACTCCCCTACTTGCTTATGAAGTTCTCTTCTCTCACGAGGAGCCATGTGGCGTACTGGCAAAGACACTGGTTTGGCATTATCCACCAAATAAATTCGGAAATCTATCTCCCGCTTCGGAGGCAAACCCTTTACTTCTTCAAACACATCCGGATATTCCCGGACTACTCTGACAGAACACAAACTTTCGACCGAAGCATCGAGCGATTCAAGATAACTTAGCAAAACAGATTCCATGGGATTGCAAGAGATCTCGAGAGTGTTACCCAAGCGGGTCATGAGCCTGACAACTCTCCTTTCGCAATCAAGAACGGCACCATTACTGGATAACCAGTCCATGCCCAAGATCAACCCATAGCCCGTGAAGCCCAATACAAAAGCATCACATCTAAACTCAACGCTAAGTATAGAAATCTTCAAACCCAAACATATCATAGACAGATATATGGAGCCCCCAATTGGGTTTGAGACAACCAAGGGATCATCAACTAGACTGGTGTCTAAGTGCAGTGACTCAACTAACGATGATGAGATAAAAGAATGCGATGCGCCAGAGTCAAACAAAGTACGAACTGGATGATCAAACAGAAAAACCAGACTTTCAACGGAAATAGTTCTACCTCTCTGCTGAATCGGTGGAACTGAGAGAACCTGAACTTGCCCCCCTGACTGAGGTGGTGCTATAAGAGCTTGCACCTGGCCTCCTGAGGTAGACCCCGTCTTCTGCCCCTTCTTTGGGCAGTTTTTCACAAGATGCCCTGCTTCACCACAATGAAAGCAACCGGTCTTCTTCTTTTTGCGACAATCCTTACTGAGGTGTCCTGGTGTTCCACAATTGAAGCACTTCTTCTTCGTCTTCTTTTTGTCACCATTGCCTTTTCCGCCCTTGCCTTGTTGTTGCTGTTGCGGTTTCTTCTGATCCCCCTTTTTCTCTGGTGCCTTAGAATTCTTATCATCCTCATGCATAAGTGCCATGTAGACAAGCTTCTCAAAAGTGGCCCCCATAGGAATGTGAGTCATAGCTATTCCTTGCAATGGTTCGTTCAAGCCTCTAACGAACCTCAAAGCCTTCTTCTCCGGTGTATTCACCAACTCTATGCCAAACCTAGCTAATTGATTGAATTTGTTGACATATTCTTTCACCGTGAGATTCCCTTGCTTCAAATTCAAGAACTTCTCCATAAACAGATTCTCTTCCGCCCTTGAGAGAAACTTAGCCCCAAACCTTTGCTTAAAATCTGCCCAAGAGTCAACAGGGCGTTCTCCATTAGTGACCTCCCACCAGAATGAGGCCTCTCCCTTCATTAACCAAGCCGCCAACTTGACTTTCTTTCCCTCTTCCACTTCAAAGATATCTAGCAACTCTTCCACTTCCTTAAGCCAATCTCTAGCCTCTACGAAAGTCTCTGAACCAAGAAAAGGTTTTCCTCCTATAGCCTTGAACTCCTTGCAAACCTTAGCAAAATTATCCACTCTAGGCTGAGGAGGAGGAGCGGTTGTCTCTGGTGTAGTAGCATTGGCCGGACCCGCAGCCGCGGCCCTAGCCTCTTGCAACCTCCTATACCATAGTGGTATAACTAAACCCTCCGGGATGTTAAGATCTTCAGCCATGCTGAAACGAAAGAGGAAAGATTCAAAAAGGAGATTCCGAAAGATAAAGATATGGCTATTGGGGATTATGCTTTTCTTTTTCAAAAACTTTTTCTCTTAGAAGACATGCTTTTAAAAATACTTTCTTCGAAAATACTCTTAGAAAGTAGTTTTTCTCAAAAATTTTATCTGTTCTGGTAACCTTAAGCTCTGATACCACGTGTAACACCCCACTCCCGCTATGATCACTCACTAAGGGAATGCCATAGCATCGGTGGAGTATTTTAGTGAATATAGAACAGAAAAATTACAACAAGACAGATATAAATAGTACTTGAAATTTTAAAACATCATCTCATAACAGCGGAAGTAAAACATGTCTGGTTACATCATAAAACCACAATAAAGGTCAAGTACAATATCCATCAAAATAAAGAAGTACATAATCCCACTCTCATACAATAGCCAAACAAAAGAAAAGATAACTGGATAACTGGAGCTTTACATCTATCCAAGCTCCTAAAGACTGGAACAGCAATCCGATCAAGCTCCACTACTGCTAGGATCCACCGTAGGACCTGAGGGTTGGGAAAAAGATAAAAACAACAGGGTCAGACATAAGTCTGAGCGAGTCCTATAACTTTAACAATACAATCGTTAAAGTAACCAGAGAAGACATAAACTGATATACGGTAACATATAGGGATGAATGGCTACCCTAAGCAGTCAACTAAACGAAGATAAAGGATAAAGACGCACCTACCCTCCCTAAGGTAAATTACTAAACTGCACCACACCAGTCGTTCCTAACTTAAAGGTTGATCCCACCCAAGGACTTATAAAATTTACTAATTAGTACCTGCGTACCCCTAGGTGACCAAGTAGGCGCCACGGGGCCCTACAATCCACTAGGTGTACACACTACTTCCCATTCGATCGGCTCCCTAACGTAGATACCCGTGCTGGCCCCACCGTGGGATGTATCATTCCCCAATGTGGCAACCTGATGAAACTAAAGGTGCACGGCTTATATCTACTCGATGCAACAACGGCTTACCTACCAGCCCGGGCCCACTCACGCATATGAAGCCCGTTGGACTTGCGTTGCCACCGCTAACCCGTTTGCCTCTTACAGTCAAGCCCAGTATGTGTGTCCCGTCCTCGACATGGGTCGAGCCCACAAAGATACGTATGGGTTACTGGTTGAAATGGGCCTCCACAAGCTACCCACCTAAGCTTGTCCCTTTTTCTAGTATATCCCACTTAACCCTTTAATCATGTTTTAATTACATGTTCTATTTTGGTTAAGTATTCTAATCGTATTTTCTATTGCCACCCAAGGCAACCACTAGATTTTCTCATGCCACCCGAGGCACCCACTTAACCCCTCATGTCCCTCTACATGCTAATGTGGTTAAGTGTTTCTTAATTAATTAATTAAGAACGTAACCTTTGTAAAGACCTCTCACATTAGACTGTCTTTTATGACCGCTGGTTAAGCCGGTTGGGTCCGGGCAGCCTTATGTCATAACAGAGTCTAACCTCGTGTCTTTACATTAATTACGTATTTAGTTTGTGCCTAAGACCTCTCACATTGGGCTAACATTTGTAGCAACTGGTTAAGCCGGTTGGGTCCGGGCAGTTTTACGCTACAACTGAGTCCAACCTCGTGTCTTAGTCAATTAATTACACCTAATTAATCACCCTCATAATTTTATATTAATTATCCCTAATTAATCAAGTTTTCTTAACATGGGTAGACCTAACTTAATAGGTAAATTCCCATGGGGTAGACCTAACTCAATAGGTAAATTCCCAACACATAGTATGGGTACACCTAACCAAATAGGCAAATTCCCATACTATGTTTATTTATTTTGTGTTATGCATAATTATATTAATTTCACACAATCTTATTAACTTATGCATTTAATTACCCCATCGTTCCCACGTAATTTCGTTCATGATATAACACATATAAAAGGTGTCAACTTGCATATGAATGAACATGTTTCAAAGGTGCCATCTTGCATATTAACAAACACATAACTTGCATATGAACTTGCATAACATGTCACATAACTTGCATATAATATGTCACATAACTTACATATTCATTTTGCATAACAAACTTGCATATTAGCTTATAGACTTGCATAATGTGTCATCATGAACTTGCATATTAATAAACATGTAACTTGCATATTTACATACATGTAACTCGCATATTAACAAACATGTAACTTGCATATAAAGAAACATGTAACTTGCATATTTACATACATGTAACTTGCATATTAACAAACATGTAACTTGCATATTAACAAACATGTAACTTGCATATTTACATACATGTAACTTGCATATTAACAAACATGTAACTTGCATATTAACAAACATGTAACTTGCATAGCATATTACCATGAACTTGCATAACATGCATATGATTACATAGCCCACAACTTGCATATTTAGCATCATGCAAACATAACATACATCATATTAAACTTGCATAAGCTTACATACTCAACATGCATAAACATAAGATTAATGCTAACATCATATCATATGATTCAAAGCTCATTAACCCACATACAAAACCATAAATCTCATCACATCTCATCTAATTAGTTTACCAAAAGATCATCAAAGTGATAGAAACTCACAACTAGCAACTTTGAACACCAAATGAAGAAGATTAAGATGCTAAGAAGGGATTAGAAGTTGATTAGAGAGTGATTAGTATGCAACCCTCTTCATAAAATTAGTGGAGGCCATGAGAGCTAGCATTTTGCCATAGTTTAGTCACTAGGTTTAATTATGAATGAATTAGGGTAGGTTAGGGTCTTATTTATAGATTAGGCAAGTGTTTTAGGCCATAGGATTAACCCTAGATTCAATCCAAGCCATCAAAGCATGTCTTGGGGAAGAAGTCAAGTGTAGGAACCATCTAGGGCCTTTAGATTAAAGATGGACCATGAGAACCATTCAAATGCAAAATCTGCACTTGAGCGAATCGGCCCACGGGTTGACAGCCAAACACCCTGGATTAACCCCTAGTCGACCCAGCGAGCTCGGGTCGACTTCAAAAATCGGCCGGTTCGGTTATTCCCCTCTCCCAATTCGCTGTTTTGAGCATTTTTGCATATTTATTTATTAAATTTTCAATTATATATATATATATATATATATATCAATATATATATATATATATATATATATATATCTACACAACCCATTTCACTTAATTAAGTATACTTTAATTTGGGAATTTTCGTGAAACTTCGCGAGGCCATATCTTGGTCATACGGACTCCGATTTTCGAAAACTCGGACTCTATTTCGCGTATTTTTCCGAGACGAACACAATGGCATAGCCCGTTTCCCTTGATTCCCATTTTAGAATTAAATTATGCCTCGATTTATGTTATTACAGGTTATTGAAAATACGGGTTGTTACAAAAACCCTGACCCTAAAATCTACAAAATTCCTCTTTCAATTCTCGAGTCGATTACATAGGTGGGTTAAAAAATTTCTGTCAATTCCTTTTTAGTTGATTTCAACTCGAATTTGTGGATAATTTGAGCGATTTTAGCATGGTATTTAATTGACCTTGACGCCATGACCTCCTCTCCCTTGCCGTCGTCGCTGGTGGCTCCGCCAACACCTCTAGGCACTAGGATGTTGGAGAGGGTACACGTCCCTTCTTAACTGGAGCTTTGAAAACAGGATTGGGTTTGGTTGTGACTGAGGAGGAAGAGGAAGACGAAGGGCATAGGGAATCGGTTCAGGCGAGGAAGCATAGGAGACGAAGGAGAAGAAAGGAGTGAGGGGTTCACAAGACCGGATCGGGTCGGAAAAGAGGGAAGGCGAGGCATACCCTATCAGGTCGGGTCGGAGCAAAAAGCAAAAAAGGGAAATGAGGCTAATTTGACTGGATCGGGTCGGAGGGCAGAACAAAGGAGAAAGGGGTGTTGACATTCAAGCCCACCCGGTCCACTCCAAAAGCATGCTCCCGAGCCGATCTAGTTAGATGTTAACTTTTGACCGAAGCACGACTTTGCCTCCGATCCGATCCCATCATGTGTACTCGAACCGAACCGAGGCCACCCAACTTAAAGCACAATACTTTGTCCATTTGTCTAAAATCAATATTTGACATAACTTCCACCTTCATGAATAGTTAGGATAGTGCCCTGCGAACATACATGAACATCGGGAACTGCTCTGAACGTCATTACTTTGCCCAGATTTTGCATTACACTTTTGAGTGTTAACTTTACATCTTCTACACACACCGTACACACTTTAGTTCACACACTTGCACAGGGGGACACGGGCTAATTTACTCTTACTTCTGTTATTACTTCTTCGATAGTTTAGTGATCATGGCCAAAAGACATTCTTCTAGACTAGCAGAAAAGAAAGAAGTCCCAGAGACATCCAACAAAGTTACTCTTGATGACATATCTTCTTCCTCAGACCCTGAATGGGACGACGAGGGATCGGATTATGAAGAAGAGGCGCATAACAGTGAAATGCCTTCTGACAGTGAAGTTTCCCTGGGCTGTGAAGAGGAAGGAGGGGTTAGAGATACTCGAGCTCCTAACGAATTTGAATCTGCCGTTATATTGGAATCACCTCAAGATTATGTTGAATCGACAATTGACTATGATAGGCTCCTTCGAATATGCTTGAAGTACGGGATACATAAAAAAGATACCTTGGTGCCGTCTAAAACCGACCATCCTCATAATCCTCCAGAGGGATTTATGGCAATCACTCGATTGATGTGCATGGTCGGAGCTATTCCATCGTTTTCTCCCTTTGTCGTCGACTTTCTAAGACAAATGCGGATTGCCCCCATGCAGCTGCATCCCAACTCCTATGCTTACCTGCATACCTTATATGTAGCATACCGTGATATCTTAGGCATAGAGCTCACTTTTGATGACGTTCATTTCTTTTATAACTTCAAGCACCAGACTCGAGAAACTCCTACTTTCTCTTACTTCGAGTCTGTCCCAAAAAGAAAGATAATTTCAGCGCCATTCAGTAGCAAGGCCGGCGACTCCAAGCTGGAATGGTTTTATGTAAGGCAACAGCCGGGGTGTGCTAGGAGATGGACAAAATCGAGTAAGGAACTGTTTTTCTAAACCTCGACTCTGAATGTCCACGCCACCACACTAATCCTTTTTCTTTTTTGTTTGCAGTTGACAATCCAAAACAAATATCGGGTCAAGTGTTCTTTGATCAGATGCATCGGCTCCTTAATGGTGATCAAAAGTTTTTAACTATCGATGAAGTCCTTAAGGATGAATATCTTCATCTTTGTAGGTTGCTGTCTGTTACCCGTAGCATAGGTCACGGGTCCGGTCCATATGTATATATTCCTCCGATGGATGTAATTCCAGAAATGGGCGAGAGCTCGAAAGGCCCCACCATGCCACTTCGAACTTCACCTTCTCCAAGCTCGATTCAAGACGATGAGTTGGCTAACTTACCTGAAAAGCATCGAGAAGGGTACATCACTCCTGGGGACGTTATTTCTCCTGAAAAATCCCCATCTCCTAAAGAACAGCCAACAGGCGCTTCCCAAAGAGATGCCCCTACCGTTGATGATCCTACATTTCAGGGCTTGGGAGATCTCCCACTTCCTGACACTATTTACACTACCGAGGATTTCGGCACAAATCCTTTAGTTTTTACTTCTTCGGAGGAGGCCACTCCTGTTAAGGCCAAAGAGCCCTCTCGCACTGGCTCAGCTTCAGACTCTAGTTTGTCGGAGAGGGGAGACCATTTAGGATGCACTTAACACAATTGCACCACACTTCACAGCACTTACGTCTTATGAGGATACTGATTCTGAATTCCACTTGCATTATTGTGCAGGTACAATGTCTCGTGCTTACTATGACATCAGGAAACTACGCCGCAGCATGACCAGACCCCCTCATGATGTTGAGTATGATCGTCGCGAAAGCCGCAGTAGGGAGGATAGAAGGCCCTATGATTCTTATCAGTCGCGGTCTTTGCGCTCTCGCTCTCCCGTTCGGTCAGATCCAGAGCGATATAAGGGCTACCAAGGTCGTCGAGAAGATGACAGGCCGTAGTCAAAAGACCCAATTTCTTCTCAAGAAACGCGCAGTTGGGTAAGGAGCCCGCCGAGAGATACCGACTCGCGAAGTAAGCGCAAGGTTCCTGCTAAATGGCCTAGAAGGGATGAGGAGGCCATTGAGCCCTCCACACATAAGGATACCGAGCTGACATTCTCTGCACCTCCACCGTTGGATGCTGAAACTGCAGTTAAGTGGGAGTATCTGGAGGAGCAATTTCCCGATCACTACTTTGAAAACTTAACTTTCTTACCTGCTCTTGAGCCTATTTCCTCGAGGTGGGCAGATGAGGCCAAAGAAAAAATAGACGCGGTCGAGAAACAATATTCTGAGATGTTCAAGTATTCGCGCAACCTTTCCAAAATCATCCGAAATCTAATCACGAATACTAACTCGATGCAGAAGACCGCAGAAGATGATGTAAGGGCCTTAAGAAATTTAGGAAAAGACCTCGAGGATACACAGGCTCAACTTGCTATCGCTCAACAGGACGCTGCTAGCTTCAAGCAACAATTTGAAGATCTACAAAAATGCTATCATGACTTGCTCGAGTCTCATACTCAAGAGTGTTCGGAGCTGAAAAAGCAAGCAGAAGACGCCAAGTCAGATGCTGCCAAAATGCAACTTGCTTATGCTGACCTTGAGCGAAAAAGGCCGAGTTGGCGAAGAAGAATGCCGAATTAGAGACGAAAAATGCTGACTTGGCTTCCAAGTTGATGGAGGCCGAGAACATGGTTGCCCTGGCGGAGGGTAATGTTGAAAGCATCATCAAATCAGCCGAAGAATCCAGCAAGCAGCTAGCGGAGGCCCAGGAGGATGTGCAGGGCTTTGGTGAATTACTGATTGAATTTTTTGCACATATAATCAGCCACCGAAACATCTCTTGGATCGATGATTATCCGACTACCTTGTTTCATGTATGGAGCCAAATTGTTGAATGGGAAAAAGAAGAACTCATGGTAGATTCCATTGACGAGGACAAACTTATGGAAAAGTATCTAAGAGATGACGAGCCGGCGAGCCTAGCCGAGGGGCGTCGCTTGATTGCTGCCGCCATGGATGAGGAAAAGCGGAAGGCTAAACAAAAGGACATCTTGGAGGCTGGTTCTTCTTCCACTGCCGCTAAAACTCCTGAAGTAGAGGGATACGACTCTGAAAACCCGGCGATCCCTCAGACATCTCTTTTATCTCCTATTCCTGAATCGGCTTCGTAGGCGGCAGCTACTCCAGCTGAAAAATCATCGGAAGGTATTTCTACCTTTTCACCCCAATTCGTCAAAGCTGTCTCCACTTTCCATCGCATAGTCGGACAATCAATGAAGGACCCTTTATTTTCTCCCGAGTTGATAACTATTGCTTCTCATTCTGCAGGTGCTGAACCGTCCGAGAAGGTAGACGTGCCCCAGGGAACCACTGCCGAAGCAAAGTCAGCGGAGAAGGATGAAGGAGACAAGGGTAAGGCTGATGCTCCTCACGATGGCGAGATGATAGACGCCTTAAAGGATGATAGTGGCGATGAGGGACACGAGGAAGACCCTGAGGTGGCTATAGTTGGGGAGTCAAAAAGCGCCGATGACATTACTTTAGCTGCATTGAAAGCCAAACAAGACAAACACATGCAGCTTAAAGTTGAAGATCTAGACCCCGAAAGCCTTAAGCCTCTCGCAGTAGCAGATGCTGGAACAAGGTTAGTTGTTAATCTTTCGACTAGATCTATTACAGAAGAACTTGCTAAAAAGTCTTCTCTTGATTCCAGCGTTCCGACTCCCGGGAAAAAATCAACTGATTCCAGCACTTCGGTCTCAGGGAAGAAAAAACCAAGGCGCATCTTAACCGATGCTGAAAGAGAGGTGAAGGATGCTCAGAAGGCTGCTAAGAAATCTAAGTCCACTTCAAAGTCTAAGTGATGAAGTGTTTTGTTTAATTTTAGCATTTGATTGGCCCATAATTGCTGCTGCGAGTGCGGCCCTTGCATCTTCTTTTTGCCTGTTTTTCTGCACAAATTCATTCATTTGTAAATAAAAATAATTCATTTCCTGCAATGCCTGTTAGTTGTCAGTTCAGTACTTATGTAAAAATGTGAATGCATGTCCTACTAAAATTGTGTAATGGAGTCATAGTGGGGGGGAATATGTGTGTACATATATGCCCCCGGTCAGTCTTGAAAAACTATTCAAGATTAAATTAAAAAGTCTGAATGTCCCCGATTCTTTGACGGGGGTCACATTCCTTTTGTCATTGATGCCTGTTCTTTTCTGGCATCTTTTATACTCTCCTGTCTTATATTCAGGTTAGAGTTCTTGCTGAGGCGGTCTCTCATCTTGGTGCACCTTCACGCCTCAGAGGACGTCGTCACCCGTCCTTTATACTCTCTCTCAATTCTTGAGAGTTAGAGTTAAGAATGTCGTCTTCCCATTCTTTTATGTCTTATTGTACAAACAGTCGTTGTGTTTGTTCCTGCATATAGGCCATCTCCAACTTTCCTGATTTTAATTTAACATCTCATATTCCACAGTCATAATAGAATAATAGTTGAAGATATAAATAATGTAGGAAAGTAAATGGCACACGATATTTTTATAGTGGTTTGGCTAAGTCGTAGCCTACATCCACTTTATAGTTCTTTGTTCGTATCAACAGACTTTTCTAAGGCAAGTCGTTCCTTTTTACATAGTTCATAAGAAAAACAAAAGAAAATACAACATCCCTAATTCAAATATCGCATCAAGTGTTGGGCATTCCAAGCCCTAGGCACTTCTTCGCCATCTACGGTCGTTAACTTGAAGGCTCCAGTCTCATGTTTCTGTTAGATGACGAATGGTCCTTCCCACTTTGGACCGAGGTCAGGAAGGGATGGAAAAACTCGCTTCAGCACCAAATCTCCTGGTTCAAAGGTTCTAGAACGTACTTTTTGTCATAGTAGCGTGCCATCTGACGTCGATGTCTTGACGCACGCAAGTTTGCCTCGTCCCTTTTCTCTTCGATTTCATCAAGGGACTCGAGGAGGAGTGCCAGATTCGTCATCGGGTCATAATATGTCACCCTGTGAGAGGGAACTTCAAGCTCTACCGGGATTACTGCTTCTGAGCCAAATGAGAGAGAGAGAAAGGAGTATGAACGGTAGCTGTCTTAATCGTTGTCCAATATGCCCACATAGCCAAGGGCAATTCATCCACCCATTTTGCTTTTGCACGTTCCAATCGTTTCTTGAGAATGGACTTTATGACTTTATTTATTGCTTCTACTTGCCTATTCGACTGTGGATGGGCGACTGCAGTATACCGCTTGTCGATCTTGTATTTCTGGCAGAAATTTCTGAATTTGGCACCATCGAACTGGGTTCCATTATCAGTTATAATGGTCCTTGGAATCCCAAATCGGCACATAATATTTCTAACCACGAAACTTATCACCTTTCTCGCTATGATTTTGGTTAAGGGCTTAGCTTCCACCCACTTCGTAAAATAGTCCACGACGACTATTGCATACTTCGCTCCTCCTTTAGCAATCGGTAGAACTACGATGATGTCAATTCCCCACATGGCAAACGGCCACGGACTCACCATCGACTTGAGCTGGGTCGGTGGTGCTCTGGGGATTTTAGCGAATCTCTGGCATTTGTCGCAGCGTCGTGAGTATTCAGCTGCATCTTTATTAAATGTGGGCCAGAAATACCCATACCGCAATACCTTTTTTGCTAAGGTCTGACCTCCCGTATGATCTCCACACTCACCTTCGTGTACTTCTCTTAGTACACGCTTGATGTCGCCGTGCGCTATACATCGTAACAGGGGCATAGAAAATCCTTGCCGATAAAGGGTATCATCTTAAAGGATGTATCTGGTACTTTGCGAATTATGGCTCGCCTCTCACTCTTCTTTGGCGGGAGTATTCCATTTCTAAGGAAATTCTTGATTGGGGTCATCCATGACTCCCTCTCCGGTTCTGCTTCGAAAGCTAATTCAATTTCCATTGACTCAAAGCTAGGCGATCCCAACGTCTCAATTGGAACCATTTCGGTTTCCTCCGGATTGTCGGAACTAGCGAGCTTTGCTAGTTGGTCCGCCTTCTGGTTTTTAGCTCTTGGGATATGCGTTATGTTATACCATTCCAAGTTGCTCAACAGCTCCTCCACTTTCCCGAGATAGGTAATAAGTCGAGGTCCCCGGGCCACAAACTCCTTTCGCACTTGGCAGACGACTATTTTGGAGTCGCAGAATATATCCAATGCCTTTATTCCGAATTCCTTAGCAAGTTTCAGACCGGCAATCAGGCTTCATATTCAGAGTCATTATTAGTCGCTGAAAATTCTAGTCGCAGAGCATAATATAACGATCGTCCTTCAGGAGTAACTAAGACGACTCCAGCTCCGGACCTTCGGTCGTTCTTGGCTCCGTCTGTGTACAACTTCCATGGATTTAATTTTAATTCCTCCTCTGACTTGACCACCTTGTCCTTGATTATCTCCTCCTCCGGAATTGTGAACTCTGCTATAAAGTCAGCCAGAGCTTGCCCCCTGATCGATCTCCGCGGCTGAAAATTTAAATCAAACTGACTTAATTCAATATTCCATTTGATCGACCATCCCGATGCTTCGGGTCTTTGCAACACCTGTCTCAGAGGCTGATCAGTGTATATGGTTATTGGGTGAGCTTGAAAAAAATGGCGAAGTTTTCGGGAAGCGATCAAAAGGCTGTAAGAAAGCTTCTCAATCCTTGGGTTGTTACGTTCTACAGCTGCCAATTTCTTACTTACGTAATACCGACCTTTGCACCTTGTCTTCTTCCCGGACCAAGGCGGTGCTAACGGCGTGAGCCGATACTGCTAGATAAACAAACAGCTCTTCATGATCAACTGGCTTCGACAAAATCGGTGGTCTCTCTAGTAATTCCAATAGATTTCGAAAGGCCTTAACATAGTCCGGAGTCCATTCGAAATTTTTCTTTCCCCTTTTTATCAAGTCAAAAAACGGGACGCATTTGTTTGTTGCTTTAGAGATAAATCTACTCAACGCAACTACTTTCCCTGCAAGACTTCGGACATCTTTGATTCTCCTTGGTTCCTCAATGTTCCTTATCGCTGCTATTTGACTGGGATTGATTTCAATCCCTCAAGAGCTCACGATGAAACCTAGAAACTTTCCAGATGCCACCCCAAACGAGCACTTCAAAGGATTTAACTTCATCCGATACTTTCGCAAGATACCGAACATCTCTGCCAAGTCTTGCGTATGGCTGGAGGATTGTCTTGATTTGACGAGCATATCGTCCACATAAACCTCCATAGTCTTCCCTATTTGGTTATAAAACATCCTGTTCACCAAGCGTCGGTAGGTAGCTCCAGCGTTTTTCAATCCGAATGGCATGGCCACATAGCAATACAACCCCAAATTTGTAATGAAGCTCGTGTGCTCTTGATCGGGCACATGCATGCGAATCTGGTTGTATCCGGAATATGCGTCCATGAAAGAAAGAAGTTCGTGTCCCGCCGTCGAATCCACAAGCTGGTCTATTCTGGGGAGTGGGAAGCTATCTTTCAGGCATGCTTTGTTCAAGTCTGAAAAATCAATGCATGTCCTCCACTTTCCGTTTGACTTCTTTACCAAAACAGGATTCGATATCCAGTCGGGATATGTCGAATCTCTAATAAATCCATTCTCTTTCAGCTTCTCCACATCTTCTTTCAGAGCTGCCGACCTCTCTGGGCCCAGCACACATCTCTTTTGCTTTACAGGAGGGTGTTTTGGGTTTATACTCAACGAATGACTCATAATGGATGGTGATATCCCACACATGTCGGTGTAGGTCCAGGAAAACACATCCAGGTTTGCCTTAAGGAAGTCAGTCAATTATTTGGCTCGGTGCGGATCCAACTGGGATCCAATCTTCAAAACTTTTGCTGGAACAGCTTCGCCAATGGGTATATCCACTGTCGTTTCGTTAGGAGTTGCCTTTCTATCCTCAGGTTCCTCATCTTCTCTGGGATCCAGGTCTTCGGGCATTCCCTTGGGCAACTCCTTCGGGGCTGATCCCTCTAATTGCTACGCCGAACCCTCCTTTGGAGGAGGTAAGGCACCTTTAGTCTCGATGTTGAGTCCCTTCATCAGCATCATTAATTCAGCAATATAGCAAGTTCGTCCGGAGACTTGATCTCCTCTCATTAGTCCTGTTCCGGCTTCAGTTAGGAACTTTATCAATAAGCACCATGGTGCGATACAAGCCTTGAACTCTGCAAGGGCAGGCCTTCCTAAAAATGCGTTGTAGGGCGAATCTACATCCAGCACTACGAACTGAAGCATTCGTACTCTTCGACGATCCCCTTGCCCCAATGTTACTGGCAACTCTATATACCCCATTGGAGCTGTCGATGCCCCATTGAAGCCTCGGATCCAACCTTCACAGTGCTTCAAATCTCCAGACTCAAGTTTCATCTGATCAAACGACTTCTTAAACAAAATGTTGACAGAGCTTCCATTGTCTACTAGTACCTTATGAACCAGTGCCGGCCCAATAGTAGTGGTAATAACCAACGGATCTTCGGTAGGTGATTGGATTCCGGTATCGTCTCTGCTACGGAACACTACATCATCGAACATTGTCTTCTGCTGTTTCACAGGGGTGATATCTTCCAAATCATCGCACTCATCCACATCTATGTGCTTAACTGCATTAACGTATTGGTCCATTGCTCTGAAACTGTGGATAGCTGGATGGAGTCCACCTACTATGGTGTTAATGACAATCCCTTTGACTTTCTGTTGTGCTGTAGGCTTGGGAGCAGACTGATTCTGGTTTGGGGCATGTCCTCCTTACCCCCTGTCCCTTGGGGCAGCCTTATACTCATCCAACTTGCCTTCACGCAACAACTTCTCAACCACATCTCTCAAGTGTCGACATTCGTTTGTCGAATGTCCGTGAGTTCTGTGAAATAAACAAAATTTTCCGGTAGCAATTTCTTTCTCTGTTGAATCTCGTGGCGGCGGTCTTTTGTATTGCAAAACATTATACGTGTCCAAATAAATATTCTCTAACATGTCATTCAACGGTGAATAGTTTTCAAACGTCTGGAACTGGGGTCTTTTGTCAGAATTACTTCCTCGGTTCCTGTTTCTCCTATTACCATTCCCATTGCGGTTGCTGTTGCCCCCGTTTCCATTATTATTGTTTCCATTCTTGTTTCCAACATTCGCTTCGACTTTCCCAGAGCTTTCTCCAGACTGCTTTACGGCAACATTACTCTGAACAGCTTCTTTTGAGGCCGCTTCGGACTTCCTCTTTCTGTTTTCCCTTGCTTCCTCCCATCTTAACTGAATATTGGCCTTCTCGTAAAACAACTCTCTTGTGGGAGGCGGCTTCCTAGAAAGATAGTCTCCAAACCCTGAATCAGGATCAACTCCTTCCATTAAGGCCATCAAGATGGTAGGCTCATGCGGGTCACTGACTTCTGTTACAGCTAAATTGAATCGGTCTAGATACGACTTTAAGGACTCACCCGACGCTTGCTTAATTCTCTATAATTCAATAACATTCTTAGACTTTCGGGCGTGAAGTCGGAATTGATTCACTTAATTCTTTGAAATTCGATATCGATCGAGGAGGAAGTCGGGTAAACCATAGTAATGCTACGTCTTCTAAGTAAATCGGGAAAGCCTTACACTTCACAGTGTCAGGGGCAGCGACAACATTCATAAGCCATGCGTATCGCATCAAATGTTGTCCCGGGTCAGTTCTCCCGTTATATCTGTCCATCTGCGACAGATTAAAACGTCGGGGGAACTGAAAGTCAAGAATGTCATCAGGAAAGGGAGTATGGCTTCGCTCAATGCCATAATCTACATTGGTGTAGTTTCGACTCTCAGACATGATCTGGCGTACCATAGCCCATACGTCAGCATTGGTCAACGGCCGTTCAGGCTCCCTGGCTCTGATGTTCGGGTTTCCTCTGGGCTCCTGATTAGGGTAGACCCTCCTTCTTCTAGCGGCTTCTGCTCTGCTTTGCTCCCTACGTTCCCGGTCGATCTCGGGAGGAAGGGGCTGAAGCATTTGTCCCTGAGTGGGATTGGTGAGGTTAGGGTCTCTAGGAAAAACATGGGATCCACGCATTGGAAATAGCATAGGCTCTCTCAAGCTCGGATCATTGGGTCCTAGTACACGAGCAGCGTCCTCGTGGGATCCCAAAGATCCGAAAGTCATTTGCTCCAAATTCTGTGGTCGTTCGAGCGACCTTCTTTCATGGGGCCGTTCTTCCTCAGAAGAAGAAGACAGATCCATTGCAGTATGATGAACTGGGGAAGGGGTTCTCTGCCTGTGGAGCTCGCCAATTTCCCTACTCGTGATTCTCATATTCTCTTGCATCATAAGATTGGTGCGCTCATGGATTCTCATAGCCTCCCTAGTGCTCTCAAACATGTCGAGAAGGTGCGAAAAATCTCCTTGGGTGACAGGCGCAGATGGATTGATCTGGTCGTTGATCCTGGTGGCTGGAGTCAGAGCATTTGGAGGGGCTCGAGTAGAGGTCCCAGCATCACTAGTGCCGGATCGGATCGGAGCAAAGTACCCTGGCCGAATTGGTTCGGGTTGGGGGAGTGCACTTCTTCAACGTCTTCCACTTGGTTTGGATTGGAGCTCTCCCTATTTGATCGGTTCGGATTTCCTGAACCTGTCCGATTCGCTCCCGAACTCTGCCCACGGGACCTCGTCATGACCGAGTTTTGCTGATCTTCACCAACTTCGTACCCTCGACTGGTTTGAACTTCCTTGCCTTTTCCTTTGGCCATAATTCTTCAACAATCAACCAACGAGTATTTAAAAGCGTCAAAAATTGGGGATTAACTTCTTTGAACTCAACGGTCCAAAAAGTAGAACGATAATCCAGAAAAATAGAGAATTCAAATTCTTCTCAGTGAAAGCACCAAAATGTTAGACCAAAAAGTGGTTCTAACACCCAAATTGACTGAAATTACAATAAAATGAGATCAAAAACAGAAAAAAGACACCTGATTTATAGTGGTTCGGCGTTAAAGAGCCTATGTCCACTTTATATCACTTTGTTTGATGATGTAGAAGAAAATACAATAAGATATTCACTCAATCTCACTTACTTTTCATATACATTCACTCAATTATCCCAAAATATACTTTGAATGATGATTTGGATTGTTTGGGAATGCCGGAATTCGGTTCTCAAAGATGTTTGAACTCTCCAAGTGCCAAAAGATCCTTTCAAACGACCCTTGGGGGTCTATTTATAGGTGAAAACTTCTCCAAAATTCGGTTCGGATCGGGTGCACGTGTCCTTCATTCCATGACTTTCGGGATCGGATGAGTTCTGGTGTTACCAACACATCAAGTAAGTGGCCATCGTGGGTGGAAAGTGGGTGTAACTGCCCTGAACATTCAGGAGATTGTAGTGCGGAGTAGCAGGGTGAACTGGGTTCGGATCGGATAGGCTAGCAAAATGGAATTCAGATCGGAGCATCTCATCCGATCCGATCCGGTTTGAATTTTGTCTTTCCTCACTTTGTCTCACTTTGCTTTTCTCTGACTACGCCCGATCCGATCCGACTTATAGGTAGATTATATTCTAATACTTGATCTTTTAGCTTTGTGTTGCCTCTGCTCCTACCCCTGTAATTCCGATCCGAACCGGATGCGTAATAGAGTGTCTTTTGTCTACTTGATCTTCTGACTTCTTGACTTTGTATAGCCCAGTTTACAAAGTAGGCTAACACCCAGAATGAGGAAGAGCATAAGACATACTCGCGAGTTGTTTTGGAAATCTTGCAAAAGCATCATATGAGGTCTAAGTTTTTGAAGTGTCACTTCTGGAAGAATCAAGTGAGGTTCTTAGGCCATGTTTTTTCTGAAAACGGAATAACGGTGGATCTCGCTAAGGTGGCAGCAATTTAGGACTGGGATAAACCTAAGAATGAGACGGATGAGAGGAGTTTCCTCGGGTTGGTAGGATATTATCGTCGTTATATCAAGGATTTCTCCAAGATATCTGCACAATTAACAGGATTGACGAAGAAGAATCAAGTGTTTACATGGGATGCTTATTGTGAGCAAGCTTTCGGAATCCTGAAAAAGAGACCGATGAGTGCTTCTGTTTTGATGATTCCAAGTGGGAATGAAGAAATGGTGGTATACAACGATGCATGTGGTACTGGACTTGGAGCAGTGCTGACGCAAAAAGATAGAGTTTCGGCCTATGTGAGTCGACAGCAAAAGTCGTAGAAAGGAATTATCTGACTCATGATTTGGAGTTTGCAGCGATCATGTTTGCTCTAAAGATGTGGAGACATTACCTGTTGGGAGTTCGATTCGAGCTGTTTATGGATCACAAGTTACTGAAGTATCTCTTCACCCATATGGATTTGAATATTTGGCAGCAATGGTGGTTAGAGTTTCTGGCATTGCATTATTTTGGTATAGCCTAAATTCCTGGTAAAGGTAACGCAATGGCAGATGCGTTGAGTCAAAGACATGCTAGCTTCGGAGCGATGTTCTTGAAACGGAAGCACCTTGAGTAATTAGCAGGATTTGATTTCAGGCCTAGGTGCGAGTTAGAGCCCAAGATGTTGGCAAGCTTATCGATAAGGCCTACTCTCATTGATAGGATTGGCATAAGCCGAAAGCATGACGAAAAGCTTGTCGAGATCATCTAGAAGTTGGAACCAAAGGGTAAGGAATTCGAGGTCGATCGAGAGGGTAGGCTTTGAAAGAAAGGATGATCGGTTGTTCATGATGTTGATGGATTGAGAGATGAAGTTCTGAAGGAATGTCATCGCTTAAAGTTGATGAATCATCCTGGTGGTAACAAGATGTATGACGACATGAAGCGGGCTAACTCTTGGGAAGGGATGAAAAGGGATGCTTGAAAGTTTATTTCTAAATGCATGAACTGTCAGTTGGTGAAAGCTGAAAAGAAGAAGCCGAGTGGATTGCTTCAGCCGTTAGCAGTTCCTACGTGGAAGTGGTAGCAAATATCGATGAATTTTATCGATGGGCTACCTAGAACCAGGGTAGGAAATGAAGGAATTTGGGTCATAGTGGATCGTTTGATCAAGAGCGCAAGGTTTATTCCTATCAGATCGACTAGTACAACATCGAAGTTAGCTGAGTTGTATATAAAATGGATAGTTCGATTCAATGGTATCCCAAGGAGCATAGTAAGTGATCGAAATCCATTAAGGCTAGGAGTTGTTGGCTATAAATAGAAGGGTAAAGGCAAGAAGAGTGGTTTAGTTTCTCCATTTCTCTCATTTGGTTGAGCTCGAGATTCTCCTTGCTCAATCAATTACATCTCCACTCAATTAATTATTAGATCTACATTAGAAGATTGAAGATCAACATCAAGAAAGGGAAGATCGCATCAAATTAATTGATTTGAAGACCGTTCTTCGCTGTTCGAATTACAAATTCATTGATTTAAAGATATTTCATGGATTTGGTGAGTGATAAGCATCTCTCACATGGATTCAATCGACTATATCGGTTGTTTGATCATATTTTCATCATTTCAAGTTGTTTTTACCAAGATCTAATTAAGGTAAGTCTATTTTCAATTTGAACCACCATACGATCTAATCTAGCAAGATTATAACAGTAAAATCATATGTTAATTTATGTGTTTATGCAAGTTTAGATCTATTTGTTGATTCATTTATTGTTTTAACATGATTTGGTGAATTTCATATGTGTGTTGATGATTATATGTTGTGTTAGTGCTTATTTGATGATCGCTTGATCGTGTTGTTGAAATCAAACGATTTGAACGAGTTGTGTGATGGATCGTTCTGCATGTTTGATGGATCGTGACTTATTGCGCAAGAAATTTCCTGGACCAATGGATCGTGGCAAATAGGGGCTGGATCGGGTGCAGGCTAAACCTATGGATCCAGCGCAGGTAACCCGATAGATCGGGTAGAATGACAATGGATGGATCGTGATGGCCTGGAGCGTGTATGCAAAACAATTTGGGCCGAAGAGATAAAAGCAACGAGGGTCGATCGGGCTATTATGGATCGTGTATACGATCCAAATTATGGATTGTTGCATTGGGATGGATCGCGTGGATAGTTATGCTATGATGGATCGCTCACATGCATGGATCGGTGGCTAATGTGCAAAGTATGGATCGGAGGACGATCCATAGGGTGGGATACGATCCGTAAGGTAGGGGACGATCCATCGAGGTGTTGAAGAAATGAAGTTTTATTTTGGTTCAATGATGAGCATAACTTCAACAGGAATTCAAGGTGGAATGTTTGAAGCGTCGTGAAGTGTTCATTAATTGATGAAATGCAACGAATATGTGAAACGACTCAAAGTTGTTGAGTTCATGGATAATGGTTGCTCTAGAAGTCGCTTGAGCTTATGGATAATCATCAAGGTGTATGGCTAGACATATTGGAGGCTGGGGGATTATCGTTAGTCGGAGGTTCTAGTGGACTTAAAGAAGGGGTATAATAGGAGCGCCCAAAAGGCTAGAAGTTAGCTGGTCAAGTACCCTGGGTATCGTTGAAAGACCTAGATACGTAGATGGCGTATGAAGTTTTGCTAGAACCAGGGTTACCATTAGCCCTTGACGGATGACAAGTTGGGTCAGTCATATGATTAACGATGTTTTCAAGGCCAGGATGACAGTGATAGCCAGAGTCATGGGTGTTATTGGTTGCTTGTATCGTCTAGCGTGAATTATTCGGCGTCAAAGAAGATATTTCTTGGGTTCTTGTTTGATGTTGGTTTAGGCCTTCGGGACTTGCGCTCGGGAAATGTTGAACTTGGTTAGAGTGATCCATGCTTGATTATTGGTTGCTATGAATGCTATTGTTTGTTTGCTTCTGTCTGGTTGGGAGGCTATCACTGTCGAATGTAGAGGAGTCGGGTTGGGGTTCTTCTCTAATGATGTTGGTATATTACATGACTAATCAGCCTATTTCTCATATACTTTATCGTTGATGGTAGATAGCTATTTATCGCTCATTAAGACCGTTGTCTGACTCAAGATTTTATGTTTCCCTCTTATTACCTTAGGCTGTTCATCCGGTTGTGGATAAGCAGACTGAGTAGCAGGTAATAGATTGTAGATCTTGATGAGGATGATGATGCAGAATGAAGACGAGTAGGAGGCTGACGTATTATTTCCTACTAAAGTCATAGTAGATGGTGTTCCAGTTGGTAAAACTAAAGTATTAGTTCAGAATAGAGCGAAGAACATTGGCTCAAATTTTGTAAAGCAAGTCACTGGTGCTACCAATCGCTGCTGGGGATGGTACCACTTGTATATTTTGTATGCTATTTGTGCAATATTTGCGTGGTTTTAAGTCTAGCAAACACACTATTGTTTGTACTTCAGTTTCTATTTCCAATTATGCTAGTTTTATATGCTATCTACATGGTTCTTTTGGACATACTGCAGCTGTTACGTTCCCTTTGTTTTTTCTAAAACACCATTGTTTCATAAAATATGTTCTGGCTGTCATCATATTTTCGTACCCACTATAAATATAGTGGTGTACAATAACACTATGTAAACATAATTTTGTTTATGTGGCATTAGTTTTTAGTTGTATCGGATAATGTTATGAATGTTGGGTGTTATGTGAATATTTTACCAATTATTGTACCATTTTTTATTGTTATATAATGTTTTATGACATTAGTTTTTCTAGTTGATATATATATATATATATATATATGTATGTATGTATGTATGTTTCATTGTACGATGAGTATTGAATGTTGAGTATTTTTGAAATGAATGTTTTTTATTTCGATGTCTAGATTGATGGTTAGAAATGCTGCAAAATGTTTGCTATATATTTCTGTTGGTAATCCGTTGCTATATAGCTAGGATTTACCGATGGATAATTGGAATGTAAAATGTTTGCTATATATTTCCCTCGGTAATCCCTTGCTAAATAGCGTGCATTTAGCGATGGAAAAATATTTACTGATTTTATTATGTTATATATTTCCGTCGGTAAAACGTCGATGAAATATTTTAAAATGTAATAATAATATATCAGAAAACGACGGTGAAGTGATGGAGAATCGACGCTAATTTCAGTCGTAAAACTGTGTTTAAAATACCGACGTGTTTTTTTAGCGATAATCGTATTCTGCTGCAAATCCGTCGCTAACATGTCTTCAGCAAGGGTTTAGTGGTGGATTTTTCCGCTGTAAAATCAGTGTTTTCTTATAGTGGGATAAACATAAGGAAGGAAAAAATAAAAGAGGAAAGAAAAAGAAATTTCAGCTTTCCAAAGCACGCGCACTACCGCAATTACCATAATGTGTTCAATACTGAATCGTTTTAATTAAAGAATCAGAAATATTTATACTACCTAAAAAAATGAAATGACGCATGACTTATCATTAAGAGAGACTAGTGTAGTCTACTCAGATGTTTGTATATGGATATAAGAATAAACCAAAGGTCATAGTGATTCCAAGCGAAGAAGTTTATCCCAAAACAAGTCTCAGTTGTTCCAGCTACAGAACAACGAGACTTCAGATACCCAAAAGTCATCTCAGAGACAAAGAACGTCATGTTGCACAAGATGTATTTTAAGGGATGGAATGTTACCCATCTATTTAGCCATGCCATCTTAGATCGTATACACAAGTTTAGCCAAGCAATCGGCTGTCCAATGACCACTGATATTGGTCTAAGCAATAACACGAAGGCAATGATCACTTAGAACTTAGGAAATTTCTTGAGCGGAAATTTCATGAACTCAAACATAGGAGCTATGCAACCGCTCGAGGGAAGTTGTCAGATGTGTGTGTGTGTGAGAGAGAGAGAGGACATCACTTTCTGAATCGGCCCAAAAGTGATCGATGCATATTGGTTCCCTCACGCTGATCCAAAATGCTGGGTGAGAACGTGGGTAACCCACATTTTTCACTTCCTCCACAACTTCCACTCTATTTCCTGTGATTTTCGGGCTTTTTTCCTATAAATATAAGATGTCTAGGCACTGTAGATGATCTGTTTTCCACTACTTTGAGTTTTTTCTTGAAGATTTATACCAATCCGGATCTCCATTGATCCGAAAACTTGTACTTGTAAAAATCTAAGTATAAAGATAATGAAATATGTTCAAAAATGGACATAGGCCTACTTTACCGAATTATAATTGTCGTGTGATTGCATTTACTATTTTCTTCATTTTTCCATTTACTCTTTTCTTCATTTATTCTCTATATACGACGTATTTTGGATGATAGTGCAACTTTCTACGCCAAAAGGCCCAAAAAAGAGAAATGATGGAACTTATATGTAGAGAACTTCATTTTATCTCTTTTCATATTGGTTTGGGTCGTACCCACATGGGCCAAGCCTACTAACATAAATGTTTTGTAAACTCTCGAATACAAGTGTGCGTGTAAGCAGCTGTACTTACTGATATCAACATTATTCAGTTCACTTTGTATCATAAAACACTTTGTTCACATTCAGATTCAGTTCCAAAACTCAACAAACCGCATCAAAGAGGATTTGACCCTTGTTATTGTTAAATGTATTGGCTACCGAATAGTCTTACAGCAAAACACAGTAGGAGCCACGAATAGTCTTACAGTGATATAAGGCAAAGCAAAGAAGGAGCACAGCAGGAAAAAAACTCTTTTTTTTTTTATTATTATTATTACTTTTTACTTTCGTTCTGACTTTCTAAACAAAAAGCTACCTATATATAGATTCAAGAATGCTAAAAAATAGGATCATAAATTTGAATTATTATTACTTATCACGCCATAATAGCTGCTCCTAAAAACTTGGTCTTCTCACGCCAGAATAGGACTTATTCTCTCTATTATCTCTGCTCCTAAAAACTTGGTCAAAGTGCTGAGCTTAATTTGTCAACAAATCCCTCCTTTAAGCTCAAGCATTTACCATTCCTTATTCCAAGCATCTTCATGCAATTTTCAAACAACAGCTTTGGCAACGGCTTAGTGAAGATATCTGCTACCTGATCACGACTCATTACATGATTCAGCTGAACATCTTTTTCCTTGACATGCTCTCGGATGAAGTGAAAACGAACATCTATGTGCTTGCTCCTTTCATGATGAACAGGATTCTTTGCTAACTCGATCGCAGACTTGTTATCGATCCGTATCTCAGTGGGCTCGTGTTGTGGGAGCTGTAACTTGGATAGCAGTTTTCTTAGCCACATTGCATGGCACACACAGGAAGAGGCTGCAATATACTCTGCTTCGCAGGTTGACAATGCCACTATCGACTGCTTTTTTGAGAGCCATGTAAAAGCTGTGTCGCCCATGTAAAACACATATCCGGATGTACTTTTCCGATCATCAATATCACCACACCAATCACTATCTGAATAACCGATCAGTCTGTACCCATTTGTTTTCGAGTAAAATAACCCGAGTGACTTTGTTCCTTGAATGTATCGAAGAATTCTCTTGATAGCTTTCCAATGCGAGTAGCACGGATCTTCCATAAATCGACTTACAATGCCAACGCTGTATGCTATGTCTGGTCTTGTACTCACGAGATATCGCAGACTTCCGACTAGACTTCGATATATGCTTGCATCGACTTTTTCTCCTCCCTCAAATTTTGAAAGCTTTGCACCAAGTTCCATTGGCGTTGCAACTGGGTTGCAATTCTCCATTTTGAATCTCCTCAAAATATCATTAGCATAAGCTTCCTGCGACACAAAAATTCCTGATTTTCCTTGTTTGATTTCAAGACCAAGGAAATACTTCATTAGCCCCAAGTCCGTCATCTCAAACTCACGAGTCATGGCGCTTTTAAAATCTTTGATCATCTCCTCATTATTTCCCATGAAGATGAGATCATCAACATAGAGAGCAACAAACAAAAATTTATTTTTTTTCTTTTTCACATACAGCGCATGCTCATAAGGGCATTGCATAAATCCATTCTCCTTGAAGTAAGTGTCAATTCGAGTATTCCATGCTCGCGGTGCTTGCTTCAGTCCATATAGCGCTTTCCTCAACTTCAAAACTTTTCTCTCTTCGCCGGCTTTCATGTACCCGGGTGGTTGTTCTACGTATACTTCTTCTTCGAGCATACCGTTCAAAAATGCAGATTTCACGTCCATCTGATAGATCGGCCATTAGAACTGTGCTGCTAGAGATATAAGAAGTCGAATTGTTTCCATCCTTGCTACTGGAGCAAAAACCTCGTCATAATCGATCCCCGCCTTTTGTCTATAGCCTTTAGCAACAAGTCGCGCCTTGTATCTTTCTATCTCACCTTGGGCATTCATCTTCTTCTTGTATATCCATTTTACTCCGATCGGTTTATGTCCTTCCGGTAACTCGACCAAGTCCCAAGTTTCATTTTTCTGAATGGATTTGATTTCCTCATCCATTGCTGCCTGCCATTTCTTGTTCCGCACTGCCTCTTCAAATGTAATATTTTCTGCATCTGCCAAAAGGCATACTAAGTGAACCTCTGGTGCTGATTCGTACAGATCTTTCAAAGTCCGCATTCTTGGTTGTCTTTGCTGATCCTCGTCATCGGATGTACATGGGCTGGCAGGTGTAAATGTCGGTACAGGAACCAATGCTTCGGCTTTTTCTTCCTTGTGCATTATTTCCTTTTGATTATTCCAATCCCACGCACTTTCTTCATTAACATGTACATCTCGGCTTACGACTACTTTATTCTCGATCGGATCAAACAACTTAAAAGCTTTTGTCTTTGTGTCATATCCGATAAACACAAACTTCTTACTTTTATCATCTAGCTTAGTTCTCTTCTGATCTGGTACATGTGCATAAGCCACACTGCCAAATATCTTTAGATGTGACACGGTTGGTTTCTGTCCACTCCAAGCTTCCTGTGGTGTTTGATTCGCTAATTTTGCATGTGGACAACGATTTTGTACATACACAACACACTGCACTGCTTCAGCCCAAAACTCCTTCGGCATGCCTTTAGTTTTCAACATTGACCGCACCATATCAAGAATAGTCCGATTCTTCCTCTCGGCCACACCGTTTTGTTGTGGTGAGTAGGCTGTAGTCAAGAACCGCTTTATGCCTTGCTCTTCGCAGAACCTTATGAACAACGTTGACATGTACTCCCCTCCTCTGTCCGATCGTAAAGCCTTTATATAACAGCCGGTTTCCTTCTCTACTGACAACTTAAACTTCTTAAATGCCTCCAAAGCCTCTGACTTTTCTTTCAGAAAATAAACCCATGTCTTTCTCGTGTAGTCATCTATGAACGTGATAAAATATCTCTTCTCGCTAAATGACTTAGGTGTGATCGGACCACATATGTCGGTATGTATTGTCTCAAGAGGTTTTCGTGCTTGATATCCCGCCTTCCTTTGGAAAGTACTCCTTGCATGCTTGCCAAGCACGCATCCTTCACAAAATTTTCCAACATAATCCATGGCGGGTAGCCCATGAACCATGTCCTTCTTGACTAATTCTCTTAGTCCGCCAAAGTGTAAGTGCCCAAACCGCAAATGCCATAGCAAAGATTTGTCCTCTAGGTCAACTTGTAGGCATTTTTCTCGTATGCTTCTCAAGTTGAGTTTGAACATACGATTATTGGCCATTTCCACACGCGCGATCAATCGACCTTTCTTGTTCTTCAAATACATAAACCTATCTTTCATGATAACTAGATATCCCTTTTCAAGTAGTTGCCCCATGCTGATAATATTATTCTTCATGTCTGGAACATAATATACATCATCGATCAATACTGCTCGGCCGTCTTCTTGGAAAAAATGAATTTTTCCTCGACCCTTTACTTGGACCTTTGAAGCGTCTCCGAACGATACTTCTCCGCACTCTATGTCTTGCATCTCCATAAATAGATGTTTGTGTCCACTCATGTGATTGCTCGCTCCGGTGTCTAGATACCAGACTGTGTCGCTGAATTGGTCGGTATCTCTATAGGTCATCATCAGAACACCTTCTTCTATTGTCTCCTCTTTCTCGACTAGATTAGCATCTTCTTCAACCTTCTTGTCTGACCAGCACTCTCTAGCATAATGTCCATACTTTCCACAATTATAGCATTGAATGTTTGATCGATCCGACCATCCACCATTTCCACGTCCGCGTCCTCGATTATGCCAACTTTGTTCGCTCGACTGTCCCCTTTCCTCGGAATTGTTGTCTCTACGTCCACGGCCTCTCCCGCGACCAAAACTAAATCCTCCACGGCCGCGTCCTCTTCCTTGGTTCTGCTGTGCAAGTAATGACTCCTCATCTTTAATTTTCACCTTGGCCTGTAAAGCTTCCTCAAGCGACTCATGCTTCTTCCTTTTGCGTTGCTCATGTGCCTCGAGAGAGCCTGCGAGTTCATCGATGGTTAACTCTCCTAAATTTTTCGACTCCTCAATAGCGCAGACGACGTTCTCAAAATTCTCGGTTAATGACCGCAAGATCTTTTCAACAACTCGCGCATCGGTCATAGTCTCTCCATTACGTTTGAGTTGATTCACCACCGTTTGAACTCGGGTGATGTAATCGGCTACTGCTTCAGACTCCTTCATCTTCATGGTTTCCAATTCTCCTCGTAGAGTTTGAAGTCTAATTTGTTTAACACGATCAGCACCCTTGTAGGCTTTTTGCAAAGTCTCCCATGCTTCCTTTGACGTCTTTGCACCGGCAATTTTTTTCAAAACCCGACTCATCCACTGCTTGATACATGATATAAAGAGCCGTTTTATCTTTCATACGTGACTCTTTCAATGCGGTTAACTGGGCTGCCGTGTAGTTAACGGTATTCTCCGACTCCGTGTAGCCATTCTCCACTACCTCCCATGCATCCTGTGCACCGAGCAATGCTCGCATTTGTATACTCCAGTTGTCATAGTTCGTCTTTGTAAGCCGAGGCAGCGGCATATTCCCCAAGGACGTGCTTCCGGAACTTGCCATCGGCTCTGATACCAACTTGTTAAATGTATTGGCTACCGAATAGTCTTACAGCAAAACACAGTAGGAGCCACGAATAGTCTTACAGTGATATAAGGCAAAGCAAAGAAGGAGCACAGCAGGAAAAAAACTCTTTTTTTTTTATTATTATTATTATTACTTTTTACTTTCGTTCTGACTTTCTAAACAAAAAGCTACCTATATATAGATTCAAGAATGCTAAAAAATAGGATCATAAATTTGAATTATTATTACTTATCACGCCATAATAGCTGCTCCTAAAAACTTGGTCTTCTCACGCCAGAATAGGACTTATTCTCTCTATTATCTCTGCTCCTAAAAACTTGGTCAAAGTGCTGAGCTTAATTTGTCAACAGTTATGTCATGCTTTTATATCTTCATTTAACTCAATTTTAACATGAAGCACTTACCACAATGAACTCAGTAAGGGTAAAAACCTGCACATGTCATGCTTCTATGTTTTCATTAAGGAGAGCAACTGATTCAGATTCCACAAGAAATAAACAAGGTATTACTTACCTTGCCGTCATTTCGCATGCCACATATCCTGTTGCTAAAATTGTACATAATAAACAATGTTTAATTAAAGAAACGTCAACATATAGTATTTCATGGTCAATATTTCATATTTCTCCACGGTTTAAAAGATACTGCAAGAGAAACACCAGCTCGGATTATTCAAGGAAATTCCAACTTAGTACTTATAAACATGGCCTCTTGCTACGTTAAACAAATACATTGAGAATATTCAGTCAGCCAAATTCTACCCAATAAACGCATCACTCAATAAAGCAAGCAAAGCAAAGTGAAGATTAATTGCTTGTTAACAGAAATGGCTTCCAGATTAAACTCTTTGTTAGCTGCAACAATATTCATTCTACCTTCATTCTCAATAATGCGTTCATTCTCGGAAGAAGTAGTCAACGTCGTATTTGGTTGTAACATTCAGACATACGTAGATGGTGATGCATACAACAATAACATCAACTACGTAAAGAATGGGCTCATGGATGGTTCTTCATGCGTTATGGCGTATAATCCAGATGTGTATGGTTATATGAATTGTAGCCGTGATTATCGTGTATGCCAGGAAATGGCGCGGTTAGAGATCGACCATTTACAGCAGTTCTGCACTAATACCAAGGGTGCCACGGCAAGCTCGGTTGATACAGATTATGTATTTTATATTCGATTTGAAACTTATAGGTTTGATCAGTTTATTGCTGATTGCAGCTACTACTACTGATCCTCATCTTACTAAGAAGGAGCTGCATGCATAATTGGATTTGAAACTTATAGATTTGAAACTTATAGGTTTGATCAGTTTATTAGATTTGAAACTTATAGATTTGAAACTTATAGGTTTGTTCTACTTAAAAAATAGTCAAGTAAAAGTGTGTGAAAACAGAAAATAAAACTGTATTTCTCGATTACATAATTACATAACTAATTTTGAACCCGTGCTTCGCACACGGGCAGGTAAGGAAGAGTTAGTGTGAAGGTGAAGCAGCTTGGATTTGGTTTGTGGTGCCTGTTGTTGTCTACGGGTAGACACTGAATGAATTGACAGGTATATTAGTTATGTAAGCATATGTGAGAGTTGGTGGTATAAGGAAGGAAACGTTATGTAGTATTGACATAATTAGTTCATTGCAATAAATCTTAGATAGTATTTGATCATTGGTTATGTAATTGGAAATTGCTGGAAATTCGTAGTTATATGTCGTAGGTTAGAGGGACGATCGGTATCGTGGTTGACCGTAAAAGTAGTGTGTGGTGCATGTACACCTAATGTTAATGGTACAGTGAAATAGAAAACTTTAGTGGGTTATGTAAACATAGACAGAAGCTCAGCTGGAAATGCATATATGGCTTCATTCAGGTCAGTTAAGGGGACATTTAAAAAAGTATTTCAAGCCATGATATGAAATTTAGTGGACTAAATGATATATAAGTTTTTTATGTTGTGTAATGCAGAGAAAAGAATAGTGGTTTTTAATTTATTTTCTAAGATCAGTTAGCATATAAATATACAATATAAGCATATGAATATCTATATAGAGAAGCATCCATCAAAACAGCTGCAAGAAACCACACGAAGGAACGTATATAAGCATAATATCATTATGTATGGCCCAGAATTATTTCAACAAAATAAGCCAGTTTAACACCAAGAAAGAAGCGGATACTTAAAAAGGAAATCCTTATTAGCTTTAACTTCTCATACCTCCAGAGTTCACAGCAAGCAACAATTGGTTGTTATTTCCGATTTTACCACCGCCGGGTAATCATGCAACTTAGGATGACTTCGCCAGTGTGGCAGCTATCTCCCTTGTGACCTTAATTCTTCGTAAGTTCTAGAATATCAGCCCCAATCACGGTTGTGGCTTCTGATATCAGCTTTGTTGTCTCGCTTTCCCATTCTGCCCTTATCGCTGTTGCTCTCCTCTCTTGCTCTGGTATCATCACCAGAAACTTTGACCTCTTTACATCTTGTTATGCAACCTATTTCTTCTCGACTGAAATGCTAAATTCAACACCATAGCTCAACTGGGTAATAGCCACATCATCCAGGAAAATATTTAAATCTGCAGCCCTCTTGATCAGCCTCTCCCTTACCAATGCACACACATGTGGCCCATCAGTCAGCAATCGATCCGCATTAAACTGTTCAACTACAGCCTTCAACTCCTCATTCCCAATAGACGACAAAAATTTTTCATCATATTTCGTTCCCAAAGACTTAATTGGTTGGTAAATTAATGGTCGAGATATATTTTGATATTTCGTAAATTAAGAAGAATCTAAAGCCATAATTGCGCAAAGCATGATATATTAATGTACCGATATCCCAGGCAAAGTAGGTTGACCACAGTAAGGTAATTCTTGAATACAGTAGAACAAAATACATAGTAGGAAAAAATATCATGTGGTGCACAGAATATGTTTATGCTCCTTTTTGTGCCTTTTACCATGTTAGATATTTCTGTGCTTAGTTGAATACCATGGCTAAAATATCTATAGTCTATAGCACAAATATATTCATAAAATATAGAAAAATCAAATCGAACCTTTTTGGTCAACAACGTCACTATTAGATTTAGGAAGTACAACATAAGACATCATAGTGAAAGAGAGTTTAAAGTATTAAGTTGGAAAAAAAAGAACGCAAAAATCAAAAATTGAAATGCAATTGTGGCGAATGCTTCAGCGCCAAGTGGTGAACTTTTGTGCGTCCTTCTTGCGCCAATTACATGCAGCCTGGAAACAAAATAATAATAATGTATATGAGATAAGGTGGATGAACTATTTTTTATTGTGGTATAAAGTGTTGGTATACAAATTACTACTAGTTATTTTCAACAGTGTGTGATAGGAGGAAGATGGATGAAGTAAACTACTAATTAATTGTATTTAATAGGCTTTGTGTAAATAATTAAAGGAAACTGTGGCCAAGTTTGTAGACTTTGAATTATCTCCATCTAAGTTCCCTATTTCTAGCAGAAGAATCAACAAAAAATAAAAGCTATGATCATGCTATGGCAACGTATCCTCCTGTATAACCCAGTTTAACTTACAACAATTAGCATACTAACTACATTCCATCTTTTGTTGCAAGCTGTAATGATTTTAGTTCTACGAATCCCTCTCAGCCCTTCAAAATTGCATGCTTCATGCTTGACTGGCTCCCATAGTGACATTTAGACCGAAAATCAACAGCTTAAAGTGGTTTTGTGCTACCTGTTTCTTTTGCTTGATCGTGACAGCAGGAGTCAAATTATAAAAAACATGTCAAATTACATCACATTAAACCATTTTATTACCATATAATATGTTTTTCATGCTCGATTAAAATATTTCACATTAAACCATTATCGAAAAAAGTAATCTATAAAGTTACATCACAATGTGAAAATTAAAAAACAAAATTTATTTACAAACACATGATAATCAAATATAACAGTAACACACTTAGTAGCTAATTGTATAGACACAAGTTAACAGAATATAAGCACCAAGCCATTCAAATAAAGCGGTAACAGTTTCAATATTTAATATAGTAGATGGGTATAAAATTTGTTTTAGTGTAGTGTTTTTTTTTAAAAAAAAAAAAAAAAAACTTAATCACAACAAATGGTTCAGTACTTTGTTCAAGTAGTCTCATGAAAACCTGACACAGGAATCTACTCAAAATCAAGCAAAATTAACCTGAATAGTCTTTGATTTATTTAGCTTTGGTGGAGGCTTCTTCACACTCCATGAGTCACATTTAAAACTCATTCCCCACACTCAGCACTGATTTCCTCCACATCAGCATTCTTTGGCAGCGGAAATTTTCTCCTAAACTTCCCCATCTTTCTCTCCATTGTTAGCAAGTTCACTCCCGACTCCTTTTTCTCCCCCACTTGTTTCATCGTGCTCCCTTTTCTCTCCACTGATCAGTAGAATGTTCTCGTCCTCAACCTGGAATCTGCGAGCGACCTGTCTCACCCTTGTTATGTCAATCACAATCACATAGGACTTTGACAATACATATGAAGTGTCAATTATGTCATTGTTTCCTGAACTAAACAGGCGAAAAAAGAGTAAAGACTATTTTATATGCACTGTTAACTTAGCCAGTTTAAAAAAACTACCTGTGTAGAAAAGAAGTCAGGATTAAACAATGACCATTCACTAGTGCATATGCAAGCAAGTAAGCCACGAGTAAATGCATATGCAACAATGATTTTGTCACTTAAAATCACTTAGTTATCACAATACCCACAGGGGATAGGTGATATGATATGTTCCTATTGTTTGGTATCAGGTTGTGTCTCATGCTATGTTCCTATTTGTGCATATTATTTTCCTGATAGAACCGTGTCCATCTCTAACTCAATAGTGAAAAAAAAAATTGGTTTAAAAGGCACTTCCCTTGAATCATGTATATTGTAAACGTCATTGCATTTCATGTAAAGCAGTATGAAATTGGCAATCCAGAAGTTTAATTCAGTATACACTGCTTTTCGACTACTTGATCTTTCCACATTTGAACTTTTTGATAATCAAATTTGCATACATAAATTTTATTTTGCTTCCTAGAGATGATGAGCTCTTAACATGTAAGAAGATCCAGATACGGGTCTTCAGTGAAATACTTTTGTTACGCTTGGCTTCAGAGCTTTGTATTTATACACTTTTTTGTTTTTTAATGAGATCTTTGCAACACTATCAGTCCAAGCTTCTACTATTAACGTGTTTTCTAATTTATGTAACTATGTATTCTTGAAACATCTCCTGTATGTGTTTTTCAATATAATGTCAACTATGAGGACGACCAAATGATTTTATGTGTTAAGCTATTTTTTCTTCAATTTAACAACAAAACATCTTTGTTCTTTATTTTATTTATTTTATTTTATTTTATTTTTTTGTTTGATTCAACCAAAAATCATGACTGTCATACATGCACTGGTTTTCTTAATAAATCATTTCAGTTATCATATTTTCTCCCCTTTTGAACTGGTTTAAGGTCGAATTTTGGACAATGTTGTACTCACACTACAAGAAATGCTCAAATTGGTTATGGACCATAGCGACGGCTGGCGACGGCAAAAAAAGCGGCCCTCGCTAGCCGTCGGCTAAAATGAATATAACCGCGAGGCTATAGGAACAAATAACATTAACGAGCCCCCCCCCCCCCCAAAATCAAAACCCATGATCATCAAAACCCTCCCAGACCCGTCACCCCCACCGCCGTCGCCAGCCGACACCCGCCGCCGCCGATCTGATTCCTCCACCTGTTTCCTTCCCCCTCCGGCCTTCTCAAGCCCTCTCCATTCTTCAAAACCAATTTCTCTCTCTCTAAGGTATGAATTCTAACCTAATTTCATGAATTAATTGTTTAATAATGATATAAATGTATGTGTTAGTTGATTATACAATGGTTGCTGAATCAATGTAGTTGATTTAGTAAGGATTGGAACCCTAAATTGTTGATTTAGTTGTTTATCAGTGTGATGTTTGATTTTGTGTTAATTTATGTGTTAATGAACCGTTATTTTGTGCGTATGTAATTATTGGATATGAGATTGGTGTACATGTTGTTGGATATAGCTAGTTAAAAGCGATGGTTGTGAAATTGTTGGGTTGTAGACGGGGCTTGAAAATGAATTGTGTTGTGGAAATTATTGGAATGGAATGACTATGTATGGCGCAAATAGGATTGTGGTTGATGGTTTATTTTGGTTGAAACCAAATAGGATTAGTTTGTAGGAAAAAAATTCGTCTGCGTACGAAATAGATTATTGAAATCCCCCTTGTCAAAAGCTGCGAGGCTTTAAGGTAGCGCGAGGAGCCGTACATCGGGACGGTGCCGATTTTAATTACCCTGCCGTTATGCTGCCGAAATTTTCAGAAATATTCATGTGTTTGAATTATTTTCATATGTTCAAGTATATTCATATGTGATAATTTATTCATGATTGAAATAAATTGCTTAGATAATAAAAATCACATTTATATTATGTATGAACCACTAAAAATATTCATGTGTTGAATAAATTCTTTGAACAATGAAAATCACATTTTTATTATATGTATGAACCACTAAAAATGTTCATGTGTTGAATAAATTCTTTGAACAATAAAAATCACATTTTTAATGTATGTATGAACCATTAAAAATATTCATGCGTTGAATAAATTCTTTGAACAATATATGTATGTGTTATCGAAATCAGTGACATATATTTTTGAATTAGGAAAAATGTCCAATTATTACATTGACCGTCGTTGGATGTATGAAGTTAGAATTGGAATGAAAGGCTCAGTGAAAGAAGATTTCTATGATGGTGTAAATGAATATGTTAGATTTGCAGTATCTAATAATCGAAATTACGAGGAGCTTCGTTGTCCGTGTAGTAAGCGTAAACTGATGAGGTTTCATAAACCAGACATCATAAAAGTACATTTGTACAAATCAGGTTTTGTGCCAAATTATTATTTATGGGATCGTCATGGAGAACTTGTTGCGCCTACAGTAAATCCTGTAGCGTCGGAGGTCGAATTAGTTATCACAAATCCACTAGAAGATATGGTGGAAGATGCAGCACGGTCAATGTTCCCTATCGGTCAGGTTGACGACGATGACGTCAATATTGAAGAAGAACCGAACACGGAAGCCAGAAAAATATATGATTTATTGGCTTCAGCTAAGCGGCTTTGTGGAATGGTTGTGAAAGTGGAACTGAATTATCTGTAACCGCTGAGTACATCACCATGAAATCAAAATTTAACCTTACAGAAGCTGCATTTACAGCGGTTGTACAAGCTGCGAAAAGACATATGCCACCTGATAATCTGATGTGCGATAGTCATTACAAAGTGAAAACACTAATGTCGGCTTTTGGTTTGCCGTACCAAAAAATAGATACTTGTGTTAAAGGTTGCATGTTGTATTGGAAAGATGATATTAATCTTAGAAACTATAAGAAATGTGGCGGGGAAAGGTATAAACCTAGAAAAAAGAAAGGTAAGGAAGTTCCGTATACAAGAATGCATTATTTACCAATTATCCCTAGACTACAACGATTATATGCATCCTCAGTCACTGCATGTCATATGCGATGGCATAGTGTGCGAACACAAGAAGATGGAACTTTGTTACATCCATCGGATGGAGAAGCATGGAAACATTTTGATAAGACGTATCCAACATTTGCTGCAGAGAGCCGTAACGTCAGACTTGGTTTATGTACAGATGGGTTTTCACCATTTTCTTAGTTTCGCAGTAAATATTCATCTTGGCCTATTATCGTTACTCCTTATAATTTACCTCCGTGGATGTGTATGAAAGCTCCATATATGTTTCTCACTGTTGTCGTTCCTGGTCCTAATGATCCAAAACAAGGCATCGATGTTTATCTACAACCATTAATCGAAGAGTTGAAAAAACTATGGGATGATGGAGTTGAAACCTACGACATTTCAAAAAAAAGAATTTTCGTATGTTCGCTTGTTTGTTATGAATGATTAGTGATTTCCCTGCATATGTGATGCTTTCAGGTTGGAGTACCGTCGGTCGTCTATCTTGTCCGTTATGCATGAAAGAATCACAAGCATTTTTCTTACGGTATGGAAGGAAGCATTCGTGGTTTGATTATCACCGTTGTTTTCTGCATACCAATCATACTTTTAGAAGAGATAAAAAAAACTTTAAAGCTAACAGCGGAATGACGTTGCAAGCACCCAAAATTTGGACAAGTGAAGAAATATACGATATTGTAAAGGATTATCCGAAGATCCATGAGACTGGAGAGCAGACAGAAATTCCAGGTAAATCTGACATTCATAATTGGTGTAAACAAAGCATATTCTGGGAGCTACCTTATTGGAAAGATCTCAAACTTCGACATAATATCGAAGTTATGCACAATGAAAAAAATGTATTTGATAACGTGTTTAATACTGTTTTGAATGTCAAAGGAAAAACAAAGGACGATATATATTTGAGACGTGACATAGAAGAATATTGTAAACGTCCAGAACTTCGTATGAAGCCTAATGACAATAAAAAACCCAAAGCGTGCTATGAACTAGACAACAAGCAAATAAAACTTGTACTGAAATGGGTTGAGGGACTGAAATATCCGGATGGGATTTCTTCTAATCTTCGTAGATGTGTTAACTATAAAAAGAATAAACTGAGTGGGATGAAAAGTCATGATTGTCATATCATGATGGAATATTTATTACCAGTGGTGTTCAAAGAATTATTGCCTGTAAAAGTGTGGGGTGTTTTAACAGAGTTAAGCTTATTCTATAAACAGCTTTGTTCGGCAACGTCAAAAATTGATCGTCTCCGTAAACTTGAAGTAGAAATTCCGATATTGATTTGCAAATTAGAGAAAATCTTCCCCCCGGGATTTTTTAATATAATGGAGCATTTACCTATTCATCTTCCATCCGAAGCTATTCTTCGAGGTCCAGTGCAATCTGGATGGATGTATCCTTTTGAAAGGTAAAATTATGCTTACAATTCAAAGTGACATTAGTGCACATAAATTGAATTAATTTTATTCTAGATATATGAATCATCTGAAGAAAAATTACGTCAAAAATCACGAGTTGAAGGTTCGATTTGCAAATCTTATCTTGAAGAAGAAGCTTCGTTCTTTTTTTCTCATTACTTCAGTGATCATGTGAACCTATCATTTGTAAGTGGTACTCGTAATGATGAAACCGTGGAACCTAATTTTTGTCCGACAATGTTATCTGTTTTTAGACAACATGGTCGATCTTCTGGAAAATGTGTAGAAATATGGTTAGATGATAGAGATCACCATGTAGCACACACATATGTTCTTCTAAATTGTGCTGAAGTTGCACCATTTGTTAGGTACTAAATTTTTAACTTTATTACAGTTATGTGTACATAAATTGTTTGCTACTAATAAAATCATTTATATTTGCAGTATTTACGAATCAGAAAATCCAAATGGCGATCTCAGTAAAGATTTTGCTAAATGGTTCTCGAAGTACATTTTCGATCCAATAAACTGCATATATGACGAGGGTTTGCAACATCTTCCGCTTGGACCAAAAAGAAATGTTAAGACTTTTCCAATATTCTTCGTCAATGGATTTAAATTCAACACCAAAGACCATGGTACTGACAGATTAACATATAACAGTGGTGTATTTGTCAAAGGTAGTGATGATCCCGAAGAGCATATAAAAGACTTTTATGGCGTCTTGACACAGATTTTAGAGTTGACATATTATGTACAACCCGTTGAAAAAGTTCTATTCAAGTGCAACTGGTTTAGCAATGTTCCTGGTACTGGAATCAATGTGCATAAAGATTACAAGCTTATAGAAATAAAGCACACATCGCATTACTATAAGTATGATCCTTTTGTATTGGAAAATTAAGCATTACAAGTTTACTTTGCTCCATATCTGTCCTTAAAAAGAGATAAAGCAGATTGGTCTGCTGTAACTAAAACAAAGGCAAGATTTACCTTTGAAGGAATTGCTATTCCAAACGATGCAGCGTATCAAACGGATGCAAATCAAAACGATGAAATAATAATTGCTAATGATGTTAATTTAGAGTCTTTAAACGATGAATCAAATGAATTAATAGAAGCTTTTGAGAGTACAGAGGACAACGATATAGAGTATGAGACCGAGACTGAATCAGAAAATGAAGAAGAAGAAGAATATTATTTGTATCGCTATGTTGCGAACTTATATGATGTGCTATGTTGTGAACTTATATGATGTGCTATTTTGTGAACTTATGTGATGTACTATTTTTTGAACTTATATATGATGTGCTACGGTTATTTATTAGCTGGTTCTTCTTCTTTTATGTAAATGGGTCTTGTAGTTGCATTTGATAATATATGTTGTATGAGTTTATTTGATAATGGATGTGCATAATGATGTATGAGTTATTATTATACAAAATAATCTGTTTGTGACAGATATGCCTCTTAGACGCCGACCTACCCATAATTCAGAGGCAGGTGCAAGCGGTACAGCACCAGATACACGTCCGATCGTAGAGCTCGTGCCCAAGTCCGCAGGGTAAGTTTTTAATTTCGTAAATGCTTAGTATTCAAAAGATATTAAATGCTAATATCGTACTTTCTGCGGGGGGTTTGATATTATTCCAGGAGAGCTTATTTTACGTGTGTCTAGACAAGCATATGTCGCTAGATAGACAGAGGCGTGGCTTCACTGGGACGATATTCCTATGCAGATTAGGAATGCCATCCTCGCGGAGGTTCTTGTAAGTATAAATATATTTCTCATTTGCAAAATTATATAAAATATGTAATACAATTTGTTTGTTAATTTATAGTGTTCTGTACTTGTCCGGGATGAAGATATGGATGTTTTCCTCACCGCATGGAACCAGAAGATGAGGAAAAATTATTCAGGCAATGTATACAAGGCAAAAAAAGCGAAAAAGAGGCCTCATTGGATGAGTGAGGAGGTCTACGCCGATTTCCAGAAATTGTAGGCCACGGAAGCTGCGAGGGTAAATTACTTAAGCTTGTTTTAAAATTTTATTTTGTATATCCATCAATTAATCATATAATTAAATATACAGGAGCTTTTAGAGAGAAATAGAGCAAACAAGCTCAAAAATCCTGCTTTGCATCGGGCTGGGTCTAAGTCCTTCTCCCAGCATCGTCGCGAATTGGTACGAACGATAAATTACATTTACAAATAGTTCTAAACTTTTAAATCGTATTGATTAATTCCAAATATATATTTTATCATTTCAGATGTCGACGCTCCAATGGGAGCCTACATTTGCTGAGGTATTTACACAGACTCATGCAGTCGAGCGGACAGATGAGGAGGGTAACACCTCATATACCTGGTCGGACCCTAAGTCCTGCGAAACGATGGTTAGCATTTGTACTAATTTGTATTTCACATTGTTAATTTGAATTGAGTATTTAATGTATTCCATAATTGTCCGCTATCGCAGGACAAATACAGGGCGACCTTAGATGCTCGAGCGACGCAGTTAGGTCAAGAGCCGGACGTTGAGGAGTGCAATCGCATCTGGAACAGAATCATCGACCCGCCTACTAGGGGCAGACACTACGGCTTCGGAAACATAGAGGTAAAGCGTTTTATTAAAGTGTTTTATATCGACAACTCTATTACAATAATTGTATAAAGCATGTAAAGTGTATAAAAAAACTTTCGACAATGGTTTCTAACCTTTTTAATATAATTACAGATAGCGGGCACTCAGGCCTCTTATACGAGGCGTCAGGATGAGGAGGAGATCAACATGCTTCAACAACAGGTTGCAAGCTTAGAAGATTTTCTGAAGAACAGGCTCGAGACCGTGCTGGATGCGCGGATTGCTGCATATCTTCAGGAGCATGGTGTGATGCCGCCGAGTGAGCCTGTGGAGGACGACGATGAGGACGGTGAGACTGGTGATGATGAGTAGGTAGGTACTTGTCTTTTTTTTTTGGACTTGTTTTGTAAATACAAACTAGTTGTTGGTGATGGACTTGAGATGTTTGTGGTATTTTGTGGAGACATGGTTTGTTTGATGGTATTTTGGACATGGTTTGTTTGATGTGGATATGGTGATGGTTTTTTGATAGTTTATCGTTTATATTTTTATTTTTTGGACGTGTTGATGGTATAAGTTGATTTATAGTATTGATGAGGTGATTGAATGTGAATTTGAGTTGATGGAATGTGAAATTGAGTGTATATGAGTTGCCGATGAACTGCATTTTGAGTTTGTGTGGTTTGATGGCTTGTTAGCCGCTGAAATGCAAAAAAAAAAAAAATTACAGTTTGGCGACGGCTGGTGACGGCTTTCTGGTCAAGCTTGGTGATGGCGGGCGACGGCTGGCGAGGGTTTTTTACCCAGTTTTGCCACGTATGGCGACGACTGGGGACGGCTTTGTAGTCACGGTTGGCGACGGCTTGTCAGGGCCATTTGGTGACGGTTTGTGACGGTTGTATGAAGTATAGCCGTTTTGTTCACGTGGCAACCTTGTCGTCGCTAGCCGTCGTTAAAGCGGTGTCCAAAGCCGTCGCCATAGCCGACGCTATTTACTTAGTGTCCACATTATTTGTGACGGCATTTGGTGACGGCTGGCGATGGCTTGCGACGGCTGTTTGCCGTCGCTATTTCAGTCGTTTCTTGTAGTGTCAACAGAGGTATAAATGTTCATTTACTATTGGTTATAAATTTGTTTGTTTAGTATATTTTGGTGAAGTTTCTTTGTCACTGAAGCAGGACCGTTGTTGTACCTTAGAATTTTTTATTATGGATTTAATGATCTCTTTGTTGCATAGGTTGCAATGGTATTATATTGCAACATATCTGCTGAAAACTTGCACGTCAGTCTAATTCGAAAGGAATTTGACAAATACAATATTTTGCTTTAGGGTCATTTTCATCGTTAGGAAAGATTCCAAAGCCCCTAAATGAGAATGGTTAAGAAAAATGCAAACATATTTAAAGAAGAAACAGTAACACCTCACGTGATGAACCGATTGAGCAAGTTCTAATAGAGCATGCAGCCAAACAATACCATCATAACTTGTTTTTGCATTTTCACAACTATAAATGAAAACAACCCTTAAAATATGTTATCTCCAGAACTATTATCACACAGCCAAAAATGAAGTATTAAATGCATGATTAAAGTAATAAAATAAAAACAGTAAACTAACCACAAGCACAAGTGCCATGTCCTGCATCGTGAGTTGCCATATTTGCTATAAGACTGTAAACAAAAATTTATTAATTACTGAGGCATGCAGTCAATTTATTAGTTAAAATCTCAAATGGAACACATTTTCTTCAGTTGCATACTCTTATAACACCAAGATGTATACTAAACGATGAGTATCATAATAGTCAACTACTGTAGCTTTATCTTAATTTGTTTTTCCCATGGTACACCCAATCTATTTGTGACATTCTGCACCACCTAACCATTATATGTCATGGTATACAAAGTGAAACAACTCCAAATTTCAATGATTTCACTGTAAAAATAGTATGAGTTGTACAAACGTATATAGTGCTGTAATGGAAAGGAATGAGACACGTAATTTTAAACAATATAGGTACCTTTGAAAAAAAGAAAAAGTTTTGTCAACAGACTGGCAGATGTACGACTGATTTATATGTAGAGCTTCATCTAAATTAAAGTAGGAAGAACCTGCATACTGAAATTATGAGACAGTAAAAAAAGATGCAAGGTAAGCAGATAATTTTGTAAGAAAGAAAGATAACAAACAAAAGCTTACTATCTTCATTTGTGCATGACCATTCAACATCAATCTTGGGACTGATATTTCAAACATTCATTAGAAGTCGACATACTATACGTGATGATAGTATTTTATATTTACCTCGATTAACAAACATCTGGATTGACCTACTACTTCACAAATAAAATTTAACATGTCAGTACTTATATTTACTGGCACATTCAGGCCAAAGAGAGTACATAATATGCTTGGACCGTTATCATTTACCAACCTAATTTTCCAAGTTCAGAGCAGTATTGTTGAAACAATTGAGTTAGCTAATTCCACGCAAAATATATCATTAGTTCCTTATGCACTTTCATTATTGGCAGACCATCCAACTGTGGTTCGTTACTGCTATTTGAAACCAAAACAAGAGCTGTTCTCACAGATATCTTCATTGCTACTTCAATTTTCTATATAGCTTTCGTTGCAGTTGAGTAGGCAGTAGCGACAACAGTGGCAACTGTTCCTAATTTTATAGATCCATTTGTAGTTAGTGAGTTCACAACTTCTTTGTGGGCTTGCAATGCTAATTAGCTTGCCTTAAATAAAGTTAAAAATAATAAGTAAATTAAAACATTGAAAACTCAATATATAAAAATGTGATAAATTTTTGGGTAATTCAAATGTTAAAGTTCGTTGAAATTTGAATATCAAATATAAAAATTAAAAAAAGTGGTTGCTCATTGCTTTCAGACTTAACATTCTGGCAATTCAACATAACTTGTTTAGAAATTCAAAAGCTAAAACAATGAATAAATTATCAATAAGGTCTAAATCATAAATTTAATCAGTACACAAAAACGCATACTTAAAAGTTGCACCGTTAGAATAGGACAACCAAAAAGTAATTGTGTTTCCACAATAGCAGACATGGATCATAGTCCATAAACAATTTTGTTGAATATGTATTTTAAGAGAATAAGTATCATATTATGGAGTCTATGTGTTGCATATTTCTAGAATGTAATACTTCGAGGAAACAGAGCATAGTAGAGCACAAGTTTCATCGACATGAAATGAAATTTCTACCTGAATATTAATTAGGGCAAAATAAGGCCAATAATTAGATTTTAGAACAAATAATTAATGGAAGATGGATAAGTTAGTGGATGATGTGTAGAAAAACGGTGAAGAAATCTGCAGTTAATATTTTAAGGAGATTGTGCACAGTTCTTAGGAATAATTAAAAAATAAACAGAAGGCCGAATAACCCTTTTTTAATATATACGAGTATGAGATATCCACCTAAACAATACCACTTTCCTGCTTTACAATTTAAGTAATAGATTGGACAACTAAATAATATCAAAAGTATAAAAACAAAAATTATGGAGCCATAAACTATGGATTTCCTATTAGAAACATAATTTGAAATTTATCTTTATTTAATATTAGTTTATGAAGTCGATGTGTCTTTATGGTCAAGAGTCATTTAGAAGTTTGTGTCTCTATTTAATATGAAGTGTCCCTTAGTTAAGCGTGTGTCTATTGAATGAAAAGTCATGTAAAGGCTCCTATATAAAGCCTACCATTTTGGTTATGGAATGTAAGAAAAATTAAAAAAGGAAAATTAAAAGAAGTAAGAAAAAAAGAAGTAAGAAAAATGTAGCCATTAAATTATTTTGCATTTAATCTCTCTCCTCCTCTCTATATCAAATTCTAACATGGTATCAGAGCTAGGGTAGAGACGATCGAGAGAGGGAAAAAAAGAAGAAGAGGAAGGTGCCAGTATTGCAAATTTATAGATTCAAAGATGAAGAGCAATAGAACATGGCACAAGTGGCTATGAAAGAAAAACTATTTTTAGAGTTGTTGGAGAGAAAGTCCTCCAATATTCAAAGAGTTGTTGGTGAGAAAGTGCTCCAATATTAAAAAAAAAAAAAAAAAAAATTGAAGGTGATGAGAAAGTGCTTCGTTATTAAAAAAAATTGAAGGTGATGAGAAATTGCATCACAAATCGAAGAGAAAGTGCTTCGTTATTTTAAAAAAAATTGAAGGTGATGAGAAGTACATCACAAACCGAAGAGAAAGTGCTTCATTTATTGTCTTAACAAATTGAAAAGAAAATTTCAAATTAAGGGGGAATGTTGGAAACATAATTTGAAATTTATCTTTATTTAATATTAGTTTATGAAGTCGATGTGTCTTTATGGTCAAGAGTCATTTAGAAGTTTGTGTGTCTATTTAATATGAAGTGTCCCTTAGTTAAGTGTGTGTCTATTGAATGAAAAGTCATGTAACAGCTCCTATATAAAGCCTACCATTTTGGTTATGGAATGTAAGAAAAAATAAAAAAGGAAAATTAAAAAAAGTAAGAACAATGTAGCCATTAAATTATTTTGCATTTAATCTCTCTCCTCCTCTCTATACAAAATTCTAACATTTCCCACTATACCTATTAGCCATTATGATTTAACTAAACTGATTATCATGTACACAGTGTCCCACATGGCTAAGACCATTTTTTGGGGAAAACAAAAATGTTTGCAAATAAATTTTCAAGACAAGCAGCTTTTGTTCTATAATTGTGCAAATGAAATATATTTGTGAGTATTCATATACATATATAGACATAAAATTGTGCATCTTGAAAACATGTCTAATTACAGCTCAGACTGTGCTGATTAAATTCCCTTACAAAACCTATGTTTAATTTTCTTGCTTGATATGTTTTCAGCAACCTAAATTGAAAAATGGAACATAATATTTTGTCTATTTGAGCTGTGTGGAATTTATTTATTTCACCCCAGTAAACTAATGATATGATATCGAAATACAAATGAAGATAAAAGTCTGCATACACTATTAGCGCCATAAACATATATTTCTAAAATTTACAACTTCACTATGTAGAAGTCCAGTCCTTTTTATTCAATTGTAAATAAGGAAACACATTCATAAAAAAAATACAGTGTGGACTATGTAGAAATCCTATCCTAGCCCATGCCCAGTCTCTGTGATGCTTCTGAAGTAGGTTAGAACTTGGTACAAAGGATGAACCTGAGGATTTAGCATAATGCTATTTTGAACGGTCAAGTCCAGCTAACTGCAAAATTTGCTTCTCCTAACCAGTACGACATTTGTTGATAGAATTTAAAATGGTGACTACTCTTATGAGTGACTAATCCAATGTTTAGAAATATAAAATGTTAGATGAATTTGGCAGACTAACTAAATTCATAAAGCCTAAACCTAAGGAGTTTAGGCCATTCAAATGCATGAGAATGGATAGAATAAAATTAATATTCTTAGTGTTATCATTCTGGCAGTGATATCATTATATTTATTTATAATATCAACTAAAAATAGTTGCAATAAGCAAACAGAAGAACAGAAATTTGTTATCTGACTCATTCATGTGGCAAGGAATACCATTTTGTTCATACAATTATATCAGCTGAACTCTCAGATCGTATTTAAATGACTCACAAATAATTAGTACATGACGTGCCACATCATCCCTGTATTGAAGGCACCACAAACGCGAGTTTTAGCTAGCAAAAGAGAGAGAATTTCATCCTCCATTTATTGTGCACTGCAACTTAAGCCATTTAAAATAACGTTTAATTAGGAAAATAATAATCAAAACCATTACAGATCACACGGATAAATAAAGTTAGATTAATTAAATTGTTACGGTGTGGAAGGAATGTAAAATATAATCATGAGGCCAACTTGATACTGCATTTTCTTTTATGCAGCAAAGAAATATGAGCCAATAGTTTTGCTGTTAACCTGAATTAGATAACAGTAAAATAGTTGCACACAGAACTTCTTGAAATTCAAGGAAAATAATGCGTGAGAACATAGCAGCTATACCTGAGCAAGATGAATCTGTGCATGAATAGGAATAATATACTATATACTATATACTAAACTTGAAAGTGGTGTTTCAGCTCTACAACTACATGTCAGTCTTGTTTATTATTTGGGGATGGCCAGAAATAGTTTTGAACTTGCCTATGGACATATTATATGAAAATACATAAATATTTGCAAATAGTAAAAGATATGTTATTGCTGTGAATGTGCAAAGGCCTACTATGGGTTTCTATGCATGCATCATTGGATTCAAATTGTATGGACGCTTGATTTAATTATCTAGATCCATAAACGGGCTCTTCAATGATAATGGTTCGATTACGTACAAATTGCATGCCTTAGATCTTGCTCAAGCAAGAGCTATATACACTAACCAGATAATGATGGATGGTAATGAGTCTCAAACTGGATTGAGATTCTGTGCGTGTGCGCATTACATATGTATACACACACATACATGCATATATGTACAATATGTTATAGGTTTCTACTTCTATTGTCAAGTTCACCTAAGAACTTGTATGTTTGAAGTGCTAGTACATGACTAAAGTATAGTATTGCCTTTACCAAAAATTAAATCAAATTTGATAGACGAATAATGGTTTCTTAATGTGTTAAACACATAACTGTTTCCTTAATTTGATAAACATATAATGGTTTCCTTAAATCTTTTGGATATGGTCGAGAGACTAAGTGGAAAAATTAACAATAAAAGATGTGTGGTTTTGTTCATATGGTTTGCGGCATGAATTTTTGAGGGCCTAAATGCAGTTTTCTTCATCTTTCTTTTGTAATCTATCACTCAACACCCAATTCATATGCCACAACTACTACGCCCCTCTGCCGACATCCAATTTTCAGCAATGTTTTCTCATGATGCAGATGATCTAAATATGTACTAATTTCATGCGGTTATGCATTACACACACACACACACACACACACACACACACATATATATATATATATATATATATATATATATATATATATATATATATATATATATTTGTGCAGACTGTTAATGCGGTTCTTAGAAAATTAGGGGATTATATCAACATTTGTTCTTACAATAGTTTAGACAAAGAAATTATATGAAGTATAACATTATTCCAGCTGTTTATAAAAACTACCTCCACAATCTCTGAGTTAAAGCTATACGATTGTGTTAAGTGAGGAATTAGTTTTACATAAATTATTAATTTTGAAGATTTTAAAAACAATCTGTTGATTATGTTAATTAAATAGCTTAATAGACGATAAATCTTTATTTAGTTCAATGGAATTCGAGGCTCAGTACCATACTCTTCGCGTTAGACATATCAAACATGTCATGGATGGATCGTAACTGGATAAAATAAAGTTACAAATGGCTCAAATTGAAGATTGGTGAAATACAGCTAACAGTAGAACCGCAAAACGGTGCTTAAATACAACTGTCAGAAGTAATTGGAGCAAGAAAAACTTAGCTGTGTATGTCTAAAAACGAAATTCGTAAACAGATAGTTCTTCTTGACGTATGAAAAAATAGCTGCGATAATAAAAATATTAAATTTATACGGTAATAAATTTAGCAAAAGTAACAACGTTAAGTGACAAATTTTACAGTTAAAGCTTTGAAAACTGATGTTGTGGAGTAAGATTGCAAAGAGATCAATGTATTAATGTGTAACTTTGAAGAAGTGCTGACTGGGAGTCTAAACATATACCGAATCCATAAATAACTGTAAGTAGGCCAACCAAATGGGAGTAAAACCAATGCTAATTTATAACAGGCGGGAGAGCAAGGAGCACCTCAAATACTTGTAAAATCAACTTTAAAATCAACATCGTCTTCAATCAATCCATAGGTTACTTGTTAAGAAGCGCCTCGAATACTGACAACAAAGGATGCTTCAATCTCCATCCATGATCACAAGATCCTAACCAAAAATTTATCAGCCATCATGCAAGCTTTAATTCATTTCCCAGACATTACTGGTCTTGGCTGCATTACCATAAATAAAGCTATTTAAAAAATATCAACATTCATAATGCAAAAATCCTAGCAGACTATGCAAATTATAATTCAAGCAGATTTTCGTGATGATAGTGGCAGTACTAATATTAATGTACTTCTAATGCTACAATTAAATCATTGACAATACTGCATTTTATGCTGACAATCATTACCATATTTGTTCACCAATGTATACATAAAAAAAGAGTTATTGCTGTTTTACGATCCTATTGTCCAACTTCGAAGTAAGAAAGAGATTAAAAAATTATATGTCAATATTTCCAGTTCAAAATGGTGTTTGTTTTTAATATTTCATTTTTTTTTCTATTACACCAAACGAAAATATATCTCTTCTCTGAAGAGATGACAGCCCTTGCTATGAATCCACATAATATTTAATTAAACTGTGGTTTACGGGGATCAAGATGTAATTTTTGAATTTCATAGTTCCATTTATAATGTTATATATGGACACGCTTGCTATTATGTCCTTCCTAGTTCAGAATATTTGAATTTTGTTATGTATTTATATATTTTATATATAACAAACAAAATTGAGATAAAATTATATCCTTTGAAAATAATTAATTTAGATCATTATTTGTACAATTTTTGGCATAGAGTTGGTACATAAAGACCTCTTTGCTATACACATTACAGTGTTTAGGAAAAATCATTGCATCAATAGTTCATGTCCACGCTTATGACTTGAACTACTAAATAATTACCTAAAATAAAGTAAATGCTACACTTTCTTTCAAAGCAGCTACATATTGCACATTCTTATTGTTGTGTTTAGTCAGATTTATTCCATTCAATATGCAAAACAATATGGCTTATAGATAAGTTATCTGTACATCTTCGGTTTCAATGGAAAACAAAAATTTACTTGTCATTGGACAACAAACGAAATAAAATCCAGCACATAAAAAGAAGACATGAACCTAAAAAATAAGTGTTTACAAAGATTCTGATCTGATGCATAGAAAGGTAAACCAAACTGATAGCTGGGTATACATAGAGAGACAAAGTGAACTAAAGTGAAATCCATATACTTTCATACAATGCAATTAGAGACAAATTTACTTCTGCATATTATCACTGAATATACTGTATTCTCCTAAACTCATAAAGCAATTGAGCTTATCATATAGGTTAACTGTAAGCTTATCAAATTTACAAGATCTTAGTCAAACAAATGAATTTACAAAAATATGATCCAAATTTGTATGAGTTCGATACTCAACCAATGGAAACAAAATCATAAGCAGAATTACTGAAAGTATATATTTGATATCTTTAAGATCTTAAATTAGAATTCACATAAATGAGTAACACACCTTTTGGTCTGTTCAGTTTAATTCCTGGAACATAATCAACTGCTGCTCGCTGTCCCACCTCTCCCCTCTAAATTCTATTCGGAGCAATGTCTAAAAATCATGAAATCAAAAATTAAATTACTCACCTTTAAACGAATTGAAATTACCCATCGATTTGAGCTTCACATTCTTAATTCGGAGACATATCGTTTTCCATACTTTCAGCTAGGAAGATTGGTTTAGGGTTATGATGGAGAAGGGTAATCGATCTAAGTTGGATCTAGAAATTCCATGTTTTGGGTTGCTGGAAATAGTATATGCTACTGTTGAGCCCACACAAACGGAGACATGGTCTGAGAAATTCAAAAAGCATGGATAATTTGGAATATGAAAAGTTAGGAAGAAAGAGAAATCAGGAAAGAGCGGTACAGTTGTCGAAAGCAGTTAGCGAAAAGATAGGATGGAGAAAGGTAGTGGATCCGTAAGTGAAACGAAGATGGAGTACATTTTGTAATGACCCGGGATTTTCAGAAGGTAACTAAAATACGGAAGAACTTAAATTTTTACAATACATTAATAAATTAGTTTATTAATGCTGGATATTCATTTAAGACGACCAGAAATTGTGAATAAGATTTATTTACAACATCATAAAGCGTCGCTAAAACTTAACAACATGAAGTGTAGCTAAAACTGAGTAGCAACGACCTTACTAAAGCTATAGCAGCGTTAGTAAAACACTATAGAAAAGCGTTACTAAAGGAACTGTAACTAAAGCGTTGAAAATCGTTAACTTGAGAAATCAATTGATTCGAGAAACAATTTCAACAGCAACTAAAAGAGAGATTAATTGGATGATAACTAGGCCATTATAGGACCTTAATGCAACCTGTATTTAGCATGACTTAGCAGTGAAATTTGGAGAAAACAAAGGAACCAAATCAAGCAGAACAAGCTAGCTAAGTAACAATTGTTTCATGCAAACCCTAAAGCCTTATCAGTCCACATTTTTGCGCAAGAACTACATCCATATACAAGCCCAAACAAAGCCCATTTGAACCCATACTTCATGTTTAAGGCTTGCAAGTACAATAGGTGAAAGTGACATGTATTAATGGGTTAATACTAAATGAAAATGAAGATATTACAAGATTGTTGTGCAGGCTAGTATTGATGAATCATGCTAAAGTTAAAAGCTATCTTAGATTTAAGTTAATGCAAAGATAATGTGTGTAATGTCATGAACCACACAACCATTTCCTGCGCAAGCCAACAACAGAAATATAGAATTATATTAAAAGATTTCATCTAGAAGGAAGACAACAAACATTAAATGCTTTTGTCATAGGAGAACAAGTGGGTGTATATTGCATTGTACAGCAAGGACTTTAGCAAGCCATCCCATGAGCAAACTTAGCTTCCTACAAACATTCTCTGTACACAAATCTCTACGCGAATAAAATGATGGGATTAATTAAAGATTTAGTTAATTAAAGTAAATAAGAAACTAATATAATAGAGCTTTAAGTTGCTTATAAATAAGTTGTTAGAGCTCCACTGTCTTGCACATATAATTCGAGCAAAAGAAAAAGGAGATCTGGAAACTATGTTAACACAAGCAAACCAAGGTTTTTAAGGTGAGTAAACCTCACTTTTTCATTTGCTATGTTTGCATATAAATAGATGATTACATGTGTAGATATCATGATGGTTTACTGCTATAGAAGTAACCTGTATTTGCTTGTTAAAAACTCCATAAACACTTGAACTGTTCTATTATATGTACCTGCTTAACTATGCCATGAACAACCTGTTGCCACTGCTGTACACAGTAAGTAAACACTCACACAAACACCCTTTGTCCATACTTGCAAGTGATCATAAATGCCATGTTCTGTTTGATAGTTTATTGTTGTATGTATATACCTGAATGTGCTTATTGTGTGAAGAATTTTACTGCTGTGATCGTATGTATTAATACATATAAAGTTAAAACCTGGATTCATGCTCACATACATATATATCAACATGATTACGCTCCACTGTTTAGCTAAGATATCAAGTATTGCGTAGGAAACTTTAAAAACTGCGTTACTGTCAAAAATAAAGCCGAAACCATGAAAACCCAAACTGCTTTAAAATGTATATCAGTGTTACAGGGTGATGCGCCCCCTGATGACATGATTTTAGCAATAAAAATCACCATTTTTAGATCAATGGATCAAGAGAAAACACAGTTTAGTCGAAAAATGGGTTTTGATCAATAGCTGTGAATCTAGGAGGTTATAAATCGAACGAATTGGTATGGGGGTACGCAACGAACCCCAGATCACCAGAAAAATATTAAACCATTTTTGTATCGTGTGGGTTTTGAGTTTGAAATGATTTTGGGAGAGATATCTCGTTTTGAATGCAAGCAGTTCAAGTGCGAACTGCACTTCGCCAAGGCCAAACGGAGCCGCCGCACCGGCGGTGAAGGAGGCGTCTGGTCGAGCCCTTGAAGTAGGTGGAGCCGCTGGTGTTCCAGCGGGCTGAGGTGATGGCTGGAGGATGATTCTCCGATCGGTTTTTATGCATGGGGATGGTGGCGTGGTGACCATGCAGTAGTGGGAGGTTCTGCACAGCGGTACTGAAATAAAGAATGGTGATGGTTCATCCGCAAGTAGGAACGATGGCGGAGAAGTTGTAACCTGCGGCTTCAACGGGTTAGAAGAAAACAAGTTGTAAATGAAGAGGTGGAGGAGCGAGAGTGCATGGCAGTGAGGGAATGGAAGTCTCGGCATATAACAGGAAGAATGGGATGCAAATGGGAATCAGGTCATGCTAGAAATAATAGGAAGTGACTGTGTGTTTAGGGTCACACAAGTAATAAAATAAAACATTAAATAAAAGCAAACAAAGTGTAGAAGAAAACAGCAACATGAAGTAGTAGGAAAGGGGTAGTGAGAATAGCGGATAGAATTAAATACATACCAGGTCACGCAAATAGTAAAAATGAAAATGATATTTTCACCCCGATTTTGAGACGGGTTATTTAAAATAAAGAGGAGGGATGAGGATTTGGGAAGAAAAGAGGGGTGAGAATAGCGGCATTTCATATTTAGTTTTTTTGCGAGAGGCTTCGGCGAGATGTTTGGTTGTGGGTGCGAACGTGTGGATCTAGAGAGAAACGCAAGGTGCGAGTTGATCGTTTGAAGTGGTACTTGAAAAGTGGTAGTACCACTTTTGTTTTTGGCAAGATTTCTGATGCTGGGTGGGAACACGAGATTTCGGGCCAGATTCGTGTGTGCACACCGGTGATCTGAAAAGTGGTACCGGTACTTTGATCAAAACATGAACAAAAGTGATTTTTGACAAAAGTAAATAAATGTAAATTGAGGAAAATTTATATAATTAAATAAAAAGAGAAGTTTTATTTAAAATATCATAGACGGTGGCAGAGGAAGAAAACAACAGAACACCAAGGACAGTGCTCGACTGTAGGAAGTCGGCAGATTTATTCAATTAGTTTATTCAAAAATAAATTAAATAATTAAATAAATAAAACGTTAATTAATTATATAAATTAGGGAAAATTTATATATCGTATCGTCAGACATTTTGACCAGGTACCAAAATGGAAACTGGTGTGTAAATTATTTAATATAATTTAAAATTGAGAAAAAGGAAAATGTTTATTTTATTTATCAAAGCAATAATAAATAAAATAAAATTTGATCAAGAGAAAAGATTTAACTGTCGATATGAGATCCAAATGTTCTAACACCGGATTTTATCAGGGAAGATTTTACATAAGAAAGTTTTAGGCCCGCGTCGCACACGGTATAACGTGATATAAAAGAAAGAGGTTAAGTTAATATTTTTCGAAATAAAAATATTAAAGGAACATGAATTTTTGAAATAAGAATCCAAATGGAATTAATGAAATTAGAAACTGACTAGAATTAATAAATCGAATGATTTTCTGAGTATTTATCTGATGTTGGTTTCGGCCTTCGGGGTTTATACTTAGGAAGTTGTTCTCTTAGTGATTACAGTCAGCGAATGATTGATGTGAAAGGATAGTGATACGTAAATGCAGGAAAATATGAATATATATATATGATTGGTCAATAGAAATTTCAATTGGAAATTAGATTGTTGTTTGCACACGTATTTTCATTTTATAGTTAAGTTATCGACTATCAAAGTTTTGACCATTTTAATGTTGTTAATATGGAGAGACCGGTTGGATTATTATCCAAAGAACCACTCCGCATTGGCATAAGCGTTGCGAAACAAGTATGCTAAATATATCGAAGACGGAGTAAAATGCAAGGGCTGTTGTATAAACCTTAGATAACGATTGGCTAAGATGGTTGTACGGAATAGTACCTTCGGTTTGTCCAGTCCCAGGACAACTTGTATGGACCAACGTCTGACAGAGTACTCCTAACTAATCACGTACGTTGACCTTTTCAAATGTAGTTATAAGTGGTAGAGAAATTCGTTTCTCTTACTTTATACTTGTATTATATTTTTGGAGAAATCAATTAGTGGATTAGCGGGTTTGACGATGTGACGTTCAAAGCAAATAAAAAGCATGTGTCAGGGTACGTTTAGCTTCGAACTTCACAACCGGAAATGACAAAAATCGGGTAGGCAGCATGGCTATGTGGGTAGCTCCCATTAGGATGTATCATCATCTGATCTAGAGTTTCATTTACTTCTAAAAATCTATTGTCGATTCTGACCCGTTTCGGGGAACGGTTGGCTTGCTACCACCGTTGGTGATATACATTCGATACACTCAAGAGAAATGAGTGGTCGGTCATGTGTGGCTGGGTTACAAGATGTTCTTGTTGAACCCGTGTATTCGTATCTAGAGATACACCTCCGGAAGGTGATCCCATACCTTGTCATAGTTGGAAACCCAATATCCATAAGCACTTAACGGTTTTTGTTTGTATACTATAAGTAGAATGTGAGATGAAAGCATTCTACTAGATTATAATTATTGCTGGACACACTAGACATTATCACAATATCTGTTTAAAAATGCAAACTGTTTTGATCTCATAAGGTAAAATCCCGTTCCGTATTCACGGCGTGGTCTTATGAATCATTGTGATTTATTAAACTTGTTTATAAATCGTTTACTCATACCAGTCCATGACTGACCCGGAGTTTATTTTCTATGTTTTCCTTAAACTCTTGGGTACTCATAATATTTATTATGAGTAGACAAGTGATCCAGGTTTTAAAGTAACTTTGGAGTAGCTGGATGGCAGGATCAGAAGTGTTGGCTTATCTATCATATGTTATGTAGAATTATCTGCAAGTTAGTATCACAAGTGTTATGTATGTAATTGTGATGACATGTATCCCTATATATGAAGTATTCCAATGTACTTGACTTTTGTGATGTAATATTTTTGGTTATAATATTATGTTCCAAATTCCGCTGTGAGATTCTGATGTCTTTTCTTAGTTCTATTCTTCTATCTATTTCTTTTCTTAAATAATGATACAACTTCCGAGGTACTGGAAAGTTGGGTCGTTACACATTTCGTGTTATTTTGAAACGAAGGAATGTCGAAATCGGGGAGGGCTGCTAGAGCGCCACGTTGGATGTGCAAGAAAAGTAAGGTTCCAACTCAGCTTTTCGTTTGTTTTGCTTTCTTTTATAGGTAATAGAAGATTACATATTTATAGATGGGAGAGATTCTAGAATAAAATATTCTAAAGCATATTTAAATCTATACCAAATATAGACCAAATTAATACAATCCTAATATAACTCATAAATAAAAGGAAATATATTTGATGATTATCTCTAACATAGCTCACATTTTTCACAAAATAGAATTGTATTTCTTGATTACATAATTACATATTTATAGATGGGAGAGAGCATTCTAGAATAGAATATTCTAGAGCATATTTGAATCTATACCAAATATAGACCAAATTAATGCAATCCTAATATAACTCATAATTAATGCAATCCTAATATAACTCATAAATAATACAATCCTAATATAACTCATAAATAAAAGGAAACATATTTGATGATTATCTCTAACATAGCTCACGTTGTTTAACACCCCCCGTTAAGTTGGAACCGGGAGAGAAATGTCGAGCATGCCCAACTTGCTAAGCAATCGTTTGAAATTATCAGCACCTAGTGGTTTTGTGAAAATATTCGCTAGTTGGTCGCCAGAACGAATATAGGAAGGAGTAATAAAACTGGAGAGAATCTTTTCACGAACGAAATGACAATCTATTTCGATGTGCTTAGTTCGTTCATGGAAGACGGGATTTGATGCAATATGAATTGCAGCTTGGCTATCGCAATGTACTGATATAGGAACAGATGGTGGAAAACCAAGTTTGGATAAGATTGAATGTAATCATTGGACTTCAGCGGTAATAGCAACAAGAGACCGATACTCAGCTTCAGCAGATAATCAAGAAACAGTCGGTTGTTTCTTTGATTTCCAGGAGATGAGACTAGAACCAAGCATTGTAAAATAGCCGGTAGTAGAACGGCGAGTGACAGGGCAACCTGTCCAGTCAGAATCAGCAAAACCGACCAGAGAAAAAGAACTCGTTGCCGATAGGAATAAACCTTCACCAATAGAACCGTTGAGATATCGAAGGACTTTATTTGCAGCACCAAGATGTGTGGAACGAGGGCTTTGCATAAATTGGCTAAGTTTGTTGACAACATATTGAATGTCAGGACGAGTAACTGTAAGATATAAGAGACGACTGATGAGTCGTCGATAAAGAGACGGATTAGGCAAGAGATTGCCGTCATCTGAAAGAAGTCGACAATGTTGTTCCATGGAATTGGAGTTGTACAAGAACCAAGCATACCTGAATCCTTTAATATGTCAAGTGTGTACTTACGTTGACACAAAAATAATCCCTTTTTGGAACGAGAAACTTCAATACCAAGAAAATAACTTAGACACCCAAGATCTTTAATGGAGAAAGATTTGGCAAGAAATTGTTTTGTCATAGAAATAAAAGATTCATTGTTTCCTGTAATGATAATATCATCTACGTAAACAAGAACAAATACTGAAATATGATCATGAATATACGTAAACAGACTATAATCGGAATTAGATTGACGAAAACGACGTTGAATTAAAGTAGAAGAAAACTTAGAGAACGATTGACGCGAAGCTTGTTTAATTCCATAAATAGATTTTTGGAGCTTACAAACTTGATTGTCACCATGACAAGGAAAACCAGGAGGAAGTTTCATATAAACTTCCTCATTTAGATCACCTTGGAGGAAAGCATTATTTACGTCTAATTGATGAAGAGACCAATTTTTAATTGTAGCGATAGAAAGAAGTAGACGAATGGTGACCAGTTTTGCTACCGAAGCAAAAGTATCATGGTAATCAATTCCTTCAACTTGGGTGTAACCTTTGGCTACTAAACGTGCTTTATATCGTTCAATGGAACCATCAGAGCAATATTTAATTTTATATACCCAGTTGCAACCAATTAGTGTTTTATTTGGTGGTAATGAGCAAACAGACCATGTTTTGTTTTGCTTCGAAAGCACGAATTTCAACAGATATTGCATCACGCCAAGCAAATGATTGAACTGCTTGAGAATAAGTTTGAGGTTCATCATGATTAATAATTTTGGACAAAATAAACATGATGAGAATGACTAAACTTTTCCAAAGAGAAATATTTAGATAAAGGAAAAGAAGTAGATGAAGGAGAGACGTTGCATGCATAACCATTGAGATGTAATGTCCTTCGTCAAATTCGTTGAGGACGATTTAAATCAGCAGTATTCATGGGAATTATAATTGAAGAATTATTATTAGTTTACTGAGACTGATTTGAATCAGCGATTTCTGTTGGAATCAGACTTGGAGAATGATTTTGAAGAGAATTTTCACCATTTTCAGTTGTATTAGATGAAGAAATATTAGTTGGTACTGATGAATCAATTTGAAATGGTGTGAAATTTGTAGGTAAATCATCATCTAGTGGAGTGATGGAAATGTCGCTAGATCTATGATCTGAAATGTTTTTATATGAAAAAACTAATTCATGAAAAATAACGTCACGCGAGACTATTATGCGATGAGAATAAGGATCATAAAGTCGATATCATTTTTGACCATAAGGGTAACCAACAAAAATGTGTGGCTTACCTCGTGGATCAAATTTATTTTTAATATACATATTTTTCGCAAAACACAGACAACCAAACACACGTAAAGATGAATAAGACGGAACCTTTCCAAATAAAACTTCATGAGGAGATTTGAAATTAAGAGTACGTGTGGGTAATTTATTTATGAGAAATTCAGCGATGAAAACACATTCGCCCCAAAATGAGAGGGGAAGATTAGCTTGAAATCATAGTGAACGAGCAACATCAAGCAAGTGCCAATGTTTACGTTCCACAATCCCGTTTTGTTGAGGAGTGGCTACACAACTTCGTTGATGGATTATACCATGAGAATGAAACCAATTTTGAAACTCGAATGAAAGAAACTCAGTTCCATTGTCAGATCGAAGAGCTTGAAGTTATGGAATAAAAATACCACCATCTCCAGATTGTATAGTGGAGATTGACAGTCCAAATTGTCTATTAACTTGATTAAAAAAATGTTTTATCATATAAAAGGTTTGAGACTTGAATTTCATTAAATAGACCCAAGTGCATCTTGAATAATCATCAACAATGGTAAGAAAAAAACATGAACCATGTTTAGATGGAACATTAAATGGTCCCCAAACATTAACATGTAATAATTCAAAACATACAGAAGAACAAGATACACTTTGCGGAAATGAACCACGACATTGCTTAGCTTGTGGGCAAACATCACAAATAAATTTATTATTCGCGGATATATCCGGAAAATTATTAACAAGAAATTTAAAACGAGAACTATTAGGATGACCAAGGCGAGAGTGCCAAAGATCAAAATTATTTGAATGCTGAAATGGAAAAACTGAATTCAAATGGGAAACATCCTCCAAGTAGTAAAGGCCACAATGAACTCTACCCGACCAATTGTCCTGTTCGTCAATAGGTCCTGAAAATGACATTGAAATTTAGAAAAAATTACTTCACAATTAAGTTGTTTTGCTAATTGTGAGACAGATAATAAATTGAATTTGAATGATGGGATAAAAAATACATCTTTGAGAATAAGGGATTTTGAATGTTTAACAATCCCAATGTGAGTCACTGATGCAAAAGTGTCATCAGGTAATTGAACAGACTTATGTTTTTGCAATGGAACATACGAAGAAAAAATTAATAGTGATGTGCATATATGATTTGATGCACCTGAATCTATAATACAACAAGAAGACATACAAGACAGAATTGTACCTGCAAAGTTAGCCGAGAGTTCACCAAGTTCGTCTTTGGCCAAGAGAGCAAGCAACTTTTTGTACTGTTGAGTTGTCAAACGATTATTTGGCACAGCATGAGAGGTTGATCCATGTTCAGCTGCGCGCTTTTCTTGCTTGCTTGCGAAGCCATGCAGTTGATAGCATTTATCTCGATTATGTCTATATCGGTTGCAGTGATCACAGAATGGACCTTGCCTCTTTGACAACCCACGATATGGTGGCTTTGAAGCTTGGAAGGCAGCAGACTCAACAGCTGGGGTTGATCGAACATTCAACTCTTGTTGCTTCTCTTCTTGACGGACAAGATTGTAAATCCACTGAATCGACGGAAATGGCTCCATAAGGAGAATCTGACTACGCATAGTAGAGAAACTATCATGCAGTCCATGAGGGAACTCCCTGGCTCGATCCTGATTTTGCTGTTTAATGATACGCTTTCCATTTCCGCAAGTACACGGATCAATTAAAATAATGCTACTCAACTCATCCCACAAAGATTTAAGTTGGGTGAAGTACAATGAAACACTCATACCTTCTTGTTTGAGTGAGGAGATAGAGACTTTTAACTGATATATCTTCGGCGCATTAGACTGAGAAAAGCGCTCTTTGAGATCCATCCATATCTAGGCAGCGCTGTCGGCATAGAGAATACTTGGCCTGATTTCCGGAGATACGGAATTGAGTATCCTGCTGCCAACAAGGTCGTTGCAGCGGCGCCAATTGACAATGTCGGTTTCCACTGTTGGGATCGGTAAGGAACCGTCGACGAAACCAAATTTGCTCTTGGCTCGTAACGCCATTGTAATGGCACAACTCCAAGAGCCATAATTATCACCAGTTAGGAGAGGTGTGACAAGACCAGTAGAGGGACTATCAGAGTGATGGATAGCATAAGGATCGGCTCTGATAGAAACAGTAGGAGGATTGTTATCATTAGACATGATAAGAGATTGAGAAAGACAAGAGCATAATTTTATTTAACCTGGCTCAGATACCATGTGAAAACAGAAAATAGAATTGTATTTCTTGATTACATAATTACATAATTACATAATTACATATTTATAGATGGGAGAGAGCATTCTAGAATAGAATATTCTAGAGCATATTTGAATCTATACCAAATATAGACCAAATTAATACAATCCTAATATAACTCATAATTAATGCAATCCTAATATAACTCATAAATAATACAATCCTAATATAACTCGTAAATAAAAGGAAACATATTTGATGATTATCTCTAACATAGCTCACGTTGTTTAACAAAGTGAAATAATTTGGTTTAAATATCGACATGTATGGTATTGGTGAAACAAAATCATTGTATGATGCTCGTGTGTATGTACACACTTACACCTAGAGGCCATTGATTTCATTGTTTTAATCAATAGTTTGCGCTCAAATAACCATAAAACTGAGTAAATGGAGAACCCAAAACAACAATATCATAATATCAAATATTGTAACTATCATATCTATACCCCTTTCTCAAACTTCATCCCACACCTCTCATTAGTAAACTCATGGTGATTAACTATTACTTCATCAGTCTTCGAAGAGAAACTCGAGTACATCAGGTTATAATCCGTGCAAAAGGGGAGCTATCCATTTGAATTGATCTTTAGAATATGATAGAGAACTAAATATATAAAATACATGCAATAGAAGAAGTAGGAAGCTTACGTCCTCTAACTAGGGAAACAACAAGCAAGGTGTTTACAGAGGACGATGAAACATGCATTCAAATAGGTTGCGCCCATTGGCAGTGCAAGGAACAGACTGCATGTGGCGACTGCGGCCGACGCCTCTATTATATTTTCGACAGCTAGTCTTTTATCAACTACTAAATTAAATGATTAAATTTTCTAATCCCACTACGTTTTAGAAAAAAAATCAAAATACTAATTCAATTTTTGAAAAAATAAATAATCTATCCGCACATGATTTGAATATTTAACGTTACATAAAATCTAAATCTTACTATTAGTTTATTCGACCTTTCAACGATCCATTAAACAAATTCTAGAAAGTAAGTTCTACTTAACAATTTTATGAGTTAAAATAAATTTCTAAACCCTCGTAAAATAAATTTCTAAACATGGCTTAATCGATTGAAATAAGGTATTACACTATTGTTTCACGTAAACGACAACTAGCAACATACTTTTTGTTAGAATGTGACGCATAGATGGTTTGATGTTGTCCAACGGTTTGTGTCGGTTAGTGTTGGAAAGTCATCACTAAAATCAAAGTTTTTCTATTCGGAGTGGGTATTTAAAAACAAAATGGTGATGCAAAATTGGATGCACACATTATTGGTCTTAAGATGAAATGTGGAATTCAGGGGATCCGATGGTCCAACATTATGGATCTTAAGATTGAACATCTATAAATTCTCGTTGGATTTAGATCGCCGTAGCTCACAAACGGATAGGGGGTGCAACAGGGGTGCTGCAAATCGGGGTGCCCACGATCGCTCCTCTCTCTCTCTCTCTCTTTATATATATATATATATATATATATATATATATATTGGAAGATGGGTAAAATATTATTAAGGCTTCTCAGCCCAAACCGATGATGGCCCAAATACATAACACCCGTAGCCCAGATGAGTACAATTCAGGTCCAACCACGTACATACAGTATCTATCGAATACAAATAGAGACAAATAAAACTTTCTACCACATTCTTTAAAGTTCCTTCGTCTTCCTAAAAGTGAAATTAGGTTATGGCGGCTGAAAACTACTACCCTCGAATCGGCTTCCTCGCGCTCGATCCCTCTGATCCTCTGTTAGTGTCTCCACTGTTGCTTCTTCCTGGCTATGATTAAGACTTCCTTGCTTAATTCACTTTGACGTCACTCTTACTTCCACCCAGTTCATATAGCTAACTCTATTTGGATTTTGTGATGTTTGTCTGAATAATCTGGCATTCCTCTCTCGCCAAATTGACCACACAGAGCTAGTGACGACAATTTTATACAACTTGGCTTTGTAGTTTATTAGCTGCCCTCCGACTTTCAGGTAATTGATGCATGCATTCAAGCTATTTCCACAGTTGTTGATGTTTAATTTCTACATGCAATTACTCCACACCTTTCTTGAAAACTCACAGTCGAAAAATAAATGTTGATGTGATTCTACTTCCTTATTACACAAAACACACTGATTTTCCTGAAGAATACCCCATGTCATCAATCTGTCCTTCGTTGGTAATCAATTTAAGATAGTTTATAAGTAGTAGCTGCCATTTTTGGGAAAGTGACTCTATCCCAAATGAAATCATTCCACTCCTGTACCGGATGTTTTTCCCTGGTTGCCTCCCATGCTGAGCGCGTAGAAAACACTTTGTCATGTTTCCATGCCCAAATGTCTTCTTCCTTGTTGTAAAACAGGGGCACGTATTCAATTTTGGCCTTGAGTTCTGCGCTGTAAGGCAAACTACTGCAGTTCCATTGATTATCGAAAATCAACTCATCCACCATTTTGTTAGGGCAGCCATAAGCTGAGAATGTGTGCAACCCTAAAATGTCTACCGAATATTTACCCTCAATCCAGGGATCCTTCCATGAATTAGTTTCTTCTCCTTTGGCTATTTCTTTCACATAATTTTTGGCCAATTTATCTCTAACTCTCTGGATAGCCTTCCATGTAGGAGATGCATTATTATCAAAGTGTAGTTGCCAGAAATTATCTTTCAAATATCGACTTCTCATCCATTTAGCCCGAATACTAGTAGAGTTTATAATTTTCCAACCCTGCTTTACTGTAAATGTTTCTCTCATTTGTCTAAGATTGTGCAAGCCAACCCCTCCTTCTTGTTTAGTTCGACACAGATCAGAATATTTGATGTTATGCATACTACCTTTCCAAGTAAACTCCGCACACACCTTCTCAATTTTCTCAATTGAAGCATCAGGCAATTGAAAAGTTTGCAACTAGAAATTCACTTTTGATTGAATGACTGTATGTACAAGTTCTATTCTACCTGCAAACGAAAGCAAATTAGAACTCCATCCTTGTAGTTTCTCTCTAATCTTCGTAATTAATTCTACACATTCTGCATCAGTGATTTTATTAGAGGAAAGAGGTACTCCAAGGTATTTGACAGGTAAATTTCCTTCTTGCACTTTGAGCTCTTCTAAAACTTCAGCTTTTTTCCTATTGTATTTATTAAAATAGCACTTGGTCTTTTGTTCATTGACCTTTAAGCCAACATACTTCTCCAATTCCCCAAAAATTCTATTGATAGTTAAGGCTGCCCCTTTGGGCGACCGAATGAAAATAATTAAGTCATCTGCATATAATAAGTGACTGAGTTGAGGTTGGAAGTCGTAGATCGTAGAGATTTCTTTTTTGAAACAAGCAATTTCCATTTGTAAAGTAAAGAATTCCATAGCAATTGCAAATAGATAGGGAGAGAGAGGATCTCCTTGTCTGATTCCTCTGTTGCTGCTAATATGTCCCTTAGGAATTCCATTTACGGGTATAGAAAAGGTAGGGGTAGTAATGCAGTCTTCTATGAGCGCTGTAATTGCATTAGGGAAGCCCATGCATTGCAGTATAGTATGATGAATGTTCGATTGATTTTGTCGTATGCTTTGTGCAAGTCTACCTTTAAAACACAATTTGTCCGCACCTTTTTTATTGAAATTTCTCACTAATTCATGATCCAACAACGAATTATCAGAAATACTCCTGCCTTTAATAAATGCACTTTGTCACTCTGCAATAAAATCTAGTAGGATGAGAATAATTCTATTGCAAATCACCTTCGACAGTATTTTATAAACGAAATTACAACATGCAATTGGTCGATAATCTTCGATTCTTGTTGGGTTATCTTTCTTTGGAATGAGGCAAATAAAAGTGTGGTTGACTTCTTTCAGTAACTTACCTGTTCGAAATGACTCTTGTACTGCACCAACCACATATGTTTGCAGCTCACTCCAGTGCCTTCTGAAGAATTCGTAGCTCATACCGTCTGGCCTGGGGCTAGCATCCCCATAAATGCTAGTCAAAGCACTCCTAACTTCGTCAGCAGTAATAGTGCGGCAGAGCTTTCTTTTGCCAACAGCATTCAGGAGCCTCCTACTGTTAATAATGGGTAAGTCATTAGCTGTTTGACCATTATATAATTTAGTGTAATATTTGATTACTTCCTCTTCCTTCAATTGATTGCTAGTGCTGGGGACCCCATCCTGTTCAAAACATTGCAATTTAGACATTAAGTTTTTCCTAATCGACATTTTGGTATAAAAAAACTTGGTGCATTCATCTCCTTCAGTAATCCATCGTTCTTTTGCTTTTTGTTTGAGTTCAATAGCCTTAATGTGAAGTGCATCTTTGAGTTGCACTTGCAGACTGTAATATGTGTTCCATCATACATCATCCTCATTTTCTTCATCCAGTTTGGTTAGTAGTTCTTCACACTGTTTTTGAAGTGCAGTAATGTGGTCTTGTTCTTTAGGGCGGGTTCTGTTCCATTCCTTTAGTCTAAGCTTAGCCATTTTGATAATGTGCATGAGTTTAAAGAACCAAGTCCCTTTAACTTGCGTCAAATCATTTAGTTTGAAAGCATCATTATAGCCTTGCATTTGATGCCACGAGTTGCAGTATCGGAATGATTTACCCTTAGCTATTTCACATTTCTCAGTTAGCATAACGTGTAGTGGACTATGGTCACTCGAGGAATTAGGCAGAATGTTAATTGATATGTCTGAAAACATGTTGATGCAGTTAGCATTCACTAACACTCTGTCTAATTTACATGATATTTCTTACACTCCCCACTTCGCCATGTGTATTTCAGGCCTTTGTGGACAGGCTCCAACAACCCAGTTGCTATCACACATGCATTAAATTCTGCTAGCTGGGAGACTATCAGCGTACGACCACCTTTCTTTTCATTACTTTTAATTACTACATTGAAATCGCCCATCACCAACCATGATGCGCTCGTTATTTTGCTTATATCACTTAGTTTGTTCCATAACATAGCTCTTTGAGAAGCTAAATTACTTGCATACACTGCTGTGACAATGATACTTAACCTCCCTCGATTAAGTGCCTTTAAAGTGATTTGTTGTTTATCCTTGTCAATGATTTGTGTGGACCATACACGTTTATTCCACATGAGCATAATTCTACCCTTCTCACCCATATCATTGTTGTTCGTCAACAACCATTCTTCACCCATATACATAGCAAAATACTTCATGCTTTCGTCATTGAATTTATAATCCAAAATGCTCAAGATAGAAGGAGATAAATTCCTTCTAAGATTATAGAGGTCTAACTTACGAGCATCATTGTTTAGACCTCTCACATTCCAGCTTACTATCGACATTTAGGAAGTTGAGAGTTTCTCCTCAACAACCTAGGAGGGTTATCTTGCACTTTGGTCGTTACTGTCCCTTTTTGTTCAATGAACTTAGCATCATAATGCTCGTTAGCTTTTGTGTATTTGCTTGGAGTAGTTTCACCTTCAGATATTGCCAAATCCTCTGACTCATTTTGTTCTTTTGATGATTCAAGTACTTGCTTTTCCGGTGATGCTACATTTGACTGGGCCTGCACCTGGGCCTTTTCATGGACAAAGCCCACCTCTACCTAAGCCTGCACCAGGCCTGTAATTGGCCCGCTCTGATCAAAAGCAAAGGCTATTTGTAAATTATGGCTAGTAGTTATTAGTGGATCTTCAGGGGGTACTGCAATTTGCGATGTGGATGCGTCATCCACAATTTTGTGTTGTATATCATTCTGTATATATGTCTCGCTGACTGCAGCTTTGTCTTTCATTTACCATACTTGTTTTACTAGTTTAGCAATCACTTCACCCTGGTCATCAGAGTGGCCGAAACACACACAACTCTTACATATAGGGAGCACAAACTCATACTCAATGTCTTGCACATAGACATTGCATTTGCCATCTTTGGCACGAACTCGTTTTTTAAGCACATCACTTGCTTTAAGGTCAACTAGCACTCTAGCATAGTTAAGCTTTCTGACATTTCTGGTGTTGTCATCCATAGCTAGGGGGGCTCCCACTAAGCTAGCTAGTTTGCTAATGCCTCTAGCATTCCAAAGAGATAAATCTAGGTTTAACATTTTTATCCAAACAGGATGGGATTCTAACATGTCTCTCTCCAACCTTAGATTAGGCTCCCATTGTTTAATAAACATTAATTTGCTGTCCATAAACCAAGGTCCTGTGTCTAAAACTTTTCTACAATCAGCTTTATGTTCGAATTTAATAAGATAGAACCCATTTTCACGCGCAAAAATATCCCATTTACCAGATGGTTTCCATTTTTTGCGAATGAACACGTTTAAGTGGACATAATAAGGTCTTTTGTCCACTAAATAAACATAAATTGCATTACCCCACATAGATTTAGCCTGAATAAATACTTCATCGTCCAGCAGCGCGAATGACCCCAAAATCATCTACAGTAGCTTCCAAAAGTTCCACGCCTCCATTATTGATTGTATTGCCATCTAACGCATCAACCCACAAGTGAGCGCCACTTGTGCTGAAGTTATTAGACCACGCGGGTTTTGGAGATTGACGTTTTGCATTCTGGAATTGTTTCGATTGATTTCTAGTGTTATTGAGATCATTTCCTGGTGCCAGCAGCCCCTTTTTCCTTACTTTTACCCAGCCGTCATCTTCCTTGGAACTAGGGTCCGAAACCCCATTAGAGGGCACAATAGCCGACATTTCTTTATATATATATATATATATATATATATATATATAGTCATACAAAGATAGTATTTATAACATTCACACCAACAACAACCAGGACAACGGATGGAGATCATGCACGAGATATCAAGATTCATGGTCTGAAGAGAGAAGTGAGCGACATTAAAGAGGCGTTGGTTAGTGACAAGACTTCAACTAGATATGGAAGATACATCAATGTAGGAATGACAACGACTCATCACATGATGCATGTACTTTTATATGTTTTATTCATGATATGTATATTACGTGTTGTATGTGTGTGTATGCCTTTGTATAACCATTTTAAAAATAAATTAAAAAATATCTTCAAATATGTCGAAGGTTTAAGCTTTCGATCGGCATTGTGACAAAAAATATCAAATCGAATTGCAATCGAAAAAAAATCATACCGAACTAAATTAATTTTGGTTAATTTGATCGATAAGCAATTTAATCGAATTACAGAGGGATATATGGTAGCGGGTATATGAACCTAAAAGTTTGACACAAATCAAGAGACACAAAATCTCAACTACATGATTAATTTGTCTTTATGTGAGGGGTGCAAATCATAGGGTAATCCTATAGATCAGATTTTGTGTCCCTCAATTTGTGTCAAACATTTGTGTCTAAATTGACTTATATATATATACATGCATGTGTGTGTGTGCGCGCGTGTGTTTGTGTTTATGTGTGTGTGTTATGTTTATAATAAAATTCGATTTATTTTGAATAAGTAAAATTTATAATTTATCATTAAACAAATTATTCAACTTATTACAATACCATAAAATTAGATAATATAATAAAAGCTTAGTTTAAAGGGTAAATGAAAAAAAAATTAATCGAACTCAAGGTAATTTGGTTTCAAATTTGAACGAATAGATCGGTTCGGTGTTTTAACGTGATGATTAGCATTTGTATGTTTATTACATATGTTTTGTGTCTTTTATATGCAGTAAATAGTTCTTTTTGATGATATATAATTGTTTATGATAATATTTGTTGTTGACATTGTTTGTTTGGAAAAGCCTCATGGCAATATTTGATATTGAACTGTGTTGTGAGATATACAGAAACTTTCGTTATATTTATGCTGAAAAATGCTGCTGATATGTGATAAGAGAACTACAAAATTATTTGTCTCAGTAATTTAGAAATGAACAGTAATTAGTAAGTATATCTCATTAACTCCAAAGGGAATTGTAGGGTTGGCAATTAGGACCGAGAGCCGAAAACCCGAACCGAACCAACACGAAAAGACACAAACCCGAGCCGAACCCGATGGGTCTCGAGTTGGGTCTAGGTAATGTAAAATACAATTAAGACCTGATCAAACCCGACCCGAATTGACCCCACCCAAAAGACCTGACCAAAAAACATTGAAATATATGTATTTTTAGTGTGACTATCCGACCAACCCGAATCGACTCGACCCAGAGCTCGGATTGGGTCGGGTTTAGATTTTTGAAAAGTATAGTTCAGAGTCAACAAAACCCGACCCGCTTAGAACCAAGACCCACCGGTCTTGGTCCATCGGGCGGGTCTAATTGCAACCCCTAGGGAATTTATTGTTGGAGAATGGAGTTTTGATGACAACAACCTTATTTCAATATTAATTAATTATAAAATATATACTAACACCTTTATCAAGAATATATATATACATTTATGTATATATATATATACATATTCAGGATTTGTATATAGGAATTAATATGGAAGACTTTACAGTTTAAGAGCTTTTACAGATTCAGAATTCAAGTAGATTCGAGACTCGTGAGTAATTGAGATTTCAAGAGTTTAAGATAAATATAGTAATAGAGTTTAGTTTATGTAAGACTCTGAATAGCACTCCAGGTTCAAATTCAAATTCAAATTCAAATATAAATCTATTCTGATTTTCGAATTACAAATGCCATTTTCAAATTCTATTCTAATTCTAATTAATTTTTCTGTCTTACTTTTGATTTTTAACTCCAGTTTTTAAGTCTATAAGTTTTATGTATAATTATATAGTTATATACTTTATATTTACATAGTTTTAAACTTTATAATTTTATAAATATGTTTATATAGTTTATATTTATTATTTCATATGATTTTCTAATTTATAGTACTTATTTATATCACTATGTTTTATTTCAAGAATTTTCAGAATTATATATTTATATACATTAAAACACTTTAAAAATGCTCAAAATTCAAATTTGTGAAGTGATATGTCGACATACGTTATTGGCCATGTCGATGTATAACTGTCATATGTTTGATTTTGAAAGGGGTGCCTTTTCACTATTTGTAACATTCCAGAAGCATTGCAACCTTTCAATTCTTATAAATAAGAGTTGATTTCGAATTTTTTCATCATTCTTCTTCTCTATTTTCATCCCCTTTCTTTACACCATTAATATTTTATATTTTTATGATTTATACCCTTATACTCTACCGATTTAAATTATATTTATATAAAACTTCTTCTCTTCTCACTCTCTACTCATTACTCTCTGAATTAAAGTGCTATTGAAGAGTTATAGGGCTGTTTTAATTATTTGGGAAGTGTTTGGAAAAAGGTGTGTTCCTTGTAGCCTTGGAATCAAGGAAAGAATCGGTGGTAACCTTGTAGTCGGGGAAATCAAGGGAAATATACTTGATCAAGGGTGTTTAGAGTTTGGAGTCGGTGGTAACCTTATGTCCGTAAAATCAAGGAAATTGTACTTGGATATTGATATAGTAATAAAACTCTACGCAATCCAGCATTACGTGGGATTGGACATAGGAGTAAGCCGAATCAGTATAAAATTTGTTGTATTCTTTCCTTTTCTGCATCTTATTTCTGTTTGTTTTTGTGTTTGTGTTTGATTCTATGTCTGTGATTGTTTTTGTGGTGTGTGATTCATATAGTAGATCATATAAGTTTTAGATTTTCTTAAATTCCTTGAAAACACTATTCACCCCCCTAGTGTTAGTTTTTCCTTAACGATCTATTCCACATTCCTTAACAATTGGCATCAGAGCCTGGTCTTTCAAAAAGTTCATAATCTGATTTGGTTTACGACATTGTTTAATAATCGAAACGTCTTGTCGAAGGGTGCAGAAAAGTGGGATTTATAGCTAGAAAATACTTGGCTTTGACAAATTAAGATTATAAAACGATTTCCCCAAAATCGATTGCTTTGTTTATGAAAACAATATATTTATGAAAATAACTTTATACTATTGTTTTGAGGCCATTTAACTTTGAAAACTAAGATAATAGAACTCATTTATCCTCAAAACTATTGTGAAATCGATATTTATGTATATATTAGAAAACTAGTTAAAATCGTGCACTTGTACTCAATGTCATCGAAAATCTCATCAAATGTCTCAACTATGAATCAACATAAATTTTCCTCATAATCCTAAGTTCGGATTGTTTAAAAACATGGACTTAATAAAGTAATAACCAAGTCACAACAACACGCACAAAATCACATGGAAATCAATTATCAAGACAAGAAAACACACCCTAAATCACTTCAGAATGCAACTTTCAAGCATGTATAGGATGACCAAATGATCCCTGATTAGACTAAAATTTTATATATACGTAGTAGAAACACCTGACTTTGAATAGAAAAAGGATTTACTGAACTCTGACATTGAACAAAAAAGTTTTAAAGCTCCAAACATGGACTTTGGACTGAATTTCAGCCTGGGCTGAAATCACTTCCAGGTCCAACTTCGGAACCAGATTTGAATGGCCAAACGACCTCGAATAGTCCTAAAAATTTGCAAATTTATAGGCAAGATCCCAAACTTTAAAGAGAAAAATAATCACTCAAACTTTGAAAGATAAAGAAAATAATTATAATGGCAACCAATACTGGTAATAGTGATAGTTCTTTTGCAGATGGTTAGTCAGACCACACTATTTAATGGTAGTAATTATTCATATTGGGCATGTAGAATGAAAATTTATTTACAATCCGTAGGATTAGGCACATGGAATATCACACAAACTGAATATGTAAAACCCACAACTAATTTTGCACAATGGACAAATGAACAAAAGGTTGCAGTACAGAGCAATTCTAAAGCCATGAATATGTTGTTTTGTTCATTAGATAGGAATGACTTTAATAGAGTGTCAGTATGTAAAACTGCTTATGAGTTTTAGAGAACTTAACAAGTTACTCATGAAGGAATAGTAAAGTTAAACAAACTAAGATATCATTGTTAGTTAATCAGCTTGAGTTATTCAAAATGAACGAGAATGAGTCTATCTCCGATATGTATTGCAGATTTCAAGAGATAGTACATTCATTAACAACAATTGGAAGAACTTACTCTGAAGAAGACCAGGTCAAATAAATATTGAGTTCATTAACATCAGAATGGGATAAGAAAACTTTGGCGATTGAAGAAGCCCATAATGTCAGTGAAATGAGGATTGAGGTGTTAATCAGAAATCTGATGTCTTTTGAAGTTCAATTACAGAAAAGAAAGGAAAACAAGCCAACTGAAAACAATTCTATTGCATTTAAAGCAATAATAAATTATTCTGACTCGAGCAATGAAGATGATGAAGAAACCGCCCTAATGAGAAGACATTTCAGAAAAATTTTGAGATACAAAGGGAAAAATTATTTTTAAGGAAGTTTAGGAAGAAATGATGGTCAATGTTATAACTGCAATAAACCAGGCCATATAAATAGAATGTGCCCATATCCAAATAAATCGACTCAACAAATGGACCACATCAATTCATCGAAGAAGTGAAAGAAAGCATACGCAGCAACGTTAGATGATTCAGATTCATCATCAAGTGATGAAGAGCCAGAAACTAAAAACTCAAATAAGTGTTTTACGGCAATTTAGAGTTTAGCAAATTCCAAAGAAAAGGACCTAAAAGCCGGGTATGCCTTAATTAATTTTTAAATTTTCTTTGGTTGAATGGTTGTTTTGATTGTTTGCTTTGTTTTGTTTTTAAATTTTAAATTTTAAAATTCAAATTCAATTTTTGAAATTCAAAATAATAAAAATAATTAATAATATAATAAAATAATTTTTTTGTATGTTTGCTAGGATTAGAATTATTTCAGGTAATCGTTAAACCTGAAATATAAATCGATAATTTAAATCAAAAGTCACAAAAACCAAATGCCCTTTGAAAATGAACACATATGCCGACATACATATGTCCATATGTCGACATATCAGCCTGTAACATGAAATTCAAATTTTGAATTTCAAAGGTTTAAACATTAAACCTTCTCTCCAACTTTTCACCAACTCCGAAGGTCTAGAAAGGTGTCATTGATTTCTGAAAAGTTGTGCCTATTCAATTCATATCCATTCAATTTCTATATATACATATATTCTCTCTACCTTTCATACACAGTTCAAACTATATTCTTTATATCTATACTCTTCAAAACAATTATTCGATCACTTCCTCAAGTTCATCTCAGAAATGTAAGTTAACCAAAACCATCAAATGTTATCTTCATAATGATAGAGATACTATCAATAACTATGTTGACTATCTAGCAAATGCTAAAGTCAATACGGGTGCTTTTGCCGTATTTGGAGTCTTTCCTTCCTATTATCTTATCTCTCTCTTCAACCACAATGAAGTCTTGAGTCTAATTGATTCTCAGGATAACGACAAAGTGTGTTATCCCAAAATTGTCAAGATGTTTTATGCGAATCTTAATCACGGATTTTTCGAAGGCAATAAAGATCAAATTTGGACTAGCGTCAAAGGCACGCAAATTGTCCTAGATTCCGAAATCTTGAGCAATAGCTTAAATTATAGAAGCACGGGCTCGGATTTCGAAATCGATGAATCTGATTTAGAGACTTATCACAACATATTTGTAAGCAATTCTCAAATGGAATACAAACATCGCTTTTTTCGTCCAAAAACAAGAATCGTAAACCTTCTCCTTCAACATATCATCACTCCTCGTTTCAGAAACTTTGACAATCCAACTCTCAAGTTCCAAAAAGCATTCTTTGTTATTATTGGTAGCTATAACATAAATTGGGCCGACTTGATCTTAAGTGTAACAACCCGGAAAATCAAAACCAATTTAAAAAAAATTATTTTAAGAAATTTCAACAGAAAATGTGTTAGAAATTAAAAAAATTCCATTTTTAAATAATAACAAAGCTATTAAAAATATCCGTTTTGCAAACATCCTCCGTTTTCTATGAAACCACTTTTGTTGGATCCGGAATGTCAAATTATTGCTGGGTTTAAATTTCCATAATTTTTGGAATTAATATGTGACCGTGGTAAATTAAAATGTGTTTGGTAATTTCTGTTGAATTGGATCGACCATTAAAAAGCCCATTTTTCAAACGGTCTCCAAATTCGATGAAATTAATTTTGTTAGGACCGTATCATCAAAACATAGCTAGGTTTATGTTTCGGGAATTTTTGGAGCTAGTATGTGGCCCTAGTAAATTAAAATGTACGATCAAATTTAATATTAAATGTTTTATATTTTAATTTAAAGAAAAACAGTCTAAAACGATCAAATAGGCTTACGAAACATAGTCCACTGTTCGGAATGGAAGTATTTGGCTAGGGGCGACAGTCACTCGGCTTAATACGGAGTTAGTATGAGTTAACGGGCCTTTTAGAAATTAGAGAATTATATAATTAAAATATTATAAATACCCAGATTAACAAACCCTAATTCACTTCGTAGCCGCCGCCTCCATTATCGTTTAATGGTCAAAATTTCTCAGAAATATTTCCCCCAATTACTCTCAATCCTCTCAAATAAATCGTTCGACTCTTCAGATAATATGGTAGTACTCTCCATCCTCTTCACATCCGTACGGTGAGATCGCCTGGAACTCTGTATTTCACTCAATTTGGACACCCGAACCTCCACCGCGTCGACCGCCAGAACTCCCCCAACCCGCCACTGACTTCACCGTTGTGGGTCCCACCATGCGTGCTTCCAAGCCCGTAAGCATGGTGCCATCTGATCATCCTCTGACGTCTCGATCGGAGTGGAAAATCCAACCCTAAGTTCGAAAAAATAAAAAAAACTATCGTCATGCGTTTCCGAAGGAAGAAGAAGGTATTTTCTTTAATTAATTAATTTATTAATAAAATTTAAATACTATGAACCTTTAAAAATTCATAACTTGTTCCTACGATATCGAAATCACGTGAAACAGGAACCGTTGGGATTGTGGTAGTGCAAACTACATTTTAAAAGTGACCAGGGGAATTTTAGAGTGATCTACAATTTTTGAAAAAATCAAAACCAATGTGAAATCTCTAATTTAAAATAAAATTTATTATTGATTTCGATGTGAAATTCATATATGTGTTGTAAAAAATTTGAGTAGATTGTTTGTGATTGCGATGAACGAATGGATTGGATTGTGTATGTTAGAAAAATATTCATGTTTGTTAGAAATTTGTTATACAATAAAAACCATATTTTATTGTATATATGAAAATAAAATATTCATATTTGTTAGAAATTTGTTATACAATAAAAACCATATTTTATTGTATATATGAAAATAAAGTATTCATGTTAGACCAAATTTGTTATACAATAAAAACCATATGTTATTGTATATATGAAAATAAAGTATTCATGTTGGACAAAATTTGTTATACAATAAAAACCATATTTTATTGTATATATGAAAATAAAGTAATCATGTTAGACAAAATTTGTTATACAATAAAAACCATATTTTATTGTATATATGAAAATAAAATATTCATGTTTGTTAGAAATTGTTAAACAATAAAAAAACCATATTTTATTGTATATATGAAAATAAATTTTCCATGTTGGATTAATTTTTTTATACAATAAAAATCATATTTTTCTTGTATATATGTAGATAAAGTGTTCATGTTGGATAAAAATATTTATACAATAGAAATCACCTTTTTATTGTATATTTAAAAGAAAATGTTTATACAATAGAAATCACATTTTTTGTATATTTGAAAAGAAAATTTTATACAATAGAATTCACCTTTTTATTGTATATTTAAAAAGAAAATGCTTATACAATAGAAATCACCTTTTTATTGTATGTTTGAAAAGAAAATGTTTATACAATAGAAAGCACCCTTTTACTTGTATATTTGAAAAGAAAATGTTTATACAATAGAAAGCACCCTTTTTATTGTATATTTGAAAAGGAAATGTTTATACAATAAAAATTATTTTTTTTGTGTAAGAATAAACAAAATATTCATCGTTTGAAAAGGAAATGTTTATACAATAAAAATCACATTTTTGTTGTACGTATAAATAAACAATATATTCATTGTTTAGAATAAAATAAGTTAACATTAAAATTACATCTTTATTGTATTATTGATTCATTAAAATAATAACATGTTAAAGTAGGATTTGTCATTAAAATTGTAACTTTTTACAAGATAATGTAGATTATAAAAAGAATCATGTTTTAAACAAAAAGATTTGACAATAAAAATTATATTTTTATTGTGTGCTTGATTCATTAAAAAGATTAGACAATAAAAATTATATTTTTATTGTGTGCTTGATTCATCAAAAAGATTAGACAATAAAAATTATATTTTTATTGTGTGCTTGATTCATTAAAAAGATTAGACAATAAAAATTATATTTTTATTGTGTGCTTGATTCATTAAAAAGATTAGACAATAAAAATTATATTTTTGTTGTGTGCTCGGTTCATTAAAAAGATTAGACAATAAAAATTATATTTTTATTGTGTGCTTGATTCATCAAAAAGATTAGACAATAAAAATTATATTTTTATTGTGTGCTTGATTCATTAAAAAGATTAGACAATAAAAATTATATTTTTGTTGTGTGCTCGGTTCATTAAAAAGATTAGACAATAAAAATTATATTTTTATTGAGTGCTTGATTCATTAAAGAAATTTTGTTAATCAAAATGTTGTTTGCATGTTAGTAAAGTAGAAAAATGAATAAATGTTAGAATAAAAAGGATTACATGTTAAAATGTATTTGTTAGTTAAAAACATCATTTTTAACATGCTAGTTAGAAAAAAAGGATTACATGTTAAAATGTATTTGTTATTTAAAAACATCATTTTTAACATGCTAGTTAGAATAAAAAGGATTACATTATAAAATGTATTTGTTAGTAAAAAACATCATTTTGAACATGCTAGTTAGAAATAAAAGGATTACATGGTAAAATATATTTGTTAGTTAAAAACATCATTTTTTACATGCTATTTAAAAGAAAAGGAATTACATGTTAAAAATAGGTCTTATCATTAAATATGTTACTTTTGACATGTTTGTGTAGATAAATAGAATTACAAGTTTTGGTTTATTAAAATATATTCATTTACATGTTAGCCTAGTAGAAAAATAATTACATGTTAATATATGATTTGTTCATTAAAATGTAACTTTCAACATGTTAGATTAGAATAAAAATGATGTTATGTAAAACATGTTTTGTTATTAGGAATGACATTTTTATTGTGTTAAACAAGAATAAAAGAATCATATGTTAGAATATGATCGTGTTTGATTAAAACATTATTTTTAACATGTTAGTTGAAATCGTCAAACGAATTATATATATATTAATATATATATATATACATATATTTGTAAATATATATAACTTAAAATTAAACGAATCACGCGCAGTAGTTCGCGTTTTGGAATCCTAAATTTAAAAGATTATACCAAAAGATCCGACCGTCGGATTTTTCCAAAACTGGAACCGTTGGATTCTCTTTGGAAAGATCTTTCCAAAAATATTAAGCTAGTTAAGATCTAACTGTTAGATTTGGAGAAATGTGCAATTCAAATTTGGATAAAAACAGTGCAAAGGCCGCGTAACGACCTAAAACGTCGTTCGAATTAAATGGGCTATTTTTATATAAATAAAAATAGTAATAAATCATCACAAAATATTATGAAAGATATGGAATGATTTGAATTATATATTTTCGAGAATTCTTTGAAAAGGCCGAGTTAAATCTCATTTCAAATAATTATACGATGATTTAAAGTCAAAGACACTGAAGACGGTGGTTAAGGAACGACGATCTTCACATCGAATGGACGACTACTGATGCCCTGCATTGGTTAGCTCCCAGTAAAGGGTTAAAGTGGTAGTTGTCTGGACGTACTTGTTGATTGTCCGGATATGTGAGAACCTCTCTTCCGTATTGGACATACGGGACAAGGAATAAGGTGTCTCCGGTTTCGTTCAGACCTAGAACGAACTTGTAAATGGATGTGTGTCTAACATTGAATTTCGTTATGTGTTAATTGATTTATATTAAATATATATCTGCTTGGTGGCGGAGAATTTATTCTCTTGCTTATCACCCTTCTCTGAGACGTACGAGCTTAGAGGTTATATATTGATAGACATCAGTTACATGGCGTGAATTGTCAATGTGGCGTGCTAAGATGCAAATGATCAAGGCTTTTGTAGAAAAGCAGGGCCTTGTGGTTGACGATAAAAGCACAGCTTTATTTAGCATAGCTTTGTGTATAGCGTAACTTCGTGAGCCTCACACCCCAGTTTGAGTCAGAAACGGGATAAGGGAACGTAGGGAGTGCACGACGTTTCTTTCTAGCTAGAAGTGATGTCATGGCATGGAGGCCAGACATTTTTACTTATGTGGATGATAGTTTGCGAAGCCTCGATATATTGGTCGCTACTGGCCAAGTGATAGGTCTGATAGGACCGAGAAACATGTGTTCAGGAATTGCCAATCCACTAAAGTATGTGTGGACCGGCCCTGCAGGATCCAAGGGTTCGCCAGCCTCCGAGCCCTGAGACATTTGCTAGAGTGTCTCGAATCGGTAAGGAGACCATCACTAGCCTTGACTCATGATGGAAATCCAATTTTCAATACGACATCACGGATTTGATTGTAAATCTATATTTGGCACATAGTATATGGTAGTTATGCCATCTACGATTGATACATTTACTTTGAAAATGTTTTAAACTGACTAGACATTAATAATAATATCAAGTTTTATACGTATCAATCATGTTTGACCAATATAAAGTAAAACTCTATCCTCCGGTTTGCATTGCATTGTGTGATGGGACTTGAGTCTTATAATGGTTTCATTTTTCTAAAAACATTGCGTTGTTTAAATGATTTACCTATTTTATGCACTGGCAATCCAATGGAGCAAACCCGTTCCGCGTTGGCGGCGTGGTCCTGTGATTAGCCTTGTTATTAGATAAGTTAAGTAAGATTTCTCATACCAGTCCCATGACTAACTCATAGTTTGTTTTCACTTGCAAACTCGGGTGCCTTTATTTTTACGGGCAGCCAAGTAAAAAGGTAACATGCTTATTTTGGAAATGCACTGCAGCATGGTGTGCTCTTTTGGCTGAAGACGAAGACTATCTTTTATCTCTATTTTGGACATTTAGACATCATTTATCTATGTTGTACTTGATGATGTTCTAGACTTATTTCTATTGGCTGGAACCTTTTATGTGCTATGTTGTATCCTATGTCTGTGCAACTCTGATATTGATGACATTTATGATTCCGCTGCTATGATGATGATATTATCCTACGATTTCATGTGTTATTCTATTATCTGTAATCTGCTGTTGTAATAAATGTGTTATATTCCAATGATTATCCTTGCTTTCATGTCATGGGAGTTTGGGGTCATCACAGCTGGTATTACAGCTTAGGTTAACCTTAGCTCCGGAGTATGACATATTCAAAACAGTTCGTCAAAATAGAATCAGTAGGATTAGGAATGTCCTAGAATGAGCACGGCAGAATAACACATAATAATCAGTTATTACATCATCATTTTTCCATATGTCCTTCTACTTTTACCATTCCTTCAAAATAATAATTTCTGTTGGTCCGACTCTTTCCTTGATGGTACAAAACTGACTGAGATGTATACGAGGGCTAGAGCTAGAGGTAGTGATGGATCAGGCAGAGGCCAAGAAAGGGGTGAAATCCCCGCTGCTCAGGACCAGCCTAATCTAGAGGATGTAGTGCCACCACCACCCTCGCAACCTTTCGATCTGGATAAAGTGGCTAAGAAATTGAAGAATTTGGGAGGCATGCCATTCACTGGCCGTGAGACAGTGACTGAGGCTCAGGGTTGGCTAAAGACATGCGAATAGATCTTCGTGGGCTTGGAGTTAGAGGACCATCGAAAGAGATTCATGGCATCAAGATTGCTAAAAGATGAGGCTTTAGTATGATGAGAGACAGCTACTATTGGCGATATTGATCCTGACATGTCTTGGGCGAATTTCAAAGAACTCTTTAATGAGAAGTTCATTCCTCGACAAGAAGTCGAGCATCTACATGATGAATTTGCTAATCTCCAACAAGGGGATCGAACTATTAATGAGTATGTGAGAAGATTCGAAGAGCTCTCCCGATATGCACCTGAATTGATTTAGGACCCGCTCTAGAAAAACAAGAGGCTCATAAATAGTCTTTTGAGGAAGTACCACAACAGAGTGACGACACATTTTGAGCTCCCATTTGCCAAAGTGATTGATATGGCTTGTAGATACGAGGGGATTGACAAGAGAAATGCTTAGCAGAATCGTGAGAGGAATCAAGCCAATAACAAAAGGAAACATTCTGATAAGAAGCCAGAGGCGAGCAACGCTGCAGCCGCCAAGCCTCAAGAGAATAAAAAAGCCAAGGTCAAATGCTTCAACTACCAGAAATTCGAACACTATAATTATGAATGCAAAGCTCCAAAGAGGCCAAGGAGGAGCAAATCAGGGCCTAGCCAGAATACTCGTGGTACCAGGGAGTGGTTTAAATGTCACAAGTCGGGGCATCTTATCAAGGACCGTCCATTGCTGAAGAAGTCCGAAGTGGCTGCTCATGTGTATGATGGAGCAAGTGCACCAGCTTCGTATGAAGGAGAAGATAAACCAGATGTTTTGGAAGGTACCTTTACTATTAAAAACATTCTTGTTATAGTATTATTTGACACTGGTGCATCATGAAGTTTCATTTCTAGTAACACACTTAAAAAGTTAAATTTGAAACCAAGAAATCTCAAAGAATCGATTAGTGTCCATAATCCGATAGGAGGTTCCCTTGTTCTCGGTTTATATTGTAGAGTGCTTGTTTCTTATTCCGGTTTCCAGTTCCCTTTTGACTTGATCGTCATGGATTTTTCGTAATTTGATATCATTCTTGGGTTGGATTGGCTAATGAAATATGAGGCCGAAATTAGATGCACTAAAAGAATAGTCAAAATTAAAACAAAATTTGGGGATATTATTTTTATTAGGGTCGTCAATGGGTCGGGTTGGGTCGGGTTCAGGTCAGGTCAAGTCGGGTTCGGGTTGAGTTCGGGTCGGGTCATCTCAACCGGTTTATTAAACGGGTCGGGTTCGGGTCGGGTCGTTTATAATCGTGCGGGTTTCTGGTTTGATCCGTGTAACCCGTTAAGTAAAATATTTGTATAAAAAACTTTGTGGGTTTCAAATGATGACTGCATTTAATCGAGTCTTTGTAGCATAAATTAAGAAAGAAAAATGACTATGCTATAGCAAAGTGCTCATTTTGGAAAAAATGGTTTACTCAAGATCAGGAAAGATCCAACGGCCTTTGTGAAGAAATCAAAAACTTGAACTTCCGTGAAGTATATCATCCAAAGTGAATAGCAATCACAATTTTGGTAAAGAACATAGATTTAATAAGCCTTGTCAAATCTATCGAGAGTCTCAAGAGTCAAGACGATGCTAATGCCGATGCTTTTTCTGGTGTCGCAGTTGTTCTTCGATCTGATGCACGATTTTAGAAGGATATCATAAAATCTAGGGCTCAGTGTAAAAAGGAAAGAGAAGACTGAAGTCTGAAGGAGTGAAGAGGTAGAACCATAGAAATTAGTATGACTGAATGAGTGGTGGCTTGGTAATTGATAAATTAGGTTAAAGCAGCAAATGGGTAATGGACTGGGATGGGCCTATGTTTTGTAGATTGTTTGAGTAATAAAAATATGTTTTATATTAAACGGGTCATGATGGGTCAGAAACGGGTTCACGGGTTGGGTCGGGTCAACCCGTTTATTAAACGGGTCAGAGTGGGTTGACCCGAAATTGACCCATTTATAAATGGGTCGGGTCGGGTTTTTATCATGCGGGTTACGAGTCGTGTTTCGGGTCGTGTTAGAAATTGACATCCCTAATTGTTATACCATGTCACATATCAAATTCAAATAGAAAATAATTCTGGTCTGCTCTAGAAGTTATTCCTACTTCTATTGAGAATATTCCTGTAGTTAAAGATTATGCGGATGTGTTTGAAGAAGTTGATAGCTTACCTCCGCGCAGAGAAATTGACTTCAGGATCAATTTAGTCCCGAATGCAAGGCCAGTTGTGCATGCTATTCGAAGAATGATGTTGAAAGAAAAAGAAGAGTTGAGTAATCAAACTAAACAGCTTTTGTGGAAAGGTCTGATCTGGCCTAGCTTTTCAAATTGGGGTGCAGCAGTAGTGTTTGTTCCAAAGTCAGACGGTACTCTCTGATTGTGTGTGGATTACCGAGACCTCAATACCCAGACACTGAAAAACAAATATCCATTTTCGCGTATTGATGATTTATTAGATCGCTTGAATGGAGCGCAAGTGTTCTCTAGAATGGACCTAGCTACAAGTTTCCATCAATTGCATATTGCCAAAGGGTGTGTTCCTTTGAGAACTTTCAGAGGTCCAGACTTATTATATGAGTGGTTAGTAATGCCATTTGTCTTATGTAACACTCCTGCTTACTTTGTCGATTTAATTAACAGAGTATTTCGCATTGTCTTAAATAAATTTGTGCTAGTTTTCATTGATGACATTTTAATCTTCTCTAAGTCAATTGTCGAGCATGCAAAGCATTTGGAAGAAGTTTTGGAAATTCTGAGACAAAATGTTTTAAAAGCCAAATTTTCTAAATGCATATTCTGGAAAGAAGAAGTAAAGTTCCTCGGTCATGTAGTATCGAAGAAAGGAATTTCAGTAGATCCAAGTAAGATAACAGCCATTCGAGATTGGAAGCAGCCTAGCATGCCTACAGAAGTCAGAACTTTTCTAGGATTGGCTGCCTACTATCGGAAATTTGTTAAAGATTTTTCGAAGCTATCTTTCCATTTACGAAACTTACCAAGACACATACAAAGTTTAATTGGACGCCTTAGTGTGAGGCAGCTTTCCAAGAGCTGAAATTACGGTTGACCACTGCTCCAGTGTTGACCATTATTGATGGCAATCAAGATTTGACAGTCTATACTGATGCTTCTCTTGAAGGTGTTGGTGCGGTATTAATGCAAAGGGACCAAGTAGTTGCTTATGCTAGCCATCAATTGAAGCTGCATGAGAAGAGATATCCTACTCATGATCTTGAGTTTTTTGCCGTTGTGTTTGTTTTGAAAATATGGAGGCACTATCTTTTGGGTGAGAAATTCGAATTATATACAAATCATAAATATTGAAGTATCTGTTCACCCAGAAGGACTTCAATTTGAGGCAGCAGTGTTGGTTAGAATTTCTTGCAGCCTACGATTTCGATATTTTGTATACTCCAGGAAAAGCCAATGTTGTAGCTGATGCGCTCAGTAGGAAGAATGCGATCATCACTAATCTCATTATTACGCCTTCACTAATTGACAAAATATATGTTCTTCAGAACAATGATAAATTTAGTTAAAGAATTAATAAAAGAGTTCGGGAAGGGGAACCCTCGAGTTTCCAGATTGATAACAAGGGAGTTCTGAGGTTATTAGGACGAATTTGTGCTTCGAATGTTCCTGAGCTTAGAAGGGATGTGATGGATGAATGTCACATGTCCAAGCTTAGTATTCATCCAGGGGTGAATAAGATGTATCATGATATCAAGCATACGTTCTGGTGGAGACCTATGAAAAGAGGCATTTCCATATATGTTAGCAGGTGTTCTACTTGCCAACAAGTCAAAAGCGATCAACAGAAACTCACAAGATTGTTGCAACTACTAGAGGTTCCAGATTGGAAGTGGGATCAAATCTCCATGGATTTCATTGATGGCTTACCCCGACCAAGAAAGGCAATGACAGTATATTGGTGATCGTAGATTGTTTCACGAAGACCGCCCATTTTATTCCTGCCAGATCTACTAGAACAGCTCGATGTCTGGCACAGATTTATTTTATAGAAATTGTCAAACTACATGGAGTACCCAATAGTATTGTTAGTGACCGTGATCCGATATTCGCTAGTAAATTCTGGAAATCATTCCAAGAAGAGCTGGGGACAAAGTTAAATCTAAGCACCGCATATCATCCTCAAACAGATGGCCAGACTGAGAGGGTGAACCGTATACTAGAAGACTTGTTGCGGGCATGTATTCTTGATTTTGGCATATCATGGGAAGATCAGTTGAATTTGGTTGAATTTTCATATAATAACATTTACTAAGCAAGCTTGCAAATGTCGCCATTCGAAGCATTGTATGGCAGACCATGTAGATCTCCAGCATGTTGGGTAGAACCTGGCAATCGGCTAGTATTGGGTCCCGACATGATTCGAGAAGCTTCGGATAAAGTCGATTTTATTAAGAAGCAACTGCAAACAGCTCAGATCCGACAAAAGAGTTATGCAGACTTGAGAAGAAGAGATTTAGCATTTGCTGTTGGAGATTATGTATACTTGAGAGTTTCCTCGTTGAGAGGAGTAGCCCGTTTCGGGAAGACAGGGAAGTTGGCGCCTAGATTCATTGGTCCATTCCCTATACTCGAAAGAATTGGAACTCTTGCTTACAGGGTTCAGTCGCATGATTGGTTGTAAGGAGTGATGTATTTCACGTGTCTCAAATTCGAAAGCATGTACATGATCCAGAGTTGATTGTTGAGGAAGCAGCACAACAAGATTTAGAGATTACCCCAAGCTTAGCAGTGAGAAGAGAGCCACTGAAAATCATTTGCAAAGAAACTAGAGTTTTGAGAAACAAGAGGATCCATTTAGTCAAAGTGCAGTGGAGCGGAGATCCTAGAGACTGTACATGAGAGACAGAGGATAACATTAAACAGGCTTATCCCAAGTGCAAAGTGGACATCTCTGATTAGCTCTTGTGTTGAGGTAAATCTATAATATTTTGCATTTTGTGTCCTACTTTACTATTGTTTCCTTTTCGGGGATGAAAAGTTTTTAAGTGGGGGAGATTGTAAGAACCCGGAAAATAAGAACCAATTTAAAATTTTCATTTTAAGAAATTTTGACAGAAAATGTGTCAGAAATTAAAAAATTCCATTTTTAAATAATAACAAATCTATTAAAATTAGCCATTTTGCAAACGACCTTCATTTTCTATGAAACCACTTTTTGGATCTGGAATGTCAAATTATTGCTAGGTTTAAATTTTCATAATTTTTGGAATTAATATGTGAGCGTGGTAAATTAAAATGTATTGTGTAATTTCTGTTGAATTGGATCGACCATCAAAAAGCCCATTTCTCAAACGGTCTCCAAATTCAATAAAATTAATTTTGTTAGGACCGTATCGTCAAAACAAAGCTAGATTTATTTTTCGGGAATTTTTGGATTCAGTATGTGGCCCCAGTAAATTAAAATGTACGATTAAATTTAAAATTAAATGTTTTATATTTTAATTTAAAGAAAAACAGGCTGAAAGGTCAAATGGGCTTACAAAACATAGTCCATTGTGTCCGAAATGGGGGTATTTGGCCAGGGGCGACAGTCGCTGGGCTTAATTTGGAGTTATTATGAGTTAATAAGCCTTTTTGAAAATTAGAGAATTAAATAATTAAAATATTATAAATACCTAGATTAACAAACCCTAATTCATTCCATAGCCGCCACCTCCATTATCGTTTAGTGGAAAGAATTGCTCAGAACTTCTTCCCCCCAATAACTTTCAATCCTCTCAATAAAATCGTTCTACTCTTGAGACAATATTGGAGTACTCTCCATCCGCTTCACATCAGTATGGTGAGATCGCCTAGAACTCTGTATTTCACTTAAGTTGGACACCCAAACCTCCACCGCATCGACCATGCCACTGTAGGTCCACCTGGCACGCACTTCCAAGCCTGTGAGCGGGGTGCCATCAGATCATCCTCTGGTATCTCGATCGGAGTGGAAAATCCAACCCTAAGTTTGAACAAATAAGAAAACTATCGGCCTGCGTTTCAGAAGGAAGAAGAAGGTATTTTCTTTAATTAATCAATTTATTAATAAAATTTAAATACTATGAACTTTAAAATTCATAACTTGTTCCTACAATATCGAAATCACGTGAAATAGGAACCGTTGGGATCGTGGTAGTGTCTACTATATTTTAGAAGTGACCAGGGGAATTTTAGAGTAATCTACAATTTTTGAAGAGTTCAAAACCAATGTGAGATCTCTAATTTAAAATAAAATTTATTATTGATTTCGATGTGAAATTCATATATGTATTGTATAAAATTTGAATAGATTTTTTGTGATTGTGATGAACGAATGGATTGGAATGTGTATGTAAGAAAAATATTCATGTTTGTTAGAAATTTATTATACAATAAAAACCATATTTTATTGTATATATGAAAATAAAATATTCATGTTTGTTAGAAATTTGTTATACAATAAAAACCATATTTTATTATATATATAAGAATAAAGTATTCATGTTGGACAAAATTTGATATACAATAAAAACCATATTTATTGTATATATGAAAATAAAGTATTCATGTTGGGCAAAATTTGTTATACAATAAAAACAATATTTTATTGTATATATGAAAATAAAGTATTCATGTTGGACAAAATTGGTTATACAATATAAACCATATTTAATTGTATATATGAAAATAAAATGTTCATGTTTGTTAGAATTTGTTACACAATAAAAAAACCATATTTTATTGTATATATGAAAATAAAATTTTCATGTTGGATTAAATTTGTTTATACAATAAAAATCATATTTTTATTGAATATATGTAGATAAAGTGTTCATGTTGGATAAAAATGTTTATATAATAGAAATCACCTTTTTTATTGTTTTTTTAAGAGAAAATGTTTATACAATAGAAATCACCTTTTCATTGTATATTTGAAAAGAAAATGTTTATACAATAGAAATCACCTTTTCATTGTATATTTAAAAAGAAAATGTTTATACAATAGAAATCACCTTTTTATTGTATATTTGAAAAGAAAATGTTTATACAATAGAAAGCACCCTTTTTATGGTATATTTGAAAAGAAAATGTTTATATAATAGAAAGCACCCTTTTTATTGTATATTTGAAAAGAAAATGTTTATATAATAAAAATCAATTTTTTTTTTGTGTATAAATAAACAAAATATTCATCGTTTGAAAAGGAAATGTTAAAACAATAAAAAACACATTTTTGTTATATGTGTGATTAAATAATATATTTATTGTTTTGAATAAAATATGTTAATATTAAAAATTACATCTTCATTGTATATTGATTGATTAAAAATGATAACATGTTAAACTAGGATTTGTCATTAAAAATGTAACTTTTTACATGATAATGTAGATTATAAAAAGAATCAACGATAAAAACTATATTTTTATTGTGTGCTTGATTCATTAAAAAGATTAGACAATAAAAATTACATTTTTATTGTGTGCTTGATTCATTAAAAAGATTAGACAATAAAAATTATATTTTTATTGAGTGCTTGATTCATTAAAAAGATTAGACAATAAAAATTATATTTTTATTGTGTATTTGATTCATTAAAAAGATTAGACAATAAAATTATATTTTTATCGAGTGCTTGATTCATTAAAGAAATTTTGTTAATCAAAATGTTATTTGCATGTTAGTAAAGTAGAAAAATGAAAACATGTTAGAATAAAAAGGATTACATGTTAAAATGTATTTGTTAGTTAAAAACATCATTTTTAACATGCTAGTTAGAATAAAAAGGATTACATGTTAAAATGTATTTGTTAGTTAAAAACATCATTTTTAACATGCTAGTTAGAATAAAAAGGATTATATGTTAAAATGTATTTGTTAGTTAAAAACATCATTTTTGACATGCTAGTTAGGAGAAAATGAATTACATGTTAAAAATAGGTCTTATCATTAAAAATGTTACTTTTAACATGTTTGTATAGATAATTGAATTACAAGTTTTGGTTTATTAAAATATAATCATTTACATGTTAGCTTAGTAGAAAAATAATTACCTGTTAATATATGATTTGTTCATTAAAAGGTAACTTTCAACATGTTAGATTAGAATAAAAAGGATGTTATGTAAAACATGTTTTGTTATTAGAAATGACATTTTTATTATGTTAAACAAGAATAAAAGAATCATATGTTAGAATATGATCTTGTTTGATTAAAACATTATTTTTAACATGTTAGTTGAAATCGTCGAACGAATATTATATATATATATATATATATATATATATATATATATATATATATATATATTAAAATTAAACGAATCGCGTGCGGTAGTTCGCGTTTTTGAATCATAGTTTTAAAAGATTATACCGAAAGATCCGACCATCGGATTTTCCCAAAACTGGAACCATTGGGTTCGGTTTGGAAATATCTTTCCGACAATATTAAGTTTGTTAAGATCCAACGGTTAGATTTCGAGAAATGTGTAATTCAAATTTGGATAAAATAGCGGCAGGGCCGCGTAACGACCTGAAACGTCGTTCGAATTAAATGGGCTATTTTTATATAAATAAAAATAGTAAATCATCAAAAAATATTATTAACGATATGAAATGATTTGAATTATATATATTCGAGAGTTATTTAAAAAGGCCGAGTTAAATATCATTTCAAATAATTATACGACAATTTAAAGTCAAAGACATTGAAAACGGTGGTTGAAGACTGACGATCTTCACATCAAATGGACGACTATTGATGCCCTGCATTGGTTAGCTCTCAGTAAAGGGTTAAAGCGGCAGTTGTCTGGACGTACTTGTTGATTGTACGAATATGCAGGAACCTCTCTTCCATATTGGACATACGGGACGAGGAATAAGGTGTCTCCGGTTTCGTTCAGACCCAGAACAGACTTGTAAATGGATGCATGTCTGACACTGGATTTCGTTTTGTGTGACTTGATTTCTATTAAATATATATATATATATATATGTTTGGTGGCGGAGAATTTATTCTCTTGCTTAACACCCTTCTCTGAGATTTACGAGCTTAGAGGTTATATATTAATAGACATTAGTTACATGGCATGAATTGTCAATGTTGCATGCTAAGATGCAAATGATCAAGGCTTTTGTTTAAAAGTAGGGCCTTGTGGTTGATGATCAAAGCACAACTTTAATTAGCATAGCTTTGTGTATAGCGTAACTTCGCGAGCCTCACACCCGGTTCGAGTTGGAAACAGGATAAGGGAATGCAGGGAATGCACGACATTTCTTTGTAGCTAGAGGTGGTGTCATGGTATGGAGCCCAGACATTTTTACTTATGTGGATGATAATTTGCGAGGCCTCGATATATTGGTCGCTACTGGCCAAGTGATAGGTCCGATAGGACAGGGAAACGTGTGTTTAGGAATTGCTAATCCACTAAAGTATGTGTGGACCGGCCCTGTAGGATCTAAGGATCCAAGGCCCTGAGACATTTGCTAGAGTGTTTCGAATCAGTAAGGAGACCATCCCTAGCCTTGACTCATGATGGAAGCCCAATTCCAATACAACATCACGGATTTGGTTGTAAACCTATATATGGCGACATAGTATATGGTATCTATGCCGTTTAGGATTGATACATTTACTTTGAAAATGTTTTAAACTGAATAGACACTAATAATAATATCAAGTTTTATATGTATCAATCATGTTTGACCATTATAAAGTAAAACTCTATCCTACGGTTTGCATTGCATTGTGTGATGGGAATTGAGTCTTATAATGGTTGCATTTTTCTAAATAGCATTGCATTGTTTAAAAGATTTACTTATTTTATACACCGGCAATCCAATGGAGTAAACCCGTTCTGCGTTAGCGGCGTGGTCCTGTGATTTGCCTTATATTTAGATAAGTTAAGTAAGATTTCTCATACCAGTCCCGTGACTGACTCGTAGTTTGTTTTCTCTTGCAAACTCGGGCACCCTTATTTTTACACGGGCAGCCAAGTAAACAGGTAAAAGGCTTATTTTGGATATGCACCGCAGCATGATGTGCTCTTTTGGTAGAAGACGAAGACTATCTTTTATCTCTATTTTGGACATTTAGACATCATTTATCTATGTTGTACTTGATGATGTTCTAGACTTATTTCTATTGGCTGGAACCTTCTATGGGCTAAGTTGTATCCCGTGTCTGTGCAACTCTGATGTTGATGACATTTATGATTTCGTTGCTATGATGATGATGTTGTCCTATGATTTCATGTGTTATGCTGTTATCTGTAATCTGCTGTTGTGATAAATGTGTTATATTCCAATGATTATCCTTGCTTTCGTGTCACGGGAGTTTGGGGTCATCACATTAAGAGAGTTTAAGCCCATAGAAATTTCATCAAGAGAGAATACTCTTCATTATGGAGTTTATCTCACTTGCATTTTCAAATATTTCGGAGTTGATCTTCATAGAGAAATTTTTTTGCCAAGAAAGGTGTTTGACTCTTCAAACATACACCTTATACAAATTCCTCTCACTTTCAAACTATATGAGACAGTCGAAGACAAACAAGCTCGAATGCAACAAGAACAAGTACTTATGGAAGTCAAAGAAGAAACTTCTTTAGGAAGTGTTGAGTGTCTAATCAACACTAAAATCATTTCTAGAGAAATGATTGTTCAAAATCAAGTGAAAATAGTCAGTAATCCAAAGAAGCTCAAAAAGAACTTTTCCAAAATGACTAAGTTTGTGAGAAAGATAGGAAGAAAGCTTGGAATTTCATTTTCCTCCTCATCATTCGCTGAAAACTAGCCTATGTAGCTTAATTTATTTTTAATATTTTCTTGTATTTGATTTTGAATTTCGTATTTAGTGTGTCTTAATTAGTTGGATGTACTTGCTTATCATGAGGTAATGAATGGAGTTTTATTTATGTTAAAATGATCTTTAATTTACTATAAAAACTCTAGAATTAAATATAATATAGTATAGATACAAAAGATTCAAAATTTTCAAACAAGTATGTCGACATATAACTGCCATATTTTCAAAACTTTTCAAAATTTAAAATTAAATAACTAACTCATGTCCATTAAAAATCCAATGAATTCCATACCCTATTTAAGCCTATTTCTTCTAGAAAACTTTATTATTTCATTTCTCATTATTCTCTATTCATTTCTTATCAAAACTATGGCAAATCCAATCTACAATCTAAGAGAAAATATTGAAGAAACGTTGAATTCCTTCAAGAACATCCTTTCTATAATACTACGAAACCAGCGTCATTTTGAATTAAGCCAAATAAAGTTGTTTAAACAGCAAGAGAAGCATTTTGATGCCATTCGTTCGCTAATCTCTTCTCTTTTCAGAGATGAAGATAATAAGCTTGCTAAGGCACCACCAACAAAAGAAGATGAAGATTGGGAGGTCATCAAGAAGGATCCTATCTTTGGAGAAGACGACCGGGTAGAAGTCCAAAGAAACGTTTGATGTTTAGTATGATTTGATTGGTTTAATTTGTTTTAATTTGTTTGAACTTATGATTGATTTACTTAACTTAAAAACATATATACTAAAACATATGTAAATCAATACTTGGTGTGGTGTGCTTAGATAGATTTGTATATATGACTTGAAAAATATTTAATTATGATATTTGGAGTGGTTTGTATATATACTTAGTATTGATTGTTATATAATCATAAATTTAGGGGGAGTATTTTATGATTATATATTTAGGATTCAAGGGAAGTACTTTACTTTAGTATAGGAAGTAATTAGATAGTTTTAGAATTTAGGGGGAGTATTTTTAGAATTTCTTTTTGATAATGTCAAAGGGGGAGAAATTATAAAATATAGTCTTAGTTTAAGTAGAGTATATAGGATTTATATTGACAGAGGGAGTATTAGAAGGATCATCATCAACAGGTATTTAAAGGTATGATATTTTATAAACTAAGGTTGTCAACATCAAAAAGGGGGAGATTGTTGGAGAATGGAGTTTTGATGACAACAACCTTATTTTAATATTAATTGATTATATAATATATACTAACACCTTTATTTAGAATATATACACATATGCATGATTTGTATACAGGAATTAATACTGAAGACTGTACAGTATAAGAGCTTTTAGAGATTCAGAATTCAGAGTAAATGAGTAATAAAGATTTCAAGAGTTCAAGATAAATATAGTAACAGAGTGTAGTTTATGTAAGACTCTGAATAACACTCCAGGTTCAAATTCAAATTCAAATTTAAATTCTATTTTGATTTTCAAATTTCAAATTCCATTTTCCATTCTATTCTAATTCTAATTAATTTTTTTATCTTACTTTTGATTATTAACTCGAGTTTTTAAGTCTATAAGTTTTATGTATAATTATATAGTTATGTACTTTTATATACTTTATATTTATATAGTTTCAAACTTTATAATTTTATAAATATATTTACATAGTTTATATTTATGATTTCATATGATATTCTACTTTATAATACTTATTTATATCACTATGTTTTAATTCAAGAATTTCCAGAATTATATATATATATATATATATATATATATATATATATATTAAAACACTTTAAAAATGCTCAAAATTCAAATTTATGAAGTGATATGTCAACATACATTATTGGCCATGTCAACATATAACTGTCATATTTTTTATTTTGAAAGGAAGTGTCTATTCACTATTTGTAACGTTCCAGAAGTGCTATAACCTTTCAAATCCTATAAATAGGGGATGATTTCAAATTTTTTCATCATTCTTCTTCTCTATCTTCATTCCCTTTCTTTACACCATTATTATTTCATATTTTTATGATTTCTACACTTGTACTATGCTGATTTCAATTCTATTTATATAAAATTTCTTCTCTTCTCACTCTCTGCTCATTGCTCTCTGAATCGAAGTGCTATTGAAGAGTTATAAGGCTGTTGTGATTATTTGGGAAGTGCTTGGGAAAAGATGTGTTCCTTGTAGCCTTGAAATCAAGGAAGGAATCGTTGGTAACCTTGTAGCCGGGGAAATCAAGGGAAATATACTTGTTCAAGGGTGTTTGAAGTTTAGAGTCGGTGGTAACCTTGTGGCCGTGAAATCAAAGAGATTGTACTTGGATATTGATATAGCAATAAAAATCTACACAATCTAGCATTGCGTGGGACTGAATGTAGGAGAAATCCGAACCAGTATAAAATCCGGTGTGTTCTTTCCTTTTCTGCATTTTATTTCTACTTATTTTTGTGTTTGTGTTTGATTCGGTGTCTGTGATTGTTTCTACGGTGTGCGATTCATATAGTAGATCATATAAGTTTTAAATTATCTTAAATTCCTTGAAAACACTATTCACCCCCTCTTTAGTGTATGTTTTGCCTTAACGATCCATTCTGCATTCCTTAATATTTGTGTCCAAAGCGTATAAGTAATTCATCGAGCATCATGTCTAGTAATTCATAAGAAGATTTTGTAGAACATCATACCGAATTATTAGGGGATAACATCGGTAAATGTATGATAATAACATAGGTTGTTCATTGATAATTTCTTGAAGGGAAGGAGTCGGAAAATAGCCTAGAGGCCTATAACAAGGATGTTGGAAAAAACTTTCTCAACGCTTCTTATTCAATAGAAACATTGGAATCGACAACACATCTACTAAATAATAATAAAGCAGAACCTTTTAAAATCCTCTACCTAATTTTATGAGTTCTCTCTTTTTTCCTTAATACTATTCGGATATTTTATTTTTAAATTAGTTTATCATTTTACATTTATTTATTATTTCTCTTCCATTATTTTACTTCTTCTATCATTTTACAATTCGATATAAACATTTCAAAGTTTGTACAACTTTTTATTAGTAGTTAGCTCCTACTGTTTTGCATATAAGTCCATATATTTGAATTAATTACAAACCCCAAAATTTACGTAATTTAAATAAATATAATTAACTAATATTTCTTTTAAATATCAAAAAGGACAAAATTATGTTTTTTTGGCTTTAAATAACTACACTTTAACTTTCTATAATCATTTAAGTCTCTCTCAATTCCTTTCTAATATTTATACCATATTTTAAAATTAATTATATTGTATCAAAACTATTTAAATGACTTTACCAAATTATTATTCATTGGTTTGCCTATTAAATCACATTAAGGTTAACCATATTCATTTTAACAAAAATGAAAAAAAAATACATTTCTATCATATAACATAAATTATACACATAAATAACCATCAAAATTAAGTTCAAAGTTAAACTAATTTACATCAATATAATTGTAACAACCCACAAATTCTGAACCAATTTAAAAAAATTATTTTAGAAATTTTAATGGAAATTTAATAGTTAAAATAATTTATTTTAAATAATAACGACTAATTTTTTTATTTTGAATTGAAATTATAATAAAAAAATTATTTTAATTATAAAAGGAATTAGAAATAGCGCGGTAGTTTGAAAATTTGAATTTGAACTTTGACTGACTGTACAGGATTCAAAATAAATCGGATTTTAGTGAAACCAAAAATATTAGAATATATTTAAAAATATCTTTCTAATGAATCTGAAAAATCTAAATTTCATAGTGGGAATCAAAAGTTATGCCTAGTTTAAATTTCAGGATAGTCGTCGTAGAATATATATATATATATATATATATATATATATATATTTTAATATTAAAAATAGCCATTTTTCAAACGACCTCCGTTTTCAACGAAACCACTTTTGATGGAACCGGAATGTCAAATTATTGCTAGGTTTCAATTTTCATAATTTTTAGAATTAATATGTGAGCATGGCAAAAGAAAATGTGTTTTGTCAATTTCAGTCAAATTGGATCGACTAGAAAAATGGCCATTTTTCAAACAGTCTCAGAATTTGAAGAAATTACTTTTGTTAGAACCGTATCGTAAAAACATAACTAGAAATAATTTTTCTGTAATTTTTAGAGGTCGTATGTAGCCCCGATAAATTAAAATGTACGATCAAATTAAATAATTAAATGTTTATGTTTAAATTTAAAGAAAAACCTATGGAAACAATTGAATTGGGTTATGAAACCTATATCATTGGTTTTGGAATGGGGGTATTTGCTTAGGGACTATTCTCGTTGGGCTGAAATTGGAGACACCGAGAATTTACGGATTTATTTGCAAAAAAAAGAATTAAATCCTATAAATATAATAAAAAAATATTGTCCAAACCCTAATCGAAAAGGAGCCTTCAGCCACCTAGGCTTTCAATGTCCAGAAAGCTCTCGAATTTGATCGACATTTTCTCACAATCCATTCAATCATTTCAAAAATTACAAAAACGAATTGAAGATCTTAGTGAGCCTAACATTGTAGACGGTTGAGATCGATTCTAAAGTGGTGGATCTCTGGAATTATGTGCTCGAAGTAGGGGCGTTTGGACGGGATTTCGGGGTGGCTTGGACCACCGAGCTCGGTGGGGTTCAGGGCGTGGGGGCGGCGTCTGTAGGGCTTCGACGTGGCAATGCTTGATCAGGGTACGACAGCTTGTAGAGGCGGCAACGATCAGGAGTGTAACGACCCGGGGAATTTGCAATCCTGGATATCGGCATACAACACCATGTCGAACATCTAAGCATCGAAAACACCGGACAGTCCATGAAAGAAATTAGAGGGTGAGAATAGATAAGATAGAAACTTAGAATAGAAGAAGAAGAAGAACATACAACATCAGAGTAAACACGAATCTCATAACGGAACGAATAAATATATTTCATAACATAACTTTGAAATAAAACAGTATCTATATACAATACCATTATTAGAGTATAACACTTACAACACAGCGGAAATAACAATCTATATAATCCTGAAGCCTCCTGCTCCATCTCTTCAAGTATCTGTAAATCTTAACTACTTGACTGCCCATACAAAATTGGGCACCCAAGAGTTTAGGGAAAACAAAATAAACTCTGGGTCATTCATGGTACTGGTGTGAGTAAAACAATTTAAAACAGTTTGAGTAATTAAACGATATCTCATAAGACCACGCCATATAACGGAATGGGTTTTTCCCTTATGAGAATCCAAATCAATTTGATTTAACTTTCAAATCATTTTGAAAGAAACTATAAACTTTATATCAAAAACTATTTTGATATTATAATAATGTCTATCAACCACAACTAAATAATCATCTAGTAGAAACGCTTTCATCTCACGTTCTACATATATAGTATACAATCAAAACTGTGAGCACTTATTGGATAATGGATTACCAACTATGACAAGGTATGGAACCACCTTCCGATAGTGTACCTCTAGAGAGGAATACATTGGGTTCAACAAGAACATCTTGCAACCCGGCCATACATGACTGACCACTCATTTTGCTTGACTGTATCGAATGTATATCACCAATGGTTGGGATTAGCAACTGTTTCCTGAATGGGACACCATCGAATAGATTTACGAATGAAATGAATATCTCTAGATAGGTGATAATACGCCATAATGGAAGCAACCCACATAGCCGTTCTGCCTGCCCGTTTTTTGTCATTTCCCTGTTGTGAGGCTAGAGGCCATGCTTATCTCTGACAGATCACATAATTATTCACTTTGAATGTCACATCCTCATACCCACCAAATCATAAATTGATTTCCTCAAGAATACAATGGGTATACAGCTAAGAGAAACGAATTCCTCCGCCACCAAACGTAAATACGTTTGAAGAGATCCGTGATCCATTAAATATATTCTGTCAGACATTCTTCCATACAGGTTATCTTGGGACTGGACAAACCGAAATGGAGTGGTTTACAGATAATGATCGCCATAACAGCCCTTGCATAACTATATCTTCAATTTTCTTCATCATATTTGATTCGCAACGTTAATGCTCATATGGAGTGGTTTACAGATAATGAATCTGATCCCAGTCTCTCCGTATTGACAACGGAAATGGTCAAAAACTTCTATAGTCGTTGATTTAACTATCAAGGAAAAACGCGTATGCAAACAGCGATATTAATCCTAGATGGAAATTATATCAATAAAACATCATTTAACATTTATCTCTTTTGTTCGTTTTTCCTCTCCTGTTTCCATATATGCAACATTTCCTATTTTCTAAATTTAGAAAATATAAGTAACATTGGGAAAAATTTCCATTTCTTGTTTTCTATATTAGAAAAAATTTCTGATTCTTATTTGGAAAACATTTCCAAAACTCCTACATTGGATTTAAACAAATGTTTAAATCAAACATCGCTATGCCAACTCAAACCATTATACTAGTTAACTAAATTCACTTAATCAATCTTCACTGTGAACCTTAACCATTCCTTAGTTAAAAACGAAGCCAATCAAGTTGGGGTATAACTACCTCTCAGATCTTAACTGAACAACATTTCTAACTTTGAAACAGACAAGGTTCACCTTTTGAACTTTAACAACTTCATTACATAACTCTCTTTCGAATAAATCTCTATTTGATGACTCTTTCCTTCGAATAAACTATATTCGATAATCTCTCTTTGAATAGCCATATTCGATTAACTCAATTCAATTAACACTATTCGATTAACTCTAATCGATTTACTCTTATTTGATTAACTTTAATCGATTAACTCTATTCTATTAACTCTATTTGATTAACTCAATTGGATTAACTCTATTTGATTAACCCTAATCGAATAACTCTATTGGATTAACTCTAACTAATTAACTCTTATCAATTAACTCTTATCAATTAACTCCTTTCGAATCAACTATATTCGATTAACACCTTCCGAATAAACTATATTCGATTTACTCCTTTAACTCAATTCGAATAAACTATATTCGATTGACTCGTTTAACTCTATTCGAATAAACTATATTCGATTAACTCCTTTCGAATAACTAATATTCGATAAATCCTTTCGAATAACTAATATTCGATAACCTCTTTTCGAATAACAAATATTCGATAATTCCTTTCGAATAACTAATATTCGATAACCTCTTTTCGAATAAAATATATTCGATTAATTCTCTTCTTCGGATAACCTTATTCGATAACTCTTTCTTCGAATAAACTATATTCGATTAAATCTAATCCGACTATCTCTAATTCAATTTACTCTATTCGAATAACTAATATTCGACTAACTCTTGTCCGATTAACTCTATTCATTTAACTCTATTCGATTAACTCTATTCGATTAACTCTAATTCGATTAACTTTAATCCATTGACTCCACTCGATTAACTCCTTTCAATTAACTCTTACTTTATTAACTCTAATCGATTAATTCTAATTCGTTTAACTCTAATCGATTAACTCTAATTCGATTAACTCTAGTCGATTAACTCTAACTCGATAAACTCAAATCGATTAGCTCCATTAAATTTGACTTCGTATTTCAAAATAATATTCAATTTCCAAATTCTATTTATACTTCTATTTATAGAATTATTCATACGAAATCTCCTTTTTAATTCTAACACTTAAATCTCATTTAAAATTTCCTTTTATAACTCTATTTATTTCATAAAGGAATATTTCCTTTTATAACTCTATTTATTTTCTAACTATCTCCTTTTCTATTCTAATTGTTTCACAAATATTTCCGTTCCTATTTGTTTCACAAATATTTCCTTTCCTATTTGTTTCACAAATATTTTCCTTTTATATTTGTTTCACAAATATTTTCCTTTTATATTTGTTTCACAAATATTTCCTTTCCTATTTGTTTCACAAATATTTTCCTTTTATATTTGTTCTTTAATTTTATAAAAAATATTTTCTTTTACAAAATCCTTTTCCTTTTATATATAAAATCCATTGATTTTATATAAATACTTTATTTTCAAAATACACTTTGAAAATCCCCTTTTCTACATTCCAGTATTTCTTAGGGTATTTAAAATACCCAAATAACAATGATCGATATCATTCAACACATGTAATCAACACAGATAATATATCACATCATATATTACAATATACGAAAAACAGTAAAATAAATGTTGAGGAATCCAGTTGGATTCCTCTGACCTATTTCCCTGCATCCACAGATGTTACACAATCTAATTCATATCAAATTTTATTTCAATATGAAGTATTCTGATAAACAGAATCAATATTTGATTAATGACATATATATATATATATATCAATAATTTCAACCAATCAATTAGCATTCCACCAAACAGTCAACACACAACAATCAATCATCATTTATCCGCTCTAAAAATACGTTATAAAAATATACCTGATAGAGTTGGTGAATTTTACTCACATTGGACAATTATCGTTACATAACGATTAACTATCTTTGATTCGGACGGACGATTTAGTTTGCAATAAATTGTATCGAGCTCCAATTCACTCCCGGTCAGTTCCATAATGTAGCTTTTGTTGCTACGGTTCAAATGGATCCGATCGCGTTCAATTCTGTTCATGAACGAATCAAATATATGTGTCACAAGTTTGGTTTAGAATTAACTTAATATTTGTAAACTAATTTTATCATTAGATTTCTTAAATCACCAATTACCGTTATTAAGAAAATAAACCCTCTCCCTTAACACAGCAAAAACCCGCTACTTTCTGGATTTTCCCCAATTCCTAAAAGTTCCCAGTACCACGTCTTAATCCTTCCTCTCCCAAATATAATCACCTTATATAGATCTATTCCTCCAGACAATTTTGAACATTGCTATTTTCCTGTTTCACCATGAGCAATATTTTAAATAACAAATTCTTCCTTCCATTTTAAACCTCTGAAGCTGCTTCAGTATATTTACACAACGCCATTCCTACGTCATCGCTCCCTTCGTTCACCTCCCTGTCGCCAGGCCACCGAAGTATTACCCCTCACCAACATCGCAACTTCGACAGCACGCCCCCACTAAAACCCGTTTCTGGACCTTAAACATCGCTACAGGAAAAGTAGCATCACCCAAAACTCAGCCCTAGCCCTGACTGTAAGATTTCGATCATCAGAAAATTCGATCGAGCCTCTTATGGCATACACCGTCGCGAAGCTCATCTTGCAACGAGCTCATCCGCACCAACGATTTTCCCTTCAGCCTCCTCTAGTTCAACCCATGCGAAACCCTAATAGTCCGACAACAAAATTTCAGTGAACAGACTTTGTTCGATCCTCATGAATCCCCTACTAGGTTGAAGAGCGCCTCTTTGGGAAACTGAATAAATTTGTTTGGTTTTTCTTAGGAGTTTATTTGATTTTTGTTTTGATTTTCTTTCTCACTAGTTTTACAGAAGTGGCGGCGTGAAAATGTTGTTGTGTTGACTATGGGAGAATGAACTTAGGTTTAGGGTAAGTTAAGGGTATATACAGAAAAGTTTTATTATTTTTATATTCATTATTCTGTTTATTTTTAGTCTCTCGTTATGTGTATTTATCAATTAAAAATTCATATGATTACACAACATATCCAAATTTGACGAAGATGGACATACAACTACAGTTCGACACTACGGACCCAACGAAACTGGTTTCGTCGAATTCCGATTTCATTTGCTCACATAGCGTATTTTTAACCATGGAAATACTGACTGTTTTTCACATTAGAAGTCCATACGTCCACATACTGACTTTCAAAATCACGAAAATTGAAATCTAGCAATAATTTAATATTGCGGATCAAACAAAATTAGTTTCGTCGAAAACGAAGGTCGTTTGTAAAACTGGCTATTTTTAAAGCTCTAAATAACCCATTTAAATATATAAATTTATTTAAAAATAATTAAATTAAATATTTATAAATAAATATTATCATATATATTCCCAACAGAATATCATACAACTCCAATTGGATTTATAACTTGATATTTCCAATTTCCCAGTTATATCAATATTCGATTTATATTTGAATCCTTTTAAAATATAAATAAATCGATAAGAATTATAAAGGAATTCCATAGTGACTATTTGAAAATTTGATTTGGACATAACTCAAAATCTACACAATGAAATCCCTATTTTTCTCTTCCACTAGAAAAATATACTTCACCAGCTCCGAACGTTTCTTCTTTCACAGAAATCCGGCTTAAAACGGATTCTGTATTCGTTTAAAGATCAAATCGCCAAACAGCGAACTGCTGCGCCATTTCAAGCTCGATTATAATTATATTATAATTATACGTTCGAACTTCATTTAAATAATATATTCTTGATCATAATTCAAATCTAAATTGAATTATATATTGAATAATCCCATCCACCCCATATTGCGAATTCCACTATTTCCGACTATTTCAGAAATAAATATATTATTCTATTAATTATATTAATTAAATATTCAATATTATGTAGTTAAACAACCATTAAAATCTCTAAATAATATTTTAAATAATTAAATAAATTAATCATTATATTTTAAAGATACTGGACATTACATTCTTCCCCATTAAAATAATTTCGACCTCGAAATTGCTAAGGTAGAAAACAAACCCTATTGACTGGTTAGAACTTATTTGTTCACTTCTTTATCAGTTTCAACTGAATAAATAAATTTCAATTAAAATATTAATTCATTTCGACTAACGAAAATTTTTAAAAATTCTGAAAATTTTCTAAGACCCGAAATTTCCCCAGCACCTCCTTTGTACTGGTCAATCGGCACAACTACAACTCACCTCTCTGGGCCTGCTCCAACCCAAAAGAAAATCAAATAGCCAAGCTGCTTGCCAATTTGGCTCATAAATCTCATGCTTATACCAAATATAAACTTGTACCTTTTTGTCGGGCATACTAACTTTATCACTTTCACCTACTATCAATTCAACATATATTAATGTCATCTCAACCAATTTCCAATCAATATCTATTCAACACATCTATTCGCTTATATCCAAGTCGAATTCTACTTTAAACTCGAGTTCCATTCCCGATTCCAATTCTTAACTCACTAACACAATATCATTTCGGATTCCTATGTCACAAATCCAATTTTCTAGATATCATTCTAATCCAATTCAATTTCCACTTAAATGGGTTTTCAATTCAATTCCAATTTATTTCCACAAATTTTTGTTTAAATTTGTTTTTAATTCAAACAGTCTCTTCCTAGGAGTTTTAAACATCTTTGCTTTTCTCAAAAGTCAAACTTTCCTTTTCAGGATTTAAAACAACTTGTTTTGCCAAAACCATTCGAAATCAATATCTTTGATAGTAATCCGTAACTTGGAACTTGGAATGAACACTAATGATGTCGCGATTCATCATCAGGGTTATTTCCCAGCCATCGAAGTGAGTTCAATACTATATCACTTTCAAAACCATTTCTAAACACTTCTATTTTGAAATACATTTCAAAATACCATTCACAGTGCTTGTAAAACAATTTAAAATCTCCCAGGATTTTAAAAATCTCATATATTAATTTCAACTCCATCTACAAAAACCTTTCCAAATTTCCAGGGTTTTAATTTCAATTCTGCTTTAAATTAAGATTAATTTTCTTTCATTACACTTATACGAATTCTGATTGGCTATTTACAAAACCATTTAATTTATAATCTTACTCGACTATAATAATGACCAACACATCAAATATAACAATTTCAATATATATTCACTTTTATATCAAAATATACTTTGGGTAAAATTATTTCATTTACCCTCTTTTCAAAACATGCAATGTCGGTTGTATTCGAGTGTTTATAACCCCTATACAGTGGATCAAACTGATCGACCAGAATCCATAAACAACTCAACCAATAAATCTCCATGATATAAAGCCATTTTATATTGAACAACAAATACGCGCTCTTATATATACACTCAAACTCAATCTAGGGCATTGCTAACCCCATCTCTACTGAGTCACGCCACAGAGCCAAGGTAGTTACTAAACATTCAGCCCTTATACCAACTGTAGTGTCCTGAAATTCCAGTACAATTTGAGTTGACCAAATAACACAAGTCCAACCCAAATTACACTTGAAACCAAAAAACTTATAGAAAGAAAATAGAGGGTGAGAATTGATAAGATAGAAGCTTAGAATAGGAGAAGGAGAACATACAACATCAGAGTAAACACGGATCTCACAGCGGAACGAATAAATATATTTTATAACATAACTTTGAAATAAAACAGTATCTGTATACAATACCATTATTAGTGTATAACACTTACAACACAGCGGAAATTACAATCTATATAATCATGAAGCCTCTTGCTCCAGCTCTTCAAGTATTTGTAAATCCCGACTACTTGACTGCCCATACAAAATTGGGCACCCAAGAGTTTAGGGAAAACAAAACAAAATAAACTCTAGGTTAGTCATAGGACTGGTGTGAGTAAAACAATTTAAAACAGTTTGAGTAATTAAACGATATCTCATAAGACCATGCCATATAACGGAACAGGTTTTTCCCTTATGAGAATCCAAATCAATTTGATTTAACTTTCAAATCATTTTGAAAGAAACGGTTAACATTATATCAAAACTCTTTTGATATTATAATAATGTCTATCAACCACAACTAAATAATCATCTAGCAGAAACACTTTCATCTCATGTTCTACATATATAGCATATGTTGGATATATGATTTTTTGTTTGATGATAACAAATAGATTTTTTTTGATGTGTTTGATAGTGAAACAATAAGTATTATTGCTTAATAATGCTGTACACAGAATACAGGAAGTTTACACAAGCATTCGTTATTCAATAATTTTTATTTTTATTTCACAAAACAATTATATACAAATTTCTCTTGGAACACTCAAATGACTTTACAACTCTCTTTACATTTCATACACAAATCCTGCTTTGCACACTCTTACTGTCCCAGTATCTGTTACTGCCTTTGTTGCATCATCCTGAAAACCTGTCACACAAGAAGATACACATAGTACACTGGAACTAAAATGAAAACTGAAAAAACATAATTGTATAACTTTTGGTGCTCTATTTGTCTCAGTTTTCTGTGTGTTTTTTTCATCATTTTTCAGACTTGAACAACCACTCCATAACCATACCGGTTTGCTGATCAGAACCAGTTGATTCTGACCAGCCTCAACACAGTACAGTTTGACTGCTGTTTTTTTTTGTTTCAGGGAATCAAGACAAGACAGAGATAAAAAAAAGGGGGAAATGAAATTTTCAGCAAAATCAGAAAACTGTATACATAACCAAAGTATGCATATGGATGCATGGTGTAATGATCAACACAACATATAGATGAAGTGATGCAAGGTGCATGCTACAAGCAGCATCAAGTATAAGCAGAAATGCAAATGCGGGGTAACAACATATCATGGGAAAGCTGAAAACATGCACAGTGGATGGATACATTAGAATGATAGAGCTACTACATGATCATGATCAACACAAATTTCAGATACATATATACAAGCCTGGATGGAGCAAATGATAAAGGTGCACAAGCAAGTGTAGAACAGAAATGAACAAACTCATGTATGCAAATACAACAAGTAAATGTGTATAACAAGGCTGAGTAACATACATGCATGGAATCAGCAAGTTGTTGTTCAAGCAATCAATTTTTTTTGGATTCCCATAAATGCATATCTGAACAAAGATAATGTTTTTTTTCCAAAATCAAAGATTTCCAGAATTGATTTTTTTAAGCAAGGAATGTTTTCTCTGAATGACAAGGATTTAATTTCCTGTTTGTACAAATCTTCGCAAGCAAATATTGTGACAAGTGCATGAACATATATGACCAACAGTACATGGCATCAACACAAGAATGGGTGAGACTCACACATGGCAGGTGACGACATTAATAACACAGCAGCAAGTTCAAGTGCAACTACAAAATGGTCGAGTAGCAATGCAAAGTAAAGACTGCTCAGTCAAGTGAAATTGTGTACATTACAACACAAGCAGCATGGTGGTAGTGCACAGGTTAATGCACAACTTGGTGTACACAAATGAATGACTCAAGCTCAAGCCAACGGAAAATTATCAAGGCAAAATGATCAAACCAGTTTTCAACATTGCAAGGTTCAAGTGCACAAAACAGTAAAGGAAATAACATGAGAATGAATGGCTCAAGTGGTTCATGAATGCACCAGTCAGTACGGTGCAAGCCAACAAGTGCATCAGGATGGTTCAGCACATATAAAACAGCAAAACTTCCAAATTGTTCAGCGTGCATTTTATCTTGTGCAAGAAGAAATTAGTTTATGGAAAAGGGAAAGTATTTGATTGTTTTCAAAAATCACATATTTCCTCTGGAAAAATAGTGCTCATGTTTTTGGCAAGTTATATACAATTTTTTCCAGAAAATACAGTGGTCAAAGCATGGCAAGATATCACATTTATGTTCCAGAAATCATCAATCAATTTCAGCATTAAATCGAATTATATATGGTATGATGATTTGGCAGAATAAAGCTCAGCAAGCATATTTTTTTAACTATGGAAATTGACTCAAAACAAACAAGGATTATCTCCAGAAATTATTCAATCAATAAGGCAGAACAGAATTTCAATCAAAGAATCCATTTTTGGCAAAAAAAATTATGGCAAGAAATTTTCCAAAAATAACAGAATCTTTCTTTTTGGCAAGAGTTTATTCGGCAGAAAATTACTCAAATCTTTTTAAATCAAAACCGAAATCTGCTGAGGTTCATTCAATCAAGTTTTTCAAAAGAGGAAATCTTTTTCAAATCAGATCCGAATATACCAAAATCAAAAGGGGAAAGCTTTCATTGTGAAATCAGAGATTAGGGATTGTAAAAACCATATAAATACACACACTTCATCATAGATAGAGTATCAATCAATCAAAAAAAATACACAGAATTTCAGAGAACAGAAAAGCGATTCAAATCAGAAATTACCCATTTGTTTTTCGGTTGCAACCACTGCCAAATCAATCGACGAGAGTGCATCAAAGAATTCAAGCTTCAAAGTTTTTTTTGTTAAAACTATCAATTTGCAATCCGATTTGGGAACCACAGTGGAAACCCTAGTTTCCTTTGAGAGTCGCCATTTTTCTAATTTCCAGAAGAAGGAGTTCGGACTAAAAGGTTAAACTAATACAAAAGGAGTCGGCCCAGTTTACTTGGTCAAGCCAAGTTATTTTATAAAGGGGGGTGTTTAAATTTGTTTTATTTTAAATTTCTCTTGTAATTGTTGGTGTAATTTGTTCTTGTTAAAGTTTTTTTTTTCTAGTTTCTTGTAAAACTTGGAGTACAGATTGTTGGATTGTGGTCTGCGAAAATCTGGTCAAGGATACACAGGCTAGTCTAGGATTTTAAGCTTAGGGTCAGACAGGAGCAGGAGTTGCAAGTTTACATAGGATTGTAAGCGGGATCTGTTTGTATCTCCTAGTAGATATCTTAGAAAGGCAGCAGTAGGCACAGTTTGCCGAAGCTGGGTATCTTTGCGTGTGATTTTCTTTCTACATTGATTTTTTATTTCTGAATTTATTTTTATTTAGTGTTAAAACCCTATTCACCCCCCATCTAGGGTTATTATTGATCCTATAATTGGTATCAGAGCCAGTGTTTAACCCTAGAATCATGACTTCAATGAACAATGCTTTTTCTGAAGGACAATCTATTGCTAGACCACCCATGTTCAATGGTAGTGATTACGCGTATTGGATAGCTAGGATGAAAATTTATCTTGTGTCTGTCGATTACGACGTCTGGGATATCATTGAAATTGGATATAAAACCCCTACTGAAATTGTTAATGGAACTGTAACACCTAAACCAAAAAGTAGGTGGGATGTGAATGATAAGAAACTATACTCTATAGATTCTAAAGCTATGAATGCTCTGATTTGTGCTCTTGATAAAACTGAATATAACAGAATCTCTCATTGTAATACAGCCCAGGAAATTTGGCATACTCTGGAAGTCACACACGAAGGGACTTCTCATGTTAAAGAATCTCGTCTTGCCATGTTCAGCAATGAATATGAAAACTTCATCATGCAGAAGGACGAGAGCATCAAGGACATGTATGGTCGCTTCTCAGTGCTGGTCTACAATGCTAGAGCTCTTGGAAAGATCTATACAGAAGTGGAGCTTGTGAGGAAGATTCTGCTTGCTCTACCAATGAACTTTGAAGAAAAAGTCACATCCATTCAAGAATCTAAAGATTTGAGTAAGCTAAGCATGGAAGAGCTTATTGGAAATCTAATGACATATGAAATGGAGCTAAAAGCAAGAGAAGATCGCAACAACTCAGATCTTAAGAAAAAGTCAATAGCTCTGTCCAACACTGTCACCAGTGATGGTGAAGATTCCATTGAACAGCTTGCTATGGCTGTCAGACAACTCACGAAGTGGAGTAAGTTCAAACCTCGAAGAAATAAACCAAAGCCAAACAATTCAGAAGATGAACCACTCTGCTACAACTGTCAGAAGCCTGGACATCTGAAACCAAATTGCCCACTTCTCCAAAGCAGAAGAAACAAGAAGAAGAAGAAAGCTTTTGCCGTAACTTGGGATGACGAGGAAGGAGAAGAAGACTCAGACATCAGTGAGGAAGAAAGCAATCTATGCTTTATGGCAGAATCAGATCTAGAAGATACCAACGACGAAACCACTGAGGTATACAGTTATAATGATCTAGTTTTAATGTGTAAACATCTTTCTGAAATTATTGACACATTAGAATCAGAAGCAGAGAAACTGAAAGCAAAAAACCTTGATCTTGTTCACAATAATAAGAAGTTGAAATCTGAACTTGAAAATGTTTCAAAAATCAATAATCTAGGTTGTGAAATTTGTAAGGATGTGAATCTAGAACTCTCAACACTCAAGTGCACCATTGAGAATCTTGAAAAAGTAAACTTGACCCTAAAAGAAGATGATGACACCAAAAGAAAGAATTACATGAAACGATGCACTTCACTTGTTAATGAGAACACAACCTTAAGAACGAGAGTTCAAGATCTTGAAGATACTTTGAACAAGTTTTCGATTGGTCAAAAATCTTTTAAAATGTTACTTGGAAACCAACTGTTTGCAAATAATAGAAAAGGACTTGGCTATGGTAAGATACAAGAAAAAATGACTAGGATTGACAATGATAAAAGTAGAGGTATTTTTCCCAAATGTATAAAATGTGGAGTAATTGGTCACAGTCATGAAAACTGCAAGAATGATAATAAGATTCAAAAGTTCAAAAAGGTTTGGGTTCCTAAACACTTGGCACACAATTATTGGAACACAAATAAGGTGAATAATCAAATCTGGGTTCCAAAAGAGTCTTATGATTATCATTTTTCTACTACTGGTATGCTTGGACCTAGACGATTCTCTGGGTCATCCTCTTCTCTGTATGTGTAGGTATGTTGGCGGGCTAAGGAGCAACAGAAATGGTATTTGGATTCAGGTTGTTCCAGACATATGACAGGAGACAAAAGACTGTTCCTTAGCCTTGAAAAACATAAAGGTGGGAATGTGACTTTAGGTGACAACAGAAAATGTAAAATTATTGGTAAAGGAAAAGTAGGTAACGGTATTTTTGCCTTAACCGATGTCTTATATGTTGATAATCTATTTCACAATCTTATCTCTATCAGTCAACTTTGTGATAAAGGAATGAATGTTGTGTTTGATAGTAATGTTTGCAAAATCATAGAAATATCCTCTGGAAAGGTTGTTTTTACAGGGAAAAGAATTAGAAATGTCTACACACTCTCCTTCGATGATGTAACTGTTTCTAGGTGCTTGGTAGCAACGGAAGAGGAGGCAATTCTATGGCACAAAAGGCTGGTACATGCAAGTATGGGTCTTCTTGAAAGACTGGAAACAAATGAACTTGTCAAAGGTTTACCACATCAGATGTTCAAGAGCAACAAAGTATGTAAAGCTTGTACCATGGCAAAGCTTAGTCGTTCATCCTTTCGTCCAAAAAATGTTGTTAGTACTTCACGCATGCTTGAGTTGATTCATATGGATTTGTTTGGACCTACTGACACTGCTAGTTTAAATGGTAAACGTTATTGTTATGTATTGGTTGATGATTACTCTAGATTTACATGGGTTTACTTTCTAGCCAAAAAGTCTGAAGCTTTTGATTATTTTTCAAAGTTTTCAAAACTTGTTCAAAATGAAAAAGGGTTTTCAATTAAAACTTTGAGAAGTGATCATGGAGGTGAATTTGAAAATTTAGACTTTGAAAAACTTTGTGAAGAAAATGGCTTTAAACATGAATTTTCCACTCCTCGAACACCTCAACAAAATGGGGTGGTTGAAAGGAAAAATCGTACATTACAAGAAATGGCTAGATCTATGTTATGTGAATATAACTTGCCTCAAACCTTCTGGGATGAAGCAGTAAATACTTCATGCTATGTAATGAACAGAGTTATGATTAGACCAATACTTAATAAAACGGCATATGAAATTTGGTCTGACAAAAGGCCTAACATTTCATACTTTAGAGTGTTTGGATGTCCTTGTTATATTTTAAACACAGGAGAATAGCTTGGGAAATTTGAGCCAAAAACGATTGATGGGATTTTCATGGGTTATTCCTCAAGAAGTAAAGCTTACAGAATCTTCAATAAACAATCAAGAACAATTGTGGAAACCGTCAATGTAAAGTTCAATGAATCTGATGCGGAAATGATCTTTGAAGGTGACAAAGATGATGATGGTGCGTAAGAAGTTGAACAAGAAAGCAACGATGTTAAAGCAAACAACAAAGAAGCCGCTGAAGCAGCAGCAAATGTTGAAGGACTGATATTCAAGCCCAATCATCCTGCAGATTTGGTAATCGGAAGCCCAACAGCTGGTGTTCGTACACGTTCCTCTCTCAATAAGGATGTTTGTACTTTTTGTATCCATAATGCTTTTGTATCTGAAATAGAACCAAGTTCTTATGATATTGCTCTTAATGATGAATTTTGGTTGTTAGCTATGCAAGAAGAACTTAATCAGTTTGAGAGAAACAGAGTCTGGAACTTGGTGCCTAGGCCAAAAAACTATCCAATAGTTGGAACCAAATGGGTGTTTAAAAATAAGCTTGACGAATCTGGAAATGTAATTAGAAACAAAGCTAGGTTGGTTGCTAAGGGATACAATCAGATCGAAGGCATTGACTTTGATGAGACGTTCGCCCCAGTTGCTAGGTTAGAAGCAATTAGAATCTTGTTGAGCTTTGCATGTTTTAAAGGTTTTAAACTGAAACAAATGGATGTGAAAAGTGCTTTTATGAATGGAGAACTAAAAGAAGAGGTTTATGTTGAACAACTCCCTGGTTTTGAGAGTCACAATTTTCCAAATCATGTGTGTAAACTAAAAAAAGCATTGTATGGCCTTAAACAAGCTCCTCGAGCTTGTTATGACTGTCTCTGTACTTATCTTTTGGAAAACGGTTTTAAAAAGGGATGTGCTGACACAACTCTGTTTCTATTACATGACGGTGATGATTTTTTGATTGTTCAAATCTATGTTGATGATATCATATACGGTGCTACTAATAATGTCTTTGTGAAAAATTTGAAAAAGTTATGCAGGACAAATTTGAGATGAGCTTGGTGGGAGAACTGAAATACTTTCTTGGCTTTCAAATCAAACAGAGCAGCAAAGGTATATTTATCTCACAAACAAAGTATGTGATGGAGTTACTAAAGAAATTTGGAGTTGAAGATGCAAAACCGATGAAAACACCAATGAGTCCAACAACCAAACTTGACAGAGATGAAAAAGGTGTTGTTGTTGATCAGAAAAAATATCACGGTATTATCAGTTCACTTCTTTATCTTTCTGCTTCTAGACCCGATATTATGTTTTCTGTTTGTTTGTGTGCTCGTTTTCAATCTAATACAAAAGAAACTCATTTAAAAGCCACAAAACGAATTCTGGGATATCTGGTACACACACCAAATCTTGGCCTATGGTATCCTTCTTGTGATAACTTTAATTTAGTTGGGTTTACCGATGCTGATTATGCTGGCTCTCTCACTGATAGGAAGAGTACTAGTGGAACTTGTTTCATGCTAGGTCATTCACTTGTTTCTTGGTCAAGTCGTAAACAAAACTGTGTTGCTTTATCCACCACTGAGGCTGAGTATATTGCTTTAGGAAGTTGTTGTGCACAGATTTTATGGATGATGCAAACTCTATCTGATTTTGGTTTTTGCTATAAACGAGTTCCTTTAAAATGTGACAGTAAGAGTGCGATTGATTTATCAAACAATCCAGTACATCACTCACGCACAAAACACGTTGATGTACGACATCACTTTCTTAGAGATCATATTAGTAGTGAAGACATTTGTATTGAATTTATTCCAACTGAATCACAACTGGCTGATATTTTCACAAAACCTCTACCCGAAGAACGATTTTGCAGATTGCATTTGGATTTGGGAATTATAGAAATAAATTAATCTCTTTGCATTTTTGGGTAAATTTTCTCTTAAGATGATCTGTTATCAATAACATTTTTTTTAACAAATAACCCAATCTTCAAACCATCAAGAAAAGAACAGTTTTTGTTTGGACATTTTTTGAAAAAATTGTGACTGTGTAAGATTACAGAATATGAGATGGTTGAAAGTTTGTCTGCAACTCTAATATGATTGAATATTCTTTGTAATATGAGTAAATTAGGAATTTTTTGTTCATCCATCTCTATCTCTATCATCTTTCTATCATCCATTATAAAATTATATACTAATAATTACTCTGACCTCATTTAAAAATCCAAGTTCTGGTTATGCATGGTCATGAGATTTTTTTTCTTTCATGCTGCAACTAATCCCATTTAAAAATCCAAGTTCTGGTTATGCGTGGTTAGTGTGCTCTTGAAAATATATATATATAAAATAAAATAAATTCCCTTCACTCTCTGATTTGTGAACTATGTTCCTATTTTACGGATTATTATAATTTTTGTTTGATTGTTTGGAGTAGTGGCACTGGCTCTGTCAAATGTTTTGCTTTCTAACTGCAGTACATATCCTTTGCAAATGTCCAAGACTGTTCATCTTTTGATGATTACAAAGGGGGAGAAGAAGTTAAGATTTTGTGTTGTTTACAGACATCTATAGATTTTATTTTTCCATTAATGCTAAGTGTTTAATTTTTTTTCTCTTCTTATTTCAAATTCTTAACTTGTGTCTGTTTACAATTAGTAGGGGGAGCTGTGTTATAGGGGGAGCACAAATATAAGGAGAGTTCATTTCAAACACATCCTGTTATCTTCAAAAATCTTAAGTCTGTTTGTCATCATCAAAAGGGGGAGTTTGTTGGATATATGATTTTTTGTTTGATGATAACAAATAGATTTTTGTTGATGTGTTTGATAGTGAAATAATAAGTATTATTGCTTAATAATGCTGTACACAGAATACAGGAAGTTTACACAAGCATTCGTTATTCAATAATATTTATTTTTATTTCACAAAACAATTATATACAAATTTCTCTTGGAACACTCAAATGACTTTACAACTCTCTTTACATTTCATACACAATTCCTGCTCTGCACACTCTTACTGTCCCAGTATCTGTTTTTGCCTTTGTTGCATCATCCTGAAAACCTGTCACACAAGAAGATACACACAGTACACTGGAAATAAAATGAAAACTGAACAAACATAATTGTATAACTTTTGGTGCTCTATTTGTCTCAGTTTTTTGTGTGTTTTCTCTCGTCATTTTTCAGACTTGAACAGCCACGCCATAACCATACTGGTTTGCTGATCAGAACCAGTTGATTCTGACCAGCCTCAACACAGTACAGTTTGACTGCTATTTTTTTTTTGTTTCAGGGAATCAAGACAAGACAGAGATAAAAAAAAAAGGGAAATGAAATTTTCAGCAAAATCAGAAAACTGTATACATAATCAAAGTATGCATATGGATGCATGGTGTAATGATCAACATAACATATAGATGAAGTGATGCAAGGTGCATGCTACAAGCAGCATCAAGTATAAGCAGAAATGCAAATGCAGGGTAACAACATATCATGGGAAAGCTGAAAACATGCACAGTGGATGGATACTTCAGAATGATAGAGCTACTACATGATCATGATCAACACAAATTTCAGATACATATATACAAGCCTGGATGGAGCAAATGATAAAGGTGCACAAACAAGTGCAGAACAGAAATGATCAAACTCATTTATGCAAATACAACAAGTAAATGTGTATAAAAAGGCTGAGTAACATACATGCATGGAATCAGCAAGTTGTTGTTCAAGCAATCAATTTTTTTTGGATTCCCATAAATGCATATCTGAACAAAGATAATGTTTTTTTTCAAAATCAAAGATTTCCAGAATTGATTTTTTTAAGCAAGGAATGTTTTCTCTGAATGACAAGGATTTAATTTCCTGTTTGTACAAATCTTCGCAAGCAAATATTGTGACAAGTGCATGAACATATATGACCAACAGTACATGGCATCAACACAAGAATGGGTGAGACTCACACATGGCAGGTGACGACATTAATAACACAGCAGCAAGTTCAAGTGCAACTACAAAATGGTCGAGTAGCAATGCAAAGTGAAGACTTCTCAGTCAAGTGAAATTGTGTACATTACAACACAAGCAGCATGGTGGTGGTGCATAGGTTAATGCACAACTTGGTGTACACAAATGAATGACTCAAGCTCAAGCCAACGGAAAATTATCAAGGCAAAATGATCAAACCAGTTTTCAACATTGCAAGGTTCAAGTGCACAAAACAGTAAAGGAAATAACATGAGAATGAATGGCTCAAGTGGTTCATGAATGCACCAGTCAGTACGGTGCAAGCCAACAAGTGCATCAGGATGGTTTAGCACATATAAAACAACAAAACTTCCAAATTGTTCAGCGTGCATCTTGTGCAAGAAGAAATCAGTTTATGGAAAAGGGAAAGTATTTGATTGTTTTCAAAAATCACATATTTCCTCTGGAAAAATAGTGCTCATGTTTTTGGCAAGTTATATACAATTTTTTCCAGAAAATACAGTGGTCAAAGCATGGCAAGATATCACATTTATGTTCCAGAAATCATCAATCAATTTCAGCATTAAATCGAATTATATATGGTATGATGATTTGGCAGAATAAAGCTCAGCAAGCACATTTTTTTAACTATGGAAATTGACTCAAAACAAACAAGGATTATCTCCAGAAATTATTCAGTCAATAAGGCAGAACAGAATTTCAATCAAAGAATCCATTTTTGGCAAAAAAAATTATGGCAAGAAATTTTCCAGAAATCACAGAATCTTTCTTTTTGGAAAGAGTTTATTCGGCAGAAAATTACTCAAATCTTTTTAAATCAAAACCGAAATTTGCTGAGGTTCAGTCAATCAAGTTTTTCAAAAGAGGAAATCTTTTTCAAATCAGATCCGAATATACCAAAATCAAAAGGGGAAAGCTTTCATTGTGAAATCAGAGATTAGGGATTGTAAAAACCCTATAAATACACACACTTCATCATCGACAGAGTATCAATCAATCAAAAAAAATACACACAGAATTTCATAGAACAGAAAAGCGATTCAAATCAGAAATTACCCATTTGTCTTTTGGTTGCAACCACTGCCAAATCAATCGACGAGAGTGCATCAAAGAATTCAAGCTTCAGAGTTTTTTTTTTGTTAAAACTATCAATTTGCAATCCGATTTGGGAACCATAGAGGAAACCCTAGTTTCCTTTGAGAGCCGCCATTTTTCTAATTTCCAGAAGAAGGAGGTCGGACTAAAAGGTTAAACTAATACAAAAGGAGCCGGCTCGGTTTACTTGGTCAAGCCAAGTTCTTTTATAAAGGGGGGTGTTTAAATTTGTTTTATTTTAAATTTCTCTTGTAATTGTTGGTGTAATTTGTTCTTGTTAAAGTTTTTTTTTCTAGTTTCTTGTAAAACTAGGAGTACAGATTGCTGGATTGTGGTCTGGGAAAATCTGGTCTAGGATACACAGGCCAGTCTAGGATTTTAAGCTTAGGGTCAGACATGAGCAGGAGTTGCAAGTTTACATAGGATTGTAAGCGAGATCTGTTTGTATCTCCTAGTAGAAATCTTAGAAAGGCAGCAGTAGGCACAGTTTGCCAAAGCTGGGTATCTTTGCATGTGATTTTCTTTCTGCATTGATTTTTTATTTCTGAATTTATTTTTATTTAGTGTTAAAACCCTATTCACCCCCCCTCTAGGGTTATTATTGATCCTACAACATACAATCAAAACCGCGAGCACTTATTGGATAATGGATTACCAACTATGACAAGGTATGGAACCACCTTTCGATAGTGTACCTCTAGAGAGGAATACACTAGGTTCAACAAGAACATCTTGCAACCCGGCTACACATGACCAATCACGTATTTCGCTTGAGTGTATCGAATGTATATCACTAACGGTTGGGATTAGCAACTGTTTCCCGAACGGGACAACATCGAATAGATTTACGAATGAAATGAATATATCTAGATAGGTGATAATACACCCTAATGGAAGCAACCCACATAGTCATGTTGTCTGCCCGATTTTTGTCATTTCCCGGTTGTGAGGCTAGAGGCCACGCTTATCTCTGACAGATCACCCAATTATTCACTTTGAATGTCACATCGACATACCCGCCAAATCACAAATTGATTTCCTCCAAAATACAATGGGTATACAACTAAGAGAAACGAATTCCTCCATCACCAAACGTAAATACGTTTGAAGAGATCAACTTATGCGATCCATTAAATATACTCTGTCAGACATTCTTCCATACAGGTTGTCCTAGGACTGGACAAACCGAAGGCACTATTCTGTAAATCCATCTTAGGCAATTTCTACCTAGGATCGCCAGAACAGCCCTTGCATAATTCCGTCTTCAGTTTTCTTCGTCATATTTGATTCGCAACGTTAATGCCCATATGGAGTGGTTTACAGATAATGAATCTGATCCCGGTCTCTCCGTATTGACAACGGAAATGGTCAAAAACTTCAATAATCGGTGATTTAACTATCAAAGAAAAACAAGTGTGCAAATAGCGATATTACTCCTAGATGGAAATTATATCGATCAAACATCATTTAACATTTATATCTTTAGTTCATTTTTCCTCTTTGTTTCCACATATGCAACATTTCCTATTTTCTAAATTTAGAAAATATACCTTATTAACGTTGGGAAAAATTTCCATTTTTTGTTTTCTATATTAGCAAACATTTCTGATTCTTATTTGGAAAACATTTCCAAAACTCCTACATTGGATTTAGACAAATGTTTAAATCAGACATCGCTACGCCAACTCAAACCATTATACTCGTTAACTAAATTCACTTAACCAATCTTCACTGTCGAACCTTAACCATTCCTTAGTTAAAAACGAAGCCAATCAAGTTGGGGTATAACTACCTCTCAAACCCTAACTGAAAAACATTTCTAACTTCGAAACAGACAAGGTTCACCTTTTAAACCTTTAACAACTTCCTTACGTTACTCTCTTTCAAATAAATCTCTATTCGATGAATCTTTCCTTCGAATAATCTATATTCGATAATCTCTCTTCAAATAGACCTATTCGATTAACTCTATTCAATTAACACTATTCGATTAACTCTAATCGATTTACCCTTATTTGATTAACTTTAATCGATTAACTCTATTCTGTTAACTCTATTTGATTAACTCTATTGGATTGACTCTATTTGATAAACCCTAATCGATTAACTCTATTGGATTAACTCTAATTAATTAACTCTTATCAATTAAGTCCTATCAATTAACTCCTTTCGAATAAACTATATCCGATTAACTCCTTTCGAATAAACTACATTCGATTTACTCCTTTAACTCTATTCGAATAAACTATATTCGATTAACTCCTTTAACACTACTCGAATAGACTATATTCGATTAAATCCTTTCGAATAACTAATATTCGATAACTCATTTCGAATAACTAATATTCGATAACCTCTTTTGGAAGAACTAATATTCGATAATTCCTTTCGAATAACTAATATTGGATAACCTCTTTCGAATAAACTATATTCGATTAATTCTCTTCTTTGAATAACCTTATTCGATAACTCTTTCTTTGAATAAACTATATTCGATTAACTCTAATTTGACTAACTCTAATTCAATTTACTCTATTCGAATAACTAATATTCGACTAACACTTGTTCGATTAACTCTATTCAGTTAACTCTATTCGATTAATCCATTCGTTTAACTCTAATTTGATTAACTTTAATTGATTAACTCCACTCGATTAACTCCTTTCAATTAACTCTAACTCGATTAACACTAATCGATTAATTCTAATTCGATTAACTCTAATCAGTTAACTCTAATTCGATTAACTCTAATCGATTAACTCTAACTCGATTAACTCAAATCGATTAACTCCATTAAGTTTGATTCGTATTTCAAAATAGTATTCTATTTCCAAATTCTATTTATACTTCTATTTATAGAATTATTCATACGAAATCTCCTTTTTATTTCTAACACTTAAATCTGATTTAAATTTTCCTTTTGTAACTCTATTTATTTCATAAAGAAATATTTCCTTTTATAACTCTATTTAAATTCTAACTATCGCCTTTTCTATTCTATTTGTTTCACAAATATTTCCTTTCCTATTTGTTTCACAAATATTTTCCTTTTATATTTGTTTCACAAATGTTCTCGTTTTATATTTCTTTCACAAATATTTCCATTCCTATTTGTTTCACAAATATTTTCCTCTTATATTTGTTCTTTGATTTTATAAAAAATATTTTCTTTTATAAAATACTTTTCCTTTTATATATAAAATCCGTTGATTTTATATAAATACTTTATTTTCAAAATTGTAACAACCCGAAAATCTGGGCCAGTTTAAAATTTTTATTTTGGTGATTTTAGCGAATTTTAATTATTTAAAATGAATTATTTTAAATAATATCGACGAGAAATTTATTTTGAATATAATAGAACGTATATATTATATACGCGTCGTCGTTAGAATATAAATATTTATATATAATTATAATTAGAATTGAAAATGGCGCGGTAGTTCGATAATTCGATTTCAAACTTCAATTGAATGTACCGGGTGCAAAATAATCCGGATTTTAGTGAAACCAAAAATAATGGGATCTAATTGATAGTATCTTTCCAGCGAATCCGAATAATCAAAATTTCATAGCGGGAATCAAAAGATATGTCCAGTTGAAATTTCTGAATAGTCGCTATGGAATTCAGGCCCTTAAAAATGGACATTTTGCAAACGACCTCGGATTTCGACGAAACCAGTTTGGTTGGATCCGCAGTGTCAAATTATTGCTAGGTTTCAAATTTCATAATTTTTCGAATCAATATGTGAGCGTGGCAAAGGAAAACGCGTTTGACTAGTTTTAGTTGATTTTAATCGACTGGAAAATGGCCATTTTTCTAACGATCTCAGAATTCGACGAAACTAGTTTTGTTAGGACCGTATCGTCAATACGAAGCTAGAAAATATTTTTCGGGAATTTTTCTAGTTAGTATGTGGCCCCGGTAAATTGAAATGTACGTTTAAAATTGAATATAGTAATTTAAATGTAAATTTAACGGAAACAGATCGAAACAGCCGAATCAGCTTGCGTGGCATATCCCATTGTGTTCGGAATGGGGGTAAAACGCTAGGGGCGACAGTCGGTGGGTTCGATTCTGAGTTCAAATGAAAAGTCAACAATTAGGGTTTGGAAAAATATAAAATAATAAAATAAATAATTAAATATAAAAAGCCCCTTTCTCTCTTTATACTTCAGCCCCCCCCCCCCCCCCCCCGATAGAAATTCAATCGTATATAAAAAAAAAAGGGAAGAGAGAAAACGGGCGACGGAGGGCCGTCGATGACGCCGCCGGAGGCGCTCCACCTCCGTTCACCCCACCGCCGACCGAAGTCCCCCCCCCCCCCCTCGCTCGCGATTGCAATTCGAAACCCCCCCCCCCCCTCCCTCGTGAAAACAACCGACGCCGCACCCTTCAATACCCTACCGCCACCACCAGAACCACCGATCCCCCTTAGCCCTTCCTCCTCAGCCTTGTGCCGACGCCCCAAGTCCCCAACTGCCACCTCAGCGCAGTAAACTCCCGCCCCCTCCTGAAAAGAAACACTGTAAGTAATTTATTTATTTTATTCAGTTATTTACTGATATTTATTTAAAGTAGTTAGTTTTTAAATTATAAAAATCAGTTTTTCTTGAAGGTTATAATAAAAATATGGTTTTTAAATATATTATTAATTTTAGAAATGATTTTTATAATATATAAAAACATACGATGTTCAATTATAAAAGATACGATTTATAACATTAGAAAATATAAAGAACATTGTTTTTGAAATAACTAAAAATATGATTTTTATATATTGAACTTCGAAATAAAAATATGATTTTTATATATTGAACTTCGAAATAAAAATATGATTTTTATATATTGAACATCGAAGTAAAAATATGATTTTTATATATTGAACATCGAAGTAAAAATATGATTTTTATATATTGAACATCGAAGTAAAAATTCGATTTTTATATATTGAATAGCATAATAAAAATTCGATTTTTATATATTGAATAGCATAATAAAAATTCGATTTTTATATATTGAATAGCATAATAAAAATTCGATTTTTATATATTGAATAGCGAAGTAAAAATTCGATTTTTACCTATGTAGTGAATACGGGCAACGAAAGCGACAAAAGGCGAGTTGGCGAAGATTTCTATAAAAGAAGAGTCAAGATGATTGGATAGCTATAAGTGAGAATTTCTCACCTTTCACTTTCTTTTCTCTAGATACATATATATACTAGGATGCAGACGGTGCTTTGTAGCACCCGACACAATCGTCCATAGACCATGGACTTGTTTGTTTGGTTGCATAGATTAGTTGGACTATTTGATTGGAATTGAATTATTTGGTGAAATGAATGGATTTGATTGATGTGTGAATGGCGTGGGCCTTCACTAGACCGGGGATAAGGCTAGGCCTCGTCCTGTTTCTAGTATCGTGCCGTTATGCCGTCGAAATTTTCTAAAATATGTTAGAAAAATAAAAATATCATTTTATTGAATAAATGAACCGAATAGAATATTCATAGGTTGAATAAAATGTTTTATCGTTAAAAATATAATTTTTTAACGTGAATGTGAATAAATAAATATTCATTTACAAACCGGACGGTTTGTTTATGTACACCTATTTGAAGGACATTGATTGGGACGATAAATTTTACACATCGCCCAACTGCACAACTAAAATCTGTGTTTGATTGTTTGAAACCCCACATGGGTGTTAGGATGAAATTTGAAGTTCACTCATCCTGATTGATTAAATATGTCGATCGATTGATTGACAGGCTGTTATAAGCGTTAGATATCAATATTTGATGCTTATACAGTGTAGTGCACTTTGGTTGATGGTTGATTATTTTTCAATGCTATTATACATGTGTTGTATGAAAATCCATATAATTAACTTTATATGGTAATTGATTGGGCCTCATTCCAATTTGAAAAATAAAGAAGATTATAAAATAAAAGTTCATGTGTTGACAATACTCATTCGTTGAGATTAGTCATGTGTTGAACGAAATATTTTAGTAATAAAATTTACATCTTTACCAATATAAAATAAAGGTTAATGTGTTGACAGTACTCATCCATTGAGATTGGTCATGTGTTGAACGAAATATTTTGATAATAACAACTATTTTGAAAAAGAAATATTTGAAATAGAATATTTGAAAATAGAAATTTATGAAGCCGTGTTGATTAAATTGACGCCATTTTGACGTAAACGATTTATATCGATTCTATTCATTTCGAAATGAATTGAATTGAAAACGATTTCGAAATGAATTGAATTGAAAACGATTTCGAAATGAATTGAATTGAAAACGATTTTGAAATGAATTGAATTGAAAACGATTTCGAAATGAATTGAATTGAAAACGATTTCGAAATGAATTGAATTGAAAACGATTTCGAAATGAATTGAATTGAAAACGATTTCGAAATGAATTGAATTGAAAACGAATTCAAATTGAATTGAAAGCGAATTGAAATGAATTCAAATTGAATTGAAATTTGAATTGAATAGAAATGAATTTTGAAACGAATTTATAAAGAAGAATTCAATTTTGCTTTGAATTGAAATGGAAGTTGAAATAGATTTTGAAACGAATTTTAAAACTATTTATATAATTCGTTTTGAATAGAAAATCGATGAAATATATATTATATATATAATATAATGGCCTGAATAGAACGCGCCGCGCCGCGGCAGTTCGTGAATTTCGACCATTTATTTCAAATGGACATTACGGGAGATCCGACCGTCGGATTCTCCTAAAACCGGAACCGTTGGGTTCGTATCGAAAAGAGCTTTCTAACGAATATTAGAAATTTGAAATCTAACGGTTGGATTTGGAGTTACGTCCAAATCAAATTTGAAAAAGGTCGCTGTAAGTGCAGTTCGATGGCCATTGATGGAAATCGACTGTACGGGCCTTGATAAAATTATTAAAAATAGTAATAATTTGTGTAAAATCATAAGAAATGATTTAGAAAGGATTGGGATGAAAAAACTCCATATTTGAAAAGATAAAAATAGATTTTTATCGAAATGAACTAGTTTTGAACTAGAATTATAATTCTATTTATTTTTAAATAAATAAATTGAATTTAAAAAGGGTTTTGAAAATAACCAAAATATCCAATGGTTGCATTGGAGTGGATTTGAGTCGGAATTGTCTTCGGAATATTTCGATGTTGGAATTCGTGATTATACAGGTGTTGTTATGGAAATTTGAAAGATGTATATTTATATCGTTATTTCCAATACGACATTTGTTGATCGTAGAATTTGATATTTAATATAGGCCGATATATTTTCTATTCAGAGCCTTGTATTGAATATCGAATGTGATTTGGGTTTGTCGTGAATGGTGTCTTCACTAACACTGTTCTTGAACCCAGTTGAGAAATGATTAAATTTTTTTATTTAGATTTAATGAAGTGTACCAATTAAATAATATTTAATTGGAATTGAATTGATATTGATTTTTGGGTTTATCGTGAACAGTGTTTTAAATAACACTCGTTCTTTAACCCGATAATTAATGAATGTGACTTTGGGTTTATCGTGAACCGTGTTTTAAATGACACTGATTCTTTAACCCAGTTAACGATTAAAACTAAGTGGAGTTTTAATGAATCTTTAATTAGATCGAAATAATCGAGAATGGAGTATCACCAGTTTTACTCCAGGCGATAGTTAAATCTTTAATTAGATTTGAACGTGAAATGGTAATTGAATTTACCGATAACACTGTGGGGTTAGATATGAAGTATTACCAGTTTTACTTCATGGGATAAATAGGTTGGGATTGGGAAATTAAAACAAATGATTACTTCGGTAAGTTTCGTTAATCCCGACTAGTTGAATCGAAATTCAAAAGAAGATTAGAGAATAAATTCAAGGAATTTATCTTGGATAAATTTAATGGGAACCTTTCCCTATGAATGTGAAATTTAGAAACTAACTGTCAGTTAGCCAAGCAGAATGGTTTTCTGGATATTGATCTGATGTTGGTTTCGGCCTTCGGGGTTAATATTTGGGGAATTATTCTCTTGATTAATTTACGGTTAGTGACTGATGAATTGGAATGAGGCGTATGTTGTGTTTGTGTAACACTTATTTAAAATATACGCGAGTTATTCGGGAAGACCGGGTTTATCCCATTCTGAATAACTGATACGACGATAAGTCGAAGATGAAGACGGTGGTCGAAGACCGGAAGTCTTCACGTCGTTTGGGTGATTACTGATGATCTTGATTGGGCTGTACACCCAAGAAGATGGAAACAGTTGGTGATCGTCCAGACGTACTTGGAGATCGATGGATATGCGGGGTACTAGGTGCCTCGGTTTCGTTCAGACCCAGAACGGACTTGTAAATGGACTGTGTGTCTGACATTGGAATTTAGCCCGTGTGGTTGATCTCTATTAAATATATATATCTGTTTGGCGGCGGAGAATTTATTCTCTTGCTTAACGCCCTTCTCTGAGACGTACGAGCTCAGGGGTTATATATTGATGGATATCAAACACATGGAGTGAATTGCCTGTGTGGCATGCCTAAGTGGCAATTGATCGAGGCTTCTGTTGAAAAGCAAAGTCTTGTGGTGATGATCAAAGCAAGGCCTTTGTGGCGTAGCTTTGTGTAACGTTTACTTCGCGTGTTTCACACCCGGTATGAACCAAAAACGGGGAAGTTGCGGGTTTTCACAGTTGGTATCAGAGCGAGGTTTACAAAGCAGAGAACAAGGCACATTAGAACCGTACGAAAGAATTCATCAGATATTGGATTAGCAATATCCAATGAGGGTGACTCGTTAGAGATGGGATCAGTAGTATCCTAGAACGAGTGTGAAGAGTATATTTTTAAAGTGAAAACCAATTTTGTTTTGAAAATTTAAAATCAATTATTCGTATTTGATTATTTAATTTGTATTGTTTTGAAAATCCCCTTGTCTACATTCCAGTATTTCTTAAGGTATTTAAAATACCCAAATAACAATGATCGATATCATTCAACACACTTAATCAACAAAGATTATATATCACATCATATATTACAATATATGAAAAACAGTAAAATAAATGGATTCCTCTGACCTGTTTCCCAGCATCCACAGATGTTACAAATTATAATTCACATTAAATTACATTTCAACATGAAATATTCTGATAAACAGAATCAATATTTGATTAACGACATATATATATATATATATATATATATATATATAACTATATCGATAATTTCAACCAATCAATTAGCCGTTCAACCAAACAGTCAACACACAACAATCAATCTTCATTTATCAGTTCTAAAAATACTTTATAAAAATATAACTGATAGAGTTGGTGAGTTTTACTCACATTGGACAGTTATCGTTAGATAACGATTAACTATCTTTGATTCAGATGGATGATTTATTTTGCAATAAATTGTACCGAGCTCCAATTCACTACCGGTCAGTTCCATAATGTAGCTTTTGTTGCTATGGTTCCAATGGATCCGATCACGTTCAATTCCTGTTCATGAACGAATCAAATATACGTGTTACAAGTTTTGTTTACGAATTAACTTAGTATTTGTAAACTAATTTTATCTTTAGATTTCTTAAATCACCAATTACCGTTATTAAGAAAATAAACCCTCTCCCTTAACACAGCAAAACCTCGCTACTTTTAAATTTTCCCCAATTCCTAAAAGTTCCCAGTACCACGTCTTAATCCTTCCTCTCCCAAATATAATCACCTTACCGAGATCTATTCCTCCAGATAATTTCGAACACTGCTATTCTCCTGTTTCACCATGACCAATATTTTATATAACAAATTCTTCCTTCCATTTTAAACCTCTAAAGTCAATTTAGTATATTTACCCAATGCCATTCCTACGTCTTCACTCCCTTCGTTCGCCTCCCTGTCACCAGGCCACCGGAGTATGACTACTCACCAACATCGCAACTTCGACAGCACGCCCCCACTAAAACCCGTTTCTGGACCTTAAATACTACTACAGGAAAAGTAGCGTCACCCAAAACTCAGCCCTAGCCCTAACTGTAAGATTTCGATCATCAGAAAATTCGATCGAACCTCTTATGGCTTACACCATTGCGAAGCTCATCTTGCTACGAGCTCATCTGCACCATCGATTTACCCTTCATCCTCTTCTAGTTCAACCCATGCGAAACCCTAAGAATTCGGCAACAAAATTTCAGCGAACAGACCTTGTTCGATCCTCATGAATCCCCTACTAGGTTGAAGAGCGCCTCTTTTGGAAACTGAATACATTTGTTTGTTTTTTCATAGGAGTTTATTTGATTTTTTTTTGATTTTCCATTTGATTTTCTTTCTCACGAGTTTTACAGAAGTGGCGGCGTGAAAATGTTGCTGCGTTGACTATGGGAGAATGAATTTAGGTTTAGGGTAAGTTAAGGGTATATATAGAAAAGTTTTAATATTTTTATATTCATTATTTTATTTATTTTTAGTCTCTCGCTATGTGTATTTATCAATTAAAAATTCATATGATTACACACCATTTCCGAATTTGACGAAGATGGACATACAACTACAGTTCGAAATTACGGACCCAACGAAACTAGTTTCGTCGAATTCCGATTTCGTTTGCTCACACAGCATATTTTTAACCATCAAAATACAGACTGTTTTTCACGTTAAAAATCCGTACGGCCGCATACTGACTCTAAAAATCACAAAAATTGAAATCTAGCAATAATTTAATATTGCGGATCCAACAAAATTAGTTTCATTGAAAACGATGATCATTTGCAAAAATGGCTATTTTTAAAGCTCTAAATAACCCATTTAAATATATAAATATATTTAAAAATAATTAAATTAAATGTTTATAAATAAATATTATCGTATATATTCCCAATAGAATATCATACAGCTCTAATTGGATTTATAACTTGATATCTCCAACTTCCCAGTTATATCGATATTCAATTTATATTTAAATCCTTTTAAAATATAAATAAATCGATATGAATTACAAAGGAATTCCATAGCGACTATTTGAAAATTTGTTTTCGACGCAACTCAAAATCTACACAATGAAATCCCGATTTTTCTCTTCCACTAGAAAAATATACTTCACCAGCTCTGAAATTTTTGTTTCACAGAAATCCGGCTTAAAACGGATTCTGTATATTCGTTTAAAGTTCGAATCGCCAAATAGCGAACTACCACGCCATTTCGAGCTCAATTATAGTTATATTATAATTATACGTTCAAACTTCATTTAAATAATATATTCGTGATTATAAATCAAATCTAAACTGAATTATATATTTTGAATAATCCAATTCACCCCATGTTGTGAATTCCACTATTTCTGACTATTTCGGAAATAAATATATTATTCTATTATGTATATCAATTAAATATTCAATATTATTTAATTAAACAACCATTAAAATCTCTAAATCATATTTTAAATAATTAAATTAATTAATTATTATATCATAAAATACAGACATTACAAGGAGTTGGAAATGAACGATGGGTTCAGTGCTTGCGTGTATTACATGATGGAGGAAGAAAGGTTAAGGGGTATTATTAAACTAATTATATAATTAGATAATTTATTTATGTGATTAAGGTTCGAAATACCATAACATTTCCATATCATATCAGAATCAAACAAAACGAAATCCGTTGGAATCCCGGTGATGAGATCTAGACGATGGAACTGACCAGATCTCGAACGGAGCTCTTTGAAAATTCAGACATATTGATGTAAGATTTCTATATTTAAAAATAATTAAATTATTAATCATTTTTCATTATTTAAATCTCATATATGTATGTTAATTTATTTCAGATTTGCGTTGTATGATATTGGAACTGTTGTTTATTGATTGTGATGATTGTGATACATATGTTTGTTACATCTGAACCTACAATGAAAATTCTTTCTCTTGAATCTATAGTTTATTGTCAAACGTGGATTTGAAATAAAAATCTAATCTTTATTTTAGATCTAGAAATATAGATTTTGTCAAAACATGGAATATAGATTTATGCCAAAACAAAAATATCACTTTTGTTGAAGTAGGAGTATCAACAAAAGGAAATATCATTTTTAGTTGATTACACAAAGAAAGTATAATTTTTAGTTGATTACATACGAGTATCATTTTGATTTGATTATGTAAAATTTGATTTTTTGTTTAAATTTTGTTTCAACTAAAAATAACATATCTTGGATGTCAAATTGTTTTCAATAAAAAGATTAAACATTCAAGATTACATTTTTATTGAGACATTCAAGATTACATTTTTATTGATCATTTGTTTCAATAAAAAGATTAAACATTAAAGATTACATTTTTATTGATAAATTGCTTCAATAAAAAGAATAGGATGAAAAGACATACATTTTTATGTAATATTGTTTTCATTAAAAAGAATAGTTATAAAAGATCATAATTTATTTTCAATTAGTTACAAAGATTAGAATTGGAATAAAAGATTTTATTTTTATTTTCAATTAGTTGCAATGAAATAGAGTTGTGATTTAAAAGTAACATTTTTATTGTTATTTTATATACTTTAGTGTAGGTTAAAAAGGAAACATTTTCATTTTCATTTTATATACAATAAAAAGAATGGATTTAAAGTAACACTTTATTTTGTCAAATTAGTTACAATAAAAAGGATAGATTTAAAAATAACGTTTTTATTGTCACTTTACTTGTAATGAAAAGAATACATTTTAAAATTGCATCTTTATTGTCATTTTATATGCAATAAAAATAGAAGATTTAAAAGTATCATTTTGTTGTCATCTTATATGAAATAAAAATAGTCATTTTTGTCAAAACATGTAAATTGAAATTAAAAGTCAAATTTTTATTTATGTTCTTTGATGCAAATAAAACATAAAATTAAAAGTCAAATTTTTATTTGCATTCTTTGATGCAAATAAAACATGAAATTAAAAGTTGAATTTTTATTCGCATTCTTTGATGCAAATAAAACATGAAATTAAAAGTTGTATTTTTATTTGCATTCTTTGATGCAAATAATAAAACATGAAATTAAAATTTGAATTTTTATTTACATTCTTTGATGCAAATAAATCATGAATTAAAATGTTACAATTTTATTTGCATTTTAGATGCAAATAAAAGCATAGTTTAAGAAGTTACATTTTTATTTACATTTTAGATGTAAATAAAAGAATAGGATTAAAAGTATCATTTTTACTTTTAAATTATAGAAAATAAAAAGATTATGATAAAGAGAATTCATCTTTGTTGTAACTTTGTTGAATTAAATAAAATGTTTTTATTGTCATCATAGATTATAATAAAATAGATTAGAATTAAAAGATATATTTTTAGCGTCATCATAGCTTCAATAAAAGTGTAAATAGAAAGATAAGTTTTATTTGTCCTTTTGTTGCAATACAAAAAGATACATTTTTATCATTTAAATATAATGAGACAAAATTATTTAACCTTGCATTTTAAAAGATTAAGACAAATGTATTCACTTTTGTCATTTTAAAGGAATGAGACAAAATATTCATTTTTGTCACTTAAAAAGAATGAGACAAAAACGATCACTTTTATCAAATCAAAATAGTTAAACTCAATTTGTCACTATTATCAATTTATAGTAGTTGAAATCTATTTTGTCGCTTTTTTCAAATTACCAAAGTTAAACTATTTTGTCGCTTTTGTCAAAATTTCAAAGTTAAAATCAAATTTGTCGATTTTGTCAAAATTATCATAGCTAAAACAAATTGGTCACTTTTGTCAAACTATAACGGTTAAACCAAAACATTATCATTTTTGTCACATTAGATTTGACAAAACAAATATGTTTCTTTAATTTGTTCTGTTGAAATAGAATTGTCGACAAAACAAACACATCACTTATATTTGTTTTGTTGAATTAGATTTCTCAACAAAACAAAGTCATTATCTTTGTTGTTTTGTTGAAATAGAGTAGTTAAAACTAAATATACATTTTGTCAAAATATTCATTGTTGTCAAAATAGATCGGTGGAATCAAACCATACATTTTTGTCAAAATATACACTTTTGTCAAGATAGGTTAGTTGAATCAAAGTACACATTTTGGCCAAAATGAACATTTTTGGCCAAATAGACCAGTTGAACCAATATATTCATTTTTGTCAAAATAGACTAGTTGAAACCAAAGATTACATTTTGTTAAAGATGATGGTTGGAAACAAAAATTATATTTTTGTTAATTAGATTTGAATTAAAAACAAAAATTACATTTTTGTAAAATGAAAGAGTTAAACAAAAATAGCATTTTTGGGAAATAGGTTTGTGTTACCATAGAAATATCCATTTTGATAAAATAGAATTATCAGCAAAAATGGAACTTTTTATACATTTTGTGGAAATAGAATTTATATTGCAAATATAAGAATCATCTTTGTTTGCAAAACATATATTAGAAATGTATAAGGAAATTATATGTGTCAAATACATTTTATTTGGCATTAGGAATAAAATATCATGTTTTGTTCATCAACATCAACATGTTAGCAGTATTAGAATTGGTTAAATTCATTAACCAATTATTTATTTATATAAACTATTGTTGGCTGAAAACCCCACACGGGTATTGGGATGATAATTGATATACACTAGTCCCAATATTTATATGTATGTCAATCGATAGATTAACAGGCTGCGATGAGCGTTATTGTTTCATTTTAATGCTCACACAGTTGTGAACTTCACTCTGGATGTTGAATGGATGGTTTTAGGATTATCTATCATTTGTTGTCATATACATGCGATGTATGAAATCCATATAACCGAAGTTATATGGTAAATGATTGAGTCGCATTCCAATTAAGGATTTCTTTTAAATAAAGAATATTTTAAACTAAAGGATATTGTAATATAAAGAACATTGAAATATAAAGATTATTTTAAAGCAAAGAATATTATCCTTTAAATTAAGATTTAATGAAGTCTTCCAATTAATTAATATTTAATTGTAATAAAGTAAAAGAATTAGATTTTGGGTTGTTGTTGATGATGTCTTAAATAACACCGTTCTTAAAACCCGTATGAAAGAATAAATCTTTTAACTAAGATTATTAGTGTTTCAAAATTATATTTAGTAATTGGAATAAAATGATATGTGAATTGTGTTTATTGTGAACTGTGTTTTAAACGACATTTGTTCTTTAACCCAACTAACAATGAAAATATAATTGGGAATTTATAAATCTTTTTATTAAGATTTAAAAAGAAATTTTCCAAAGTCAAGTTTTCCAATTTTATATAATTAAATTGGAATTGAATGGAAATTCGATTGATAATAATCAAGATAGGCTTCTGTAAAAGAATACTGTTACTATATATGGAATTTAAAAGGCTTTGTTGTTATTCCATTTATATTATTAGTCTGATACGGAAATTTATACCGATTAGATATTGATTTGATTTATGTGAAAATTCCATATTTTGGAAGATGATTTTGGGTTTATTGTGAACAATGTTTTCAAATGACATTAGTTCTTTAACCCAGTTAAAGTCAAGATTAATTTTTTAAAACTGAATAATCAAAAAGTAATGATTTTGATATTAAAACCGAATTGGAGCTTTAATGAATCTTTAAAATGAAGGTTTAAGAATAAATTTAAAAGAATCTATCTTTGATAAATTGATGGGGTCATTTCCCTGATGATATGAATATTTTATTAAAAGGATATTCTGAATTGGAATGAGGCATTGGATGTATCTTTATAACACTGATTTTTAATTATAAGATTCGCGAGTTATTCGGAAAGACCGGGTTTAACCCATTCTGAATAATTATTACGACGATTAAAGTCAAAGACATTGAAGACGGTGGATGAAGACCGGCGATCTTCACATCGAATGGACGACTACTGATGCCGTGCATTGGGTCGCTCCTAGTAAAAGGTTAAAGTGGTAGTTTGTCCGGACGTACTTGTTGATTGTCCGGATAAGCGAGCACCTCACTTCCATACTGGACATACGGAAGGCGGAATAAGGTGTCTTCGGTTTCGTTCATACCCAGAACGACTTGTAAATGGATGTGTGTCTGACATTGAATTTCATTCCATGTAAATTGATTTCTATTTAATATATATCTGTGTTGGCGGAGAATTTATTCTCTTGCTTAACACCCTTCTTTGAGACATACGAGCTCAGAGGTTATATATTGGTAGTTATCAGTCGCGTGGCGTGGATTATCAATGTGGCATGCCAAGATGCAATTGATTGAGGCTTTTGTTGAAAAGCAAAGCCTTGTGGATGATGATCAAAGCATAGCCTATTTAGGCATAGCTTTGTATATTACGTTACCTCGCGAGCCTCACACCCCGGTAGAGTCAAAAACGGGACAAGGAAACGCATAAGGTGCACACGTTTCTTTCTAGCTAGAAGTGGAGTTTGGGTTTTTACAAGGCCAAACATTTTTACTTCTGTGGTTGATGGAATGAGGCACCTTAGATATTTTTATTGGTCGCCAATGGTCAATTTATAGGTCCAATAGGATCGGGGAGCGTGTGTTCAGGCATAACTAATCCACTAGCATTATTTGTGGACCGGCCCTGCAGGATCCAAAGGTTCACTGCGGGGAATCCTAAGACATTGCTAGAGTGTCTCGAATCGGTAAGGAGATTGTTCCTAGCCTTGACTCTTGATGGAAACCCAATTTCCAATACGACATCACGTGGTTTTGATTGTAGAACTAGTATGGAGACAATATATGGTAGCTATGCCGTCTATGATTAATACATTATGATTTAAATGTTTTTAAAACATATATACACTAATAATAATATCAAATCCGTTTTTATCGTATCAAGCATTTTTGACCATTATAAGGTAAAATTCTATCCTACGGTTTGTGTTGCATTATGTGATGGGACTTGAATCTTATAATGGTTTCATTTTTCTAAAAAGCATTGAGTTGTTTAACGATTTACTTTAATTTATGCACTGGCAATCCAAAGGAGTAAACCCGTTCCGCATTAGCGGCGTGGTCCCGTGATTAGCCTTCTTATTAGATAAGTTAAGTAAAGATTTCTTGTACCAGTCCCATGACTGACTCGTAGTTTGTTCCACTTTGCAAACTCGGGTGCCCTCTTTTCCATACGGGCAGTCAAGTAGCTTGTTTTGCAGATATTTATCTATTGAACAGGATTCTGGATCGAAGCTTAGAGCTGTGTCTTGAGCATTGGCAGTCTTCCGCTGTGTTAATTAAATTGTTCCACTATAGTGTATTATATTTATTGTAATTAACTCTTCCGCTGTTGTATTATTATTTATCGATGTACTCTGATATATTCTGTACTGTGATGTGACATTATTATAATGTTTATAAAATTTTCTGTTATTTGTTTTGATGTGTTGTATTCCCAAAGTTAACGTATGCGGGTTTTGAACGATCTTGGTCGATTTAGCGATCGCTTAGGTCCGTACAAAATCCGTATCATTACAGTTGGTATCAGAGCTCTGGTTAGCTCAAATATTTGGGGTACAACTCGTTAGAACTAAACAAAAGACTCATCAGAGATTGGATTAGTAATATCCAATAAGAATACTCATTAGAGATAGGATCAGTAGTATCCTTAAATGAGAAAATTCGTTAGAGATGGGGTTAATAATGCCCTAGAATGAGTTCAGAGTGATAAGTCTATAATTAACGTATTTGTGATTATATATACAATCCGATCTTAGAAAATATAATTTTTGGATATATGAAAGTTATATATATTTAAAAAGTTAATTAACTAATAAAATTATTAAAACCAATAAAAGAATGATAATCAAATTGGTTAATTTAACAACTTTCAGCTCCTTTCCTTTTCGATGACGAAAAGATTTTAAGTGGGGGAGATTGTAACAACCCGCAAATTATGAACCAATTTAAAAAATTTATTTTATAAATTTTAATGGAAATTTAACAGTTAAAATAATTTATTTTAAATAATAATGACTAAAAAATTTATTTTAAATCGAAGTTAGAAAGAAATTTTTTATTTTAATTATAAAAGGAATTAGAAATAGCGCGGTAGTTTGAAAATTTGAACTTTGACTGACTGTACAGGATTCAAAATAAATCGGATTTTAGTGAAACCAAAAATATTAGAATCTATTTAAAAATATCTTTCCAACGAATGTGAAAAATCGAAATTTCATAGTAGGAATCAAAAGTTATGCCCAGTTTGAATTTCAGGATAGTCGTTGTGGAATTTATATATATTTTTTAATATTAAAAATAGCCATTTTTCAAACGACCTCCGTTTTCGCTGAAACCACTTTTGTTGGAGCCGGAATGTCAAATTATTGCTAGGTTTCAATTTTCATAATTTTTAGAATTAATATGTGAGCGTGGAAAAAGAAAATGTGTTTTGTCAATTTCAGTCAAATCGGATCAACCAGAAAATGGCCATTTTTCAAACGATTTCAGAATTCGACGAAATTAGTTTTGTTAGAACCGTATCGTCAAATCATAACTATAAATATTTTTTCTGTAATTTTTGGAGGTCGTATGTGGCCCCGGTAAATTAAAATGTAGGATCAAATTAAATAATTAAATGTTTTATGTTTATATTTAAAGAAAAACCTATCGAAACAATTGAATTGGGTTACAAAACCTATTCCATTGGTTCCAGAACGGGGGTATTTTCTTAGTGGCAAATCTCGTTGAGCTGAAATTGGAGTCACTGAGAATTTAAAGATTTATTTGCAAAACAAAGAATTAAATCCTATAAATATAATAAAAAATTATTGTCCAAACCCTAATAAAAAAGGAGCCAGCCGCCACCTAGTCTTTCAATGGCCAGAAAGCTAATTCGAAATCGATTGACGTTATCTCACAATCCATTCAATCATTTCAGAAATTACAAAAACGAAATTGAAGAACTTAGTGAGCCTAACATTATAGATGGTTGAGATCGATTTTAAAGTGGTGGATCTGTGGAATTATGCGCTTGAAGTAGGGGCGTTTGGATGGGATTTCGGGGTGGCTAGGACCACTGAGCTCGGCGGGGTTCAGGGCATGGGGGCGGCGTCAGTAGGGCTCCGACGTGGCGGAGCTTGATCAGGGTCCGATGGCTTGTAGAGACGGCAACGATCAGGAGTTGGAAACGAACGATGGTGTAACGACCCAGATTTCTGGTCGGTTTATTTTGAATATTTAATATTATTTTAAATATTGGGCTGATAAATTAAATCGATTATTTTTGAATTATCAATATAATTATCGTAATACAAGGATGTTAAGTAATTGAATGTTGAGTCAAAATTGAGTTGAAACAATTTAGTCAATTGATATAAATTCTGTATCAAATTAGAGTGATAATAATTGTTTATTTTCAATGAATTAAACTGTTTGAAATCAATGAATGTCAATTGAACTTCTAATTAATCGTCAATTTAAATTAGTTATCTTCGTTATATAGGCGAATTTAATTTTAGAACCCGCTCCGTTGAGTATAGGATACCAAATCACGATGAAAACATCAGTCGTTATGTAAAATAGCGGTTTAGGTTTTCAACTTAGAGACCACGAGATATTTTGATTATTAAATTAATTAATTCATTTCAGATCTTTTCAAAAAATTTAATGAGCCGACCTATATAAATTAATAGCGCAGACCTACTTCCTTCCTCGAGCTGTTTAAAGTGTCTGCCTCCTTCTGTTCAAGGAAAACAAGATGTAATGGCTTTGGTACGGTGTGTTTTTCTCGCGCCTATATAAACTCAAGACCATCGCCTGTTTTTTCATTCCTCAAACCCACGGTTCGATCTCAAGTCCTCTTCCCTCTTCATTTTCTTTCCAGTCACAAGCTAAACTAAATCAAAATCCGTTCCTCCGTAAAAAAAAAATGTCGATTCCCTTTAATTCGAAATCCAAAGCTCGGCCTCGTTACTTCTCTGATCGAAATCGAGTATCGCGATTTAGGGTTTGTTTTTGGCGGAAATAGTCGCGACAACAAAAGGAGGCGAGTACGAGTTGGGTAAGGGAAAGGTCTGTCGCGATGGAAGGCAGAGAACCTGAGGCGCGATGGCAAGTCATTCACGACAGTTGTTTGCAAGGATACATCGACTGACGGTAACATTTGGGCATGGAAGTCGCAAATTTTTGTGGCGGATTTTGTTAATTCGACGTTAAGATAGTGGTGAAGGGGGTTGACTGTTGGTTCGATAGTGTATTTTATGGGAGACGGGTATGCGTTTTGGGTTTTCCTGGAAGTGGTGGAATTTCAGGTGAACTGTTGATGGGTTTCAGATCTGGAGCGTTGGAAAGGGGTTCTATCAATGTTGTTGACTGAAGTATGGTGACTGAAACTTAAATGTGAAGTGTTGTTTTGGGTCAGTAAGTTTTGCAGCAATTCGATAATGGGACAGTGGTGTTAAGCTGAAGTGTGGTCCGGGGTAATGCAAGTGTAGGGAAGGTGGAGTGTCTTGGATAGGGATTGTAGTGGAGTAGTGAGGAGGTTGGCTGGGACTGGGTACTGAAATTTCAAGATAGTGGAACAGTAGTGGATGTGCTACACGTGTTTGACGAAATGCCGAAGTAAGGTGAATTGGTTTTGGGGCTGTTTTAGCCAGCAATATGTTGGAGCTGTCTTGGCAAGCAATATTTTGGAGCTGTCGGGAATTGGTCGAGTATTTGCAAAAGCAATGAGGTACAACATTGATGTTTTCGAAAACGACTCGAGTTAAGTCACAACCGACAATTTGGAGCTTAATTTGATATTCAGCGCAAACGAAAATCAAGGTGAGTAAATCTCACTTACCTTTTATTTATAATGATTTTTATCAGTTAAAATAATTGGTTGTTGCTTGTTTGAATGCTTTTTGGTTGTTTAAAATATATTAGTTATTTTGGGTGACTATCATATATATATACATATTGGTTTGGTGATTGGTTGGATTCCCGCAGTTTCATTAGCGGATGCCCGCAGTATCATTAGCGGATGACCCCCTACGCCCGCAAATATAAGTGGATCCCCTTTTATACCGCGATATCCTGCCACGAAGCAGGATGGGTATTATTTCCGTTAACTAACGTCTGTGGATGCAGGAGAACAGGTTGGAGGAATCCAACTAGATTCCTCAAAAAATTTATTATCTATTTGTTTGTTTGCTTGATTTCATATATTCATATATGACATGTTAAAAATCAAATGGTTGAAAATTGGATGATTTGATTGTTTTAAATATCACTGGGCTAAGCGTTAATTTATTTTAAATATTGTGGAAAGGATATTTGAGATTTAAAGGGGAATTTCTATTTTTGAAAAATAGAATTTGAATTTTTAAATAGATTTGAAAAATAAACTTGTTGGAAAATAAAACAAATAGTTCTTTTATAAAAGAAGTTTATAAATAGTTCTTTTATAAACGCAGTTTATAAATGAAGTGAAAAGAATTATCATTGGATAATTCAGAAATGAAAATAGGAGTGTGAAATCGAAAAGGGAAATCTAGTTCCCAAAAGTAGAAATATCGGTTTCAAAAGGAATTGAAATCAAGACTTGTTTAAAGGATGAATATAGAAAATATAAAGGAATTCAATATAGAATTTGAATATCGAAAATAAATTGGAAGTTGAATAAAGAAATTTTAAAAATGGAATTTGAATATAGGTAATCCAATTTTTTTGAAATTAGATTTGAATATAAATATTCAAATGAAGTTATGAAAATAGAATTTGAATTCAAATGGAGAATTGAAATAGAATTTGAATTCAAATGGAGAATTGAAATAGAATTTGAATTCAAAGGAATTCAAATGGATTTAAATAAAGGAAGTTCAAATGAAATTAAAAATATAGAATTTGAATATAGATATTCAAATGGAGGTTAAATATTGAATTTGAATAATAGAATTCAAATGGAATTTCAAGTATAGAAATTGAATAATAGAATTCAAATAGAAATTCAAGTATTGAATTTGAATATGAAATTGAAATAGAAATTCAAGTATTGAATTTGAATATAAAATAGAAAAGCAAATTCAACTATAGAATTTGAATATAGGAATTTAAATGGGAGTTGAATAAAGGAAATTTAAACAGAATTTGAATAGTGGAAAAGGAAATGGAAATTTGAATTTAGAATTCAAATGGAAAATGAAATAGAATTTGAACATAGAATTCAAATAGAAAAGAAAATAGAATTTGAACATAGAATTCAAATAAGAAAGGAATTGGAATTTGAATATAGAATTCAAATAAAAGCGAGATTGGAATTTGAATCAAGAAATTCAAATAGAGTTAAAATGGAGCTGGATTCATTTTAACGAAGTTTAAAAGTTTATATATATATAAATATAATTAAAACGAACTCGCTGTAGCGCTGCAGTTCGTAAATTGGCGACTCGAACTTCAATTGAGTATACAGGACTCAATTGAAGTCGGAATTCTTTGAAACAAGAATCGTCAGGACCGGTTGAATAATAGTTTTCTAATGGAAGAGAAAAATCTGGATTTCGTCGAATAGATTTTGAGTTATGTCAAAATCAAATTTTAAAAGTGCAGCGCTAGAAACCATTAAAACCATAATGGATTTTATATAATAAATATAGGGATTTTTAAGCAAATAAAAATCCGAATTTCCGTTTAAAAAAACATGGTCTTGAGTTAGAACATAAAGGTGAACTCAAGTGAAGTAAGAAAAGTGATTTTTGAAACAATAATCATATTTTTGATTATTGAATAAAATTAACTAAGTCAAAGAAGAATTAGTTAATCGAGTGGTGAATTGAAGTCGAACTTTGAAAATTGAATTTTTAAATTGTAAACATATATTTGAAATCGAATATAGAACTTAAATTAAAATTTGAATTCAATTAGTTGATAAGTAAGTTGAAATATATTTGAAACGTGTTATATTCATATATACAAGCGAAATGGGCAAAGAATTAGTTAAAGAGTTACGTTAACGAATTGAGTCAAAACGAGTGTATGAAGTTGAAATGAATTGTACAGGTATAGATATACCGGAGACAGTTATGGGATAAAGTGATGAAGGTATATAATTAGTGTGCTCGACAATAAGGTACATGTTTAATTCATATATGAGATTTTATGCGCCGTATCGGCAAGCCGCTTGGCTTTTTCTTTTTTCTTTTTGAGATGAGAAGTTACCGGGAAGCTATTTGAAATTTCCCGATGCTCCCGATACAGAGGAGGTTATGGCGAATTTTTCCGAAAATTTAAGGAGTTAGAGTATTTTTAAGAAAATTTGATAACTAGAAATCCATATATCGATATATATAGAGAATTAGATAATGAAACAAATTTAAATAGGATATTTGAAACAAGAAGGAAAACTATAACTTAGATTTGTTAAAAATAACAAGGGAAATGTATACGTGTTTTAAAAATAGATAATTGGTTTGTATAGTATTGATTATTCGAGTAAGTAGTCTTGTCTGTTTTGACGTTATGAATGTTATTCAGTCAAGGTCTGAGAGGTAATTATACCCCAACTTGATTGGTTTCATTAACAACCGATAAATAGCAAAACTCAGTCTCGAAGATCAACGTTTAAAGAGATTTAGTTGAATGTATATATTTGGGTTGTCGTAACGATGTTTTACACAACATCCGTTTTAACCCAAATAAATGTAAACTTGGAAATAAAATAACAAATGTTTTCTAAGTATAGAACTAAATGAGTTCGTGGAAGAGATAAGTGATTGGAATGTGTTCCAATTAAAATCGAAAATATTTTCTAACTATAGAAAATAAAAGAAGGCGATACTTGTAAATATTTGGTTAACAAATATTGATAAGGAAATGGAGAAGAGATTTAATTAATGAAATATTAATTAAAGAGCCCAGTGATTTGTTTGATATGTTTGGATGAACACTTGTTTTTATTCGATAGTTAAATCACAGACTATCGAAGTTTTTGACCATCGTTGTCAATATGGAGAGACCAGTTGGATTATTATTCGAAGAACCACTCCGTATCGGCATAGGCGTTGCGAACCAAGTATGCTGAATATATTGAAGACGGAGTAAAGTGCAAAGACTTTTTCTATTAAATAGAAATAGTGCCTTCGGTTTCATTCAATCCCAGAAAGAACGTAAATGGACGAATGTCTAACAGAGTATTTCCAATGATCAAATGGGTTGGTCTGTATAAATATATATGGTGGCAACGGATTTATTCCCTTAGCATAACATCCAGAATATTTGTGCAAACTCAACTAGTGATTAACGGATCTGATAATGTGGCATTCAAAGTGATTGTGCTATCAATGAATGGTAAGTATTCGTAGCCTCAGGCCTCAAAAACCGGGAAATGACAAAAATTAGGTAGGCAGCATGGCTATGTGGGTCGCACCCATTAGGATGTATAATCACCTATCTAGAGAAATTCCAATTGCTTCTTTAATCTATCGATGCTGTCCCATTCGGGAAACGGTTGCTGATCCCAACCGTTGGTGATATACATTCGATACACTCAAGGGAAATGAGTGGTCGGTCATGTGTGGGTCGGGTTGCAAGAAGTTCTTGTTGAACCCAGTGTATTCGCCTCTAGAGATACACTATCTGCAGGTGGTCCCATACCTTGTCAAGATGGAAATCCAATCTCCAATAAGCGCCCTGCGGTTTTTGATTTAATATTACATATGGAGCGTGAGATGCAAGCGTTCCGCTAGATTCTATTTATTTGATTTAGACACTATTATAATATCACCAGATTTTGATATCAAAATGTTTTGGATTATCGTAAGGTAAAAACCATCCGTGCTTATGTGTGGATCGGTCTTACGATTATCTTTTCTTTCGAAAGGATTTTTAAAAGTTAAACCAATAGTTGGAGTTTACTCACACCAGTCCCATGACTGACCAAGAGTTTATTTTGTTTTGTTTTCCCCTAAACTCTTGGGTACCCAAATTTGTACGGGCAGTCAAGTAGTCGGGATTTTACAGATTCACTAGGAGGAGCTTGGAGCAGGAGGCTTCAGCGTTAGTTATCTAGTGTTATTTCCGCTGTATTGTAAGTATGTGTACTCTGATAAATGATGAATGTATCTATAGTTAAAATTTTGTATTTCAAAAGCTGTTATATATTATATTTTGTTCCGCTGCGATGTGAGGTTCTGTGATGTGTTTATGTTCTTCTTCTTCTTCTATTCTAAGTTTCTATCTCATCTATTCTCACCCTCTAACTTCTTTCTATTAATGGTTCGTATTTCTGTGTTATTTGGGTTGGACGTGTGTTGTATTTAGTCAACTCAGATAGCTCGGATTTGCGGCCCTTTACAATTGGTATCGGAGCTTAGGTTGAGCGAACACCTAGGCTTTGGCGGGATGTGCTCATTAGAGATAGGGTCAGTAGCACCCTAGAATGAGTTGAGTGTATATATATATGAGAGAACGTATTTGAAAGTTGAAAAAAATTGTTTTATATTGTGTTGGCTTGTCTGTTGGGTAATTTATGAATTCTGGTCGAATCGTGGGACGCCATGAAGTTGATAGGAATTTCTGAACACTTGAACAGAGAAATTCAACATAATAATGTTTTAAGGTGGGTAGATGAAATAATTTTACCCAAAATTCTATTTTGATATAGAAAGAATAATTTTATGAAATTATTATATTATATGGATGTGTTGATTATTAGGATTATAATCAAACGAGATTATAAAATTGGAATGGTTATTTATAACCAAAATAGAATTTGTATATGAATTAAATATACAAATGAGATGAATTAAATCCAAACCAGAATTTGGAATTTAAATCCTGGGAAGTTAACAAAAAATATTTTTCAAAGTATATTAAAATAATATAGCTTTGTTTTGGAAGGATTTGAAAGAAAATCATTTTAGATGGATTTTGAAATAATAAAGCACTAAACTCACTTTAGTAGCTGGAAAATAATTCTGATGATGATTGCAACATCATCAGTGTTCATTTTCGAGTTTCTAAGTGATGGATTGCTAACTTAGAAAAAGTTTTTGTTGGAAATTTGTTTGAAAATTCAAATGTTTTGAATTTGAAATGGATGTAAATATATGTATATATTTATATTATTTGAAATAAGAACCCATGGATTTGAAGGATTGGAATTAAATTTAACTTAAGTAAGTTGAATGGACCGAAGTGAATAAATTGAATTAAAATCAATTTGAATGAGATTGAATGCATATGAAGGAAATATAAATGGAATGTGAATATATGGGTCGGGAATCATTTTAGATCATATGAATATAAGTATATATGATGAGTAACATAAATAGAAACCAAAAGTTTAGGGTATAACTAAAAGTTGTAGAAATATGAAGAGTTGAGTTCAACTATAATTGAGTGTTGAAAAGTAATGAGTTTGTACCATTTTTCCTACCTTAGCAATTTCGAGGACGAAATATATTTTAAGGGGGAAAGAATGTAACGACCCAGATTTCTGGTCGATTTATTTTGAATATTTAATATTATTTTAAATATTGGGCTGATAAATTAAATCGATTATTTTTGAATTATCCATATAATTATCATAATACAAGGATGTTAAGTAATTGAATGTTGAGTCAAAATTGAGTCGAAACAATTTAGTCAATTGATATAAATTCTGTATCAAATTAGAGTGATAATAATTGTTTATTTTCAATGAATTAAACTGTTTGAAATCAATGTATGTCAATTGAACTTCTTATTAATCGTCAATTTAAATTAGTTATCTTCTTTATATAGGCGAATTTAATTTTAGAACCCGCTCCGTTGAGTATAGGATACCAAATCACGATGAAAAAATCAGTCGTTATGTAAAATAGCGGTTCAGGTTTTCAACTTAGAGACCACGAGATATTTTGATTATTAAATTAATTAATTCATTTCAGATCTTTTCAAAAAAATTAATGAGCCGACCTATATCAATTAATAGCGCAGACCTACTTCCTTCCTCGAGCTGTTTAAAGTGTCTGCCTCCTTCTGTTCAAGGAAAACAAGATGTAATGGCTTTGGTACGGTGTGTTTTTCTCGCGCCTATATAAACTCAAGGCCATCGCCTGTTTCTTTCATTCCTCAAACCCACGGTTCGATCTCAAGTCCTCTTCCCTCTTCATTTTCTTTCCAGTCACAAGCAAAACTAAATCAAAATCCGTTCCTCCGTAAAATATATATATATATAATATGTCGATTCCCTTTAATTCAAAATCCAAAGCTCGGCCTCGTTACTTCTCTGATCGAAATCGAGTATCGCGATTTAGGGTTTGTTTTTGGGGGAAATAGTCGCGACAACAGGAAGAGGCGAGTACGAGTTGGGTAAGGGAAAGGTCTGTCGCGATGGAAGGCAGGGAACCTGAGGCGCGATGGCAGGTCATTCACGACAGTTGTTTGTAAGGATACATCGACTGACGGTAACATTTGGGCATGGAAGTCGCAAATTTTTGTGGCGGATTTTGTGAGTTCGACGTTAAGATAGTGGTCAAGTGGGTTGACTGTTGGTTCGATAGTGTATTTTATGGGAGACGGGTATGCGTTTTTGGTTTTCCTGGAAGTGGTGGAATTTCAGGTGAACTATTGATGGGTTTCAGATCTGGAGCGTTGGAAAGGGGTTCTATCAATGTTGTTGACTGAAGTATGGTGACTGAAACTTAAATGTGAAGTGTTATTTTGGGTCAATAAGTTTTGCAGCAATTCGATAATGGGACAGTGGTGTTAAGCTGAAGTGTGGTCCGGGGTAATGCAAGTGTAGGGAAGGTGGAGTGTCTTGGATAGGGATAGTAGTGGAGTAGTGAGGAGGTTGGCTGGGACTGGGTACTGAAATTTCAAGATAGTGGAACAGTAGTGGATGGGCTACACGTGTTTGACGAAATGCCGAAGTAAGGTGAATTGGTTTTGGGGCTGTTTTAGCTAGCAATATGTTGGAGCTGTCTTGGCAAGCAATATTTTGGAGCTGTCGGGAATTGGTCGAGTATTTGCAAAAGCAATGAGGTACAACATTGATGTGTTCGAAAACGACTCGAGTTAAGTCACAGCCGACGATTTGGAGCTTAATTGGATATTCAGCGCAAACGAAAATCAAGGTGAGTAAATCTCACTCACCTTTTATTTATAATGATTTTTATCAGTTAAAATAATTGGTTGTTGCTTGTTTGAATGCTTTTTGGTTGTTTAAAATATATTAGTTATTTGGGGTGACTATCATATATATATATACATATTGGTTTGGTGATTGGTTGGATTCCCGCAGTTTCATTAGCGGATGCCCGCAGTATCATTAGCGGATGACCCCCTACGCCCAAGAATATAAGTGGATCCCCTTTTATACCGCGATATCCTGCCACGAAGCAGGATGGGTATTATTTTCGTTAACTAACGTCTATGGATGCAGGAGAACAGGTTGGAGGAATCCAACTGGATTCCTCAAAAAAAATATTATCTATTTGTTTGTTTGCTTGATTTCATATATTCATATATGACATGTTAAAAATCAAATGGTTGAAAATTGGATGATTTGATTGTTTTAAATATCACTGGGCTAAGTGTTAATTAATTTTAAATATCGTGGAAAGGATATTTGAGATTTAAAGGGGAAATTCTATTTTTGAAAAATAGAATTTGAATTTTTAAATAGATTTGAAAAATAAACTTGTTGAAAAATAAAACAAATAGTTCTTTTATAAAAGAAGTTTATAAATAGTTCTTTTATAAACGCAGTTTATAAATGAAGTGAAAAGAATTATCATTGGATAATTCAGAAATGAAAATACGAGTGTGAAATCGAAAAGGGAAATCTAATTTCCAAAAGTAGAAATATCGGTTTCAAAAGGAATTGAAATCAAGACTTGTTTAAAGGATGAATATAGAAAATATAAAGGAATTCAATATAGAATTTGAATATCAAAAATAAATTGGAAGTGGAATAAAGAATTTTTAAAAATGGAATTTGAATATAGGTAATCCAATTTGATTGAAATTAGATTTGAATATAAATATTCAAATGAAGTTTTGAAAATAGAATTTGAATTCAAATGGAGAATTGAAATAGAATTTGAATTCGAAGGAATTCAAATGGATTTAAATAAAGGAAGTTCAAATGAAATTAAAAATATAGAATTTGAATATAGATACTCAAATGGAGGTTAAATATTGAATTTGAATAATAGAATTCAAATGGAATTTCAAGTATAGAAATTGAATAATAGAATTCAAATAGAAATTCAAGTATTGAATTTGAATATGGAATTGAAATAGAAATTCAAGTATTGAATTTGAATATAAAATAGAAAAAGGAAATTCAACTGTAGAATTTGAATATAGGAATTTAAATGGGAGTTGTATAAAGGAAATTTAAATATAGAATTTGAATAATGGAAAAGGAAACGGAAATTTGAATTTAGAATTCAAATAGAAAAGGAAATAGAATTTGAACATAGAATTCAAATAGAAAAGGAAATAGAATTTGAACATAGAATTCAAATAAGAAAGGAATTGGAATTTGAATATAGAATTCAAATAAAAGCGAGATTGGAATTTGAATCAAGAAATTCAAATAGAGTTAAAATGGAGTTGGATTCATTTTAACGAAGTTTAAAAGTTTATATATATATATATAAAAATATAATTAAAACGAACTCGCCGCAGCGCTGCAGTTCGTAAATTGGCGACTCGAACTTCAATTGAGTATACAGGACTCAATTGAAGTCGGAATTCTTTGAAACAAGAATCATCAGGACCGGTTGAATAATAGTTTTCTAATGGAAGAGAAAAATCTGGATTTCGTCGAATAGATTTTGAGTTATGTCAAAATCAAATTTTAAAAGTGTAGCGCCAGAAACCATTAAAACCATAATGGATTTTATATAATAAATATAGGGATTTTTAAGCAAATAAAAATCCGAATTTCCGTTTAGAAAAACCTGGTCTTGAGTTAGAACATAAAGGTGAACTCAAGTGAAGTAAGAAAAGTGATTTTTGAAACAATAATCATATTTTTGATTATTGAATAAAATTAACTAAGTCAAAGAAGAATTAGTTAATCGAGTGGTGAATTGAAGTCGAACTTTGAAAATTGAATTTTTAAATTGTAAACATATATTTGAAATCGAATATAGAACTTAAATTAAAATTTGAATTCAATTAGTTGATAAGTAAGTTGAAATATATTTGAAACGTGTTATATTCATATATACAAGCGAAATGGGCAAAGAGTTAGTTAAAGAGTTACGTTAACGAATTGAGTCAAAACGAGTGTATGAAGTTGAAATGAATTGTACAGGTATAGATATACCGGAGACAGTTATGGGATAAAGTGATGAAGGTATATAATTAGTGTGCTCGACAATAAGGTACATGTTTAATTCATATATGAGATTTTATGCGCCGTATCGGCAAGCCGCTTGGCTTTTTCTTTTTTCTTTTTGAGATGAGAAGTTACCGGGAAGCTATTTGAAATTTCCCGATGCTCCCGATACAGAGGAGGTTATGGCGAATTTTTCCGAAAATTTAAGGAGTTAGAATATTTTTAAAAAAATTTGATAACTAGAAATCCATATATCGATATATATAGAGAATTAGATAATGAAACAAATTTAAATAGGATATTTGAAACAAGAAGGAAAACTATAACTTAGATTTGTTAAAAATAACAAGGGAAATGTATACGTGTTTTAAAAATAGATAATTGGTTTGTATAGTATTGATTATTCTAGTAAGTAGTCTTGTCTGTTTTGACGTTATGAATGTTATTCAGTCAAGGTCTGAGAGGTAATTATACCCAAACTTGATTGGTTTCATTAACAACCGATAAATAGCAAAACTCAGTCTCGAAGATCAACGTTTAAAGAGATTTAGTTGAATGTATATATTTGGGTTGTCGTAACGATGTTTTACACAACATCCGTTTTAACCCAAATAAATGTAAACTTGGAAATAAAATAACAAATGTTTTCTAAGTATAGAACTAAATGAGTTCGTGGAAGAGATAAGTGATTGGAATGTGTTCCAATTAAAATCGAAAATATTTTCTAACTATAGAAAATAAAAGAAGGCGATACTTGTAAATATTTGGTTAACAAATATTGATAAGGAAATGGAGAAGAGATTTAATTAATGAAATATTAATTAAAGAGCCCAGTGATTTGTTTGATATGTTTGGATGAAAACTTGTTTTTATTCGATAGTTAAATCACAGACTATCGAAGTTTTTGACCATCGTTGTCAATATGGAGAGACCGGTTGGATTATTATCCGAAGAACCACTCCGTATCGGCATAAGCGTTGCGAACCAAGTATGCTGAATATATTGAAGACGGAGTAAAGTGCAAAGACTTTTTCTATTAAATAGAAATAGTGCCTTTGGTTTCGTTCAATCCCAGAACGAACGTAAATGGACGAATGTCTGACAGAGTATTTCCAATGATCAAATGGGTGGTCTGTATAAATATATATGGTGGCAACGGATTTATTCCCTTAGCATAACATCCAGAATATTTATGCAAACTCAACTAGTGATTAACGGATCTGATAATGTGGCATTCAAAGTGATTGTGCTATCAATGAATGGTAAGTATTCCTAGCCTCAGGCCTCAACAACCGGGAAATGACAAAAATCGGGCAGGCAGCATGGCTATGTGGGTCGCACCCATTAGGATGTATAATCAACTATCTAGAGAAATTCCAATTGCTTCTTTAATCTATCGATGCTGTCCCATTCGGGAAACGGTTGCTGATCCCAACCGTTGGTGATATACATTCGATACACTCAAGCGAAATGAGTGGTCGGTCATGTGTGGGCCGGGTTGCAAGAAGTTCTTGTTGAACCCAGTGTATTCGCCTCTAGAGATACACTATCGGCAGGTGGTCCCATACCTTGTCAAGATGGAAATCCAATCTCCAATAAGCGCCCTGCGGTTTTTGATTTAATATTACATATGGAGCGTGAGATGCAAGCATTCCGCTAGATTCTATTTATTTGATTTAGACACTATTATAATATCACCAGATTTTGATATCAAAATGTTTTGGATTATCGTAAGGTAAAAACCATATGTGCTTATGTGTGGATCGGTCTTACGATTATCTTTTCTTTCGAAAGGATTTTTAAAAGTTAAACCAATAGTTGGAGTTTACTCACACCAGTCCCATGACTGACCCAGAGTTTATTTTGTTTTGTTTTCCCCTAAACTCTTGGGTGCCCAAATTTGTACGGGCAGTCAAGTAGTCGGGATTTTACAGATTCACTTGGAGGAGCTTGGAGCAGGAGGCTTCAACATTAGTTATCTAGTGTTATTTCCGCTGTATTGTAAGTATGTGTACTCTGATAAATGATGAATGTATCTATAGTTAAAATTTTGTATTTCAAAAGCTGTTATATATTATATTTTGTTCCGCTGCGATGTGAGGTTCTGTGATGTGTTTATGTTCTTCTTCTTCTTCTATTCTAAGTTTCTATCTCATCTATTCTCACCCTCTAACTTCTTTCTATTAATGGTTCGTATTTCTGTGTTATTTGGGTTGGACATGTGTTGTATTTAGTCAACTCAGATAGCTTGGATTTGCGGCCCTTTACAGATGGGTTCGGTGCTTGCGTGTATTACAGGATGGAGGACGAAAGGTTAAGGGGTATTATTAAACTAATTATATAATTAGATAATTTATTAATGTGATTAAGATTCGAAATACCATAACGTTTCCATATCATATCATAATCGAACGAAACGAAATCCATTGGAATCCTGGTGATGAGATCTAGACGATGGAACTGACCAGATCTGGAACGGAGCTCTTTGAAAATTCAGACATATCGATGTGAGATTTCTAGATTCAAAACTAATTAAATTATTAATCATTTCTCGTTATTTAAATTTCATATATGTATGTTAATTTATTTCAGATCTGCGTTGTATGATATTGGAACTGTTGCTTATTGATTGTGATGATTGTTATACGTATGTTTGTTACATCTGAACCTACGATGTCAATTCTTTCTCTTGAATCTATAGTTTATTGTTAAACGTGGATTTTGAATAATAATCTTATCTTTATTTTAGATCTAGAAATATAGATTTTTTTTTCAAAACATGGAATATAGATTTGTGCCAAAACAAAAGTATCACTTTTGTTGAAGTAGGAGTATCAACAAAAGGAAATATCATTTTTAGTTGATTACCCAAAGAAAGTATCATTTTTAGTTGACATAAGAGTATCATTTTGATTTGATTATGTAAAATTTGGTTTTTTGTTTCAATTAAAAGAACATATCTTGGATGTCAATTTGTTTTCAATAAAAAGATTAAACATCCAAGATTACATTTTTATTGATCATTTGTTTCAATAAAAAGATTAAACATTAAAGATTACATTTTTATTGATAAATTGCTTCAATAAAAAGAATAGGATTAAGAGACATACATTTTTATGTAATATTGTTTTCATTAAAAAGAATAGTTTAAAAGATCACAATTTATTTTCAGTTAGTTACAAAGATTAGAATTGGAATAAAAGATTTCATTTTTTTTTCAATTAGTTGCAATGAAATAGAGTTGAGATTTAAAAGTAACATTTTTATTGTTATTTTATATACTATAAAAAGTGTAGTTTAAAAAGGTAACATTTTTATTTTCATTTTATATACAATAAAAAGAATGGATTTAAGGTAACACTTTATTTTGTCAATTTAGTTACAATATAAAGGATAAATTTAAAAATAACATTTTTATTGTCACTTTACTTGTAATGAAAAGAATACTTTTTAAAATTGCATCTTTATTGTCATTTTATATTCAATAAAAATAGAAGATTTAAAAGTATCATTTTGTTGTCATCTTATATGAAATAAAAATAGTTATTTTTGTCAAAACATGTAAATTTAAATTAAAAGTTAAATTTTTATTTGCATTCTTTGATGCAAATAAAACATGAAATAAAAAGTCAAATTTTTATTTGCATTCCTTGTTGCAAATAAAACGTGAAATTAAAAGTTGAATTTTTATTTGCATTCTTTGACGCAAGTAAAATATGAAATTAAAAGTTGTATTTTTATTTGCATTCTTTGAAGCAAATAAAACAGGAAATTAAAAGTTGAATTTTTATTTGCATTCTTTGATGCAAATAAAACATGAAATTAAAAGTTGAATTTTTATTTACATTTTTTGATGCAAATAAATCATGAATTAAAATGTTACAATTTTATTTGCATTTTAGATGCAAATAAAAGCATGGTTTAAGAAGTTACATTTTTATTTACATTTTAGATGTAAATAAAAGAATAGGATTAAAAGTATCATTTTTACTTTTAAATTAGAGAAAATAAAAATAACATGATAAGGAGAATTCATCTTTGTTGTAACTTTGTTAAATTAAGTTAAATGTTTTTATTGCCATCATAGATTATAATAAAATAGATTAGAATTAAAAAGGTATATTTTTAGCGTCATCTTAGCTTCAATAAAAAGAGTAAATAGAAAGATAAGTTTTATTTGTCCTTTTGTTGCAATACAAAAAGATACATTTTTATCATTTAAATAGAATGAGACAAAATTATTTAATCTTGTCACCTTAAAAGATTAAGACAAATGTATTCACTGTTGTCATTTTAAAGGAATGAGACAAAATATTCATTTTTGTCACTTAAAAAGAATGAAACAAAAACATTCACATTTATCAAATTAAAATAGTTAAACTCAATTTGTCACTATTATCAATTTATAATAGTTGAAATCTATTTTGTCGCTTTTGTCATATTACCAAAGTTAAACTATGTTGTCGCATTTGTCAAAATTTCAAAATTAAAATCCAATTTGTCGATTTTGTCAAAATTATCATAGATAAAACAAATTGGTCACTTTTGTCAAACTATAATGGTTAAAACAAAATATTATCATTTTTTTCACATTAGATTTGACAAAACAAATATGTTTCTTTCATTTGTTCTGTTGAATTAGAATTATCGACAAAACAAACACATCACTTATATTTGTTTTGTTGAATTAGATTTGTCAACAAAACAAAGTCATTATCTTTGTTGTTTTGTTGAAATAGAGTAGTTAAATCTAAATATACATTTTGTCAAAATATTCATTGTTGTTAAAATAGATCGGTGGAATCAAACCATACATTTTTTGTCAAAATATAAACTTTTGTCAAGATAGGTTAGTTGAATCAAAGTACACATTTTTGTCAAAATGAACATTTTTGGCCAAATAGACCAATTGAACCAATATATTCATTTTTGTCAAAATAGACTAGTTGAAAATAAAGATTACATTTTGTTAAAGATGATGGTTGGAAAAAAAATTACATTTTTGTTAATTAGATTTGAATTAAAAACAAAAATTACATTTTTGTTAAATGAAAGAATTAAACACAAATAGCATTTTTGGGAAATAGGTTTGCATTACCACAGAAATATCCATTTTGATAAAATAGAATTGTCAGCAAAAATGGAAATTTTTATACATTTTGTTGAAATAGAATTTATATTGCAAATATAAGAATCATTTATATTTGCAAAACATATATTAGAAATTTATAAGGAAATTATACGAGTCAAATACGTTTTATTTGGCATTAGGAATAAAATATCATGTTTTGTTCATCAACATCAACATGTTAGCAGTATTAGAATTGGTTAAATTCATTAACCAATTATTTATTTATATGAACTGTTGTTGGCTGAAAACCCCACACGGGTATTGGGATGATAATTGATATACACTAGTCGCAATATTTATTTGTATGTCAATCGATAGATTAACAGGCTGTGATGAGCGTTATTATTTCATTTAATGCTCCCGTAGTTGTGAACTTCACTCTGGATGTTGCATGGATGGTTTGATGATTATCTATCATTTGTTGTCATATACATGCAATGTATGAAATCCATATAACCGAAGTTATATGGTAAATGATTGAGTCGCAATCCGATTCAGGATTTCTTTTAAATAAAGAATATTTTAAATTAAAGCATATTGTAATATAAAGAACATTGTAATATAAAGATTATTTTAAAGTAAAGAATATTGTAATATAAAGAATATTTTATATAAAGAATCCTTTAAATTCAGATTTAATGAAGTCTTCCAATTAATTAATATTTAATTGGAATTAAATAAAAGAATTAGATTTTGGGTTGTCATAGATGGTGTCTTAAATAACACCGTTCTTAAAACCCGTATGAAAGAATAAATCTTTTAACTAAGATTATTAGTGTTTCAAAATTATATTTAGTAATTGGAATAAAATGATATGTGAATTGGGTTTATTGTGAACTGCGTTTTAAACGACATTTGTTCTTTAACCCAATTAACAATGAAAATATAATTGGGAATTAATAAACCTTTTTATTAAGATTTAAAAAGAAATTTTCTAAAGTCAAGTTTTCCAATTTTATATAATTAAATTAGAATTGAATGGAAATTCGATTGATAATAATCGAGATAGGCTTCTGTAAAAGAAGACTATTATTATATATGGAATTTAAAAGGCTTTGCTGTTATTCCATTTATATTATTAGTCTGATACGGAAATTTATTCCGATTATATATTGATTTGATTTTTGTGAAAATTCCATATTTGGAAAGATGTTTTTGGGTTTATCGTGAACAATGTTTTCAAATGACATTAGTTCTTTAACCCAGTTAAAGTCAAGATTAATTTCTTAAAACTAAATAATCATAAAGTGATGATTTTGATATTAAAACCGAATTGCAGTTTTATGAAACTTTAAAAAGAAGGTTTAAGAATAAATTTTAAAGAATCTATCTTTGATAAATTGATGCGGTCATTTCCCTAATGATATGAATATTTTATTAGAAGGATATTCTGAATTGGAATGAGGCGTTATATGTGTCTTTATAACACTTGATTTTTAATTATAAATTCACGAGTTATTCAGAAAGACCGGGTTTAACCCATTCTGAATAATTATTACGACGATTAAAGTCAAAGGCATTGAAAACGGTGGATGAAGACCGACAATCTTCACATCGAATGGACGACTACTAATGCCTGGCATTGGGTCGCTCCCAGTAAAGGGTTAAAGTTGTAGTTTGTCCGGACGTACTTGTTGATTGTCCGGATGCACGAGCACCTCACTTCCGTATTGGACATACGGGAGACGGAAAAAGGTGTCTCCGGTTTCGTTCAGACCTAGAACGGACTTGTAAATGGATGTGTGTCTAACATTGAATTTCATTCCATGTAAATTGATTTCTATTTAATATAGATCTGTAGTGGCGGAGAATATATTCTCTTGCTTAACACCCTTCCTTGTGACGTACGAGCTCAAAGGTTATATATTGGTAGTTATCGGTCACATGGCGTGGAATGTCAATGTGGCACGCCAAGATGCAATTGATCGAGGCTTTTGTTGAAAAGCAAAGCCTTGTGTATGATGATCAAAGCATAGCCTATTTAGGCATAGCTTTGTGTATTACGTTGCCTCGCGAGCCTCACACCCCCGGTAGAGTAAAAAACGGGACAAGGGAACGCAGGGAGTGCACACGTTTCTTTCTAGCTAGAAGTGGTGTTTGGGTATTTACAAGGCCCGGCATTTTTACTTATGTGGCTGATGGAATGAGGTGCCTCAGATATTTTTATTGGTCGCCAATGGCCAATTTATAGGTCCAATAGGATCGGGGAGCGTGTATTCAGGCATAACTAATCCACTAGCGTTATTTGTGGACCGGCCCTGCAGGATCCAAGGGTTCACTGCGGGGAATCCTGAGACATTGCTAGAGTGACTCTTGATGGAAACCCAATTTCTAATACGACATCATGCGGTTTTGATTGTAGAACTAGTATGACGACATTGTATATGGTAGCTATGTCGTCTTTGATTAATACATTATGATTTAAATGTTTTTGAAACATATATACACTAATAATAATATCAAATCCGTTTTTATCGTATCAAGCATTTTTGACCATTATAAGGTAAATCTCTATCATCCGGTTTGCGTTGCATTGTGTGATGGGACTTGAGACTTTTGATGGTTTCATTTTTCTAAAAAGCATTGCATTGTTTAACGATTTACTTTTATTTATGCAATGGCAATCCAAAGGAGTAAACCCGTTCTGCATTAGCGGCGTGGTCCTATGATTTGCCTTCTTATTAGATAAGTTAAGTAAAGATTTCTCATACCAGTCCCATGAATGACCCGTAGTTTGTTTCACTTTGCAAATTCGGGTGCCCTCTTTTCCACATGGGCAGTCGAGTAGCCTGTTTTGAAGATATTTTTCTACTGAGCAGGATTCTGGATCGAAGCTTAGAGCTGTGTCCAGAGCATTGGCAGTCTTCCGCTGTGTTAATTAAATTGTTCCGCTGCAGCATATTACATTTATTGTAATTAAATCTTCCGCTGTTGTATTATTATTTATCGATGTACTCTGATATATTTTGTACTTTGATGTAACATTATTATAATGTTTATAAAAGTTTTCTGTTATTTTTTCTGATGTGTTTTATTCCCAAAGTTAATGTATGCAGGTTTTGAATGATCTTCGTCGATTTAGCGACCGATTAGGTCCGGGCAAAATCCATATCGTTACAATAATTATCGCGTATTACATTGTAATTGTAATTTTAGTATCAAACGCTTGTATTTTAACATTCATTTGGTTATTTACAAAACACTACATAGTATCACTTACCATTATACATTTAAATCAATATAATTAAGTTAATTATGTGATTTTGAATTTAACAAATAAATTCAATAATAAATTATTGTTAATTCTTCTATTTAACGCTAAGTGTGATGTTTTAAAATATACATCATGTTCGTATCAACAAAAATGGAAAAAATGGTTTTACGGTTAAATAAGTCGCACACTCTTTAAGTAATATATGTAAACAATAATAAAAAATTTAATATATTTTACACTTATCACAATAATTTATCATAAACTGAGCAAAATAGTTTCCGTTTTAAATACCTGTATTTTAACATTTATATAATTATTTGTCGAACCTCCTCAATTCTTTTGTGATATTTTATATTTCTATCCATTTGTTTAAACTATTCATGAAATCTCAAATTCTAAACATTTAAATAACCATAGAGAATATTTAGTTCACTTTTCTAATAGTTCCTAAAAATATACGTCAATTTTATAATGTATATTCATATTAAAAAAAGATGTTTTTCCATGGAACTATAACGATGTAAAAAATACATAGCATGAACCATGTATATCAACAGTAATCACAAAGTTAATTTTTAAATTCATTATGATTCATTCGTATAAAGAATTTATCATATATTATATCATAAAATTCTTTTTGAACATCAATAGCTACACAATAAATTTATACATTTTTTTACAAATTTCTTTTTGATGCTTTTTATTTTGCTGTACAGTTATACTAGCTTTGCAATTTTACATTTAACTTATTAAAAAAATTCTATTAAATAATATTTTCTAATTCATCGAATAAATTACTACCATACATCAATTTCAACCAGTATATTTATACTAATAGAAATGATTAAAAAGAATTCTCAAATATTCATGCATATATATTGTTTGTGTAAGCTATAGAACATAAATTACACACAAACAACAACAATAATTTTAATTAGTAGTTTATGTATTTCACATCAGAATTTATCATAAACTGTATAAAAAAGTTCTCACTCTAACACTAAAATTTGTGCAATTATTGTCACTCTGTTACCCCGCTATATCTCATAGCAAATTAATATAGCTATGTTATTCCCAAATGGCCTCTAATACAGCCTTTTCGTTTTAAGCCTCGCTATATTCTGCTATTTTCGATATATCAAGTTATTTCCGCTAATGCGAGAATTGTACTAAATAATGACATTTATACATTATAATAATTATAAATGTTTGAATCAAAGATGGTTCAAGCACCAAAGGTGTGAAATCACAATTCACCAAATGGTATGTAAAATGAAAATGGGACCACAAGCGCGAAATAAATGGGAAAAGCTAGTAAAAAGATAAAGGGTTTATAGTGGTTCGATCTGGGATAGATCTACATCCTCTTTTGAAGTGATTTTCATAATCCCGGAGAGAATTACATATAGCATCATCTCATACATCGCATTTATTACACTTGATCACTCTTTACAATGATTCTCCACTTTTTGCTCTCTTTCCGCTTTAGATCTCACTTGAATTCAAGAAGGGACGGATTAGACCTTGTGATTAGATAATTTTCCTTGATTCCATCATGAAAATAGTGTTAGATCCGAGTTTAAAGAGGAGCAATGGCGGTTGGAGATATCTTGAATTGACTTGGAGTGAGAATTAATGGTGTTTGGAGAAGATGAGATCCATTTGATGTTGGAGGAAGAAGGAGTGTACTTAGGAAGCCAATAATGGAGCTTGAGAAGCTCTAGAATGGTGGAGAAATGATTTAGGTATCCCTTCTGGTTAAAGGAATCGGTCCCTTGAAGTGGGGGTGAAATGAGGTATTTATAGGAGGAGTTTGGACCCGGTGGCAAAGTCGTAATTTCAATGTTCATAGTTTGGGTCGAGCATACACTAATTTACAAAACTCCCACTAGATAACTGGAGCCAGCTAGCATGTCCGGCCATAAAACACGCAGCGACTGACCCAAACTATGTGCAGTGTTCGACCCAGAAAATATGCAATCACCGACTCAAACTATATGCCGCATCGCTTGACCCACATGAATATTGATGAACCATATGTTTGCATGATCTCTTAAGCCTTGGCCACATGATCTATTATCATACTGTGTGGGTTTGTTTTATTCTTAAATGGGATCAAGAATTACCAAACATGCCATCACATTATTTGTACTGTTCAAATTAAGGTTCAGAAATTACACAATTGCCATTCTCTTTCATGTGAAGCAGCTTCATTATAGCGGATGTTAGACCCTTGCAGATTGCTCGACGTAGGCACGTTGCTCGACCCTGGTGTCATGAACATTGCTCGATCCTAGTGCCGTGAACAGTGCTCGACCCTGGTGTCGAGAACAATGCTTGACCCTAGCGCCGAGAACAATGCTCGACCTTGTTGCCGATGAAGCTGCTAACGTGTCCATCAGCTATCATGCACATGCAATTTTATATTGTTCCATGCATGTGTTGCTGACCCTTCTTTGATCATGCGGATACCCTCCTTGACAAAGTACCGACCCATTTTTCACGTTACGAACATAAGGTGCTGGCGCTTATATAAAGTGCATTGGTGTATACTTTTTCTTTATGTTTGTATGTGATGTTTGTAAGTGGACTTTTGGGTTGATCTCAGTCCATATGTAAGTGCTTCAAAGTCAATGAGAATTCCATAAGCACAATTCATTTCGTTGATACATATTTGAACTACATGTTCTGTAACGACCCTCAGTCCGGCCCGGCCTAAACCGAACTAGAATGAAGATTGTTTTGAGAACAGAACACATCAGAACACAAACAAGAGAACATTTCCATTGCTTATTACAACAATTACATCAGAGTACAAGAATATGAGTACATGAATAAATACTTTACAACTTGAAAATATAAAATCTGAGTTATTACATAATACATTGCAGCGGAAAGATAATAATACAAAATAATACAGCGGGAGACTAATATGCTCTGGACACAGCTTTAAGCTTCAACCCAGAATCCTGTTATAAATGAAAATCTGCAAAAACCAAAACTCCAACTGCCCGTGTGGAAAATAAGGGCACCCAGAGTTTAGGTTAAAACAATAAACTCCAGGTCAGTCATGGGACTGGTATGAGAACTCAAAAACCGTTATTAATATTTTATTTTAAAGTCGGGTAAATCAAGGGACCACGCTGCTAATGCGGAACGGGTTTCCTCCCAAGAATACCAGTGCATAAAACATCGCAATGCTTTTAGAAAAATGAAGCTATTATAAGACTCAGGTCCCATCACACAATGCAAGCGCAAACCGGAGGATAGAGTTTTACCTTATAATAGCCAAACATGCTTGGTACGCTAAAGTTCTCTTTAATACTATATAAGTGCATAGTGTAGAAATCAATTTCGAAAATAAATGTATAAATCATAGACGGCATAGTACCCCATCCTACTATGTCGCCATACTAGGCTATACAACTAAAATCGTAAAAGCTCGTATTGGAAAGTTGGATTTCCATCATGATGGCTCCTGATTCGAAAGATCTATCACGTAGTGCAATACTTCACGGCTTACCGTGATACACATACGCACATTTGGGATATCAAGTAACCCGCGGCTTACGTCCCAGCGAGAGAAAACACCGCTTACTCTATCCCTCTGGAAATCGAGGGTATATACCCACTTCCCAGCTCATCCCGGTCGACCGAATCCATCCTAATATCGAAAGTATACTAACCTAACCATCAGTTCACCATCATACCGGGGTGTGAGGCTCGCGAAGTCACGTCATACCACAAGGCTCTGCTTTTCAACAAAAGCCTTGATCATTTTTATCTTAGCATGCCACATTGTCCATCATTGTCATATCGTTGATCAATCTACCAATATATATACCCTCTAAGCTCGTACGTCTCAGAGAAGGGTGTTGTGCAAGAGAATAAATTCTCTGCCACCAAACAGATATATATATTTAGTAGAGTTCAACAAACACAACAAAAGGAATACAACGTCAGACATACAATCCATTTAAAACTTATGCTCTGGGTCTGAGCGAAAGTCAAATCCGGTAATCTATCCAAGTTCGTTTAGATGATTACAAATTATTCCATCGTCTTGGGTGTACAGCCCAATCAAGATATCAATAATCATCTGCACGACTCGAATATTTCACGGTCTTCAACCGTAGTCTTCGTCTTCTATCTTTAATCGTCGTATGGATTAATCGGAATGGGTTAAACCGGTCTTTCCGAATAATTCGCGCAATTTAAAAACATGTGCTATAGGGAACACACACAAAAACGCCTCATTCCAAATCAAGAATATTCTTTTGATTAAATGATCTTTTCTCTAGGAAATTTTCCCCTTAATTTTATCAAAGATAACATTCCTTTAAAACATATAGTTAAATAATCCTTTGGATATCGTTTCAAAAGATTTAATCTTTTCTCAACTACATTAAGCCCTATCCATCTAGTCGGAATTTACGTCTTACCGAATAAATCATTTATTTCATTAGCCCAGTCCCAACCTATTTAACCCATGGAGTAAAACTGGTGGTACTCCATATCTAGACCCAATATGTTACGGTAAATTTTAATTACTGTTTATCCTTTAAATCTAATTAAAGATTTAACTAACGCATGGAGCAAAACTGGTGATACTCCATTCTCGATCACTTATTGAATTTAGTAAATTCAATTTCTTTATTCCTCTTTAATTCTGATTAAAGGTTCGTTAAAACTCTATTTGGTATTAACCTTCCATAAATTATTATTTAATGATTTTTCAACTTTAAGAAATTAATCTTATCTTAATTGGGTTAAAGAACAAATGTTGCTTAAAACATTGTTCACGACAAACCCCAAAATCCAATTTCTTTAAATTTCAATTTAATGTATTAAATTGGGAACTTCGCACTAGAAAATTTCATTAAATCTTTAATTAAAAGATTAATGAATGAAAAATCATAATTTCACTATTGATTTGGGTTTCAAGACCTAATGTCATTTAAAACATTATTCACAATCAACCCACCATCAATTTCCAAATAAATTTTCAATTTTGTTTAATAATTGAAAAACCTCTTCTTTAAATCTTTATTAAAAGATTTATTCTTTCTTAAGTAGGATTCAAGAACAGTGTTATTTAAGACACCATTCACGACAAACCCAACATCTTATTTAATATTAAATATAAAACTTTGAATAAAATATATCGACCTATATTCAATATTAAATTCTAAACCAACATATTTTAGCGTTCCTAACTTTAATAAAAGAATAACTTTTATTAACAAACATTAAATAGCGTTTCTAATCTTTAATAAAAGAATAACTTTCATTAACAAACAATATTTAGCGTTTCTAATCTTTAATAAAAGAATAACTTTTATTAACAAACAATATTTAGCGTTTCTAATCTTTAATAAAAGAATAACTTTTATTAACAAACATTATTTAGCGTTCCAATCTTTAATAAAAGAATAACTTTTATTAACAAACATTATTTAGCGTTCCAATCTTTAATAAAAGAATAACTCTTATTAACAAACATTATTTAGCGTTCCAATCTTTAATAAAAGAATAACTTTTATTAACAAACATTATTTAGCGTTTCTAATCTTTAATAAAAGAATAACTCTTATTAACAAACATTATTTAGCGTTTCTAATCTTTAATAAAAGAATAACTTTTCAAAATGCAAGCTTTCAAAATAAATTAATCATTTATTGTTTCATTTATTCTTTTAATGTTCAATTTAATATTACAATAATTTTTTTAAATGTCATTTTTGAAATTTTAAACTTTCTGTATTAATTTAATCATTAATACAACATTTATTATTACAATATTATATTTTCAAAATGTATAACTTTTGAATTTCAATTTATATATGTTAATTAAGTATTGATTATTGCATTAACCTCTCACATTAGATATATATTGTTGCGGTTGCTGGATGTGCCGGGCGGGTCCGGGCAGTCTTATACCACAACTCAATCTAACCTCGGGTTAAGCAATACTCATTTTATTATAATAATTATTAAAAATTCCAAACGTTCCATTTCAAATTTCAAATCTTAAATCTTCATTCCTTTATTGTATAATAAATATAATTCATGGAAATATCCATTCACGTATAAAAAGCGCAATTTAACTAATCGGTTTAGTGTACATCAAATTATATTAAAACGCATTAAAATTACATTTAATTCTTTAATTGTAAATTCTTTTGAAAACTTTTGAAATTCCCACCTTGGAATGAGACTCACATCAAATACCATTAAATAATGGATTTTAAATCATACATGTAATCAACAATAACATTCATCACATAATAACATTCATATAATGTCTACATCACATTTAAACAACATTTAAGGAGTAATTTATTAACTGTGCACTTGGGCGATGTGTGAAAATATCAGCCCAATCAACACATATGAGACAGGTAACTCATATATGGCAGTGTAGCAAATTCCAATTATCATAATGAATTATCATAAATTAGTTAATTACAGAATTTCAATTCAAACATTGAATCAATACACAAAAATCAGGCATTCCATAGCAACAATTTACAACCAAACATGCATATCACAGAATTAATTCCCAGACATTCATCACAGACATTTAAAATATATTTATTTCAGAAAATAAATAATTACTGAAAATAAAAATTGAGTGAGAAAAGAGTTCTCACCGAGATTTGACTTTATCGGGTCCAATTGGGTGGTTTTGGACCCAATTTTGGCCCAAAATTCAACATCCTCAGAATTTAGCGAAATTGGTGTCTATGCATTGCTAAAAATATACCGATCATGGCAAACCCTGTTTTGAGTCATTTCGAGTTCGTTACAAAAAGTTATGATTTACTGAAGTTTGGATAATTTTAAATAATTATTTATATTCATGAAAAATACCTAAAAATTTGACTGTCTCCAAATTGGACGAAATTACTGTCCACGCGAACCTCTCGTCACCACGATCGCGGCGAACCTGAAATCATCGAATTTCGACTTAGTATGCAAAAGTTATGCGCGTTCGAACATTGGATATTAGATTAATTAATTAATCAAATAATCAACCTTTTCTCTCTCTTCATTTTCTGGTCAAACCAGTGCTTTTAGAACTTTGACCGGACTTTCCCGCCACACCGTTGACCTGCACCGCCGCCGCCACCCACCATCGGAACCGCCTCGACGAGGCGAAGCTTCGCCGGAAGTGGGGCCCCCCCAGGCCGCCGCCGACGGCCGAAAATCGCCGATTTCCGTTCGTCAGGTTGCGGGCCCCACAGGCCACATCCTTGCTCTGTTCTACCTGAAATTTTTACAGCACCTTCCTCTCGCGCATACGAACAACTTTCGTGTTGGTGACTTCGTCCAGTTCTTCTCTGATTTGCGGGATAAAATTCATTTGTGTTTGCTGCTCCGTTTTATCAGTTTTGCCGTTGATCTGAGATTCCGGCGAATCCGTGCGACATTAGACGCTGAATTTTTCGTGGAAGGTAGATAATAAGATGATGATCAATACCCAGAAGGGGTTTGATTTATTTTGCTTTGGTTTGGGAGAAATAAAATTTTCAGTTTGAGGGTTCTTTTTGCAAAGAAGATTTTAGGTGGAGAAGCCATTGAAATTGAAATGAGGAAGAAGGTGGTTATGGTTTGTTTCTCTAGGTTATGGCTGAAATAAGATAATATATAGGCTGGTGTAATTGGGTTTTAAAACCCTTGTTTATTTTCACTTATTGGATAATAGGCCCATGTTCATTTTTTTAATTCAATTTCTTGCATTTTTGACCGTTTAAAAATTACTACGCTCACATACTAATTTCGAAATTAATGAAAATTTAAACATAAATAATATTTGACATTACAAACCCAACAAAACTGGTTTCGTTAAATTTCGAGTCCATATAAATATTTGGTGAATTTTTTTATTTATTAAAATTGACCGTTTCTAGAAAAAAAATCAATAACTGCCACAAAATGACTCCAAAAATTATGGAATTTGGAATTTAACTATATTTAAATATTCCTGATCCATGGAAACTGGTTTTGCCGGATTCGGAGGCTGTTTGCAAAATTTCCATTTTTGGCGCATATATTTTAATATTAAAAATACATAAAATAATGAAAATTTTCCGAAACTCAAAATATCTCGATGCTTATACTTTTTCTTTATGTAAACGTCATTCTGGACTCAATGGAAGTAGTTTCGAGTCCAAATTCAGTCATATGCAAAAAGTAACTTTTTGGGCCTTTAAATAATATTATATTATTAAACTCTATAGCGTTTTTCTAAAACTTGAATTTTTCATAACTTACAAAATAAAAACTGGAATTTTAATTTCTAAAATTCTTTGGATAAATATTTTCAATACGGTCCCAATGTGTCCAGTTTTATCCAATTCCAATTTAATATTGATTTTATATGATTTTCCAAAGCTCAAAGTTGAAAACTGAAATTACCGCGCTATTTAAAGTTCAGTATAGAATTATTATAATTTATAATTTGTAACGTCGTATTAAATAGATTTCAATCGTTATTATTTAAAATATATCATTTTAAATATCAAAATCCATTAAAATAACCAAAAACAATATATTCTTTTTGTTCCAAAAATCCGGGTTGTTACATGTTCATTTCTTGTTTCCAAACCATTGTTCCATCTATTTTGCTCCAAACCGCATGTGTGTGTGTGTATATATATACATATACATACATATATATATATATATATATATAGGCTAACCAATTTGCATATGTAGTATTTATCTTCATGTATAGTGTCGGTCCACTCTATTATATTAACGCCATCGTATTACTTTGAGGCCAAAAGTGATACTGATTCATGAAGGAGGAGCTCGACCGATCCACTATTTGTCATGCTGTCGACCGTCCCAGTGTTTTGGTACTGACCAACCCGGTGCTTTGGTATAACACCAATCCTTGTCTCTGATCTGTTCCATAATGCATTTAACTGATTATTCATGACCCGTGTTTTTAACAGGGTTAACATTTTCCCCTCGAAGCTTGTACTTATCGCTTGCGAGAAATGCGGGCTTCGAAATGACCACATTTGCACTGAGATTCAATTGTAGCTTTTTGATTGTTGTGGCAGATCATACGTTGAATTTGTACACTTCATCTCACCTGTTCTACAATTAAAACAAGTAATTGTACGATTTTGGACTTATATTCATCATCGAGCGTCCATATCGATAGTGGATTAGTTATCATTAAAAATGACTTATAGCGAATTTTGTTTTTAATTGAATAATGTGTCTGTACATGACTGTTTTACTTCAATGGTTTATAACTCGTCAAATATCATCTGTACAAATGCGATGTTTGAATTCGAATTCGTGTTAACGCCTAAAATC